>JAQFVV010012450.1:3645742-4310742 GCA_028023455.1 Epiperipatus broadwayi | reverse complement strand
TTGATTAGTGACTTCATAAAATCCTTCAATTCTTTCACTGCAGTTTTACATAGAGGATCTGTTGAAAATGTTAATGATTGCATAACAGAAGCATTCTAGTAAGTATTGAACTACTTAGGAAATTTGACCCAATAATCAATGACCATCTTCCGATGAATTGCTTGTAAACAATGCCAAAAACATCTAAGCAAAACAATTCAAAATGAATTTGTGAATTTAATGGAAAGTAAAATCTAAAACCAGATTACACATCAAATAATACTAGGAAAGTATTTTGCTGTAATTCTTGACTATATTTGAGATATCAATCACCAAGAACAAATGTTCCTTACATTCAGATGTCTCTGATGTTATATTACATAGTTTAGTCGTTGGTGTTTATGAATAATTTATTAAGTTTATAAAATGAGAAAGCAATTCTAGAGAAAATTTATATGTTGTACTAAAGTGAAAAATTAGTTCTCTAGAATTAAATTAATAATATCAATGGGAAAAGATATGATTATATTCAAATATGAAAGAAACACTTCTGGAGTTCTGGTTAAAACCCCTTAAAGGAAAATTCAAGATCACTTTTTATACCCTGTACATGTCATAAATATAATCTTGTTTTGGCAGATATAACTAAAACTTTCCCTGATACAATACCTTTCTTTGGTATACTTCAATGCCATTGTTTTATTATCATCATCCACAATGAGATGGTCAATTCTTTGTAAAAGAAATAATTAATTACGGAATTTTGAAATGTTAAAATCTGATTCGTTAATTACTGAAATAATAGGGGTAAGAAAAAATGTAAACTAAAACATGAAAAGATAATTAAAAGACACTAATTAAATCTGTAAGTCAAGATTTAATTAGTGCAAAGATAAAAAAATATGCAGTGACATATAAATATGGAGAATTTATTGCTTAGAGAGTTCTGTGTCTTCGTTGCAGTTTGTGGGAGGTGTTCTCTGTGGCCGAGCATTTTAGTGGAACAAGATCATCGTGAATGTTAGTCGCAATCATCAAGGAGTTTCTATCCCAGGCATGAGTTACTAGAAAGTTAATGAGCTGGTTAGGATTCCATACAGATTGTTCTGATCTTATTATTTTTTTATATGACTGAGAAGGCTTGTATAGGAATTATTACCAGAGGGCAATATGACTTTATTTTGTCAAGTAGAACTTTAAGTAATATTGAGAATTTCATAGTGGTGTTATATATATTTAGTCTGTTTAATCTATAAATATGTAATTTTCATTATATTGGGTAGTTGAATTAATTTAATTCCCAGTTATCATATTTTGTTGTGATCTGTTATATTGTTTTTTGATAGCAGATACATAGCAGTTGTGTAGGTCATATTGAATTGTTTTGGTATTATGTCATTTATCACTTATTCCTTAACAACAGGTGTAATTTCTTTAACCTATTGTTGATTGATTGGTAAAATAGTATAGTGTAAGAATATTTCATTTGGCAAAAATATTCTGTTTGACAAAAGTTGAAGCTAATTTTTTTTCATAAATCCAAGCTCATATTCAAGAAAGGGTTCTTTCAATTTGATAGAACACTGAAGAACAACATTTGAAACTCTTTAATTTGATTACTAAATATCAATCATGATATCAATTCCCATAGAAGTCTGACCATGACAGCTACATATAACATAATCATATATATAATCAATGCATTAATTTTCCTTTTACTAATCCAGATTAATCTAGAACCTTTATTAATTAATTTATACTATTAATGAATCCATATTAACCTCGAATCTTTATTAATTAATTTATCCTAATTAGATATGCATCACTGACCATAATTGGATGACTGAGATTATATGGGCCAATTAGTTGAAGGAAAAATTCTAAGCCTACTTATAAGCTGAAGAAGGAACGTTCAACCAGCACAGTGATACGTAGATTGATGCAGTTACTTTGAACTTAATGACTTAATCCAATGAATGAGCCGGCTTTATACACATACTATGTATTTATGGATGAATTTATATCATTAATAAAAATACAGTCTCTGTATAGTGTTTATTTTGTCAAGCGATCACCAATGCATTAATTATTATTTATCTACGTTATTATATTTCATTTGATATCTACTTTTTTCAAATATAAAAATCGTTGACATTATATCGCAATAATTGAAATTAAAACTCTTTTAAACATTAGAAGTCGATTAATAAATAAATTATATTTTTAACAGTAAGTTTTATTGTAAGGGTAAATAAATGACACCGTATGAATTATGGGTAATTAAGATCAAGTTATCTGATGTCTGTTAATAAATTAATTTATCAAAGTTGACAGTTTAATAAAATAAGTTTATTTTTCCACATCCACAAAAATAATTAATTCTATTAATAAAGTTTACTTCAATGGGTGAATTTATCTTTTTTATTTTAAAACTTATTATTTTATTTAAAGTTTACGAAAAAATTTATTAGATTTACGATGAAATGACTTAATTGGATTTAATTTCGCAAAACGGATTTTAAAAAAAAATCACTCTTCTTTTTCTAAGTGAATATAAATGACACAAATACTGTGCTTAATTACGGCATATATTTAATAAAAAAAATAATTTATAAGTTTGTATTTCAGGGATTTATAAGCCAGTTACTTCAAGTTATTTAGAAGCCTAGTAAAAAATAAAACATCACGTGACTCTACCTTGTACAGTGTTGTTTCAGTCGCAAATTCTTTTTCTTTCACCAAATTCAAAGCTCCTCACTGACGAAAGCTAAAAACTGGTCTGGGAATATTTGGAAAGAATAGCACTAGATTAGGATGTATTAGGCGATATTGTATGACATCTAATAGTTACAAAAGCTTTCGTTAGGTGGTGTATTCTCAATGTGGCAGTAACAGAATTAACTTATGGTAATGATGCATTATGTTTTAGTAAAGGGGTATTAGATTACTTAGAAAAAGTATAAAGAGAAATGGGAAGACATGCATTAATCTTTATATTTAATTTATTATTTTGCCAAGCATAAAATGCCAATTTTTTTTTTTTTAAATCAAATTATTACTAATAATATCACTGTCAGAAAACCAGCCATGGTTCCTTTTTAGTGTATCAAGAATAGATTACCTATATCCATAATACACTTTTTAGAATTTCATACCTCAGTAATATAATCCTGGAATCCAAATTAGCACTCTTTTGACTTTACTAAGCTGGATTTCTTTGTCTAAATCTAAATGAATATAAACAAGGCAAAACTCTCCATAAGTAGTGCCATCCTGTGCCAACCAAAGTAATCAATGGATGCCAGAAGGCTTGTACATAAAATCCCTATCTAGTGCCTACTCATCCAATATCCCCAGACTAGTTTCTGGCTTGTGGCCTTCGTCAGTGAGGAGCATTGGATCTGAGATCCTAAGATCTAGGTGCAGTGCTGTCAGATCCAAAGCTCCTCACTGACAAAGGCCACAAGTGCGAAACTAGTCTGGGGATATTGGATGAGTAGGCATTATATAGGGATTTTATGCACAAGCCTTCTGGCATCCATTGATTATTCTGGTTGGCACAGGGTGGCACTACTATATGGAGAGTTTTGCCTTGTTTATAACAATTATGTGCTAGTATAAGAGATGGTGATCATGTGATGTTTAGTGGTTTAACAAAATGAATATATCGTTAAAATTCATTATCTCAAATTTTTGTGTAATTATTCAAAAGATGATCAAAATACTCCTTTCATATCATTGTTACCATATCAAAGGATATCATTTCTGGATTTAATAGAATCCATATAGAGCTTTCACTGCATTGAAATATAATCACAAATGGCAAATATCTGTGTCTTCTTTCCAGTTTTAATCCCTCAGTCACTTCTAAATGTTCTTATGATTTATTTAACCTTTTCCATTAAATCTATATTTATTATAAAGCTTTATGTTTAATTTATTACTCCCCTAAGAAAAAAAAGCCCCATGTTTTCTTTTAATTAAGTCACTAATAATAAGATCATTGTTTAGAAAACTGGTTATGTTTTTTTTAATGAAGGCAGGAATAGATTTACTGATAATCATAGTATACACCTTAAGATGATTCCTTGCCTGTATAATGACAATTCTGAAATCCAAATTACAATTTCAGTGTTTAATTGCTGTCAAAATTAAATTTGAATAATAGATCTATTTTTTAATTAATGCAACTATCATTTAAACTTTGAAGTACACCTGGGTCTCGTTTTATGTGGATTGTTTTAATGAGATTTTGAAGTTATGCGATTAGTGTTTCTTCTTAATATCTTTCATATTTCACTATATTTATTAGATATCAAGAAATTTAAATTATTAATAACTTATTTTGACTTGAAATACTTTTTTTTTTCAAAAATATAAAGTTATATTAGCAGTTAACGTGAATATGGCCTGAAGCTGCATTTAGAATATTAGCTTCTATGTAATAACCTACTTATACTAACGAGTAAATAATAATAATAGATATATATTTACATATAAAAATATCGCAATAAATAGTCAAAAATTTTAAACTTTTAAAACGTATTTTGTTAATTATAACAAATAAATTTTTTAGCTTTTTAAAATAAATAATAACAAAGATTTTATTGATTTTATAAACTGAAAATAATCTTTCTAATGATAATCTTTCTGTTTTGATTACAATCTCATTTTTTTAATATAGAAACAAAAAATCATTAACACACCTCAAGACTGAAAGTGGCACTAGTTGTATGTCACATGATGAATCTGATTTCTTAACGTTTCCCAAACGAACGCATATTGTCAAATAGTCAAACAACCACTAATAATTAAAATATGTATGAGAAAATGTAAAATTAAATACTGTAGTTAATAAAAAAAGTTTGTCTTGTAATTTTTTTTTTCAAATATTTGAAATTTTTTATTAGTCTTACTTTTGTTTTCTTATTTTTTTTAATGCGAATTTTAAAGTAATTTTTCCTTCTTGCTTTGCTTTTATGAGATTTCTGAAAATTACAATCCCCTATCCCCATTTTTCAAGGTAAGTTAAGTCTATTTTTGTGTGATTTCTTTTGTGCACGTTTTCTGAGGAACCTATCTACCACATAAAATGAGACCCAGGTATATATTAATTTATGTAAATGAAATTTATCCACTACTTTGAACACATTTCAGCAAAAACCTTTTATTGTACCTATATGCATACACAATCTTATGTTTCAACTGTCCTGCAGTCTTCTTCAGAGCCAATTTTAAATCAGTTCTGAAGAAGACTTCAGGACAGTTAAAACATGTTTGTGTATGCATGTAGTACAATAAAAGGTTTTGCAAAAAAGTGTTCTAAGAAGTGGATAAATGGCATTTATATAAGATATTACAGCAAAATAAATGAAGTGGTGAATTTGGTATATTAATTTATGATCTGACCAATAGTCTGGGCTTTCAAGTGCTCACATAATATGAACATTTTAAATATTCTGGTGCTTAATATGATCTATTAAATGTCATTAATATCCAAATAAAGTATATGCAATAGTTAATCCATGTGCTAAACAAAAATTCATAACAGGACACTGAATTTACAGCATTAATGCAGTTATTACCACAGTATCACCATGCACCTTAAAGTCTCCAAGATAAAAAATTTGATCTTTTAATGGCCCAGCTAGGTATTTTGGTATTATTTCTACTATGACATATTGGAGAGATTATTTTAAATATATTGCAAACTTAGAATTATAATACATAAACATCATATGATCACTATCTCTTATACTAGCACAATAATTGTTATTAAACAATGCAAAACTCTCCATACAGTAGTGCCACCTTGTGCCAACCAGAGTAATCAATGGATGCCAGAAAGCTTGTGCATAAAATCCCTATATAGTGCCTACTCATCCAATATTCCCAGACTAGTTTCTGGCTTGTGGCCTTCATCGGTGAGGGGCCTTCTGGCATCCATCATTTACTCTGGTTGGCACAGAGAGGCACTACTGTATGGAGAGTTTTGCCTTGTTTAATAACAATTATGTGCTAGTATAAGAGATAGTGATCATGTGATGTTTATGTATTATAATTCTAAGTTTGCAATATATTTAAAATAATCTCTCCAAGAGATGTGAAGACAAACGTAATTGATAACATTTGTCTGCTAACCTTGTGCAAGCATTATTTTAAACATATTGCAAACTTAGAATAATACATCACCAGAAATATGTTATACGATGTGCAATACCAAACTTCAAATCTAAAAAAAAAAAGGATATATTCATTATGGAATACTAAATAAAACAGGTAGCACAGCACGTTGTGCCATCAAAAACACCCTTCCCCAACATACTATGGCATTTTGTTCAGTCATTTGTGAGTTTTTATTATGGTACTTTGTGCTGTCAAAGACATCCTTCCCCCCTCCAACATATCACAGCACTTTATGTCATCGTAAACACCCAACACATGTAATATCAAACCTTAAATCTTCACACATCTAATTTCCAATGATATAAAAAAGAATCCTGAAACATTTTTTTAAATGGCGATCTGTAAGATAAAGTTTTAGCTTTATCTAAAAATGATGAACTGTAAATTTAACATCATATTTTAAATATTTAAAAAAAAATGTGTATAAATTTTAGCAAAAAAACAAACAAATATATAAAGTATTAGCTGTAAATATATTTTTCAATATAAAACCATATTACTTACAAATGATGGGATAGATATATTATATTGTAATGAAAGACAGTCGCTGGTAGACTGAACTGTTTAATATCTTCCAAAATGGAAAGGTTTGGTTTATTTGATAAGCATTAATCATACCAGGATTCTTGGATGACATGACATCTTAAATGGAATCGTTGAATAAATATTACCAGAAGCAAATATCATCGGAGGAAGATGTCATAGCAGGAATAATACCAAAGTACCCATTGCTGTAACAATGTCACTAAATTCTAGGAATCTAATATTGGGAGCATGTGCACTTATAATGCGAATACAGATCTCATTGCACAAACCAAGTTTTAACACTATTAACCCTTCATTAATATATTAAGGAATTAAAAAAAGGAGATACTAAATTAGGCTTTGTACTGAAAGAACATCATGCATTCTTCTTTTCCTGATTGATTGGATCTTTCCATATAAATTTATAAGCATTTACCTATTTTATTAAACCTCTTTTCTCTGGAAGAATTTTTAGCCATCATTGTTATTCTTACATTTATGTCTTAAAATGTTTGTATTATATGAAGTTGTGGATTCTCCACACACACATATAATGAATGTGCTAATAGCTATAAATAAGCTTTTCCATTAAATGCTGGAACACAAATCATTTAAAATCTATCTAGAATTATCCCTATACCCAAACCAGTTTCAAGCTGATGGCTCTCTTCAGTTAGACTCTAGGATAATCAGACACTAGATCTAAAATACCAATTCAAGTGCAGCATTTGTCTAATACTTAAATATTAAGTAGAAAATCTGAAATTTTCTGAAATTTATGTCTTCAAATCTAGCTATCTAACTTAAATAGCCATAGGGGAGTGGACTAAATTCAGATACACCATTTATCAGCTTTAGCAATAACATTGTCAAAGCATCAAAATCAAAACTATAATAGTAAGAAAATCAAGTTATATATCATGTGACTTAACTTATTAAGCTTGTACTACAAATGTAATATAATAATTATATTATAATAAATGTAATAAGTTAAGTCATGTGATGTATGACTTGCTTTTTTATTATTACAGTTTTGCTTTTGAGGTTTTGGTGATGTTATATTGCTAAAGCTAGTAATATATGGGTGTATCTAAATTTAGTTCAGTCCCATGTGGCTATTTAAGTTAGATAGCTGGATTTGAAGACATATGTCTGAAAATTTCAGATTTTCTAATTAATAATTACATATTAAATAAATTCTGCATTTGAGGTGGTATTTTGGATCTCACTGAGCAAAACCATCAGCTTGAAAACAGTTTTCAGATAGATATAATAATTTGGGAATAAGGATCATTCTAGATAGAGATTTTAAATGCTTTCTCTTCCATCATTTATCGGAAAAGCTTGTTTAGAGCTATTAGCTTGCTCCTTATATTACATTTGCAGTACAGGCATAATAAGTTAAGTCACATGATGTATGACTTTATTTTCATATATATATATAATTATAAATGGATAATTCCATACATTAAAATATTATATCACAATATATACTTGAATTTACCACTACTATTGCCTTGTCTTTTACTTGATATTATTTGTATCACTTCAAAATATAATCTGCCAGACATGTCAACCAAACCAGACTGTGTGAGAGAGACCATTTTTAGATCATAGTTTCTGAATACTTCCATTTACATGGTGGATAATGGAATTTGTAAATAGACTGCCTAAACTTAAAACACTAAAAAGGAATTGGAATCAGTATTGCTATGCATGTAACTAAATATCGGAAATTTGGTTGCACAAATATATAATCTTATTATGGAGTTAATATAGCAACATAACTAATGAGTGTTTTCCTGAAGGTTTGTGATGATAGTGTTCTAATTGCATTTTTATATTGGACTATTTCTATCATCTAGTATGTGTATTGATTGTCTTTAAAAAAATTTAACTTTATTTAAATATTCCAACTGCTGGTAATAGTATATCAAATAGATTAGTATATGCCCAAGGTTTCAAGAGGTATTATTCCCCCCTCATCTTCAGGTGTTGCTCGTCTGACCAGTGACAGTACTAACATGGGATTTGAACCTGGGTCCTTAGATTCTTGATTGTTGAATTTTAAGATAAAGCTCTAACCAACTGAGATAATGGAAATAGTCCAATATAAAAATATAAAATGAAGTTTATACTAATTTGTGACAGAAGAGATTAAGGAAAAGAGGGAAACAAAAATGATTATTTGTATTGCAAACAATACTTAGCCTTTGGTAAACTATCATGCTATCCTTCAAGGCCACAGGAGGTACACTTGGTTGGTTGATGTTTATTTCTCATTTATGATTAATCTTTGTAATTAAAGGTCATCTTACTATCCATAACCTATAGAACTTTGTTTTTAGCCTGAACACAGAAATTAATATGCTCAGCTATAAACTATAAATAAATAACTAATCTTAACACATGGTAGGACAAAAAAGATGTAATATAGATGTCAATTTTTATGAACATTTGTGGGGATACTGCTCTGTAATAAACTTTATATAAGATAAGAGCAAAAATATTTTTTTTACTAAAGAACAGTAAATCAAAGGTAGCCGGTCATCTTATCTTTTAAGAGGAAACTGATATTTAGCTCACTAACAAAATGAAATGCCTCAAAACCTGTACATTTCTTTTATCAAATAATTGGAAAATAAATTAAAATAATAATGTAATTGATTACAATATTTAATATTAACACTCAGTAAATGTTAAAATTTCATGAGTGTTAATATGTGTAATAAAGAAAATGGATGTAAATAATATAAACTATTCATGCTCTTGATCCCAAATACTTATAATAATGATTGGCCTATATAATTGCATTTAGGTACATAGATAAAATGGCTGCTCTTTTCAAAGTCTCTATCATGTGACTTGGATTGAGAGTTTTTTCATAGTCAGCAAAAACAACATTGATTTAAAATGACAGTACAGGATATATGTAGTGGTTGATTACTATCTGTTTAGTTAAAATATTGCAATATAATAATTATGTGATTGATTGTGAAATAATCAATTTAAAAATTATTGATTAAAGGTAATGAAAGATTTACCAGGTGATAGTGATTAATTCATCTAATAAGCAAATGACTTTGGATTTAAATTTGGAAAGATGAATGGCTAACTTCAACATATTTTTACAAGCTACAATGTTTTAATTATATGTCACTTTTGAAATTGACAATTTTATCTCCAAAAAGAAATTATTTGCCTTGCGATATACTACAGAGGTATGAGGACTAAACTAAAAACTAGATTGTCATAATCCTTGTGTAGGTATATAATCGGGCCTAAAATGGTGAAACACAGACATCAATTTTCTATGGACGTGAAAAATATATAATCATTATTGTGAACTAAATCAGATTAAAATGATTTATATAAAGAAGAATGATTGGAGATTAAAATTTTAAGAATCTTGGTTTATAACAATCATTTTAATCATAACGTTTGATAAGGCTTACAATTTCGCAGTTAACATTCACCAATTTACTTAATTAATATCACTTGCATTCCTATTGGTGATTTACATTTATTCCATTTGACAAAGAAGTATATTAAATGCTGATTTAGCCTATAACTTTTGAATTAATTAGTTTATATTTTATTAAATCTAAAAATCAATCAGACAATTAATAATTGGCAGCTTGAATATTTTTTTATATTAGCCCCATTTAAACCTATAACAAGGTTACATTTCCAAAATAGGAAACTATTTAAAGGAGAGTGTATATTGTTGAGAAAACAATATAAGGAAATGTCTCTGAGGAGACTATCCATTAGCAATTCTTATAGGTGCTGATGGGCAAGAACTTGCTAATGTAGACCTCATATATTTAGATGTTGTTAGTGCATTAATTAGCATTAATTCTATGAAAAGAATATCAAAATAATACTGTAACAGAAAAGCAAAAAAAAAAAAAAACATTGTCAATAAAATATAAGTATTAAAAAAAGAGAATGCAATTTTAGAAAACTGAAATGTTTTGCTGTATTAAAAAAAAACTTTTCACTAGTTACGAACGGAAAAAATGTAAAGTGTGAAATTTTCAAAAATAAAGATTATTTGGTAAATCACGAGGAGAAAAAGCACGATTATTAGTAAATTGGCAAAATAAACAGGTCAGAAAATAAAGAAAATACAGTTGAAAATATTCAACTTAGTCATTTGGAATAAATATACAATTCGTAAATATATTTAGACTCAATATCCATGGAAATATGGTTCAAGATTATCGATAATGTCAAAAAGAGATGGGAAATTTTTGTGTAAAAATTTCTTATAGATTAAAACATATAATAAATGATAATATATATGTATAGTGTCTCAACTAAAAAATATTTACACATTTTCAGTAAATTCTTAATGATTGCTTACATGTCATTTCATAGTATATAGCCTGATGAATAACACACATTCCAAATGGGAAATTTAAGCATACTATTCCTTGAAAGTTAAAAATTCCTTAATTCAAAGTCATCTTCAGATCAAATATCTATAATAATACACATCTCTCGCTATGCATGGTGCTTGTTTTATCTCTGGGTGGTATTGACAGTTTACTTTCGTTGCTTGTGAATTCTCTCAGCTCAACTAATAATTATTTTCTACTCTATTCTCTTTGCTGTTATACGCAAGACTAGTAGTAGTAATAATAATAATAATAATAAGATGATGATGATTTAAAAAATTGTCTTTGACCCAAAATTATTATATTTATAATCTTTTTTCATATATATATATATATCTTTAACTTTAATCTCTTCTTTTTAAGTTGTTTAATAAGACAGTCCCCCTACCCAATCTTATATGAGCATCCAATTTGGAATCAGGAGATTCTGGGTTCAATGTGGGTGTTTTAACTTCTAATGAAGTCCTGAGCAATAAATCCATATGTCTTTTTTCCACCCCTCATGAACTTGTTTATTTTATTTTCTTAAATTTATATATATTTAACATTTTATTAAATTGGTGAATATCTTTATTAACACTGAATTTTTAAATTAATAATTTTAGGGATTTTACTTTTAAAATATGTCTAAATTAGAAGCTTTTTTTTCAAATTCGTATAAAATTTATTTTTGTTTAAACTTAATATTATAAATTTTTTTTGTCATCCCCCCTTTTTCCATAAATGACAATTAATTTAAATATATATTCTATAATTTTCTTGGAGACAAAGAGAGCCGGCCTGAGGGGTGCATGATAGGACAAATGCCTGTTTCTACATGATCTATGTCTTGTGCAAATCAAAAATAAATCAAACATTTAACTACATTTCTTTATTTTTGGCAAAACTATAATTTAGGCCCTACAATGACTAGCATATGCAAAATAATACAATAATAGATGCATTAATTATATGGCAGCACAAAATTTTCAGTTATGTACAATGTATATTATCTAAATGTTTCACAATGTTTTGGTCATGTCAGCGTAAAATAATCATAAATTTTTTAAAAAAATGTATGCAATATCATGACCAAAACTTGGCAATCTACTTCCGCTGTGCTCTCTCAATGCTTGAACCTTTATTTTCATTAACACCCCTGATCAGATTTCATTCTTGAAAATAAATGTCACTAAACATCATCATTCTTTATGCTTACACAAGCTGCTCACGCAGAGGCTAAACTCTCCATACAGTAGCGCCACTCAGTGCAAACCAGAGTAATGAAGATTTTTGCATAAAATCCCTATCTAGTGCCTTACTCATACAATATCCTCAGCCTAGTTTCTAGCCTGTGGCTTTCATCGGTGAAAGATCTAGATACAGCACTCTCAGATCCAAGGCTTCTCACTGATGAAAGTCACAAGCTAGAAACTATTCTGGAAACATTGGACAAGTCGAAACTAGATAGGAATTTTATGCAAAAACCTTCTTGCATCCATTAATTACTATAGTATGCACTGAGTGGTGCTACTGTATGGAGAATTTAGCCTCTGTGAAAATAAATATGGTGACTCTTCAACAGTTTATTCATCATCATTATGCAATATTAAAGTATGATTTCAAATTTGGGTCATTCTTCATTGAAGTTAAACAACTTATTATACTACATATACAATTATGGTCATAGTTTGATTATACTTTTGCGTATGTAATATAAATTTGTTCTTTTATAAATATGTTAATATTTATATATAATTTGTTATCAATAAAGTTTTTTTAATAAAAAGTAGATATTTACTATTATATTAATATATTTACTATACTTTGATTAATATTGTAATTATAAATTATATGAGTACCAAACTCTCCATACAGTAGCGCCACTCAGTGCAAGCCAGAGTAATCAATGGATGCAGGAAGGTTTGTGCATAAAATCCCTATCTAGTGCCTACTCATCCAACATCCCCAGACTATTCTAGCTTGTGGTTTTCATTAGTGAGGAGCCTTGGATTTGAAAGCACTGCACTTAGATCTCAGTCTGGATATTGGATGAATACACTAGATAGAGATTTTATGCATAAACTTCCCTGCATCCATTGATTACAAAAACTTGCACTTGGGGGCACTACTGTAATGAGAGTTTGGAACTCTTATTAATAGCATTGTAACCATATGAAATGGTGATCATGTGATATAAAATATGTTTAAGTCTTAACATTAAGAGTCATTTTTTCTTATATTTCTGCAAGAAAAACTTGAAAATATGCTTTTAGTCATTCAGTATTTGGTAAGTAAATATCTTATGTCTTAATCACTTATTTTCATAATAAATTAAAGCACACATGCTAAAATAAAACTAACATTTAAAAAAATAATTTTTGAAATGTTAGTTAAATATAACTAACTTAACAATAAAAATATTTATTTAATAGTGTAAGTGGAAATTTATTTTTTTGAAAATTTTTATATATTCTTTTGTTTCAAGAGTTTTTATATTGTTTTTTTATATAATCTGGAGAAATGGCTACTAGAGATAGGAATATAAACAGAAAGTATATGAGAGTTTTGGTCATATATGAATGGTTATGAAAAATTGAAAAAAAAAAAGAAAGCAGGAAGTCACAGAAAAACATTAAAATGCTACGGTAAAATGTTTAAAACCAAGACCATAAACTGTGCCATAAATTGGAGTTATTGAAAAATAAAACAGAAACTGATGAAATGGATGAAATATTCAGTTCAAGCTTGTATTACAAATGTTATATTTCAAGCTCGCAAATAAGCTCTTAACAAGCTTTGTTCTTGAATATCCTAGCATTTCACTGAGGAAGCCAGTAGCAGAAACCGGTCTGGGTATATAGCATAATATCAGTTCAGCATCAATGAAAAAGTTAATCCTCATTTGAATGAAAAGATCAATGATAAGGATAAGTTAATCAAAGAAAAGAAATTGCAGCTATTTGAAAATTATAGAGACAGATAGAGCCAATTCCTGTTCGAATGAAGAGCATGTAGTTGATAAGATATCCGAAGAACCAGTCTTTTGAAGATAAAGAAATTGAAAGAAAAAAAAATTTTTTTGTTCAGCAAAGATGGCAAATTAAATTTTGACATTGATGTTCATGGCACATGGCCCGAAGTTATAACTGAAAAGTTTAGAATAACTATCATGCAAAATGTTGAGACCACAATGATAAAATGTAAAAGATAACTGATTGATATTAATTATTGACTATGATTTCAGCTATATTGTTGCTCTATATTACACAAACCCTTAATGATGGTGAATTTGATGTTCTGTGTTCCCCACTAATTCGTTATTTGTTTTAACATATATTTTTTTGAACAGTGGATACAAGGATCAGTGGGTTTTGAGACAGTGGATAAGGGGGATCTATTGTGATTAAAAATAATATTGACAATATTTTGTTGAGTTAATAACAACATATGTCATAATAATTACTGTATTCTTTGTCACTATTTTTTTATATAAATTGGAATAATAGTTACATTCTTAAGATTAAGTGACATAACTTTATGGACCGATATATTCTTAGAAATTTCCAACAATTTTGAAGACAACATATTACCATCTTGTGAAAATGTCATTTTACTTGCAATTAAATACCGGATTATTTCTATCTTCCAGTTTTAATTGTTAAATGAATACATTCATCTCCTGGTAATAACACAAAAGTTAGTAAATAATACAATGTTTTGAGTGGATTAGAATGGGAATCAAATTGGTGACTTTTATGAATACTGGATTTTAAAGTTTAAGTAACACTTTAAAATTCAGTATTCATGAATATAATCATAATTGGTTTAATTTCCATGCTATTCCTGTGACTGGATAAACCAATAACACTGTGACTGAATAAACTAGTAGCACTGTGACTGAATAAGCCAGTAGTGCTGTGATTTGAAAAGCCAGTAGTGACTGGATAAGCCAGTAGTACCATGGCTGGATAAGTTAGTAGCACTGTGATTGGATAAGCCAGTGGTACTGTGATTCGATAAGCCAGTAGTGACTGGCTAAGCCAGTAGTACTATGACTGGATAAGTCAGTAGCAGTGTGATTGGATAAGCCAGTAGTACTGTGATTCGATAAGCCAGTAGTGACTGGATAAGCCAGTAGTACTATGGCTGGATAAGTCAGTAGCACTGTGATTGGATAAGCCAGTAGTGCTATGATTTGAAAAGCCGGTGGTGACTGGATAAGCCAGTAGTACTATGACTGAATAAGTCAGTAGCAGTGTGATTGGATAAGCCAGTAGTACTGTGATTTGATAAGCCAGTAGTGACTGGATAAGCCAGTAGTACTATGGCTGGATAAGTCAGTAGCACTGTGATTGGATAAACCAGTAGTGCTGTGATTTGAAAAGCCGGTAGTGACTGGATAAGCCAGTAGTACTATGACCGAATAAGTCAGTAGCAGTGTGATTGGATAAGCCAGTAGTACTGTGATTTGATAAGCCAGTAGTGACTGGATAAGCCAGTAGTACTATGGCTGGATAAGTCAGTAGCACTGTGATTGGATAAGCCAGTGGTACTGTGATTCAATAAGTCAGTAGTGACTGGATAAGCCAGTAGTACTATGACTGGATAAGTCAGTAGCAGTGTGATTCAATAAGCCAGTAATGACTGGCTAAGCCAGTAGTACTATGACCGGATAAGTCAGTAGCACTGTGATTGGATAAGCCAGTAGCATTGTGATTGGATAAGCCAGTAGCAGTAAAGATGAGAAAATAATAATTAAAAACATTTTATTGTGTACTAACATGTATGTTATTATTAATGGGTTTGAAATATTGTAAAAGACAACTATTCTTCACATATATGCTTTAAAAATGGAGACACATTCTTCCATCAACCAATGTTTTAAAGGAATATGTAATTTATCACTGCTTAGTGCATATTCCTCAAATAAACCAATATTTATTGTCATTGCTTGAATTGAGAGTTTGATCTTATTACTAGCCTGTGTTTTTTTATTAAGCATAATACTTGCATAAGCTCGGATTATATACTGCAGGAAGAGGAAGTTCTATTTTTGTAGTATATGTGTGAAAAGTAGTTGACTTCTGCAATATTTCATAAGTCTATAAATCTTATATAATGGGTGTGCCAATAGCTCTTAACAAACTTTTCAGAATATCCCTACTCACAGACTGGTTTCTAGCTCTGGCTTTCATCAGTGAGGCACTAGGATATTAAAGCATTAGATTAAAAATACCAGGTCAAGCCTAGCACTAACTAAAGTTTAACTACTAAGTAGAAAACTTGAAGTTTTCAGACATCCATATGTCTTTGAACCCAGATATCTAATTTAAATAACCATATTGGACTGAACTAAGTTCAGATACACCATATATTAACAGCTTTAGCAATATAAAATTGCCAAAGCTTTAAGATCAATAACAATATCCTAGTGTCTCACTGACAAAAGCCAGAGTTAGATATGTGTCTGAGGATAGAGATATTCTGAAAAGTTTGTTAAGAGCTATTGGTATGCCTATTATATAACATTTATAATACAAGCTTATTAAATTGAGTCACATGATATATGATTGATTTCCTTGCAATTAGTGTATAAGTCTTTATATTATTAATTACATACGTACTAACTAATAAGATTCAGGTTGCAAGTAGTTAAAAATGAGAAACTTTTTCTTCCATGATATATAATCTGAACATATGCAAGCAATATGGCAATTTAAAAATCAAGTTAAGTCAAGTTATCAATTCAAGCATGCTCAATAAGTTTTGGTTTATTTAAGGAGTAAACTCTAAATGAACCTCCTATGCTATTAAAACATTTATTGATGGGCACTTCATAGCATGTGGGAAATACAATTGTTTCCACAAAATTTCATAAGTGTATAAATCACTATGTACCAATTATTACATGCTGTAATAAGTATAATAATCTCAAGACTGAATGGGTTCGTAAATAATCATTAAAAACCAGTCATCACTTAGATAATCTCAATATCAATAACAATCAACAATCTCATATTGTTGTCATGGCAACCTCCAATTATCAATAACGGTGGAATTCCACCTTTATTTATGGTCCAATATATTTATATAGATACTAAAGATTGCAACTTGACCACAGAGATTGAAGTTATTGATATAAAGAAATTTAAAATAAATCTCAAACAGGTTATAATCTGCTCTGAATGCAAACTAATAAATAGTTAATAATAATATTACTGTCATTATAATTTTCAAATTGCACTCAAAGTACATTGGGATTGTCTAAGTGTTGACTGGTTTTTAATGCTTACTTACAAACCTATTTAACCTCAAGCATTACTTTACTTATTATTTAAGTAATACTTTGGGTGCAATTTGAAAATTATAATTGCAGTTTGTAATGTTAGAATTGACTATTTATTAGTCTGCATTCAGAGAAGACTATACTTATCTGTTTAAAGAAGTTTATTTTAACTTTTTTTGTATCAATAATTTCAATTTCTGTGGTTAAGATGCAATCTTTAGTGTCTTAGACCACAAATAATGGTGAGCTTCCACCTTTATTGTTAAAAGAGTGTTGCCTTGACAACAGTTTGAGATTGTTGATTGCTATTGACATTGTTAAAGTGTTGACTGGTTTTTAATGATATTGTAATAAATATTCGAAATGTTTAAATAGTTTGAATTAAAAAAAACATTTAATAATAAAAATTAGATGATGAAAACACTATCCCATATTTTACAATATCTCTGAATAATTTCTCAGTTACCACAATATTAATCGCATAAGAAGTTATTTTAACTTCATTAATTCAGATAATTTTGTCCAAGTATAAAGGAATAAGTAGGATGGACACATCACTAAAAGCTGTTTAAAAAGTGATTAAACTCTGTACTTCTTTAAAATATTATTTTGTAAATTTTCAGTAACTATATAATCAAAATTTTTTTATTTTCTTTGCAGCTTTAATCCACTAATCATTTTTAATCCTTCTTATCAGTTGTTGACTCTTTATCTTTAAATCTTTGTATGACATAAGAAACTTATACATTCAGTTTAATATTCTTCTGAGCAAAGAATACCATATTTCTTTCTAATTATGTCATTAATAGAAGAATCGGTCAGAGAACTTATTGCTATATTTCTTTAATCAATCTGAGGATATATTATTATACACCACACTAACAAAATTTTATGCCTTACAATCTAAATTGATAGAGTTAGTGGCTATAAATTAAGTGACAAAATGTAGCGTAAGTAGTTTTTAAAGACAGAACATCACTTATGTTGGGATTTTTTTTTCATATATCTATCATTTTAATTTTTCAGTATATTACTCTATCATATGACCATCCATATGCACTTACAAATGTACTGTAGAATTAACTTTTTTTCACTTTCTTACTTCTAACTGTAACCCATAAAATGTCCATGCTTTGCATAAATTGCATCCAAATGCTTTTACGGTAATTTTACTGTCTAATCAAAGAACTAATACTAGTCAATGAAAATTTCAACATAACTTACTATTTGAGTTCATAAACCCAATACTTTTATTTTCAGTAACTTTGGGTCACTGTTTGGAGTTCCTATTAAAATAGGCATTAAAGTCTCCAAGACAAAAAAAGACTTTTAATGGTTTTGATATATAAATATTTGAAAACCAGGTACTCTTCACAAACATGGAGCTTTATTGTAAATATAGGTGATTTGAATTCAGATTTTCAAGCACTCTTCAACTATAAGCACTATCTCAAACAACTGATACACATGACCACACACATGTAGAAAAGATAAATAATTACCAATATTCATATTTCATGCTAAACCAGCACTCATCTGTTGGTCCAGATTATTATTTCCCACACATATATATAATCAATGCTCAGTTTATATTAAGATAGGGAATCTTCATACTTTAATGGACAGGCTTCAATCTACTCCAACCTCCCACTTCTCAGTCATCCATATCATTGAAAATCTGATGATAAAAACCCAAATCCCATGCTGATGCCAATATTATTGCCATGTCCATGTTGACCTCAAGTCACTCTGATCCCTCACATATAGAACCATATCCATTTAAATACATAGAAGTGGGATGGACAGTTGTATGAGAGAGTGTGGATAGTTGAAGGATGCTGGAAAATCTGAGTTCAAATCCCCTATACTTACAAATAAGCTCCAGGTTTGGGAAGAGTGCCTGGTTTACAAATATTTACACATCAAGCTTGTATCCTGTCCATCCCTCTTCTATGTATTTAAATGGATATGGTCCTATACATGAGGGATCAGAGTGACTTGAGGTCAACATGGGCATGCCAATAATATTGGCATCAGCATGGGATTTGGGTTTTTATCATCAGATTTTCAATGATATGGATGACTGAGAAGTGGGAGGTTGGAGTAGATTGAAGCCTGTCCATTAAAGTATGAAGATTTGCTATCTTAATATAAACTGAGCATTGATTATATATATGTGTGGGAGATAATAATCTGGACCAACAGATGAGTGCTGGTTTAGCATGAAATACGAATATTGGTAATTATTTATCTTTTCTACATGTGTGTGGTCATGTGTATCAGTTGTATGAGATAGTGTGAATAGTTGAAGGATTCTTCAAAATCTGAGTTCAAATCCCCAATACTTACTAGTTTTGATATAATAAAACTATTCAATAAGGAATGAAAAACATTCTTTTCTTGGAAATTCTGAATCTAAAATTTGAATGTAAGAAGTAATAAAATAATTACAGGTACTATTGCAGAAGCCAATTTTCATTATCATGAATGTTTGATCTACCTTAGACTAGTTTCTAACTTGTGGCTTTCATCAGTGAGGAATCATGGATCTGAGAGCAATGCACATAGATATTAGGATCTAATAAAACCACAAGCTAGAAACTAGTTTGGGGATGTTAGATGAGTAGGCATAGATAGAGATTTTTTGCACAATTTTTTTTTTGTTTCCATTGATTACTCTGGTTTGCACTGAATAGTGCTACTGTATGAAGAGTTTTGCCTCTGAATTAACAGCTTGTGTACACATAAAAAATGGTGGTCATGTGATGTTTAGTGGAGTGATACTTATTAGATTACAATAGAATGTAAAAAAAGATCATCCAAATATAAAGGGTTTTGCAATATTTTTCACTCCTTCATCTTCACAAAGAAGCTCATCATTCTTAGATTTATTTTGACCATTTGTAAATTTTTTTAAGACACTTTTATATTTATGGCAGGCAAGAGAATCTTTAATTAGAATTTTCCCAAGCATACAATCATTTCCCAGATTAAATTCTTGCTCAAAAACCAGTCCAAAGCTACTCGTTATCCATTAGACTGTTTGATGTATGATCACAATTAATGTCTTTTTTTTTTCAATGTCATGGGCTTTGTTACATTTTAAATTCTAACTAAAATTCAACTTTACATAGAGGCTAAACTCTCCATACAGTAGCATCACTCAGTGCAAGCCAGAGTAATCAATGGAAGCCAGGAAGATTGTGCATAAAAATCCCTATCTAGTGCCTACTCATCCAATATCCCCAGACTAGTTTCTAGCTTGTGGCTTTCATCAGCGAGGAGCCTTGAATCTGAGAGTGAGAGCACTGCACCTAGATCTTAGGATAATCACATGATCACTATTTCTTATGCTAGCATATTGCTCTTATTGAAACAGGCAAAACTCTCCATACAGTGGTGCAACTCAGTGCCATTCAGAGTAATCAATGGATACCAGAAGGCTTGTGCATAAATTCCCTAGATAGAGATTTTATGCACAAGCCTTCTGGCATCCATTTTTACTCTGGTAGGCACTGAGTGGCACTATAGGGATTTTATACACAAGCCTTCTGGCATCCATTGATTACTCTGGTCGGCACTGAGTGGCACTACTGTATGGAGAGTTTTGCCTGTTTTAATTTTGGGGATAGTCTTGGGATATTGGATGAGTACCCACTAGATGGGGATTTTATGCACAAACCTTCTTGCATCCATTGATTACTCTGTTTTGCACTGAATGGCGCTACTGTATGGAGAGTTTAGCCTCTGTGTAAACACCTTCTGAAAGCAAAAAGAATGGTGATCATGTGATGTTTAGTGGTTTAAAATTTAACCCATGATATAAAAGGTTCATTATTCCATAATGAAGTCCAAATTTGAGAAACTAGAATTTAGATAAGGGAATTATAAACATTGATAAATTGCTACCAATGTTCATCGAATGCTACCACTAGGGCATGCATAATAATCGCAATTTGCCTTCAGAAAGAAAATTTGATATACAATCTATATAGCTGCGTCACTACACAGACATACGTTAACCATTTGTGAAAATTGTATGCCTTAAAAATTATATTTTAACTATATAGTCATTAATTAAATTACAAAAAATAATTCGCGTTTCTAAAAATAAAACCTCATAAATATTTATTAATTAAAAATACAGTATATTTTACATTTTGTAATAAAAGAAATGGTAATTTAAAAGCAAAATAAAAGAAAAAATAATTAATGAGTATTAAGGGAAGTTAGAATATTTTAAACAAGTACCTACAGAATAAACACCCAAACCAGTAATTAACTTTGATGATTTTGTTTATCAATTAGAAAACATTTCAAATTGACGCATATTTCCACAAAATTATATAAATGTTAAGTCAAATCAGTTATCAAGAAATTGAAATAATCGAATGAAATTTTTAACAATAAAAAGCTTACATTTCAAGTTACAGTGTTATAAATAATTATAATGAAGGGAAATTGATCTACTTTATCATAATTACAATGATTCATTGAAGGTTTGGTAAATGCTTTTTAAAAATGAATAAATACTGTAGTTCAAAGAATTGCCAATTGACAGGTCATGTGAGCGGTTAAGTCACATGACGAGAAAATTAAGAGTGATTTTGAAATGCTATTTAGTTTTATATTATTTGTGTTTACGCGCATTTTACTGAATTTTAAACGCTATCTTTAAATTACAACTATGTATATTTAATCTAATCACTTTTTAAAATATATATATGATACAGAAAAAAAAAATGGAAATATTTTTTTTTAAAAAAGGAGGGGTAATTTAAATTAGGAGATGTCAGATTATTGCCCGGAAAAGCAATGAAAATAAATTATAAGAGATAGAGAATATTTAGAGTACAGTATATAAGAAACAACCAATAAATTATATAAGAGCTGAAACACACAGGCTTATATATACCTGTGTCTATATATGTAATATATAGGGTATATGAGCACAGACTTTCACATGACCCACCACTCTCCACACTATCTCATAACGCTGATACACTCGAACACACATATGTTGAAAAGATAAATAATCACCAATATACATATTTCATGCTAAACTAGCAATCATCAGTTGGTCCAGATTACCATCTCTACACATATATGCTATAAGTATTCAGATATGTATTAAGATAGCCAAACCTCATACTTTAATGGACAGGCTCCAATCCATCATCAGATTTTCAATTGGATGGACGGTTGAAGAGTTCGAGTGTGGAGTGGATTGAAGCCTGTCCATTAAAGTATGAGGTTTGGCTATCTTAATATATATCTGAACACTTATAGCATATATGTGTAGAGATGGTAATCTGGACTAACTGATGATTGCTGGTTTAGCATGAAATACGTATATTGGTGATTATTTATCTTTTCAACATATGTGTGTTCGAGTGTATCAGTGTTATGAGATAGTGTGAAGAGTAGTGGGTCACGTGAAAGTCTGTGCTCATATACCCTATATATTAATAATTTATGAGGTTTTTTTAAATATATATATGAGTACAATATTATAATTCGATGCCTGTATTTCTTCAAAGCAATATACGTAATTATTTAATTGAATATTTATAAATGTAGTAATCAGATATATTTAAAAAAATTTATCCACTCTAGGCCTGTAGTCTTTGTCAACTAACACTTTGAAAGCCTCACCTTCCCACAATTCTGTGATCTTAACGTTTGCTGCCTGCCTGTTAATTAATATTTAAGTACAAGTATATTGAACCTTAGATGTAATAAAAAAGGATTTGATCACAGACTTTCAAGCTCACCTTCAGCTATCCACTCCATCTTAAACAACTGATACACATGACAATATATTTTTCACATGTATATACTCATATGTATCAGTTGTTTAAGATGGAGTGCATAGCTGAAGGAAGCTTGGGGAAGTCTGTGTTCAAATCCCCTTTAATTATATATATATATATTAATTCTCTGTAGAACTACAATACAAATGTGTTTATCTCCATCCTAAATGCAGTGTTTATTGCCTAGTAAGGAATTTTGAAAAAAATGTTATTAATTTTTGTAACGGGTTTTATCCTATGGGAAGCATGTTTTGACTGGAGGAATTCCTTGGTTGTAAATAGCTATGTTACGCTTTAAAAAAAAAAAAAAAACAATAAAAAACAAATATTAGCTGTAATTTATCATTAAATAGCTTTCCAACGAATTATTAATTAAAAGAAATTGTAAACTTAGCATTAATTGAGGAAAATTGTCACCTTTTTATATCAAATGTTGGGATCTAAAATATTTGATGTTTTTGCTCTATACCTCATAATTATTCAAAAGTTCCATTTCGAATCTTTAGAAATGCGTGCTTAACAGTATAATAATTACAAATATTAACAATGAGAAATTGAAGAATAAAATAAGAATGCAGTTTTATTTTTTGGTAACTTCTATACATTAATAAATATTTTAACAATTCTTTATAAGTTTTAGGTATTTACAGTGGAGCCACCTATATGCTATATTTTGTTACAAGCCCCCTCGTGTGTAGCATATAATAATTGACATTTTGTTGACAAACTTTGATTACAATACAATAAGCATTTATTGTACTGTAAGTGGACAGTATAGAAATTTTCATCACACACACACATATATAACTTTTTATGTGCACCATATGCATTTGTAAATTAATATTACAATATAAACAAAATTTTAAAAAAATAATAATGTAGTTATTATCAATAAATCAAGAAAGCACTTTACACATATATTTTCAGTAGTATGTGTAAATTTAATCATTCACATTCATTAAAAAATAATAATAAAACTTACTTTCTGATGCAATACTGGAGTATTAACTAGACAGTAGCACCACTCAGTGCAAGCCAGAGTAATCAATGGATGCAAGAAAGTTTGTGTATAAAATCCTTATCTAATGCCCATCCATCCAATATCCCCAGACTAGTTTATTACTTGTGGCTTTCATCAGTGAGGAGCCTTGGATCTGAGAGCACTGCACTTAGATCTTAGGATCTAATGCAACTCACCAATATGCATAAACCTTCTTGAATCCATTGATTATTCTGGCTTGCACCTAGTGGTGCTACTATATGGAAAGTTTAACCTCTGTGTAAACAACTTGTGTAAGCACAAAGAATGGTGACCATGTGAGCTTTAGTGGATTATTAACCAGGCTATACTTACAATTCATATTATTTGGACTGTAGATTTAAAGCTTTTTCTTTATTAAGCAAAAAAATGTTCCTTATTTTACTTACATTTTTAGCTGTTTTAGGTGCACATGCAACAATGGCCAAAATCTGCCTTTCTCACTCTAGAATTTTTTTGATTGAAAATTCTTTCTTTTGAAACATAACATACGGCCCACTTCAGAATAAGCTTTGTATCTTACCTTACTAAATCACTGAATTCCATTTTTTCATTTAATGAAATTACAACTTCTTTTAAAAATTATACCTCGTTGCTCTACAAAATATTTTATTAAAGATATAATACATACTATATAATATATAAAATCTTTTGAAAGAAAAATGTAAAGAAAAAATCCGTACACATGCTTACAGCTGCAGTACTGAACAGTATTTAAATTGCAAAGAAAACTGAGTAAATCAATCCGCATTTAAAAATATATTTATCAAAAAAAAATGGCTACCAAATAAAACATAATATACATTTGAGATTTGAAAACAAGATATGTTTTTATTATTATTCATTTATTCTTTTATGCCATATAATTGAAGTCGTATACTTTGACACAGCATAGAATGCAGTTTCACCTTATGTATCACTATACATATTTTAAAAACTAATTATTAAGTCATCATTTGTTTTGGTACTTACTACACTGCTTAAATTCTCATTGGTCAAAAAATGCATTCATCTTCATATATCTATTCTACATTCCTTTTTTTAAATCATTGCTTTTTAATAATTATTGATTGCTTTGCTTTACTTTCTCCAAATATTGCTGAAATCTATCATCAGAATCTATATCTCTTAAATGCAGATTTTGATTTCTCATTTCATAAGATTTTTTATCTTGAGATATGATGTCATTCTTATCACGTGGTTCCTTTTTTTATCTCAAAATATTTATACCCATTTTCCCCCTTTATTCAACAGAAAATAGTTTAGTCTTTCAAATATTATATATATTATAGGAATTCCACCTTTATTATTAAAAACAGGTTGCCTTGACAACAGTTTGAAATTGTTGATTGTTATTGATATTGGAATTGTCTAAGTGTTGTCTGGCTTTTAATGATATATATTGTAACGATATATAAATATGCCGTTACATTAATTTAAAATAAAAACTAAGTTCGCAAATAAAAATAAATTTATTAAAAATCTAAAAGCTAAAAAAAATTAAAGAGTTGTAAACGTATATATATTCGCACAGATGCAAAACTTTAAAAATATTTTTTTTTAATAAATAAAAGTATTTGAACGTACTTTGTTATAAAAAAGTACAAGATTTAAAGATAAAATATTTTTGTAAATAGAAATGATTGTTTTATAAATTAATTGAATAGCAAGCTAGCCCTTGGGCCTATTGTATAATTAAAAAAAATCTGATGAAAAATGGATGAGAATAAAGAGAATTTAGCTTGACCAATGGAAGCACCAAGCCTCTCGGACCTTAATGAAAATTTGGATTAGTGATGTCTTTGTTTATTCAATCTGTAGATTTACTATAAAAAGAAAAATATTGAGTTCCAGTCAGTTCCAGCTTTTTTGTGTTTGAGACGTGTGATAGGATGCACATATCACACTCTCTTTTTTAAAAAAAATGAAATGACTGCAATTCTGAAATGAAACCAGCTAAGGTCACCTCCAGAACATCAGATCGGTCTTCCAATGGAGATGCCACAAGAAGTAAAAACAGGAACCTGGACTCTTCTACCATGAGCTATGAACTTTACAAATTAACAAAAAAAAAAGTAATTAAGAACTTTCGTCAATTTTTTTTTTAAATTCAGCTAATCTAAAGTTTAAAATGAACTCTTATTTGATTTTCAAATTGATTTATTGATGTTTAAATTTTACATAGTTAAGTTTGCTAAAATCATTTTCATTTCTTATTAACATTTTTGTATAAATTATAAATGCATAAATTTAAGTTGGGTATGGACATTGCATGGACTCGTTAGCAGTTAATTATGTTGTGGTTTTCATATTTGATTAGAATATATAAGTCATCGATGTCAATGCGGCATCTTAGGATGAATGAATGCCATTGAATTTCTTGTATTCCCTCTGCAATTGATGTTATTGATGACTTTGTATTTTGATCAGTTATGTTTATTTTGAAATGTTTTTAACCGTGGAATCTATGCAGCCCATCTATACTCAACATTACAAAACAAATTTTATAAATTTCATCTGTGCGAATTTAAATCAAATATTAAATTTAAGTTGGGCATGAATGGCTGTATAGATTTGTGAAGTTATATGAATTAATTAGGGAAGGGTAATCTTAGGTTATTTGTTTCGTAGTTAAATTAGGTCAATGGATTGGATATATTGGTGTAATTAGTAGATGTAGTATGAGATTCACTACGGGCAGGATCATTTTATATGCCACAGAAAACCTTATTGCCTATGGAAGGGATGGTAAGACAGAAGACACAGTTCCTTCCTATGGAGTTTTTTTTTATTGTTCTTCTCATCAGATAGACATGGTAATGTCTTCTAACTATACTGTTCAGATGTACATTCCTGACAGTATAGTATATTTAGTGCTGTTGTATTTTCATGCTACATTGAATACATCAATGTATCAGATGGATTGACACTGGTTTGACTGTGAACTTTTGGTCTAAAGTTAAATAAGGGATAGAATATTTTCTTTTCAAATGCAGATCTATGCAGTCTATTCGTACTCGATGATCTTAATAAAAATATTAAATTCATTCATATTCAACAACCTTAAAATAATAATTTAAATTAAAAATGAATATTAAAATCTAAAACAATAAATTTATTCCTCAAATTTAAAATGATTATATATATGCGTAAATAAATATTATTTATGTATTAATTACTGGTAGTGGCTTTTATTTTTTTATATGTAAGATATAAATTAAAGATATAGATTATTATCTCTGCAAATTAAAGATATAGATTATTATCTCTGCGTCTCCACTGAGCTAGTGACAGTGGGATAATGGCCTAAATATAAAATAAAGTGGGATCTTAACTTATGTATCTGTTTACTATATAAATTTTTCTAGGTTCAAATGCCTAGATGGCGCCCTTATAGTGCAGATTGCGGTAAGATTCGATCTCCACTTTCTTTTGGATCGTTATAATATATATATTGTTTTCCTGAAGATTTGTGATAATGATGTTTTAGTTGCATTTATATGGTGGACTATTTTCATCTAATGTGAGTATTGAATGTCTTTAGAAAAATTTAACTTTATTTAAATATTCCAAATACATTCAACTGTTAGTAATATCACCCATGTTAGTATATGCACAATGTTTCGAGATAGCATGGGAATCAATTCTAGACCCTTAGACTCTTGAGCATCTTGTCAAAAGCAACAATCAGAAATTTTATATACTTATCTATGAGGTTCCTCATGATTTCTCCACTTTTTCCAAAAGTAAAATTTATTAGTGGTTTCCATACATTATGTATAGTCATACTAGGTTAGCTTATGGGGTTTTCTACCATTGGCATGTGAGCAGCTTCTTTAAATTTTCTTCTTTGTACTCTTTTCTTATCAATATTTTTGTATTCCAAATTGAACATATCTTCATTGGTACATACATGGTCTGCTAATTTAGACACAACTTTTTCTCTTCTAATCATCAGTTTGTGTTTTTGCAATTATTTTTCAATGAGTGCAGGAAGGTTTGTGCATAAAATTCTTATCTAGTGTGTAGTTATCCAATATCCCCAGACTAATTTCTAGCTTGTGGCTCTCATCAGTGAGGAGCCTTGGATCTGTGAGCAGGTGCAGCAACAAGCTAGAAACTTATCCAGTGATATTGGATGACTACACACTAAGTAAGGATTTTATTCACAAACCTTCCTGCATTATTGATTACTTTGACTTGCACTGGGTGGCGCTTCTGTATGGAGAGTTTGCCTCTGTGAAAAAAAGTTCTTTCTATTTACGTATAATGTTTTTAAATTTACTTCTATAAATTTAATTTTAGCTATATAATTTGATAAACATAATTTTTCATGTAAAATATTTTCTAACTATTATATCTTTAAATCATTTTGTTTTACAAGTGAAAGATAGTACCTATTACAAACAACATTTACATATTAAATGAAAATTTTATATATTTTCTGAAGCATATACATCATTGTTATATTATTTCTATTCCATATGTCTGATCCAGAGAAAATCATAGGCAATACTAAAATTTTAAACAAATTTTTTGTTTTTATAAGAGAGGGTTTACCATTTCCTAACATTCATCCTATACTTTTATAACTCTTTTTTATATTTTTTTTATTATGTGTTCTATAGGAATTATTACTATCAAAATTTATTCCAAAATCTTTATGAGATCTTTATCTTATATATTTTTTTTGTTATCTGAATAATAATTTTTATTAAAAATTGAGAGCTTCTGATATACAATATAACACAATCCTTCTTGGCATTTATTTCCATGTTATTTCTAATACCCCAAATTTCAAAACTATTCAAATCATTCTGAAATTTACTCATAATAATTGGATCACTTATTATCTTAAATATTTTTTTTTCAACATATAATACAATTTCTAAATGCTTTGTATATTAGACTATATCTGCTGTAAAAACGTTAAATAATATTTGTGTCAAAAATCCCCCTTGAGGTATAGCCTGATCAATGTTTATCAGTTTACTAGATCCACTTTCAAGTTGAATGTAACTCTTACAGTCTTTTAAGTAAGAAGCTATCTGACTGGGTGTTGTTGTGCATATATATGAAAATTCTACTGACTGCTGCCTTTGGAAGGATGGCTCCTTGGGTAGAGTGTTACCTTAAAATTCAGTATTCATGAATCTAAGGCTCCAAATTTGAATCCCATGCTAGTACGGTCACTGGTCAGGCCAGAAAAAAGAGGAGAGAATGATACCTCTTGAAACGTTGTGCATTTACTGACTTTTTTGATGTGGTGTTACTAACAGTTAAATGTATTTGGCATATTTAAATAAATTTTTCTAAAGACAAATAATACATTAGATGATGGAAATAGTCCAATATAAAAATACAACTAAAACACCATCATCAGAAACCTTCAGGAAAAGATCGATTTTATCAGTTTGATTATTACTAAATTATGACACCCTAAATCAAATATAAATGACAAGTTCTGGTACACGAGTTCAATCTTTTTGGAACAAAACCTCATTGAAATTTTGACTTTATTTCTGAATAAAAATAATTTCCAGAAATTTTAGAAAAAAATTGATTAAATCGATATTTATACATCTTTGGATCATCTTTGCACCTTTTTTGTAAATAGATACCATTTTAGTTATTCTTAAATCCTTAGAATTAAATGCTACCAACACTACTAATACTATTTCTAATGCTATTGCTACTACTGCTGCTATTTTAGCTACTATTGCTAATATTACTCGTTCTGTTACCATTACTGCTTCTTTTGCTACTGCTAATACTCTTAATTTTAAAAGAAACTTGTCATTTGTACAATCAAGTTATTGTGTTAAACATGTTTTTTTACATTAAATAAATATATTCTACAAGCAAATCTTTCAAACATTTCTAGAAATAAATCCAATTTGTACATTTTTACATCAACTTCCATAATTAATATTTTACAAACTACGAGTCTTGTAAACAATGAGGATTGCCAATTCCTCAACAAGCTTTGTGATAAATGCTTAGCCAGAGCCAGCACTTAAAATATATCTGTCAGGAACCCCCCCCTGCCCAAACCCTGACCATGGTTTTGTGCTTTGGCACTCCTCGGAGAGGTACCAGGGTAGGTTCAGACACTAGATCTAGTTGCTGAACCTACCTTGGCAACTCTGATGAGTGCCAAAGCATGAAACCATGGTCAGGGGGTTGGGGGGGGGTTCCTGACAGATATTTTAAGTGCTGGCTCTGGCTAAGCATTTATCACAAAGCTTGTTGAGGAATTGGCAAGCCTCATTGTTTATAACTTACAAGCTTACGAGATAGGGTCATGTGATCTATGACACTTATTTTGACTATTTAAGAGTTTTGTATTTCACAATGTTGTGGATAAAGAGACCAGACTCTATGTGGCTGCAAATATATCAGAGGGACAAAAACTTTTGATAATACTATTACTACTACTGCTACTGTCACTATTACAACTACCAATGCTACTCTTGCTGTTACTGTTACAGCTTTTGCTACTAGTCCTATTATTAATTTTAAAGTATATTTTATTGATAAAACAAAAGGAAAATACATTATGTTAAAAAATAGCTAATAGATGAAAATTGCAACATATATTAACAACAGAATAGATTTTTATCAGTAATATACATATTTAAATACGTATCATATTGGCAAACCAGCAAATAAAAAATAAGGTTTTTTCTGTAAAAAAAAAAAAAATTCAACGTATACACACATATATAGAATATAAGCCAAATAGTTACAATATTGTTGGTAGTTACCAAGCTCCACTTGGTTGTAAAAATGTCACTTGGTAATACAGCTTTGTCTCTAATTTTTATTTTTTCTATTGATTGTAGCTTTCAAAATGTAGGACTAAAGCAGAAATAATGACTCAGAAACCACAATATGAATATTAGAAAAATATTTATTCTTATGTTTCAGAATAGCCCTATACTTATATTGCTAATCAATGCATAAAGTGATGAAGTTTGAGATCTAGTAATTGATGCAATTAGGCTGTGATTTATTTGCAGTGCTGGACATTGAAAAAAGCAGAGAGTATTTCAACTTCCGATGAGGAAAGTGAACAGGTGTTATCTATACGAAAAACCCATTTTTTTAGATAAAGCGAACAGGTGTTATCTATGCGAAAAATCATTTTTCTTTTGTGAAAAAGCTTTTTGTTGGCAGATCTTCAAAATTAATTTTGATTAGGAAGACCACGTATTCAGGCTTCAAATATTAAAAATTTGAATATTATCTACTTGTTGGTTGAATGAAAGTATAGATTGTGGATGCTTATTGAGGCCATCTTTATGTGCTATTGTGTGAGCATTGGTTTGAATATTTTGCTATGTTTTTGATTAGTGCATTAATAAGTGGGTTTTAATAGGTGGAGGTGTATCTGATAACCTGACATCATTATAAATTTGAGTATCATGATATGTATTTATAAACCTGATAATTTCATTTACTGATCTCTGAAGACAATATATTGAAGTATAATACAATGAAAGACCATTGTATTTTGCATTATTTTGCATAGCTTTAATACTGATTAGTACAGTTTTTTACCCCAAATTAGCTTAATACATAGTGAATTAAGTTTATTAATGAAAGATGTGGTGTATTTAACAGTAGGTGTATAGTAAGAAGTTTTGGGAAAAATTGAAATGGTAATGAGAATTTTGCATGAATGGATAAGTAGACTTTGGATAAAATGTTGATAGTATTTTCTACAGAAATAAGGTTATTTTGAATTTTCCAACATCATCGCAGTGACTGAAAGATATACAGGAAAACCTCCAAACATGGAGCTATAAAAGGGGAGAATACTGAGTTACTGGTGAGAATATTCCAGGGAAATGATTTGATCTTATAGAACTTGAGATAGCATTTCTTTGTGTAGTTCTCAAGGATGAGTTAAGGTAGGTGTTTTTTGATGGTAATAAAATGAACAGATCATCCATGTATAATTTGTGGCTAATAGTTGGACTTAAAACTGGGTTATATATTACTGGCAATTTGTTTTCAATATCCATGTAATTTAAGAAATGGAGCCAGGTTTAGGAGAGATTCCTGAGGAATTGAATGATGGGGTATGAAGCTGTTTTCCCATTTAATGTCCTGTTGATTTCTCTGTTGATGAGCTGTAGGAATATTATGTTGTTTCAATAGTTGAAATAGCTTTAATTCTGGAAGTGAATCATAAGCTACAGTAATGGGCTAATGGAACTGCAATACGATCCTTAATATCTGATTTGATCAACTGTCATTTTAAATAGGGTAATTGCTGCTTTTATGAAGGACCTTTTTTGGCAGATTGAAATTTTGATGAGGGAAGGAGAGGTTGAATTTTATCTTTAATTGGTGATGCAACAATTTTCATTAGTATTGGAGTCATGGAGATTTGATCAAAGATTATCAAGGTGAGAAGGCATAGTCTTTTTTTTTGGAGGGATGGAACCATAGAAACTGGATAAAGGTAATTCAATAAATTTGGATAAAAAAATAGGATTTAAATACAGGTATATGTTATATCCCTAGAGTTTAGATGTAATTATATGGGATTTGAACCCAGACTTTCAAGCTCCCATCAGCTATATAATCTATCTCATATAACTAATACATGTGACTGCACTCATGTGAAAAAGATAAATGATCTCCAATGTTAGTATTTCATGCTGAACCAGCACTCATCAGTTAATCCAGACCATCATCATCCACATATATATGTAATCAGTGCTCAGTTTATATTAAAATAGCAAATCTTCAATCTTTAATGGGCCAACTGATGACAGTTCAGTTGACTTCATTTATTCTTTGGAAATAGAAAAAGAAATATAATAGAAGTACAATGTAATATTAAATGTAGCATTATTTGACTGGATTTGATACTATCTGCTACTGCCCCCCCCCCCCATTTAGTTCGAGCATGGAGAGTTGATTCCTCTAATAAAGAAAATAGTGTATTTAATAATTAGCATATAATATTTGAATACAAGTATAATTTATACACTTGGAGTATATATGTAATTATAGGGAATTTGAAGCCAGACTTTCAAGCTTTCTTTGGCTATCATTCTACCTTATACAATCAACATACATAACCACACACATATAAAAAGATAAATGATCACCAATATACATATTTCATATTGATACAGCTTTCATCAGTTGGGCCACAACATCATCATCTCCCATACAAAAATGCAATCAGTGCTCAGTTTATATTAGGATAGCAAATCTTCAAATTTTAATGGACAGGCTTCAATATATTCCACCTTCCAACTCTTCAGCCATCTGTACTATTGAAAATCTGATGATGGAACATCAAATCCCTTGTTGATGCCAATATTATTGTCATGCTCACGTTGTCTTTAAGTAAATCTGCCCCCCCCCTCATGTATAAGATCTCATCCATTTAAATACACAAGAGGCATGAACAGGTTTACAAGCCGAATGTGTAATATTTAACTGAATGCAAGTATAATTTATATATTTGGAGTATAGATATAATTCAAAGGTATTTGAACACAGATTTTCAAACTCCCTTCAGATTTCTACTCTATCCTATACAACTGACACACATGACCATGCACATGTGAAAAAGATAAATGAACTACAATATACATATTTTTTGCACTCTCATAAGTTGGTCCAGATCATCATCTCCTGCACATATATACAATCAGTGCTCGGTTATATTAACATAGCAAATCTTCATACTTTAATGAACAGGCTTCAATCTACTCCACCCTACAACTCTTCAGCCATCCATATCATTAAACATCTGATAATGAAATGTCTGAGAATTGTTTATATATATATATTTGTGTTGGAGATGATGATCTGGACTCACTGAAGAATGCTGATTCAGCATGAATATGTATATTTGAGATCATTTATCTTTTTCACATGTGTTTGGTCATATGTGTCCACTGTATGAGATAGAGTGGATAGTTAGCCAAAGGGAGCTTGAAAATCTTTGTTCAAAACTCTTATAATTACATCTAAACTCTTGTATTCAATCAAAATTTTATACATTCAGCCTAAATCCTGCTTATCCCTTTTCTGTGTATTTAAATGGACAGACAATGTCTTATACATGAGGTGTCAGATTTACTTGGGAGTCAATATTGGTATCAACAAGGGATTTGGTCATTGTATCATCAGATTTTCAATGGTATAGATGGTTGAAGAGTTGGAGGGTGGAGTAGATTGAAGCCTGTCCATCAAAGTACTTAAGATTTGCTGTCTTAATATAAACTGAGCACTGGATATATATGTGGGGAGGAGGGAGATGATGATCTCTGGGACAACTGATGAGTATTGGTCTAGCATTAAATACATATATTAGAAATCATTTTTCTTTTTCAAATGTGTGTTGGTTATATAAAATAGAGTGAATAGATTAAGGGACCTTGAAAGCCTGTGTTCAAATTCCTTATAATTGGCATATAATAAGTAGTTTTGAGAAATATAAGGATGTTAAGGGATATTTTAGCATAAATAGAAAGAAGTTTTGGATAATGAATTAATGGTGATTACAATAAATGGTAGCAGATTGTTTTATATTATCTTCAAGGAATTTTGAAGATGATGTAACAATTTTTTATTCGGGGGCCATAGGCAAAAAAATCATTAATTGTTGAGTACATTCTCTTTGATGTACATAAAAACATGTTATCTTTAAAACGCTATATTAAGAAAATTAGATGAAAATCCATTGAACATTTTTAATTTTCATCTGATAACTCGGGCAACATTTCAAGCGGCTCTGATCATATTATTAGCTAAAACAACAATATCATCTGCAAAATCTAGATAATCCCCATGTCCTTTTACTTCCTTAGATTTTCATTACAATCACAAAACATTTGAGTAAAACTGCTGTAAAAAGTTTAGGGAGACTTGAAATTACCTGTCGTATATCCTTTTCAATATCAATTTTCTTAGTATCATCATGTAATCCTAATCATAGCTGCTATATTTTAATAAATATTCTTTAGAATATGACAATATCCCTGATCTATATTTTGTTGATCCAAAGCTTTAATTATGATACAAATGCCTATGAAATATCTTTTCATAATCTACAAATCCACAGCATAATGGTGACTTATATTCATTGGTCCTTTTTATAATTTCTTACGATATCAATTATTATTTTGGTTGGTTTAAAAATTTTGAATTGTAATTATCTTAATAGAGATTTTTTAAAAGATTGATAGGTCTGTATTATTTTGATGCCTTTTTTATCACCTTTTACAAATATCAATACAAGTGCTGCATTCTTCCAATCATTTGTTGTATCCTTGACATTTAGTCATTTGGTATACACTTCTCCCCATAATTTTTCCAATGTTTATACCTGTTTATTTTAAAATTTCAATAATAATTTCAGCATTTCCTGGAGATTTTTCCTAGTTGATTTAATTGTATAAGTTGTCTCTTCTTTTATAAAAAAAAGTACCACATACATCTTACATGAACACTTTTCAATGCAATTTAATATAACTTCATCTTTCTTATTGCATTGCCAAATCTATGTAATATTAATTAATATCATCTATGTCCTTTATTACTTTTTACTTATATCAGTGGAAGTTCTGAAGAAGATTGATGGGGCACGAAACCATCAATAGTGGGTTGTACAAAAGCATTGTAAAAAATAATAAAAAAACATAGATGATATTAATATTATATCAATTTAATATAATAGATACTTGGCATTTTAGAAGGTATAATAAAAATAGGAGTTACTTTATTATTGTTTTTATTTCTATATAATTCCTCATAGAGCTAATTTCATGGGATCATCCCTGATGTTGTTTTACATTTCTGAAATTTATATTCTCTTCTATAGCTTTCCTTGCCAATTAATAATTCATGTCAGTAAATTAATATAAATTCTTATTAAAATAAATATAACACGTAAAATGTATCTGCACATGAGAATGCGCGCATTGATAATTACCATTAATAAATTACTGAGGAAATAATATTTCCTAATTTTTAAATCAAAAATGTTACTAATGAAAGTTTGTCAAATTTTTTTCTTACCAATGTCACGTGATGTCTAATAAATCAAACAAAAAGCTTATTATAGAATAATAATTAAAGATTAAACTATCATTTTAATAATAAAATTTGATATGAAAATGACGGGATATATATAAAAAAACTAAAAAAGAGGGTTTTTCGTTATATAATTATTTTTGCTCAATTCTTCGAAAATTTATAAATGTAAAATAAATAATAATATGTACAAAATAACCCGTAGCAAAAAAATATATTTACATTTTATTTCCTGAATATGGAGCCATGTGTGTAAAATATAATATCACTATCAATGTTTACTTGAGACAATAAAGTACTTAATTAAAAAATCGTGCAGGTTAATAGAATATTTTATACCTATATCATATTGATAGCTTTGAATTACCCAAGAGATTTCAACATGAATAAATTTAAAAAAAAGATTTCCAGAAGGAAATAAAAATAAATTTACACAAAATATAATAATTCCAACTTTTTTAAAACTTTAAATATAAATACAATTTATGCAAACTATTTTTTGAACACATTTTAGCAAAATCCTTTATTGTACATATATACATACACCTTACGTTTTGACTGCCCTGCAGTTTTCTTTAGAACCAGTTTACTTTAAACCCCTCCCCCCCTATTCCAAAAGATTAAAGTAAACTGGCTCTGAAGAAGACTGCAGAGCAATCGAAACATAAGGTTTATGTATATATGTACAATAAAGGATTTTACTAAAAAGTGTTCAAAGTGGTTTGGATAAATTGTATTTATAAGCCATTACAGCAAAATAAAGGAAAGGGTAATTTTGATAAAACTTTAAATATAATATTAAAATCAAGTTAAATTCCAAACTTTAAAGAGAATTATATTTTCAAAACATCTCTTTAAAACAATATTTAAATTTACCATCATAAAGCATTTTAAATCATTCCAATAAGTTATAGTTATAATGTGATCTTGAATTAAAATTCTATCATCTTCAGAAAACAAAATTTTAGATATTTAGCTAAAAGAAGAAGAAATAACAATTAAAAGTATATAAAAATGTATAAATGCTATGAAATTATCATTCTTTTTACATAATCAATTCAATAAAAGAGTGAAATGTAATCGTCTGGTGTTGATATTTCCTGGTAATTGCTTATGGGATTCCTACATTGTGGAAAAAAATTGAATGGAAAGTTTTATAACTCCCACTCAAAAATGAAAGATATTTAATGTTATATTTGCAGATTTAAACATATAAATCATTGGGTAGTTGTAACTTTTATTTTTTATCACTTGCAGGCTTTTGCGGCTTGTTGATGGTAACTGCAGTGTCACCAAGTGGTCACATGTGGTGTAAGTTATAACTACCAATCATTGTATTGGATTTGTCTAAATTTTGAATGTTTTGATGTGCCTATTGAAAAATTAAGGTATTAAGACTTATTGTGTGGATCAGAAAAATTTTTAAAAAAGAAAGCTTTTATTTCTTGCTGGATGGCATTATTACAATAATATCATTGATTATAATATAAAATAGGGGATAAACTTCTGATCATGCACATTTATGAATTTAATACTTGTCCATAAGCATTTAAAAAGCATAGGTTTATTCTTATTTAAGAGAATAAGTTTATTCCCTTTTTATATAAGTAGTCAAGCACTATATAAATAAACTATTTATTAAAGTAATAGTACTAACAGACTTTGAAGAGTTTATTGGTATGAATAATAAACTTTGATCAAAAGTTGTTGTAGATCATCTATACCAGTGCTGTAATCCCAAATAGTCTGCTTTTATTGAATTCTTGCGCAACACATAGATTGATTATCACAACATTTCATTTAAACCAATAAACATCACATAATCACCATTATTTATGCTTACCCAAGCTATTTACACAGGCAAAACTCTCCACACAGTAGCGCCACTCAGTGCAAGCCAGAATAATCAAACCTTCTTGTGTCCATTGATTACTCTGGCTTGCACTGAGTGTCACTACCATATGGAGAGTTTTGCCTTTCATTTAGGTAGAAAAATTATTATAAAAATATGAATGTATTTGTGCTCAAAGCAATGACTTTTAGAGATTACAAATTAATTAGGAATCAGATTACAAGCGAAGTCCATATTAACATGAGCATTTAAAAGTGCAGGTTATTGTAGTATGCTCTAAGGTTTTATAAAATGATAGCTGCATTTTAATTTGAACGTCTATTAAAAACAATTTTTAAAATAATAGTTTCCTCATTATTATATCACTGAAGCATGGAATGATTTTTAAGAATACTTTCTGATTTTTCCCCATGCCACTACTTAAGGGCACTTATTTCCAATAGTCGGAGATAATTATATAGTTGCAAGAACTAATGTTTAATGAAAATAAATAAACCACATAGTTGTGCCTTGTGAATTTTTAAATTTATTGTATAAAAATATAACAAAATGATCACCATGGTGAATCAGAATGCATTTCACAAATAAATGATTACTTGCTTGCTAAAATTGAAAGCTGCATTGATTGTTTTTTTATGCTCAAGATAATGAGAATTTGTGATCTACTGGCCACAGAATGTGAAGCCGCGGAATTTTTCCAAAGAAACTTTATCCTGTCCTCTCAAAAAGTCTGTGCCAATGGCCATGATATGAAATTGAATTTTGCCTGAACCCTGGAATGATGTAATTTAAAAGTCTGCCAATGCCATATAGTGCTACATAAGGACATGGGGTTTGAAGGCTCTAAAATAACATTTCTAACAGCTGTCCAATTTATTTATTATTGTAATAGAGCTACCATAATAATTAAATATATAAAACATGAAGTGGATTTGTGCAAAGACACTATCGTTTCTTGGAACAGTTATCTAAGCGAAGTGCGCAAAAAAAGTTTATTGATTTGGCCATCATGCAAAATTAAAGGACCTGGAAAAATTGTAGAAGTCAGTGAAAGTCTCTTTACAAAATGAAAGAACCAACAAGGGAGAATACTTCTGCTGCAGTGGTTATTCGGTGGTTTATGCAGGGAAACCAAAGAATGTTTTATTGTCACTGTTTCATGTTGGACAGCATCCATTCTACTTGATGCCATTCAATAAAATATAGCACAAGGATCAACAATTTATTCTGACTATTGGAAGGCCTATAAAACTGATGAATTAAGAAATGCAGGATTTAAACATTTTAAAGTTAATCATAGTTATAATGTTGTGGATTCTTCTACTGGGGTGCATACCCAAAACATAGAAAGACTTTGAGGGCTAGTTAAATGGTACAATAAAAAACAGAGGGAACTGCTTGCAAACACATGGATTCCTATTTAGTTGAGTGGCAGCGATTGCGCCAAAAAGAAGTTTTATTTGTCACAATTTTAGAAGCCATTAGCAAAGTGTAACTATTTTTTTTTATTACTTTCATTTTGTTTTTTTACTTTAATTAAACATTAGAATACAAAATTGTTTTTGTCTATTTTACTTTCACTTTCATTAAATACTCTCGATTATGCTACATACTTCCAATTTGTTAGTAATTATATAGTTTTTTTTATTCTTTGATTAAATATCAAGTTATTGTTTATTTCAGTATATTAGTTAGTACTTAAGTTTTTGGTTTTGATTTTACTTTAATTAAACATTAGAATACAAAATTGTTGTTTGGTGTTTTTTTTACTTCGATTGTCATTAAACATTAATCCCTGCAACTGTATAATTATCTCCAACTAATAGAAATAAAAGCCATCAAGTGGTGGCATGGGCAAAATTGGGGAGTACCTTTTTAAGAAAACATGTTATGACTGTTTCCCTGACAATGATTCTATTATTATAGACTTTATTAAAATCAAATACATAACAATGGTTCACTTGGCAGAATAATAAAGCGAAAATGAAGATTTATAACATATTTGAATTTAAGCAGAAGTTTGATGGTTGACAAGAAGATTTAGAAATAATTGATGGATTAAAACTGACAAGAAGATACAAGAATTTGCTAATCATGGTCACTTTAGATCTTTTCTTCGTGCATTAAAAGCAATATATGGATTTAAACAATGATATTGTAAGCTTATTAAATCCATCGGTGGCACTCTCTGATTATAATGATATTTTTAACAGGCGGAAGGAATATTTTGATTATTTGTCGAATAATGATACAAGAATGGAGATGATATATCCTATTTATTCATGAGGATATTCAGCATCATGAAATTAAAACAGCTCTTTGTAATCTTCACAATGGAAAGATTTCAGGTCCTGAAGAAATATCTGGGAATTAAAATATTATAGTGACATGTTAACTTCAAAAATCTTGGAATTTTTTAAGGAATATGTAAATTCATGAAATTGGGTTGCCAAATTTTACAGATACTTTCATTGCCTAATATTTTTATGACTAAAGGCATGCGACAAGATTATGATAATTATTGTGAAATATCGGTACTCAGCTATTAGTCCTGCAATGTAGGAGAGATGGTACACTTTTTCACATCCACAATAAATGTATACTCTTGTGGTCACATCAAATTTAAGCAAAATAAACTCTGCAATGTTATCCAATCTCATGTAAAAATGTGTTTCTTTTTTTTTGAAAACATGTTTTTTTTAATATTTCAACATTTTCAGTTATTGTCCAGATTTCTTTCTGACAACAGCTTTCATTTTAATTGCATTTTTGCTTCATCCAAGTATTTCTTAAGTGTGTAAGTATACATATTGTTCATTTTTGTCCATTTGATTTTCTTTTCATAACTTCCTAATGCCGGTTATGATCATTTTTGCATAAAATGCAGATATAAACTTTGTGAATCCAGCAACTGGGGTTCACCGGAAAACATTGAAAGTCTATGGGATTCTGCAAATGGCAAAATAAGCAGCAGCAAGGGACATCAAGGCAACACCTCGACTCATACCTGGCAAAGGAACTTTAAGTTATTTATTTAATAGGTTACCTTGAATAATAATGGCTACAAGAGACCCAATATGATTTTATAAAATCAAATAGCATTATAGATGTCATTTTTATTACCATGCAAATAAATGCAAAAAAGTGTTGGGAATAAATAAATGAAATATTTTATTGATTTGGTTGAGGTATTTGACACTGTTTGATATTAGTTAGTTAATTATCAAAATGTATTTGAATTATATAGCTTCTATATAATGGAGTGAGATGGAATGTTATTACTACAAGTGGAAATGTGAGATATTTGAAATGAAATTAGTGCTTTATATTTTTATAACATTCTTAATTACACACACAGCAATTTTACTCCAGTTTCAAAATTACTACTGAATATATCTTGATGCCTCTGGCCACAGCATAAGTCAGCGCTACTGATTAAAAACGAGTCAACACTTAGACAACTCCAATATCAATAACATTTAACAATTTAAACTGTTGTCAAGACAACAGTTTGAAATTGTTGATTGTCTAAGTGTTGTCTGGTTTTTAATGACATATATAACAATAAAAATAAATATAAAAGTGATTAACAATTATATTCACTTTTTCAATCCGCAGTATTTCCAGTTAATTACTTCTGCGAAACGAAAGACTGAGTACAATAATAAATCACCGTTAGATTTATTATTTTTATTGTTATTATAATATTTTTTAATTAACGGATATTTTATTTGTATTACATATATATAGAAATATTTCAAGCATTTAAGCTAGAAGGAATGAATTTTTAAATCAATTAAGATATTTATTTCTAAATATTTTTAATTGATAACTCTGAGATTTCTATATTTTAAAAATCTTGTCAACAATGATTTAAATGTTAAAATATGTTATTCATAACATTTACAGTGCTAAAAATATATTTATAGTCAAGCGTTGTTAGCCGAAAGATCATCACAGCTATATTGCAAGCAAGTAGTTGGTTGCAGACGGTTGTGGATTCGCGTCCCGGCCGATGCTATGACATATGAGGAAAATATATATATATAACGTATCAAGATTAAATCTCAATGCTACTGTTATTATAGACACTTGAACTGCCCTCTAGCCATAGCCTAAGACAACCTTATTGGTAACAGAACAATCCCGTCTCTTACCTTTCTCTGTTTCTATATACAAAGAAATACCTCAAGTACTTAAACTAGAATGAATTGATTTTTAAATCAATCAATTTATTTTTAAATATTTTAAATTGATCGATATTTCATTTTTTAGTAAAGAGGAAAATTTCAGACTGGTCAAATTAAAAATATCAATCAATGTAAAATATTTTTTAAAAAATCGTGATTGGTTTAAACATTTGTTCCTTCTAGCCTTAACTCTTGAGACATTAGTCAAGCGTTAGTGGTTGAGAGGTGCAGTTGTCCCGGGTTAGCGGGTTCGTTTCCCGGCTGATGCTATGACTCATGAGAGAGAACTCTTGAGACATTCTAAAAGTAATAAAAATCAATTTTTAAATTTGCATTAATTGTTAAATAATTGTTTTTATGTATTTGTATCTGCTTACTGTTTGCTGATTATCATTTAGTTCATTGTGGGTGAAGATTTTGAATATAAGTATATTGTTAATGATATTAATATCATCTACTATCTTTGTATGGATTTGGCAATGCAATAAGAAAGATAAAGTTATATGAAGATTGCTGGAGCAATTGAAATGGTCATAATGGATTGTAGATTGTAAAATCATTGTGTAAAGTAATAAAGAATTTAGATGATATTAATATTATATTTGGCAATACAATAAGAATGATAAAGTTATAAGGAGGTTGACAGAGTAATTAAAACTATCATAGTGGATTGTAGATTAAAACAGGCAAAAACTCACTACACGTATTGTCACACACAGAAAGCTAAAGTAATCAGTGGATACCACAAGGCTTGTGCATAAAATCCTCATCTAGTTCCTACTCATCCAATATCCCCAGACTAGTTTCTGGCTTGAGGCCTTTGTCAGTGAAAAGTTTGGATCTGAGAACACTGCACCTAGATCTTAGGATCTAATGCAAGCCTCCAGCAGCCACCTTTTATCTCCATTTAACTACAAAACTATGAGTCTTAAACTGAAAACATCTTAATGTTTTCAATCCAAGCTCATTAGCTTATACAGTCCTATGGATCTGAACTCAGTTCAGTATCCATATATTTTGGTATCTTTGGTTCTTTAATAACCATAGCCACCACTATCCTATTAAGGCAGGATTGGGTTTAAGCCAATAAACATCACATGACCACCACTTCTTATGCTTGTGTGTGACTATACATATAGTGGTTTTTGCCTGTTTTAACAACAGTTATACATAAGCATAAGAGGTGGTGATCATGTGATGTTTATTGAATATAGATGATATTAATATTATATGAATTTGGCAATGCAGTAATAAAGATAAAATTATATTGCTACTAATGATAATAAATCATTTTCGAGAGCAGCTCTCTATTTTAGCGCCATCTAGCATAAGCTTGATTCAGTTATTACCAGATGCATATAAAATTTCTATCCTCAACACTTAGTTTCAGCTTAAGAGATAAAATGGAATTAAAGGCGGTTTCATTTTTTCCAAGTTTGAATCCTAAGCTTCATTGATATAGGCAAAAGCCGGAATCCAGTTTGACTGGGGATTCCAACTTCTATCCTCAACATTTAGTTTTTAGCTTAATAGGTAAAATGGAACTAAATATAATTTTATTCCAGTTTTTGAGTCCTAAGCCTCATTGATAAAGGGAAAAGCCAGAATCTTAAATAAAATGAAATTAAAGATGGTTTCATTCTTTATTAGTCTTAAGCATAATTGATTTAGACAAAAACCAGAATCCAGTCAAATATTGGGGATTCATACAGATAGATCTTTATTACTCAAGCTTACACGAGATAGTTTTGGATAGATAGTTGTTTTTAACTTCCACAGCCAACATTGTTTGTTCGGGGCATGATGACTGAGAGAGCTTTGTTAATTATGTAAATTCATCTTTAAATATTCATTTTGATCTCAATCCAATTTATTATTCAATACTTACATTATTTATGGATGACAACTATCTCCCCTTTTATTACACTATGATTATGATACTATATGGTATCGGAAGTACTTAGTTTCAAATAAATTCTTTCTTATTTCAATCCCAAAACTGTTTAGTCATTAAATGATTTAACATCTTCTTATTCATTACATTAATAATGGGAATCAAAAATAAAAATATTTGGTATGCTTAAGATTTTAGTTCAGCTCGAATATTGGTTCTTTGATTTTCTCTATACATTTGAAATATATAGGGTATATGAGCACAGACTTTCACACCACCCACCACTCTATCTCATAACACTGATACACTTGAACACATATATGTTGAAAAGACAAATAATCACCAATATACGGATTTCATACTAAACCAGAAATCATCAGTTGGTCCAGATTATCATCTCCACACATATATGCTATAAATGCTTAGATATATATTAAGATAGCCCATCTTCATACTTTAATGAACAGGCTTCAATCTACTTCACTCTCCAACTCTTCAACTGTCCATCCAATTAAAAATCTGATGATGGAACACTCAAAGGCCACCCTGAGGTGTGCTCATATACCTTATATATTACATATATAGACACAGGTATATAATAAGCCTGTGTTTCAGTTATTCTATACATTTGAATGAAATTACTCATATATATAATTAGAAGGTATTTGAACTCAGACTAGACTGAATTCAAATCCCTTCTAATTACATTAAGTTCCATATAGACAATATAGTTGTATTTAAATATTATAGATTCAGCCTGTATTCTGCCCATTCCTATTCTATGTATTTAAATGGACATATTAAGGTCCTATACATCAGTGGACAGAGTGACTTAAAGTCAACATGGGCATGACAATAATATTAGCATCAAAAAGGGCTTTGAGCATTCCATCATCAGATTTTCAATGGTATGGATGGCTGAAGAGTTGGAAAGTGGAGAAGATTGAAACCTGTCCATTAAAGTTTAAAGATTTTCTATCTTAACATAAACTGAGCACTGATTATATTTATGTGGTAGATGATGATCTGGACAAACCGATGAATATTGGAGATCATTTATTTTTTCACATGTATGTGGTTATGTGTATTGGTTGCGTAAGATAAAGTGGATAGCTGTAGGGATCTTGAAAGTCTGAGTTCAAGTCCCTTCTAATATACATTAAGTTCAGTATAGACCAGTGGTAGTCAATATGGTCCCTACCATGCACTAGTGGGCGTCCAGCCTTCATGGTGGGCGGCAGGGGTTTTGTCCGACAGTGAAGCACTTTTTTTTTAAAAAAAAAATTTAATTGACTTTTTAAAAAAATTTCATAGAGATTTATATGCTTTAGCTTGCTGTAACTCTCCTTTATAAATTATAAAATAAAGTTACTTCCCTACTTTATAAATCACCATTACTGTGGAACTGGCGGGCGGTTAGAAAATTTGACTACTAACAGAGATACAAAATTGGGCGGTAGGTATGAAAAGGTTGTCTACCCCTGGTATAGACAATATACTTGTATTTATATATATAAGTGTGTGTGTGTTTCTGAGAACTCATTTCAGAATAAAAACATCCCTGCAAACATTGAGAAGTGGTGAAGAAATCACTTATTTGCCAAACTAGTTAACTGCTGAAGCATAAGGATTTTTCTTTTTTATTGTAACAAAATAATACTTAAATACACATTTACTGATAAACATTAGATGACTAGCTACTTTGATTGTAGATTTCCTCTAAAATATCTGATTTACTTGAAAATTGTTTAACTGACTGAAAAAGTTATATTTTAATTTTCAGACCTGGAATTAATATATTTATCATTGATAAATGAGGCCCATATTGAGGTATCTGTATATACCGTTCATATTTTAATTGTTTTTTTTTCTATTTAATCAAATACCCATTTACTAATAAAAATTAGATGGTTAGCTACTTTTATTATAGACTTCTTCTAAAATACTTGATTTACTTTTTTCAGACAAGGAGTTAGTAGTTTTATACATTTATCATTGATATATGGGACCCTTATTGAGGTATCTGTATATACTGTTCATATTTTAATTGTTCTTTTCTGTATAAATACCCATTTACTGATAAAAATTAAACGGTTTGCTATTTTGATTATAGACTTCCTCTAAAATACTTTTTTACTTAAAATTTGTTTAGCTGTCTGCAAAAATTATATTTCAATGATATATGAGGTCCATATTGAAGTATCTGTATATACTGTCCATATTTTTAATTGTTTTTTTCTGTTTAGTTAAATACCCATTTACTAATAAAAAATGGTTAGCTACTTTTATGGTAGACTTCTTCTAAAATACTTGATTTACTTAAAAATATTTCCATTTTCAGACATGGAGTTAGAAGATTTATACATTTATCATTGATATATGAGACCTTTATTGAGGTATCTGTATATACTGTTCATATTTTAATTGTTCTTTTTTGTTCAATTAAATACCCATTTACTGATAAAAATTAAATGGCTAGCTTCTTTGATTTGTGGACTTCCTTTAAAATATCCTGATTTATTGTAAATATTAATTATCTGAAAGAATTATATTTTAATTTCAGATATGGAATTAGTAGATTTACATATCTATCATTGATCTATGAGGCCCGTGTTGAGGTATCAATATATATTAAATATACTTTAATTGTTGCTTTCTTTTCAAAAATAAGTATATCAATATATTTATATGTAAAGTAAAAGGTAAATAATATCTGCTTTTGAAATTATTTGATTATCACTAATATTTTTTAAATTCACTATTTTAATGTATATTTGTCAAATTATTTAAAAATATATTAATCATAAAATTGTATATCTATCTCTGGGGGATTTACTAATATTTCAGCTGCCTTCCACAAATTCTAACTATTTTTAACAATTAAAATGATTTATAAAATATATGGACTAGATACCCATTTGCCAATCAATAATTATGTGATTGGCTAAATTATCTAAGGATTAATAGCCAGAAGATAAATTTTAAACTTGTTTGGAATTTGAAAACATTAAAGTTTCACCAATATTTGAGCTCGCGGTTTTAAACTGATATATTAACCATTATGCCTCAAGGTCTTTATGACAATATAAGATCGTACATATGTACGTCTATATATAAGAGAATATACATATAAATAAACTTAATTGAAAGCAAAATAAAAAAAAGTTTACAGAGAACTTCAAAAGACGGTCTCAAAATATTCTTTTATTATGCAATTAAGCACATCTATTGAAAGGATATTATAAAATATCGTTTTTCTTATACGGAAAAAAAGTGAATATATTAATAATGATGTATTACTTGTCATTATTAGTTGATTTTAATTAGTAAAGAATAAAATTTGATGCGCAATTTATTTATTTTTTCTAAAAATAAATAGTCTCCATAATTTTATTTAATGAAGACATAAATTATCATTAAACTTAGTAACTTTTTATGTTTCATTTATTTAAAATAAAGTTCTCATTATTAATTCCACTTTAGATTATCAATTGTCTTCTGCTTGTTGATTAGACTTTATATATAACATTCGAGATTAAAACCCTTAATACTCTTCAATACATATTTAAAATACTCTCTAACCAAGTGTAAGTCAAAATTTATCAAGAAAAAAGCGGCCATTTTTTCTTATACTTCATTTACATATATGTAAAGAAGGTTTACTAAAACGCTTTGGTTAGAAAGAATGAATATTTAAATCAATCCTCGACATTGTATCTAACTATGTTTTGACTGATTTATTTACAATAGTTAGCAAACCTGAGATCCATCTCAATTTAAGTGTTGCCAACAATGATTCAAACAAATGAAAATACGAAAATGTATGCTTGGTTAGAAAATATTTTAAGTATTTCATGTGTGGTGTTATGGGTTTTAATCTTAAATGTTATTTATATATTAAGCACAGAAGGTATTCTATTATATGTATATAAAGAGACTGCTAATAGCTCTAAACAAGCTTTTTTTTAATGATAAATGCTATAAGAGAAAGTATCTGAAGCCTTTATCTATGATGGTCCCCATCCCCAAACCAGTTTTGAGCTATGGCTCTCTTCAGTGAGGAGCTAGGACATTAGATTCAAAATACTAACTCAAGCCAATCTTCAAACACATGTTTTCAAATTCAGCTCTTTAACTAAAGAAACTATATGGGCCTGAACTAAATTCAGTGATCCCATATATTAGTAGGTTTAGCAATTTAATATAGCCAAAGCCCTAATTGCAAAATTATAATATTAGTAAACATCAGTCACATGTCACATTACCAATATAGCTTGCGTTATCAATATGTAATATATAAAGAGCCTGCTAATAGCTCTAAATAAGCTTATTTATTTATTTAAATGATAAATGCTACAAGAGAAAGTACCTGAAGCCTTTATCAATGATGGTCCTCTTCCCCAGACTGTTTTTGAACTCTGGCTCTCTTCAGTGAAGAGCTTAATATTGAAGAATTAGATAAATGCTTGGTTTGAGTTAGTATTTTGAATCTAATGTCCTAGCTCCTCACTGAAGAGAGCCATGGCTCAAAACCGGTCTGGGGATGGGGACCATCATAGATAAAGGCTTCCGGTACTTTCTCTTGTAGCATTTATCATTTAAATAAATAAATAAGCTTCTTTAGAGCTATTAGCAGGCTCTTTATATATTACTTATTGGTAATGCAAGCTATTTGTATTGGTCATGTGACTGATGTTTACTAATATTATAATTTTGCTATTAGAGCTTTGGCTATATTAAATTGCTAAGCCTACTAATATATGGGATCACTGAATTTAGTTCAGGCCCATATAGTTTCTTTATTTAAAGAGTTGAATTTGAAAACATGTAGGTATCTGAAGATTTAGATCTTTTTTTAATATTTAAGAATTAGGTAAATGTTTGGCTTGAGTTAGTATTTTAAATCTATTGTCCTAGCTCCTCACTGAAGAGAGCCATAGCTTGAAACTTGTCTGGGGATGGGGACCATCATAGATAAAGGTTTCAGGCACTTTCTCTTGTAGCATTTATCATTAATAAATAAATAAGCTTATTTAGAGCTATTAGCAGGCCCTTTATATATTACACATTGGTAATGCAAGCTATATTGATCATGTGACATGTGACTGATGTTTACATATATATATATAAATCTGAATAGGGTTATACATATGATTATTTATTGTTGTTGATATTTTTTCTTATATTTAATTACAATATCCAAGCATCAACTCTTAAACTAGAAAATTATTTTGCTAAATCTTAAAACGTCAATTTTAATATTCACAATAGAACTGGAAAATCACATGATCACATTTCCTATACTAGCACATTAATTGTTGATAAACAGAGCAAAACTCTCCATACAGTATTGCCACCTGTGCTAAACAGAGTAACCCATATGACTATATAAGCTATTGAGCTTAGATTGAAAATATTTTTTGTGTTTTCAATTTCATTCTCATAGTTTTGTAGTTAAGTGGAGATAAAAGGTGGTTGCTAGAGGGTTGCATTAGATCCTAAGATCTAGATGCAGTGCTTTCAGATCCAAAGCTCCTCACTGACGAAGGCCACAAGCCAGAGACTAGTCTGGGGATATTGGATGAGTAGGCATTAGATAGGGATTTTATGTACAAGCCTTCTGGCATCCATTGATTACTCTGTTTAGCACAGGTGGCAATACTGTATGGAGAGTTTTGCTCTGTTTAGAACTGGAAAATGTTATAATATAAACTAAATATGAGGCTCCTTACAATGAATTAAGATTGAATTAAGAATTTATATGGAGATAAAATTATTAAGAATTTTATTAAGGTGGAACTAATAAAACTAAAGTTTAAGTTTATAAGGAATAGGAGTAATTAGAAGATTGTTAAAAATAATAATAATACATTTAAATTAATAGTTGTTGATGAATATGTATGTATACAGTCAGGAATACACATGTATAATTTATATTTATATTGTATATTTTATTTTACACTAATTGGATTATTTTATTTAGGTTTGATTATATCTATTTCAATTTTATTATGTTTTGTTATATTTTATGTTTTTATTATTTTATTAATTTTATTGTTTATATTTTTATATTATTCATATAGTTATGTATTTTATTTTATGTTGTTCATTATATCATAGCTCAGAAGAAGACTGCAGAACAGACGAAATGTAAGATAGTGCATGAATATAGGTCAATAAAAGGTCTTTGGCTAAAAAGTGTTTAAAGTAGTGGATAAATTGTATCTATATTCTAAACCAAGGTATCAGATATATGGAATAGCAACATTATTGTACATATATACACCAACAGATTTAAATAAACATATATATATATATTTGTACAAAGCCAAGTTTCCAGTCATCTCCGAATGTATCGATAAAGAGACAGATCAGAAGAAGGCAACACTGAGGATAAGGCACCCTGCTGACATAGGAACAAATAGGAAGGGTACAAAAGCCATCAGTTTCAAAAAAGGGGACAAGGTATGGGGTAGAGTAAATCCACTTAGCCAAATAGAGAAGGGTATCTGTAAAAAGTTGCAGAATTTGTATGAAGGACCATTTTGGATAGTTAGGGAGAACAGCCCAAATGCATTTATTCTTGTGAATGAAAGGGGAGAAAAGGGAACATACAATGCTAGGACGTTGAGGTCTTATAGAGCAAATTATCTGAACAGATAGCCTTGTAGAATAAACTGGATGGTCTTAAACCCGAAACCCTCAGATGTACATTATTGAATAAGACTAAACAGTAATACAGTATTAGGATGATTGATTGAGAAGTTAAAAGTTATTAAGAATAAAAACAAGGTTTAACACCCTATTTTATTCTTGTCATCAACCACCAAGGTATTGTAATGTATTTGTTTTGATACAAGTTGTATTAGCAATTTAGAATTTTAAATTACCAAGTTATCAAAAGCAAAATTATATTTTTCTTTTTAAATATCTGATTTGCATTTTTCTTTTGACAATGCAAGTTATATATATAAGATGTGATATATTGGACTATTTCCATAATTTATAAGTGAAATGTTGAATGTATAGAAAATTTTAAACTTTCCAAAACACACAAATAGACAATACAGGTTAGTAATTACACAACATTTCGAGTATTATTATTATCTACTCTTCTTCAGGTGTTGCTGTCCTATGTGCACAGTGACAATCGCTGTTCAACAGTGCGACAGGTCTCACCAATGTATTTCCTTCCACATTCACATGATATTTCATAGATGCAGTTTTTGTTCTTCAGCATTCCAGTTTAGGCTTAGTAGAAGTAAGCAATCCTTGAAGTGTGGTATGGCTTTGGAAAGCAGTTCTAATGTTATATTGACTGCAGATTTTCATTAATTTGTCCGCCATTCCTGGTATGTATGGATACACTACCATACCAATAGCTGTTTACTCTTTTGATGTCTCTTTCTGTTGTCTATTGAAGGTTTTTCTGATGACTGCTGATGGATAACCATTCTTCATAAGCATTTGTTCTATGTGAATCTTTTCTTTTTCCAAATCACCGTTTTCTGAACAAACCTTCTTTGCTCTGTTCCATAATGATAGTACAATTCCTTGTTTAGTGCTTCTTGTATGATTGGATGTATATGCCAAGTATTTGCCAGTGTGTGCTGGTTTCCTATACACTGTTGTTTTTACTTGGCCCTGAAGGAGTCTTGTCACAAGAACATCCAAGAATGCCAATTTTTGTTCTTGTTCTGATTCCATCGTGAATTTAATTGTAGGAGATATGTTGTTAATGTGCATCCAGAAAGACTGCAATTTTACTTCACCATGTGGCCATATTACAAATGTATCATCAACATATTGAAGCCACACTTTAGGCAGACATGGAATAGTATTTATGGCTGTGGTTTCAAGTTCTTCCATGTAAATGTTGCTGAGCAAGGGTGACAGTGAATATTGTCACTGTGCATTTAGGCTAGCAACACCTGAAGAAGAGTAGAGAATAATATTACTTGAAGCATTGTGTAATTACTAACCTGTATTGTCTATTTGTGTGTTATTACTAACAAGTTGTTTGTATTTGGAAAGTTTAAATAAAGTTTAAATTTTTCTATACATTCAACATTCACTCATAAATGATGGAAATAGTCCAACATATCACATTTTATATTATACCATCATTACAAACCTTCAGACAAATACTAAGTTATATATATATATATATTTTGTAAGTTAAAGAGAATAAAAAGAAGACATAAAGAGAATAAAATGTTACATTGATTTTTGCTAAGATAAGAAAAATTCTTATTGCAAAATTAATTAGCAACCCTTGAAAGCAGAAGCCACAGCATTCTGTCACCGTCAGCAAAGATGCCCACCAAAGGGGAAAAAAGATGACTTTTTGGACAAAATTACTTTAAATTTTGACAAAGTTAAAAGGTGTCAACAGGATGTGCACAGCTGACTAAAATCAGGGAGTGGTGTCAAAAGCTAAGACATCATGTCATCACGAGTCTTAGATCTTTTTCTTAAAAGAAAACAGTTCATAAAGATTGTGCCAAACTACTCTCACCAGCATATTGAATTATTATAATATCTGTGAGTAGAGAAAGTTCATTTGCCAATGTTTCTTCCTTCCTGAAGTCTTAAAATGTCAAGAGTGAAACCATCATCTACTTAAATTTTGAACACCCGACTACCTACAAGCTGTAATAAGAGAGTATAATGGATTCCTCCGAGAACAAAAAACATGCATGGTAATTTACAGTGTTATAAATTGAACAATTCAACTTACCAGTAAGAGACTTTGTTCATAATTTAAGTGATCACTTTCTTCAATTATAAAAAGAGCAATTGCTGTGTTATGTCAGACTTTAAAAAAAGAATCTGAATCTTAGACAAGGATAGTGTTTAACAACCATTTGAATTTAATTATTTTATAGTTATTCTCTGTTTAGTTTTTAAAATAATCATAATTATAACTTAATAAATCACAGGAATATAACTGGTGCTGATATAGTACGCGCTCGGCGGCCATTTTGAATTTGGAAACACCCAAAAACACTGCTGGCACATGCAAGCGATAAATGTCATCGACTAGAAACACTCATTTTTCAAAAACGTAAAATGCCTGAGGCACTGCAATTAAAAAAGGTGGTGGGGAGGGACTACACTTAAAAAAATGGCGGGAAAACGTCACATTAAATAGCCTAAGGTGCTACTACCCAAAAAAAAGGGCGGGAAAAGAAAAAGAAGTGAAAATTAAAAAATACTTTAAAATAAACCAAAAACGCTAATTTATATATATATATAGTCATAATCAAACATTGCAATATTTACAAAAATCCGTTAGAATATAGCGATCACTAGAAAAATAATATAATGCTATAAATCAAACCTTACTTTAAAATAAACCAAAAACGCTAATTTATATATATAGTCATAATCAAACATTGCAATATTTACAAAAATCCGTTAAAATATAGCCACCACTAGAAAAAATCAAACATTACTTTAAATAAACCAAAAACGCCAATTTATATATATAATCATAATCAAACATTACTTTAAAATAAACCAGAAAACGCTAATATATATAGTCATGATAATCAAATATTGCAATCGTAAATCTCAAAAGATTAACCCTATGTTAAAGCATTTTTTTTTAAAAAAAAATCGTAAATGGTATTTACAAAAACACGTTAAAATATAGCGATCATTAGAAAAATAATAAATGCTATTTTAAAAATATCAGTCCGGTCTATCAACGCTATATACTACATCAGTATTATAATTTTAAAAAACAATATTTAAAAACTATAATGCTATAAATCAAACATTGAGTTGTAGCGTTACATTGAATAGCCAAAGGTTATACTATGGAAAAAAAAGGGCGGGAAAAGAAAAAGAGATGAAAATTAAAAAATACTTTAAAATAAACCAAAAACGCTAATTTATATATATATAGTCATAATCAAACATTGCAATAGCATTTATTTAAATAATTTTTTACTAATATTTTAATAATTTAAAAAAAATTACCAGCTCTCGATCGGATGGATGGTCGTCCGCTCAGGCTAAATTTGGTTCTTTCTAGATCTCTTCATTACTGCAATACCACAAAACATCAAATTATACTTTTAAGATTTAGGTTTATTATTTTAAAGAAGACACCAGTAAAATTAATTTATTCAGGAAATATCGCAGCTTGATATGGCCTCTTTCAAATTTATTTTTAAAACTGTCTACTTGGGTCGGTATGTATGACGTAAGATAATTTCCAAGAATTATAGTTCGGGATGGGGGCTTTGTCTTACTAAGATAAAAGAAAGTGTTAAGTTAGACTTTCAAATTTAAAAAAACAACAACTGTAAAACAGTTCTAATGGACTTTTATGCCTCAAGCCTAACTAGTCATGAAATGCAAAAGAGGGTTAAAATTTATTATAAAAAAATTGGGGTTTTGGTTATAATAAATTAATGATTTCAAAATATAATCGCACTGTAACATATTATACATCACAACTTGTACTCATATATATATATATATATGTGCCGATACATGTATTACTTGTAAGATTTTAGTTTTAACACTTCTTATTGTTGCTAATTCTGTCTATCATTCCGTTTCACCTTCTATGTATCATAGTAGGCCTGTTTGTCAAATTCAAACCCATCCCAGACCACGTGTATAATCCTATAATAATGTACTTTGATGTATAATAACGTATGTTTACGTGTATGTGCGCACATCTAATATATAAATAAATATATTTATATATTAGATGTGCGCACATATTATACATCAAAATACATTATTATAAGATTATATACATAACGATGTTAGGCTTGAAGCATAAAAGTCCATTAGCTGGTTTACAGTTGTTTTTTTTTTTTAAATTTGAAAGTTTAACTTAACACTTTCTTTTATCTTAATAAGACAAAGGCCCAATCCGAACTATAATTCTTGGAAATTATCTTACGTCATAGATACCTTGTGTCAGACCCAAGTACACAGTTTTAAAAATAAATTTGAAAGAGGCCATATCAAGCTGCGATATTTCCTGAATAAATTAATTTTACTGGTGTCTTCTTTAAAATAATAAACCTAAATCTTAAAAGTATAATTTGATGTTTTGTGGTATTGCAGTAATGAAGAGATCTAGAAAGAACCAAATTTAGCCTGAGCGGACGACCATCCATCCGATCGAGAGCTGGTAATTTTTTTTAAATTATTAAAATATTAGTAAAAAATTATTTAAATAAATGCTATTGCAATGTTTGATTATGACTATATATATATAAATTAGCGTTTTTGGTTTATTTTAAAGTATTTTTTAATTTTCATCTCTTTTTCTTTTCCCGCCCTTTTTTTTCCATAGTATAACCTTTGGCTATTCAATGTAACGCTACAACTCAATGTTTGATTTATAGCATTATAGTTTTTAAATATTGTTTTTTAAAATTATAATACTGATTTAGTATATAGCGTTGATAGACCGGACTGATATTTTTAAAATAGCATTTATTATTTTTCTAATGATCGCTATATTTTAACGTGTTTTTGTAAATACCATTTACGATTTTTTTTTTAAAAAAAATGCTTTAACATAGGGTTAATCTTTTGAGATTTACGATTGCAATATTTGATTATCATGACTATATATATTAGCATTTTCTGGTTTATTTTAAAGTAATGTTTGATTATGATTATATATATAAATTGGCGTTTTTGGTTTATTTCAAAGTAATGTTTGATTTTTTCTAGTGGTGGCTATATTTTAACGGATTTTTGTAAATATTGCAATGTTTGATTATGACTATATATATAAATTAGCGTTTTTGGTTTATTTTAAAGTATTTTTTAATTTTCATCTCTTTTTCTTTTCCCGCCCTTTTTTTTCCATAGTATAACCTTTGGCTATTCAATGTAACGCTACAACTCAATGTTTGATTTATAGCATTATAGTTTTTAAATATTGTTTTTTAAAATTATAATACTGATTTAGTATATAGCGTTGATAGACCGGACTGATATTTTTAAAATAGCATTTATTATTTTTCTAATGATCGCTATATTTTAACGTGTTTTTGTAAATACCATTTACGATTTTTTTTTTTTAAAAAATGCTTTAACATAGGGTTAATCTTTTGAGATTTACGATTGCAATATTTGATTATCATGACTATATATATTAGCGTTTTCTGGTTTATTTTAAAGTAATGTTTGATTTTTTCTAGTGGTGGCTATATTTTAATGGATTTTTGTAAATATTGCAATGTTTGATTATGACTATATATATAAATTAGCGTTTTTGGTTTATTTTAAAGTAAGGTTTGATTTATAGCATTATATTATTTTTCTAGTGATCGCTATATTCTAACGGATTTTTGTAAATATTGCAATGTTTGATTATGACTATATATATATAAATTAGCGTTTTTGGTTTATTTTAAAGTATTTTTTAATTTTCACTTCTTTTTCTTTTCCCGCCCTTTTTTTTGGGTAGTAGCACCTTAGGCTATTTAATGTGACGTTTTCCCACCATTTTTTTAAGTGTAGTCCCTCCCCACCACCTTTTTTAATTGCAGTGCCTCAGGCGTTTTACGTTTTTGAAAAATGAGTGTTTCTAGTCGATGACATTTATCGCTTGCATGTGCCAGCAGTGTTTTTGGGTGTTTCCAAATTCAAAATGGCCGCCGAGCGCGTACTATATCAGCACCAAAATAACTTGTGTTGTTGTCTATTTAAGTTTGTTATTAATGGGATAAAATTATTTAGATTCAACAATTATTACTTTACCAAATAAATTGCTGATGCTGTATTAGAAAATACAATCCTCGGGTGTAGCAAATAATTTGATAATAATATCTAATAAAGATAAGGAGATGGCCAGTGAATTTTAATATAAAATTCTGGCATCTTTTAAATAAATTAAAAACTGGTTATGTCCTCAACTATTATTCAAGTTTAGTAACATTAAGCGGGTTGTGTGACCAGGAAAAATAATTGCGCTCGATAAAATTACCGGATATATTCAAATGAAGGAATTAGCAAATCGAATGTAATTTGGTCACCGAATATGAAGAACATAAATCATATAAACCCTAAGATACTGATGGACAGTGCAATATATATATAAAATCAAAACAAAGACTTATAAATCCAATAAATAATGTAATATTTCAAGCAAAGGACTGGTTTTCATCAGAAAGAAAAAATACACAGTAAAATGGCGATAATCAAAAATTACAGATTTGGTAAAAGATTAAAAATTTTAACAAAACCCCCCTGATTGGTCACAAAATCTAACACAATATCTACCCAATCAATGACAAAATTCAAACAAAAAAAGAAAAAAACTACATTCCCTCCTAATCAAGCTTAAATTCTATTTAAATTAAAATAAATATAAAAATAAAAAATCCAAAATTAAAATATACATATGTGCATACATACAAAAATTAGACTATGCTCACATACAAAAAATAGCTGTGCTCACATTAATATTCATTAAAAACTAAAATACTTATACATTTTAATCAAAAATTATAGTTAGTGCAAAGTACAATAATTTATATTGACTAATTATTTATCTATATACCAATTAAACACAGATATTAAACATCCACATAACCAATCTTTACATAAAAAACCTCATATAAGAAAATTTTCACATAAAAATCTCACATATAGAAATCATTTAGGAGACCAGGTAACCCAGAGATGTAATAGTTCCAGTGTTCAAATTCAATCCCTGTGGTTCTAAGGTCTTGAATTTAAAAATAAAAAAAACTCTCCTTTTGTTTCCTCTCCCTTGTAGAAGGAAAACCTTCCTGAAGAATCACTACTTTTAAATCATCAATTGAATGATTCGGTAAGTTAAAATGTTTTGAAACCGGTCTATCTATATATATATAGAAAAATGTTGCTATACTGTATGTGATATGTTGGCTTGGTATAACATTTAGTTGCCACACAACTATCACTGTAAGGGTTTCATGTACCATTCTGGATTTACCTAACACTTCCAGCTGTACCATGACAGCTTGCTTCATGTGTAGGCAAAGTATTTCCAATTATTCTGTGACAACCTGCTTCATGTATGGTTATGATCTAGCTGCTTCCAGTTCTAGTTGAACTTTCCTTGTTGTTTTAGCCATACAGTGGATAATGGGTTCTGGTATTCAGCTTGACATTAATTTGTTGTTGTCTGACTTTACCTCTAAGTGGACTATCTATTCTTAGCCAGATCCTCATCCATAATGAAAGCAATCACATTCAATGAGCATCGTAATTTCTTGGCCTGTTTCTGCTATTGGATATATCTTATCTATTCATATATCTATATCCAATCAAACAAAACAATAATAAAAACACATTCACATATCTTATTGATGAAACAATCAACAAAAAATTGCTTTTCTCCTTGTTAAGCCTAAGAAGATAAATTTCTTTAAACATCAGTAACTTACAAAAGAATAAAATGTTAATTATTTTTCTTATTCAAAAAAATAAAAATAAAATGAATTGTTGATTTGAGAATGAATGATGTCTATGATTTCTATAGAATTATCACAAAGAGATCAATTTCAGTTCCTGTCTTGATGTCTTCTTCCCTCATTTGGAATATCAATAAAGTCATTAAGATTTTAAAAATACCATAATCAACAACATGGTTTATTTTTTTTATCCAGTACTGCCACTTTGTGTAAGTTTGAATAATCAAAGATATCAAATAGTAGTGCTTAATAAATTCCCCATCCAGGGCTGTCCTACCTATATGCCCAAACTAATCCCTAACTTGTGGCCTTCATCAATTAAAGTTTTATATCTGCATCTATTATATCTAGAAGTTTTTGGATATAATGCATCTTTCCCATTGCAACCAGCATTTACTCCTTTTTTTATGATCAAGCTATCAGCCTGAATTCAAAACCACCTTGATATTTTAAATCTAGCCCAAATTGCTTGCATAAGCATACAAACCTGACACCATATGAACTCTATTTAGATATGGCTTTACTTATCTCATTTGTTGATATTTTACTATTAGACCTGCTGTGAAATATTACAGCCATACTGGGATAGCTTTATGGTTAGGGGTTGATGCAGGTCTAATACCAAAGTATCCATTTGATTATTTTCCCAGAAAAGTTGCACTTCTTCATTGTTATATGAAAGTTATCTCAAAACTGATTAGCTTGAGATAAAGTATTTTTCCCTATCTGTTATATGTAAATTAAAATTATGAATGAAATAAAATGTAATGTTTGTTCTTTTTTTTTTAAATAAACAAATGTATTTAAAACTGTTATTTGCTAAAAATACCTTTTTAAAAATGTATACTTAATTATTGTTGGTTTTTCTTGTTATAAATTATCTAACAAAACAAAGCATGTGTGCTTATTTCTGCTCACTACCGATTTCTGAAAGAGTGGAACAACAATTCCATCTATTTCATATATTTTGCTATAAGATTGAAAATCAATGGGAAAGAAAATAATCATTTATCCACTAGATAAACTTTATGTATCAAAAACTGAGAAATTATTTTGTTTTGCTACATTCCTGTGTATCAAAAATGTTATAAATTAATACTAACTTTTTTATTTATTTAAATATTAGTTTTTATTCAGAAAAAAGAATATAAAAATGAAACAGAAAGAATTGGTTGCAAGAATCATTTTTATTTAGAGAAGTGATAAATTTCAAGAAGTTTGCTAAATTTGAATTGAGTAAATATTCAAACGATATGTTTAAATTTATATAAGTAGAAAATCTCTGGTTCCAGGATTTTTTGGATTTGTGAATTTTTCGAATTTAAATAATAAACTTTGGCTTCTCGTCTTGCATTGGTGGTCGAGAGGTCAGCGTGACTGCCTTACAAGCGGTTGCCCAGGTTGCGGGTTCGTGTCCCGGCCAATGCTATGACACATGAAAAAAAAAAAAAATTTTGGCTTCTCTATATAAGCCCAAACTCTGTTGAAAATTGAAATACATATTAATTTTACTATCCAAATTTTGTGAAAATAATTTTTGAAAACTATATAGATTCATTTTATTAATAGCAATATAATCCATTAAAATGCTTACATTTATATCAGCACAAAATTTTTATTTCGTAGTAATCAAAATCAAAGCAATATTTTGTAATTTTGTTTGAATAATACAAGTTCTTGAACTAGTACTGTTTGCAGCATAAGATTCAAGATGATATCCTTTCGAGTTTGACTGTTTGGGGGTCAGACTATATTGATTCATAGAGGGCATTACTGAAATATATTAGGAGAATTGTTGAGTGTTATAGTAATAAAGAATTGGATAGAAGAATAGAATAGAAAGTTGCCGAGACGGAGAAATAGTATGGAGAGTAAAGAGTTTAAATATATATAGCAGTAAATAGATTATTGGGTGTGAGATAATTTATGACAATAGCAAGGAAAGTAGTTTACAGTTGAAAGCTCGAATAGGACCGTTAGCGACAAGGGAATATACACACACAAATAGGGGAATGTGGGTGATTTACTATGCAAGTTATATAAGAAAGGCATGGAAAATATTAGGCATCAGTTAATTGAATGTAAATGCTTATAAACAGAAAGGGTACAAATAATGAAGTTGTGGAGAACAAAGTGATTATATAGAAAGTGGGTTCTTGTTTTTTATGCTGGGTTTGGAAAAAGGTATGGGAGATATAGGATATAAAGGCCATAGAATGAACAAAGATGATGTTATGGAAATAGGATGGAGCAGGATAGAGAAGTATATGGGAAAAACTTAGGGTGGGGAGTGGAAAGGGAAGGTGGCTAACAGGTTTCTCTGGGCTTAATGGCTGATAGATTTCTGACTCTAATAAGAGAGAAGCTATATCACATTGATGAGTGATTTAAATATTAAATTAATAGCAGTATACCTGTATATATAAAATTAATTAACTTTAGCATTATTTTTCGAAAAATAAATCAACATCAAGCAAAATATTAAAATATTGAGTCATGTATGTTTATTTGTAGAATTGTTGTTAATTTCTATTATTGAAAGTCCATATTATAAAATAGTGCTTTTTAAAAGCATATTGTTTCAATCAAATTCTATATGTAAAACATTTCTTTTGTCAAAGTCATAAAAATTAATAAGGAAGCTTATAACCAATATAAAAATACAAAAATATTTTCACACATTTTAAATGATAAATTAATTTAATTCACGATCTTATGCAGTGGATAGATATTTTATTGTTCTTGTATTTCATAATTTAAAACATTTTTATACTTAATGCTTATTTTAATTAAATAAAAATGCTTAACTAATATTTGTTTAAGACTTGAATTATATCAGTTTCCATACCTAAAGACTTGGTATTAATAAGTATGTTTCTATTTTATAGATTTAAAACAGGCAAAACTCTCTATATGTATTGCCACTCAGTGCAAGCCAGAGTAATCATTGGATTCCAGATGACTTGAGTTTTGCCTGTTTTAATAATAGTCATAAGCAAGCATAAGAAATGGCGATCACGTGAGATTTAAAACGTTTCATTTATATTAAACATTTGATATATCACGTAGACACATTATAAATCACATTATAAATAAATACGTTTGCATTTACAAAGTTTAAAAAGTGCATTAAACTACTTATGAGAAAAATGCATTAAATATAATATGTTAAAAAGCAGATCAATTAAACCTTGAAAAGACTTTTTTTTTTTGGGGGGGGGGATAACCTTCAGCAATATCAGCACAGTTTGACGAATTGTTTCATAAGATTCTCAGAAGTTGGAGTACGGAAGTTTGATATCTCACCGACTTGCTTACATTTTTGACTTTGGAATATCCTGAAGAGAATTTCTATAACCTGGTTATGAATAGTTTGACTTTTCTCATCACCAGTGGAAATCTTTTTATAACAAATCATTTTATTGAAATAAGATCTCTGCAACAGATAACACTTGACATCCTGCTTTTTGGGAGCAAAATCCTTGAGTATATTTACAGTTCCAATGAAACCATTCAATGAACTTGTATGTGTGTTAAGTTTACATAGACTGTGATGACTTTAGTCTATAATATATTTATTGATGCATGGAAAATTGTTACAGCAGTTATTTAATTTATGACTTTTTTAATTAATTGTCCTTTATAAAAATAAATGCATTCTATTTTAATAGTACAGACTAGGAATTTTTGTTTTCTTTGCCATAACTGCAGTTCATCCACTAGAATTTATCCTTAACACTATTTTGAAAACTCAGCAACTCTAATTATATAAAAAAAAGTAATGTCTTTCTCTCTGTAAATCAATTAATCTTACAAATTTAGTATCCACCCTAGACATTATATTCAAAGATATTAATTGTAAATAATTACTATAAACATTGACTATTTGAATGGAATGTGGTTAATTATATATATATTTAAACCAATAAACATCACATGACCACCACTTCTTATGCTTGTGTATAACTGTTGTTAAAACAGCAAAACTCACTATACATATTGCCACACACAGCAAGCTAGAGTAATCAATGGATACCAGAAGGCTTATGCATAAAATCCCCATCTAGTACCTACTTATCCAATATCCCCAGACTAGTTTCTGGCTTGTGGCCTTCGTCAGTGAGGAGGCTTGGATCTGAGAGCACTGCACCTAGATATAAGCTAATGGGCTTGGATTGAAAACATTAAGGTGTTTTCAGTTTAAGACTCATAGTTTTGTAGATAAATGGAGATAAAAGGTGGCTGCTGGAGGGTTGCATTAGATCCTAAGATCTAGATGCAGTGCTCTCAGATCCAAGGCTCCTCACTGATGAAGGTCACAAGCCAGAAACTAGTCTGGGGATATTGGATGAGTAGGCATTAGATGGGGATTTTATGCACAAGCCTTCTGGCATCCATTGATTACTCTAGCTTGCTGTGTGTGGCAATATATATGGTGAGTTTTGCCTGATATATATTTCTTTTTACTATTTTTCTGCATTGACTATTATTATTAATATAAATAATGATAATAATTATTTTATGCTCTTTATACAATGCAGTACTTTATTATATCAATTTTCAAAATAGTTGTCAGTTTCTATTATTCAACAGTATTATCAAAGCTATAATATACACAATATATATGAATACTCCATTACAATAAATTAAATATACAAAACAAATATATATATAATTTTAAAAAAAAAATAGTTTAATTCAATCTAATTTCTTTATTTACATCAAATGATATGAGATTAAATAGTCATTTTGATTATAATTAGTTTTAAAATAATCAACTTTAAATGTTCTCCATACAACCTATATCTATATCTTTTAAAATTATATTATAGATGTTATAATATTAAATATTATGCTGCTATAAATCGACACTCAGTCCAACAAATTTCTAAGATTACAAAAATTATGATAAACAATATGAGGGCGCCACTAGGCATATAGCCTAACAGTAATGTGATGGAAAATAGAAACAAAAGTAGAAACGAAAGTGAAAGATGTGCATGGAGAATGAATGATATGAGTAAGTTAGAAGAGTATAAAATAAAAGTTGAAGAAACCATGAAAGAGTTGGTTGGGATGAGTATAAGGACTGGTGTGGTGAAATAGAGAAAGTGGCAAATAGGGTTTTAGGTGAGCATATTTTGAAGAATAAAGTTAATAAAAAAGTGAGAGTTAGTAAAAGTGTAAAAGAGAGGGGGAAAGCATGCAGAGAATATAGGTGCACTATTAAGAACAAAGAAAGTGAAAAAGATGTTAAATGGGAAAAGTACTTAGAAAAAATGGCTAAAATAGATAATTATATAGAGAGAATGAAATTAAATAATAAATTGTGGGAGGATATTAATAAAAGTGGAAGAGATGGGAGTAAAAAATTTTGGAAATACATTAAAAGATGGAATGTAGGGGAGAGATAGTATTACTAGATGATGAGGGAGTAGAGAATAGCTCTAGAGAATAATTAGAGATAATATTAAATAAGTATGTAATGAATATAGAAAAGATGTTAGATCTGAAGGACAGAGTGATAGCAAACATGAAAGCATATAGTAATGGGAATATTAGATTTACAGAAAATGAACTGAATGAGACAGAAAAGAAATTGAAAAATGGAAAGGCAAGATGTTTAAATGGATGGGCAGCAGAGATGGTAATGAATTTAGGATGTAGGGTAAAAGTAAAATTATTATCGTGTTTTAATATGATGGCATAGAAGAGAGATTTTTTGGGTAGGTGGGGTAATACAAGAATAAGGCTACTATTTAAAGGAAAGGGTAAGAATCATAGAAAGTTAAACAATTATACATCAATAGCAATAACATCAGTTTTATATAAAGTTTTTTCATATATGGTGGCTGGAAAAGTTGCAAAATAGATAGAAATAAAATAATATAATGGAAGAAATGCAAGGACGTTTTTGATAAGATAGGTATATAGAAGATAGTTTATTTGTAGTTACACAACTTATGGATAAGAATAGGTATACAAGGTGATAGTTATATATGGCTTTCATAGATATAGAGAAGGTGTATGGTAGAGTAAATAGAAATAGATTATGAGTAAGTTTAGTAAATTTGGGAATGAATGAAGCTTTAGTGGATATTATTAAGAAATTATCTGAAAATAATTACTATACATATCAATTAGGAAATATAAAATCAGTTAAAGTTAAAAATGGAGTGGGACTAAGGCAAGGATGCCCTATATCACCTATTTTGTTTTTGTTATATTTGAGAGAAATGGAGAGAGCAATAGAAAGATTAGGAAGAGGGATAGAGATACCATTAAATAGGTGGTAATGGAATATATACATTATCAGGTCTTTTATTTGCAGATGATGTCTTTTTGTGTGCAAAAAGAAGGGAGGATATGGAAGTTATGCTGAGGACATGTGCAAGGGTGGGTAAAGGTATGGGGATTAAGTTTAGTGAAGAAAAATCAAAAGTAATGATGATTAATACTGGGGAAAGAGAAGACAAAGAATTTTTATTGGGGGTTATAAAGGTAAGTGTGGTGAAACTGCTTGGATGAATGGGAGAAAACATTGATAAATGAAGCAAAGAAATGAAAAGGATTAATAAAGAAATTAACAGTGTTTTCATATAATAAATATGAGGTAGCTAGAATTGTATGGAAGGGAGTGGCAGCCGCAGGAATAACCTATGGTAATGATGCATTGTGTGTTAGTAAAGTAGTATTAGATTACTTGGAAAAGTACAAAGAGAAGTAAGAAGACATGCATTAGATGCAGATGTGTGTATGGAAAAGGAAGCAATTCAAAGAGAAATGGGATGGTCAAGTTTTTATATGAGGGATGCAAAAAGCAAAATGAAAATGTTCGGTAAATTTCAGTTTATGGATAATAAAAGAATAGCCAAAGTAGTATTTAAATTGGATTATGAATAAAGGGCAGGTAACAAGATGGATGAGAAAGGTGATGTGGTATGTGGAAGATTTGAATAAAGATTTATGTCAGTACACTTGTACAAAAGGTTGGAGTGATGATTGTGTTAGGAGGATTGTTGAGGAATGGGATAGAAGAATAGATGCATTAATAAAGAATAGAGAGATGGAGAACTAATATGGAGAGTAAAAAAAGTTTAAATATATAATATTGGGTGTAAGTTAATTTATGATGATAGCAAGGAAAATAGTTTAGTGTTTAAGGCTTGGGGGATATGGTTTGGATAGTAATTCTAATATGGTGGAGGAAAAGACCTGAATTGTTCAAATTAAGGGATCTATATAAATTGCAAATAACAGTGGTGTAAGTGGTGAACTCTCTGAAATGCAATTACATTGAAAAATGTGGAAAGATGCGTACAATTTTTTAGTGTAATTTATCGGTAAGATAATTCCTGATGACAATTATCAGAAATCTACATTCAGACAGAAATTTAAGTGCTGCAATGAATAGATATTTTTGAATAGATTAAAAATATTGTTAAAGTGAACTTGACATGCAACATACTTGGTTTGTATTCTTTTTGCAAACAAAAACGATTATCTTACTAAAAGAATAACTTAAGAGGCATGGTGATCTTTCATTGTGTAATATAATTCTTGCAAGGAAAATTTTAATCAATATTCTCAAGTGTGATAAGAGGCAAATTATTTGCAGAGATGTATATTGATTTATTTCTATGTTGATGGAAAGACTGGGGGTATGAAGTTAGTTCAACCATAATTGATTGTAGCTCTAATCTAGGATAGGAATGATGTTATAGTCAACCTGTGTGTAGACTTTGACTGGAGTAAAAATCTTCTGCTAAAGAGATATGTGTTCCAAGATATATAATTCCCTCAAATATTTGCTGCTTTGTAATGTAATTTTTTTAGGGAGTTTGGTTCCATAGTGAATAGTGGTCTAATATTGACTGAATACTTTTAGATTAGACATTAGATGCTCAAAATGATCCATGATTCAATAATTCTTATAATATTCTTTAAAGCTTTAAACATTAGACCATTGACAATTTATATATCTTAAGTAATATCCATTTATTATATTTTCTTGACTTTCTCTACCGTAAAAAGTTTGGACAGATAAAATGTTGCTATACATTCCTTATTCCTGGTAATTTAATATTGGCATATAATCTAACAATTACTGTCACATTTTGATAATTTTTTGGAACATTTCTGCTAGTCTACTGCATGTCCATTTGGATGCTTTCATCTTCATTTCCATGTAGTATTTTTTCTCAAAGAAACAATTTATAATATGCCATTTTTCTTTTCTTGAAAATTTTCTTGAAAATTTCGCAAATCTATATTTCCTGTTATTTTCGTCATCATTATTTGGATGCTTTCATCTTCATTTCCATGTAGTATTTTTTCTCAAAGAAACAATTTATAATATGCCATTTTTCTTTTCTTGAAAATTTTCTTGAAAATTTCGCAAATCTATATTTCCTGTTATTTTCGTCATCATTATCAAATTTGCCCAAAGTTCATTCATCTTTTGTCATTTTTTTTATCCCTAGCAGGGGTTGGAAAACTTTTTAACATGGAGAACCATTTGGTTTAAATCTCCCTCTCTACTCTTTTCCTATTAAAGAATTGCAAGGCAAGAAGTATCTCTCCTATCCATTAAAGAGCTACAAGGAAAGAGATATCCCCACCATTAAAGAGCCACAAGAGAAGACATGAAAAATATGTTTATGAAGAATGTGAATTTCTGAATAACTGTGGACATATGTGTGTATTATTTTAATAATAGAATATAATAGAATTTGTATACATCAAATTTATGTGGAAGCTATTGAAAGTCTTCAATGAGATATACGTAAACTAATATAACTGTCAATAAGTGAAAAAGTACAGCATGGACCTACCTGCATTTCAGCTTGGATTGTATATAAGCATTCAATTTGGTGATATATTACAATGCAGAAAATTACATATATATTAGCATAGTCCTGAAATTACATCAGTATGTATATAAGTCCCCCTTTGTGTTGTAATGCATCAATAAACTGCAACCTTATATACAAGTGAATTTCATTTGTATTTGAGATATGACAATTTATGTTTAAATCTGTGTACATCCTAATGAAACAAAAATTCTCTTAGAAATAAATAAATAAATGAAAGCAAAAACTTACTTTGACAGTCTGATTTATTGATAAATTTCTAATATTTAAATATTCATCATACACTAATTACTATTTGAAATACAGGCATTCTTCATATACCTGGAGCTTAATTGTAAATATAGGGGATTTGAACTCAAGACTTTCAAGCACCCTTCAACTATCCACTCTATCTCATACCACCGATACATATGACCACACACATGCAGAAAAGATAAATAATCACCAATATACATATTTCATGCTAAACCAGCACTCATCAGTTGGTCAGATTATCATCTCCCATACATATATGTAATCAGTGCTCAGTTTATATTAAGATAACAATTCTTCATACTTTAATGGACAGGCTTCAATCTACTCCAACTCTTCAGCCATTCATACCACTGAAAATATATTTATAATTACTATTCTATTATTAGGATGAGTTCAAGAAACAGCATGGAAATGCTCGTTTTTCCTCTCTTAGAATTATCAAAATATTTATTTACAAGGGGAAATTTAAAATGTGTTTATTATGATAAAAAGAGGCACAAGATTGGGACCAAGCAGTTACATTTGGTTCATGAACCTCAGTTTGCCGACCCCTGATTTCTAGCATTTATTATTCCATGACAATTTAAAAAAGTTATTTGGTCTAATCAAAATCCTCTCCTTTTCTCTTAATGAAAACTTGTTGGAAAATAAATTTTAATTATCTATATTTGATATTTTCTAATAATATGAATAACTAATTGTGACATCATTTCACAATCTTTATAATAATATTTATACTTTATACAAAATAAGTTCATTTGACATATTCTTCTAATATTTGTACTTGTATCCTAAAGTACATGTTCTCTTTTCAAATTTCATCATTTTTTTTATGTATCATAGCATTGGCCGGGAAGCGAGCCCGCTAACCCGGGACAACTGTAAGGTGGTTGTGCTGACCTCTCGACCACCAACGCTAGATAATTTCATCATTGTTTTTTAATGTTACAAAGTCTGACAATAGCCTATTTAATATTAGGTAATTTTTAATTCATATGGTTTTTCTTCACTTGAAAATTTTATATAATTATAAATAGCTAAATAATATATACATAAAATGTTTTATAACAAACATTTTGTTTACTGTGCATTAAAAATCCATAAAATAATTGTTTTCTTCAACCACAATTAAAGTTTTTATGTTTAACTTAAAATAAAAGCATGGGATATCCAGAAAATGATTAATTCAATCATCGATCCCTTTTAAAATACTAAGTGAAAGATGGGGTATCCAGAAAATGATTAATTCAATCATCGATCCCTTTTAAAATACTAAGTGAAAGATATTGTAAATATCATTCTGAAAAAAAGATATTGTAAATAATCTGAAAAAGACTTCAAGACAGTTGAAATTGATATTTATTAAATAAAGCATTATAAAAATAAATGCATTGCTGTAAAGAGTTAGAAATGTCTATTTAAACCATTAAACATCATATAATTACCATATCGTATGCCTACAAATTATTCAAACAGGCAAAACTCACTATATGTATTGCCACACACTGCAAGCTAGAGCAATCAATGGATGCCAGAAGGCTTGTAGTCTGAGGATATTGAATGAGTAGGCACTAGATGGGGATTTTATGTACAAGCCTTCTGGCATCCATTGATTACTCTAGCAGTGTGTGGCAATTCGTATGGTGAGTTTTGCCTGTTTGAATAACAGTTATAGGCAAGCATAGGAAATAATGATCGTGCGATGTTTATTGACTTAAAACCAATCCTATGTCTACACAAACTGTTAAAACAGCGATATGATGCACTATGACTGCTCCTTTATTGACGTCAGGAATCTCTCAGCCACTAAGCCTAGAGAAACCTGTTAGCCACCTTTCCTTTCCATTTCCCACTCTTAAGTTTTTCTTATCTATCCTGCTGCATCCCATTTCTATAACATTATCTTTATTAAATCTATGGCCTTTATATCTAAATTCATAATCTTTTTACAAACCCAGCATAAAAACCCACTTTCTGTATAGTCACTTTGTTTATATTTATTTTCCCATAACTTCATTGTTTGTACCTTTCTTCTTGTTTACATTCAATTAACAAATGCCTAATATTTTCTCTGCCTTCCTTATATAATTTGCAGACTAAATCACCTATATTTTTCCATTTATGTGTATATCCCCTTGTTGCTAACGATCTTGTTCAAGCCTTAAACGATAAACCACTTTCCTTGCTATTATAAATTAACTCTCACACAATATTATGTTACTTCTATATATATTTAAACTCTTTTTACTCTTCATACTAGTTCCCCATTTCTCCAACTTCCTATTTTTTTATTGTTATCTATTCTTCTATCCCATTCCTTGTGACTATAACACTCAACAATTCTCTTAACACAATCATCCTATCTTTTGTATAAGTATACTGTCATAAAGTCTTCATCCAAATCTTCTGCATACCATACTATCTTTTGCCTGTCCTTTACTCATAATCCAATTCAATACTATTTTGACTATTCTCTTATTATCCATAAATTGCAATCTACTGAACATTTTCATTTTGCTTTTTGCATCTCTCATATAAAAACTTGACCATCCCATTTCTCCTGGAATTGCATCCTTTGCTGTCTATACATTTGCATCTAGTGCATGTCTTCCTACTTCTCTGTGTTATATTTTTAAGTAATCTAACACCTCTTTACTAACACATAATGCATCATTACCATATATTAACCCCGCTATTGCCAGTCCCTTCCATACAATTCTTGCTGCATCATATTTATTATATGAAACACTGTAAATTTATCAGTCCCTTTCTTTTCTTTGCTTCATTTATCAATTTTTTCAAACATTCACCCAAGCAATTTATCTGATTACTAAAAATGATTCCCAAATAATTATACCTATTTATCACATCTAACTTTATATCCCCTAATAAAAATTCTTTCTCTTCTCTTTCACCAGCATTTATCATCATTTTGATTTTTTTCTTTACTACATTTAATCCCCTATCTCTTTACCCACCCTTGAACACATCTTCAGCATAACTTCCATATCTTCTCTACTTTCTGTGCACAAAAAGATATCAGAAAATAAAAGTCCTGATAATATATACACTCTCTTGCCATCTATTAATGGTATTTCTACTCCTCTTCCAAATTTTCCTATTGTTCTCTCCATTTCTCTCAAATATAACAAAAACAAAATAGGTGGCATAGGGTATCCTTCTTTAGTCCCCTGGTTATGTATTTCCTAATTGATATGTATAGTAATTATTTTCATACAATCTCTTAATAAGATTCACTAAAGCTCCATTCATTCCTAAATTTTCCAAACTTACCCATAATCTATTTATTCTATCATATGCCTTCTCTATATCCATAAAGACCATATATAATTTGTCTACCTGTATTTCTACTCATATCTATAAGTTGTGTTACTATATATCTCCCATACACCTATCTGTTCTAAAACCTCATTGCATTTCTCCCACTATATTATTTTCTTCCACCCATTTTGCAACCCATCTGGCCACTATATATGCAAAAACTTTATATAACACTGATGTTATGCAATACGTCTACAATTGTTTAACTTTCTATGGTCCTTACCCTTTCCTTTAAATAATAGCCTAATATTATTCCATCCATATGGATTCAAGAAAGTTTGTGCATAAAATTTCTATCTAATGCCTACTCATCTAATTTCCCCAGATTGTTTTTTAGCTTGTGGCTTTCATCAGTAAAAGCTTTGAATTTAAAAATACTGCACCTAGATCTTAGGATCTAGTGCAACTCTCCAGTAGTCACGTTTTACCTTTTTAGTTAACGATAAAGTTATGAGTTCAAAATGAAAACGGATGTTTTCAAAATCAGTAACAAATCTAGAATTAGCTCAGATTTTGAAAAAAGAGTCAAGTTATTCACTGTGACTGAGACGGTTGAAGAACCATTTTATTTTGTGCATACTGAGAAAAAAACACTTGTAATGTTTACTCAAGCCTAATTTAAATATTTCAAATATATTTTGTGCATTAGGTCCTAAGATGTAGGTGCAATGCTTTCAGATCCAAGGCTCCTCACTGATGAATGCCACAAGCTAGAAACTAATCTGGAAATATTGGATGAGTAGGCATTAGATAGAGATTTTATGCACAAACTTCTTGTATCCACTGATGGCTTACACTGGATGGTATGGAGAGGCTGTCACTGCATAGGGGATAATTTATTTGTAGTCACACAACTTATAAATATGAGTAGGAATACAGGTAAACATTTATATATGGTTTTTGTAGATATAGAGAAGGCATGTGATAGAGTAAATAGAAATAGATTATGGGTAAGTTTAGTAAATTTGTGAATAAATGGAGCTTTAGTGGATCTTATTAAGAGATTTTATGAAAATAATTATTATACTTATCAATCAGTTAAAGTTAATAATGGAGTGGGACTAAGCCAAGGATGCCCTGTGTTACCTATTTTGTTTTTGTTATATATGACAGAAATGGAGAGAGCAATAGAAAGGGGTAGAGATAATATTAATACATAGCAAGGGAGTGTATATCTTATTTGGTCTTTTATTTGCTGCTGATATCTTCTTGTGCATAGAAAGTAAAGAAGATATGGGAGTTATGCTGAAGACATGCACAAGGATGGGTAAAGAGATGGGGATTAAATTTAGTGAAGGAAAATCAAAAGTAATGATGATAAATGCTGGGAAAAGAGAAGAGAAAGAATTTTTATTGGGGATATAAAGTTAACTGGGGTGAGTAGATAGAACTATTTGGGAATCATCTTAAGTAATCAGAAAAATTGCTTCGATGAATGGGTGGAAAAAAAAGATAAATGAAGAAAGGGACAGATAAAGAAATTAAGTGTTTAATATAATAAATATGCTATATCTAGAATTGTATGGAAGGGAGTGGCAGTAGCAAGGTTAACTTATTGTAATGATACATTGTGTGTTAATAAAGGGTGTTAAATTATTTAGAAAAAGTACAAAAGAGAAGTGAGAAGGCATGCATTTAGATGCAGATGTGTGGATGGCAGAGGAGGCAATTCAAGGAGAAATGGGATAGTCCAGTTTTTATATGAGAAGTGCAAAAATGAAAATGTTCGGTAGATTGCAATTTATGGACAATAAGAGAATAGTCAAAATAGTTTTTAATTGGATTATGATTAAAGGACAGGCAATAAGATATGGTATGTTGAAGATTTAGATAAAGATTTTATGTCAGTATACTTATACAAAAGGTGCAATGATTGTGTTAGGAGAATTATTGAGTGTTATGGTGGCAAAAAATGGAATAGAAAAATAGATGCATTAATAAAGAATAGGGTGTTGGAGAGATGGAGAACTAGTATGGAAAGTAAAAGAATTTAAATATATATAGAAGTAGAATATTGGATGCAAGTTAAATTATAATAGCAAAGAGAGTAGTTTACTGTTTAAGGCTCAAACAGGATCTTTAGCAACAAGGGATTAAGCACACAAATGGAGAAATGTGGGTGATTTAGTCGGCAAGTCATGAAAGGAAGGCACAGAAAATATTAAACATCTTTTAATTGAATGTTAATGCCTACAAGGAGATAGGATGCAAATAATGAATTGTGGGAGAATAAATAAAAATAAAGTGATTATACAGAACATGGGTTCTTGGTTTTTATGCTGGGTTTGGGAAAAGATAAGGATTTAGATATAAAGGCTATAGAATTGACAATGATTATGTTGTGAAAATGGGATGGAGCAGGATAGAAAAAATATGGGAAAAACAGGATGGGGACTGGAAAGGAAAGGTAAAGTGGCTAACAGGTTTCTCTGGTCATAGTGGCTGAGAGATTCATGACTGATAAAGGAGACACCACAGTGCATCACATCGCTGTAGGGATTTAAAAAATTTTAAGCAAAAGTTTACTGAGAGAACAACTTTCTTTCACATGCATTCAGACATATATATACTGTGCCGGTCAAAATAGTGTATTCATTCAACAAGACCAATAATCCAAGCAAAAGTACCTTGAATCCAACCATGCACAAGATACATGTCAAGACAAGGATGAATCCTAACCTATTTACCTAAACTATTACCTCTCTGACTAATGGATAACGTTTGTGATGTCACTAGCAGTGCTTGGTTTTATTCCGTCCCAGCTGGAGGTCATGATTCACATAGAGACTCAAAATAATAAAGGGTTTATATGAAAAAATAATGATTTAATGGATTCTGACAATTGCAGAACGGTATAGATATAATTTGATCGATTACTAATGATTTGAACGTAATAATGATAATTCTTTATGGCAACATTACAAAGAAGCGAATTTAAATCAAAGAAATATTTAAATAAATAGAGTAATTAACCTTAGAGATTGGGAGTGATGACAAACTAAGCTTATTTAAAATAACAATAATATCATAGGAATTTATTTAGAAATTTGGTTACAAAATCCATTGGGTTTTGTTTATACAACTAGGTTTAAATTTGTTTTGATGCGGCTTTGACAAAACAATGTAAAAGTTTGTTAATTGGTCGGCCAAAAACCAATCAGCAATAAAATAGTAGCCCTCTTTAAAAGATTATAAATAAATCTATTTTATATATATTACAAGATATGAAAGATGTGCATTTAAAACACTATTACATTTAAAATCATTTGTATATAATGAGTATGGGAAGCAAAATAGTTCTTAAATAAATAATTGACAATTATACAGTCAGATTTAATTAATTACGAAATTTGTTTGTGAAGGACGTGCCATCACAGCAGAGAGCATTTCAGGTTTGCTAAATAAAGATATAAAATGATGAAGAAGGCAGTGTGCTATTATAGATTACAACAAAATAAATGAGGTCTGTTATGAACCTCTGGGTGGCTTTACTAAAGGAAATTCCTAGTAAACGCAACTAGATGATGAGAAATGCTGGCCCTCCAGTCAAAACATGTCTCTAAATAATCATAATAATATTTTGATGTGCTGGCCTTTCCATACACATCTTAAATGGCAATGCCCGAAAATGGATCCCTTGGTATGAACTACGTCTACTTTGAGGGAGTGTGAAAGATTGGCCTGGTCATAGTTAAATTTCCGAAGGTCCTGATGAGTAAGTAGCAAAGCAAAATACTAATACTAAATGAATGGTTGTAGCTATAAATACATAATGCCTTAGACATATATATATATAGATAGTGTATCACTAACAAAATTAATAACTTAATTCCTGATTAAAGCTCCCTGACATATGGAAAGTCCCAGAGGCCTTAGCCAATTACTGAATGGATCATAAAACATAATATAAAAAAAGGAAGGCAAGAATTAAAATTTAAAATAGAAGTTATTTTCCACACTTTACAAATATTTCATTTATTAATAAGTTATTAACTAGTTTATGAAAGATTACAAAATAAGACTATCTTTTAATTAACATAGACGGGGCATTGAATATCAAACTCACTTCTGATGAAGTTTGACAATATAAAGCATAATAAATTATACATCGAATTTTTTACTATTTTTGACAAATAAAACTATATATATATGAAACATATACTGACAAAACGCTATAATAGATTTTACTTAATTGATTCACTAAAATTCTTTATTCTTTCAGAAATAATTACAGGGCTATTTTAAATTGGAGGTAATAGTAAGATACTTTTAAAATAATTTCAATCATTCAAAATAAATTTATATATGATGTACAAAACTAAATGAGCTTTCTATTAATTAATTTACGGGAAGTAAGTCTCCTGTAATGATTTTGACTGGAAAAATAAGAGGGAGAGAATTTAAAGTTAATAGCTCGTTGAATTTTGGACTTGGAAATTTCAGTAAGTCAAATATTCTAAATAAACCAAAAATTAATTTAATTTTGCCGCATCAAAATAATATGAGATTTTTAGAAGAATTGATCTTTTAAATTTAAGAGAAAAATTAAAAGAGCATTTTAAACCAAGTCGTATAAACATCACAAAGATATATAAATATAAATTAGTATTGATTTGGAAAACAAGTAAAATAGAATCAATGACTTGCGGCGAATTGGACGTTACCTCAGAATCAATCGGTATGCATTCCATGGCTTGAAACAGGCAGTTAATACAGTCAGATCATTTCAGGCTTCTTCAACACAGACAGTCTCTGTCTAGATGTTGAAAGCACTGGAAAGGCATTGATGGGATGGTGGGACAGAGCTCCGGAAAGCAATGGTCGATCTTTTTAGCCAGTTATTCTTTAATCACGATATACTAAATCTAAACTACTCTCTTCAGTGAACTCTTCAAATAAAACTCAATAATCCCTTATCAAATTTTCCACTATTTATGTCTTATCTATAGGATTCAATCTACAGTGACAACTGCCAATTGAAATTGCTCTAAGCGGTCCTCTGAGGTTGTTACCTGCTTTGGAGGGAATCTAATTATGCATTAACATGCCCCAGGGGTTGATTTTCTAATTAAAAAACAACATATTCAGTTTATCAGTCATTGTACTAACAAGCCTATTTAATTAAGGCTTAGATTAACAAAAATGTAAATTTTATTCAGAAAAATTTTAGGAATTTGGTACAATGACTTTCAATTTTAATATTTGACATAAACTTAAATAGAAATTTACAAAATATTTCTTACACTGTTTACATAATTGATCCTTTAATGTACATTTATCAAAAGATAAATATAAAATGTTACCAACTGATTAATTTAAGAAAAATGAACTTTAATAAAAGAATTTAAAATATTTGTAACATTTTATAGATATCCAGGATTCAATTCAATTTAACAAAATACACAATATCCATTTTTACAAATATAAAATAAATAAACTATTATAAAAGGTTAGTTAATCATAAAATACAAATTAATTAGATAAAAGATTACAATATTGCTTATAATTATACTACCACCTATTATGAGATGGGTGTCAGTTAATAAAGATTGGGTTCAAACCCAGACTAGTGCTGATGACATTGGCACTAGGTGAAGGAGAAATATGTACTATATTTCCAGCTTCAATATATATATGATAAACAAAACAAGTTATAAATTTCATAATTTGCTCTTAGCTTGCATTTTATGATCACTAGATGGAGCTTTACCAATAGCCCACTAACAAGCTTTGTTTACATAAATGCTGAGAGAGATAGAATTCAATATCTCTTTCATTGTCTCCAACCTTTAGACCATGGTTTTGAGCTAGTTGCCCCAAATCAGTAAAGGGTAGGAAGACTAGAAACTAGATCTAAATACCAACTCTACAATCAGCATTTATGAAACATGTTTCTATCAGCTTGAAAGCATGAATTTTTCAGATACGTAAATATCTTCAAATCCAGTCAAACAAACTAGATAGCTATATGGGTCTGAATTCAGTTCAGTTTCACCATGTAGTAAAAGCCTCTGCAATCTATATCATTGCAAAAACCTTCAAGGGTACATTTATAATAAACAAAACAAGTTATAAATTTTGTAACTTGCTCTTAGCTTGCATTTTATGATCACTAGATGGATTGTAGCTGGAGACGAGTATGCCTTGAATGATAAAGCAATTATCCCTCTATCCAAAAAATGGCTTCTCTTAGAACATTTACATAGACTTGGATAAGGGTAATAAATGTGGTTTTATGCAAATCTGATGATTAATGGAGAAATACAGATGATGTCAAATTTTAGCTATATATGTTCGTAAAGTTATAAACGCTGAATGAGATAGAATTCAATATCTCTTTCATTGTCTCTCAGTGTTTATGTAAACAAAGCTTGTTAGTGGGCTATTGGTAAAGCTCCATCTAGTGATCATATATATATATTCTTCGAAAAACAATACAATAATTAATACAGTAAATAATATTTTAAAAACAAATATCTACTATAATTTAATAGAAGTACTTTCGACTGTCTAAGTAGTCATTATCAACAATATTCAACATTGATTACCAATTTATATATATATCATCATCATCATCAACCATTATCAAGTCACTGTAGGACGGTCTCTCCAAGTTCAATCCATCTTCTCCGATCTTTAGCTTCTCTTCTCCACACCACTCCTACACACTTTCTTATTTCATCCATCCTTCTCACATGTGGTCTCTTTCTGATATATAATATACACACACAATCATTATGATATGAGAACCCAATCTCTCAATATATGTATTAAGATCAAAACACTTATTAAGATCAAACAGTAATTAGATGTTGGTTATTAATATTGTTGTAATCGAAGAAAGAAAAGTAGTTTTATTGTGCATAAATGAAATATTGGTGATATAATGCTGTTATGGAGAAAATTATTTAAAATCATTATATGTTATCAGAGTGCATAATTGATGTAGCCAAGTGTTAATAGACATGTAATTGAAGGAAAAGATTAAAAAAATAATTATTTTTTTACCCGTTTCTGAGAAAAAGCAAGGCCAAGAGTAAAGGGAGAAAAAAAGACTTGTAAATTATTTATTTATTTTTCACATTTCAGTTATTAAAATATTTTAAATATTTATTGGAAAATTTGAACAAATTAAAAAAAGAAAATCTCTAGAAGATTTTATGATGAAATCTTGCATAAAATTAAATAATTATAAGACTTGGAATAAAAAGTTTAAATATTTTTTGTAAAAAAAAAAAAAAACAGCAAATAAAAGTATTTAAATAAGTGATAAACAATTTGATGACGTAATGCAGACCGGTTTACAAAAAAATAAGTAGTAAAGAGGATAAACTTGCGACTGCTAGAAAGCAGAATATGTGGTAAAGATTATTTTTAAAAAACAGCATATCATCGCTATGCATGTAATTTATAAGACCAGAATTGGGAGCAAAATTTTAATAGTGTCTCCATCAAACATCACATGATCACCATTCTTTATGCTTACACAAGCTGTTTTCACAGAGGCAAAACTCTCCATACAGTAGTCAAGCGTTGGTGGCCTTGTGGTTAGCATAGCTATCTTCCAAACAGCTGGCCCGGGTTAGCTTCCTGGTTTGACACATGAAAAAAAAAAACTCTCCACTCAGTGCAAGCCAGAGTAATCAATGGATGCAGGAAGGTTTAAGCATAAACCCCCTATCTGGTTATTCATCCCATATCCCCAGACTAGTTTAGTCTGGGGTTACAGTGTGTGTGGGTGGGGGGGGGGGTATGGGATAAGTAGGCACTTCCTGTAGCCATTGATTACTCTGGTTTGCACTGAGTTGTGCTACTGTATGAGGAGTTTTACCTCTGTGAGTTTTATTTCTCATTGATTTTAATCACTTTAAATAAGCCTTTGTATCTCTGCTCACGAAAAACCAGTTAAAACAATGGTCATTGCTTAGAGTGAAAGGATGAAGAGAGAAAATCCCTGCTGGAAAAAACCGTGTGCAATTATATTTTCTTCAGGAAGTGATGTTGGAATTTTTTATATTTGTTATTGTCTATGAAAGGGTGCAGTGTTGAGCAAATTTTCTGGACTAGCTGCTTTATGTTATATACTGAAGACCTGTACAGAAGCTATTTAAACCTTCAATAAGAATGCCTACCTAAATTAAGCTATTTGACTGATGTAAACCTGCCTGTTTACAAGAGGATCAACACAAAATCAGCAATAAACAACCAGCTTAGATATTAGGAGGAGACTAAAATTATTCACTGTGATTGGAAAGAATGAGAACCATGCTGGATTTTGCTAAGATAATCCTGTTTTAATCTGTGCATAGTGAAAAAAAAAAAATAGTTGTAATGTGTATTCAAATCTAGGTAAATATTTCAAATATACTTTTTTTAAACTGAAACACAGGCTTATTATATACCTGTGTCTATATATGTAATATATAGGGTATATGAGCACAGACTTTCACACCACCCACCATTATCCACTCTATATCACAACACTGATACACTTGAACACACATATGTTGAAAAGATAAATAATCACCATTATACGTATTTCATGGTAAACCAGCAATCATCAGTTGGTCCAGACCACCATCTCTACACATATATGCCATAAGTGCTCAGATATATATCAAGACAGCCAATCTTCATACTTTAATGGCTAGGCTTCAATCTACTCCACACTCCAACTCTTTAACTGTCCATCCAATTGAAAATCTGATGATGGAACGCTCAAAGGCCACCTAGGCTGAGATTCTTGTCACACCCATGTTGACCATAGGTCAATCTGATCCCTCATATATAGGACATAATCCATTTAATACATGTACAAGGGATGGGAAGACATCTCTACCATGTAATAACTGAAACACAGGCTTATTATATACCTGTGTCTATATATGTAATATATAGGGTATATGAGCACAGACTTTCACACCACCCACCACTCTATCTCACAACACTGATACACTTGAACACACATATGTGTGAGATAGAGTGGAGAGTGGTGGGTGGTGTGAAAGTCTGTGTTCATATACCTTATATATATACTTTTTTTATAGATTATATGTTAGTCACAAAAATAATTTTGACTTTTTAAAAAAATTATTTTAATTCATTGTTTAATATTTTATAAATAATGCAATTATTAATTCGTAATAGGAATTACTAATATTTATTGTGTGGGTTATTCTGTGCTTGCATGATAATTTAAATAATCTTACTTTAGCAATTGGAATTTAAAAGGTGAAAAAACACATGAAACAAAAACAAACTCTCCATTCAGTAGTGCCACCAGGGCAAGCCTTAGACATTAATGGATGCAAGAAGGTTTATGCATAAAATCTCTATCAAATGCCTATTCATCCAATAAGTCCAGACTAACTTTTAGGTTTCATCACTAGAGGGACCTTGGATCTGAGAGCACTGATCATGTGATGAAAGAATAGATAAAGTTGTATTTAAATATGTATATTTTCTTTATCAAACTTAATGTAATTAAGGGGATTGAAATCAGACTTTCAAACTTAGCTATTCAATCCATCTTATACAACTTATACATATGACCAAATACATGTATGTGGTCATATATATTAGTTGTATAAGATGAATTGGACAGCTGTGGGGAGTTTGAAAGTCTAAGTTTAAGTCTCTTATAATTTACATGAAGTTTGGTATAGAAAATGTACATGTATTTCAATATTACATATTGAGCCTGTATTCGGCCCATTCCTCTTCTATAATTAAATGAATATATTAGGGTCTTATGCATGAGGGGTCAAAATGACAAGATCACCATGAGTATGACAATAATATTGGCATCATCAAGAGCTTTGAGCATTTCAGCCTTGGATTTTCAATGATATGGATGGAGTATGACAATAATATTGGCATCATCAAGAGCTTTGAGCATTTCAGCCTTGGATTTTCAATGATATGGATGGCTGAAGAATTGGAGAGTGGAGAAGATTGAAGCTTGTTTATTAAAGTTTGAAAATTTGCTATCTTAATATTAACTGAGCAGTGTTTATATATGTGTGTTGGAGATAGTGATCTGGACCAACTGATGAGTGCTAGTTCAATACAAAATACATGTATTGGAGATCATTTATTTTTCTCATATATATATATAGTCACATGTATCAGTTGTATAAGATGAATTGGATAGATGTGTGGGTTTGGAAGTATAAATTCAAGTCCTTTATATATATTGTGCCCTTTTCTATAGGTCGGTGATAGTTCATAACAGTCAATTACTAAAAATTTTAAATTTAGAATATGTTCTTTTAATATGGTAATTGTATTAAGTCAATTATATCTTTAAAGTACAATTTGAAGCTCAAGAGAATAGTAGTATATAAAATCATTTAAAAATAGTTATGTAAAGCTTTAAAAATTGTTTCATATGGTTGTAAAAGCTGGCCATATTAAATAACACAGCTATAAATATTAAAAGTATATTTAAAAATCCGATTTTAATAGTTTAAAACTGATAATTTAATAAATGCTATATTTAAATTTATAGTCATATTTAATAAACAAAAATTAATATCGTACATTTTAAAAATAAACTTTATGATGGTGAGAATTATATTTAGTTCTATATTTTCTAAATTATTCTTCCAAATTTTTATAATTATATTATATAATATAATAAGTGTATCAATTTTATAAATATAGGCAGAGAAATAGATTAAAAATCGTCTGTCAAAGTTATTAATCATGTGACTTGTATATTACATACATTCTCACACACGCTTGTTTGAGTTAATAATAAAGTTTAAAATATTTTGAAATTGCAGTATAGAATTGGATGGAATTGTTGCCTATCATAAAAGTAAATAGTATTAAACATTAAGTTAACTATCATATGTAATGTTTTAAGTAATGTAATAAAGACGAATACAGATATAATAAAAATTAAATATTTTGTTTAAATAAAAATAGATAAATTGAATATTAAGAAATGGAATAAGTTATTAAATGTTATTTTAATAGTTATTTTAAAAGATTAAATAATTTAAATAAAATAATAATTGAATTAAAAGTGGTATTTTAAATAATATTTTTTAAATTTTATTACGTCATAATTTCTAATTTTGAAATTCAATTCTACTATAAACTAAAAATATGTAAATTTGTTCTCAAGTTAAAGTAAGAATCAACCAATCAAATGAGGTATTCTTACAGACTGTAAATATGAATTGCACGGGGGTATAGGGGGAGATTAATAATGTATTGAAACAAGAGAAAGGTAAATTACAGCTATCAAAGAGATAGTATTTAAAATTATTATTTTAGTCAATTTTAACACTCTCTCATAATTTATTTGAAAAAAAAACTAATTGATAATTTTTAACAGTAACTTGCAAAAAAGAGTGTAAACTAAAAAAAATATTTTAATAATTTCGTTTAACATGCTTTGTTAAACTTTTTAAAGTTCCTTTATCAGTCATATTTTATCTAAAAATTTAACCTAAGCTTCGCAATAAAGGATGGATATACTACGAAATAAAATGGATATAAGTTGTAATGCTGAAAAAATATGTAAAATATTTATTGATACAGCTTTATTAATACTTCACCGGAGAACTGTTTTGGTACATAAAAAAAACCACAGCTCGGACATTATACGGAGTCTAAAAATGTATTGAAACATATTATTTATAAGCTGATCCAAGATTTATTTTTAAAATAATAATAAGACAATTATATTTCATGAATTATTTTATATAATATGATATTCAAAGGAGTAAAATGTTATATACTTTCTGAAGATAACATTTTTAAAGATATTTTCAATAATTAAAGAAAGAACGCAGGAGAATATGTTATAGAAGCGTTTTTGATATTAAAATATCCGTTCTTCGAATTATTTAAAATGTATTTGGAAAAGATTTGTTCAAAAGTACTTGAAGTTTTTTATTTTATTTTAAAAGAGATTTATAAAAATACCAAACGAAAGTTTAAATGTATTAAGAAGGAAACTTATATAAAAAAAGTGAACATATAGTTGAATAAAAGATGGATCCATGGAAATACAAATAGTACTTAAAAGTTTATCGAATATTTTTAAAGTTAAATTAGATGGATTGATGCATCGGATACACAGAGAATATTGGTAGAGAAGATTAAGAAGCTTCAAGGGATTAATTAATATTATAATTTAATAATTATCATCCTAAATACTAAAACCAAGGATTATTTTCTATAAATTTTATTAAATGGATTAATAATTATTTTGTTTTAAACTTTAACGTGCTTGGAGGAGAACATTTTTAAAAACTCTAGAGAAAATAATAAACATTTTGGACTTATCAGGAACTATCGTCAAGAAAATATGTAATTATAGTTTTGATTCTTTTATTTTGTTAACCTAGTTTAAATCTAAATTTTTATATAAGATTAGGAAAAACATAAAAACATTAATTTATTAATATTAAAATTTTATAATATAACAATCTAATAATTTAGCTAAAAATATTTTAATATAAAGTGTATGGGTGTGAATTTTTTTTTATATCTGCAATGCTCAAGTGGATAAAGGAAGCCTACTGAACACGATGACTAGATAAAGATTATTGGTAATAATAATAACTATTGATAATTTATAATGTATATTTTTTTTTGTTTTCTTTAGATCATCCATAAATTGGAAGAATGAAGTGTAAAAGTTTTTTACTTATACGTACTGCATTTCATACAACATTTTAAAAAATATTATGAGATAGGATTGATTTGAAAATATGCATACGAGATTGTTTTTTTTTTATTAGTGATATAATCCAACATAACAAATAATTATGTGATTCTTTTAAAATTTTCATGTTATGGGATATTCAAATCTTGTCTAAGTAGATTGTATATGATTAGACATATAGAATAATGAAGTAAGCAGACTTTTCTTGTAGAACAGCTAGATTGTTTAACTATTAATGAATTTTATTTATTATTTTGTAAATGCAGATAGTTATTTATCGATGTAAGATGTAGAAAAATCTTGAGAAATAATGTTGAGATAGTGGCTTGGAAGTACTATAGTTAGCAGGAAACCAAGATGATGTATTTTTAAAATAGGATATGATAAGGAATGGGAATAATATTTAGTCTTTATGTGGTTATCAGCATAGTTAACAAAGCCCTATGACTGATACACATTTTATTTGGACAGTGTTTATATTTCTTTAAATATTTGATGTTCTAATAAAGCTGAAGAAATAGCTTTAACATCGTCCCTGTACTAGAGGATATTAGGCAGGTAAATGTCATACCTCTTCGCACTGTGCCATGATTTTGAGATATGTTAAGAGTAATACTCTAGCTTTCTTCCTTAATCCTATGCATCTGTTTTCGCTATCTTTATTTCATGTAACTGCATCGTTCAGTAAGATATGTTTAAGAGAAATGATAAATAATTTAGAACTTAGGTTATGCTATCATTTTGTATAAGATTGGTTTATTTGCTTAGAAGGAATAGGACATTATAACTTAAAATTGAAGATCCAAAGTATCCTAAGGAAAGAAAAGAATCATAGAATATATTTTGAATTTTATTTCGGAAATGAAATATAAACTTTTTTAAAATAAAGTATCTAAACAAAGATATTTTCTTTAAAGTGATAATAATTTTAAATGCTTTAGTATTATTTTTTAAGAGAAAAATAAGTATTGCATATTTTTTAAAATACAATAGTACAAAGTAAATTATGTAAACAATATGCATAGTATATTTTTTGTTTATTGATTAACAGAAATATATTGATGATTACACTTATATCATACTAAAGTAAGGCTTAAAGAAGAATATATTATGATTAGTAAACATTGTGTGATAAATACTAAAATCTAGTACTGAATTTTGGATAATATTTTGTGTAACATCTTTGACTTTGCAAGATGAAATTTTTTTTAATATTTTGAGAAATCCATACTCATTATAAAATTTTGTTTTCTATAGAATGTTTTCTAAGTATGAATTTTTAAAATAAGATAGTTTAATAATATTAAGGATAAAATGCTGTTGCTAATAAAGTAAATAAATATATTTGTAATAAGTTAACCATAATGAGAAACCAAATAATATTTTTTTAAAATTTTGTCCTAAATCTAAATAAAGATGTAATTGAAATATAAATTATTTTTTTATAACCCGGTAGATCAAACTGTAAAGTAAAAAAGTTAAGGATATCCACTGTAAATAGTGTAAATAAATTGTTTATTTATTTATTGTTAGTAATAAACTTTGTTAAATTTTGTTATTTCAAAAATTTTGTGTCCGAGTTATTTATTTCTCCACATCGCTGCATGAAATCATGATATATGCATAATAATTGAAACAAATATATAATTTTGCACAAAAAGATAAATAGAGAATTATTTAAGAATTTTAAATATTTTATTGGTATTCATTATAATTAAATAATCATAATCTTACATTATTTTATTGGTTATAAATCAGTTATCACAATATTATATTAAATTATATGCTATCAGTTGCCACACATATTTTGTTTGTCAGATTATTAAAATGCTACCATGTATTTATTATATCATTACATGAAGATATAAGATCATATTATATTATTTCATTATTTTATTATGGTAATAAAATTATAGTAAAAAGAAAAGATACACAGAATTAGTTAAACAATGAAGAATATTATTACTGTTATTTATTATTATTAGTTTAAGTGTAGTAGATTATGACATAAAATCCCTTCTCATATTTTACTACCGTATTTTTAAATTAACTTAGAGTAAACTTTATGAACCTGAGATTATTTTATTGAGCTAGATTATTAAATAGAAGATTAAGATTTAATTATTAGTTTAATCTTAGTGAGTAGAAGTTATTAAAGTTGTAAGAATACTATGAGTTTGTTATTTGAAATAGTAATAAAGGGGGGATAGTGTTCTTATGCCATTGAGGTAGTATCCTGTGGGATATTGGCTCAATGTAATCTATCTTGTCACTTGTATTTTCACTTCAAGTCTCATGAAAATATTAAATATTTATTTAATTTATTTTATAAATTGAACCTTATTCGAATTTTTAAATTTGAGCTAGTAAAATATTTTAATTTTAATGCTGAATATTTTAGTTATTAATTATTAACTGAGATAGAACCCATTTTATTTTATACCATATATTATCTGGAAGTGAAGATGCATAATTACAGGTTAGAATATATATATATATATATATATATATATATATATATTCATTAATGAATATACAGGTTAGAATATATATATATATATATATCAATTTTGTATTCATTCATTAATAATATTGTAGTTATTTATTTTTTGAATTTGGTGAGGGGAGAACATTCTTAATTTTTTATGGAAAAGATCATGTAAACATTAACATTCTACTTTTATGATGCCCTCTGAGACTAATCCACAAATGATAACTGTGGATTGAAAAGTTAAGGGGAAGGATCATTTCATTGCAGAATCATTTCTTCTCCAGTCAAGTGATAGTACTTTTAAGGAATAATGATTATTATTTGTTTAAAATGAAATCTGGTCTAATAAAGAGAGGTTTAAGAATGAAATATTAGTGGTCATATGATAACAACCTCCATATCATGGCTTAAGAAGACTAAGTGATAATGATAAATAAGCCAGTGTTAATTTAGAATATATATATTGAAACAGTAAGGTCTGCTTTGTAGATCTTCGTTTCACCTTTTCTCACCTACTTCCTACCCTCATACCTTAGTTTGAACCCCAATCTATCGTAGTGTGTCTGCAATACACTTATATACCGAAAATCCCACCTAATTTTAAACCACGAGCACAATGCTCGTATTATATATATAACTTATTCCCAAATAAAATAAAATATTATGAATTATGTATTTGTTCACATAATTTACATTTATTAAAAAGTAAGTTATATAAGTCGTAATTGCGCACACACTATGATATCCATTTTAAAACATATCAAAATTATAAATTGTTAGTTATTTTGTTTGGATCTATTTACAAATATATTACCGTCGTAATATATTTTGATTTAAAATAAAATTCATTTAGTAAATATTAGTTTAGTAGATAGATTCAAATATTACAATTTAAAATAAAATAATTTTCGTTTTATTTAATAAAAATCATCCCAAATATTTCTGTTAAAATAAATGAGGGACAATAGTTTAATTATATAAGTTTATCTAAAAAACAGCAGCTGTCCACTTAAGTTTTCTTTAATTAGTAGCAGTAATTTTAATTAAATCTAGTTTGTAATTCGAATGTCGACGGGGAAGTTAACAAAAGAAATTAATTAATGTTGAATTCCTTTAGACATTCGGATAGATTTAATTACAGCAGATAAGTCCAATAATTTTGTACGCCCCAGGACAAATCTATTGTTAAATTTTACTATAAAAAGGATGTTTTTCTTTTGTTCTCCATTCTAAGCTATTCTAAGCTATTCTAAGCTCTGAAAGGTCTAAGCTTTTAAAGAATTCTGAGTTGTCTAAAAGTTTCTGAGTTGTTCTAAAATTCTAATAATTTGCTAACCTTGACATGTCCGAGTAGAGGCGTTTAAGATGGCTATGTCCCATCGGAATAGCCAGCCGCTGCTCCATACCATCAAAAATTTATCACACGGATCCCGAAACTGCTGCTGCCGCTGCCAAATATGAACATTCCAGATTTTGCTGCTGAATTATAAAACCTGCCGAACATCTACCTGCAAATGCTTCTCCAGAGTTTAACCTAAATTAACCCAAGAGCTATTGTGATCACTAACTAACATGCTATAGCTATTTAATATTGTTTTCTTATATTTCACCACTTCATTATGTATTTCTTTCATGTATTTAAATATACTCAACATTTTGCTCTATCCTTGGGTTAATATTTTCTATTTATAAAGCTTTCTTTTATTTTATTATGATAATGTGTCAGAATCGTCTTTGACCGAGTGAACTATTCCCTCTATTGAAAATAAGACGCCGCTATTAAGGCATATTTTAAATTTATAATTTTCCAATTTTATTGTCTTGCAAATCACTCGTTCGAGGGCGATTCTTTTCTTTAATGTAACATAATCACATAGTTTAAAATCTACATGTTATTGATTTTAATCTAATATAAGAGTATGTGCGAAGTCAATGATTAAATGTGTCCCCAAATGCATGATTGCGTATATAAATCTATACTTACTTTTCAAACCCGCAAGCATGCATTTTCTTATTTTAATTACCGTGTTCTATTTTAATTATAAAGTTCATCATTGATGTCGAGAATGTGCGGACCCTTTTAAATGAATTTCAGGGAATTTGATTGGGCATTTCTCTTAATCCAAGTAAAACCCATTTAGTATGTTTTTATATACACTAGTCTCGTATTGCTGGTACATGAATTGGTTGTTGAGACCGCTTTGTTTTTATTTTCCAAGGATTCTTTACACGGCAAAGTCCGTTCTTTCGCTTATTGGTTTTCCAGGCAGAGGGTGTTCACAAATGACACCCCTGGGAATTAAACGCAATCGTCACACAGTCGCTAAGTTTCGGCTGTTTCGTCAAAATACTTTCCTATGGGTTAGCGGCGAGATGCCCTCCGTAATTATTCCGGATTTTCAATATTGTTTCATTTTATATTTATTTTACAAAGCATCCGTGACTTAAACGAGTCACACCCTCCAACTTTATGAATTCACTGTCAGCAATACTGACCTCCCAATACAAATCAATAATTATTCTCAAATAAATGCTTTGATCACATTCCCACGTTTGCTTAGTAAGCTTTAGTCCATTACTATTCTCGAAATCAATAAATATTTTAGAACATTTCATTTCAAATATTTTTCTTAAACTTGTCTATTTACTCAAAGCACCTCGCACATATTCCTATCTCGTCAAGCACATTATCGTAATGCTATTAGCCCGAGGAATAAATATATCACTCTGTTTTAAAACCCTTTTGTCATTACTGAAATATAAATGCCAACAATTACTTAATACGCGTCCCTGTCTCATATAAGCAGACAGTGGCGTTTGATCTATATATTGATATAAATAAATTGTGTGCAATTATTTAAAACTAAATTTTATCTCTTATTTTATTTGATTCCTATCACTGTCTCGGTCTAGATATATATATTTTCTGCATTTTTTTTGTAAATCCATAGACGTTAATTAGCCACCCAAACTTATCTTAGTATAGAGTCTTTTGTTTCTCCCTGACCACCAGGCACCGGTAAAAGGTTATGCTAGTGTAGCATCAGATGCGTTATCACGTAGGTGGCGCTGTGAAATTTGGACTTTAGATTCGAACTTAGTATATCTAGAAGGCAACCCCTCCTAGAATGTTCAGTTTCGGGTCTGGGGTTTGAATTATGCAGTGTGTTAGCGAGGTAGACGATTCTGACCGTTACATAGTAAATTTTTTTTTCTGGGTCCATGGCTTGCCCAAACATGGAGCCTCGAATATTTAAACACCCACATCCCTGTAGATCTTAATTATTTAAACACCCACATCCCTGTAGTTTAATTTTAGCATTTTGTTTTCGCATTTAATCACTCAAATCCTTTATATTTTGATATATAATATTTTTCAAACTCTATATTATCTATTTGCGTGTATATTTCATATATTTTGTTTGACTCGGGCATTCAATTACTTATCCTATATAATCAGAACTTGTCCAAACATGCTATAGTGCGATATGAGCCATCTGTATTATCTGTATTTATTGTTTCACTTAAATCACGCTATGTACGCATAGCGTAAATTACTTAAATATTGTCCCAAGTGAATATTGTGACAATTATAAATATTTCAAATATTGTATTTTCTATCAAAATAAAGTTTTATCGGCTCAACGCGCAATATAGCATAATGATAAATCAAATGTTGTAATCAATATATATAAAAAAAAAATGCGAATGTTTAACGAGTGCCCGTAGTTAAATGGAATAGTTATTAAAATTAATTTTGGGAAGCTAACAGTCTATGGATATTTTTAACTGGTGACATGGCGCCCAAGGGTAATTTCACTAAACGGAGTTACTTCTAAAATAAATTTTGTCACCAGGCTCAATTCTTTTGTATGAAATTTGTTTTTTTTAACGTGTGTAAATTTTTCTTAGACCAAATAATGAGACGTGAATCGGATCAATAATTATGTAAATAAATATATATGTTTGCAAATCTTAAATAAGAGGGAACGAAATAATTATACCCGGATCTAGCGAATGTTAATATATATAAATAAAATTTGCTTGAGTTTAAAAATATATATTTTAGCGAAATATTTTGACAGGTAGAATTTAAGAGATTTTATATATACGGGCAGTTAAAAATATATATATTGGCAGCAGATTTAAGCGAGAAATTTTAGCAGTAGTAAGAGGGCAGTAGTTGGGGTTTTAAGTGATAAATATAAAAGCAGCAATTAGGCCAACAGAACCGAGAGGGAGATAGCCTATTAGCCATTAATAAAATTGTAATTAAACGTAATAATCGCAGAGATTGAAACAAGGAAAAATAATAAGAGTATTTTTTTTTACCGTATTAGTTTTAATAAGCTCCACGTAAAACAGTTTAAACATTTTCTTTATCAGTACGATACATTGTGTTAAAGATATATTAATATAGTTAGCGATAAAATAAAAAGTAATCATCATCATCGATCACGATAATCATCCAAAGCCAGGGATAATATGGACAACAACCACGCTGATCAAGAACCGGACCCATCCGGATTTCTTGAATCTCCTCCAATAAGTATGAGAACTGTCCAGCAAACGAGCCAGGGTGATTTCAATCGGAAATATCTGGAGGAATTGTATAGGAGAAGCGAAGAGAGGGCAAGAGAGCATGAAGAGGAAGCCTGAAGATAAGAGGAAGAGTACCAAACATTTAACAGGCTGCTTCTCGACGAAATTGTCAAAGTGAAAAAAAAACAAAGGGCTCTCGAACTTAATATTGAAGAATGCTACCGAGAAAACTGGAAAGAGTACAGAACTACAAATCAGAGCTGTCAGCCCTTTGGCAGCAATCAACCAATTTCTCAAGTCAACAATAGTACAAGAGATGCAGCCTGCAGTACATTAATTTCAGACCTTAGGATTCAAACCCAGATTGATAAAATAATCACCATTCAGATATTTCGAGGAGAAGTAGGGGAAAATCCTCACTCACACTTGGATAGCTTGCGAGATTTTTTTCTCTGTGTAAGATGAACTGTCGCAAACAGACTGTGATCGCTAGCCATTACTTATATGGCTATGCATGAGATTGGTGGGGCATGTTGACTAAAAAACCGAGCGACTTTGCCAATTACTCTAACACATTATTGAAGTATTATTGGAGTGAGGATCGGCAGAGCGTGATTCTAAATACGATTTTCCAGGAGAAATATGAAGCAATCAAAGAGACTTGCATGCAATTTTTCATTCGCCTGGTAAATCGATTTAGATCACTCACCGCGTTCAAGTTTTCAGATTCCTACATCATCCGTACAATCCAACTGAAGATGCCATTACCTGTCCAACGGCTTATGGTCAGCAGCAGGATCAAAGATGTGGAAGTCATGGCGGAATTTTTGATGACGATCAACTATGGCCCATGGAATCTCCACCGTCAATCAGAACAAAATATGATGGGAGGGAATACGAGACCCAAAAGAACTGTGTTAGCACAACCCCACAACGCTCATCCTCCAACAAAAGGAAGCCTCTTAGGGGATATGAACCCCATGTCAATGGTTATCCGAGAAGAGGACCCCACCTGTGGAGTTCCTATTGGTCCGTGTCCAATAATAAACATCGGAGTGGGATCCATTGAACTTCCTGCCCTCATTGACACTGGCAGCCAGATTTCCTGCATTTCAAAGGGATGGTTGCTATGAATGGAAGAACAGAGCGGATGTATACCCAGGTTACCATCCCGTCCCATCCAGATGAAACTGGCGGATGGGAAAAGAACCAAGACTGAAGCATACCAAGTATGGTTAGAGATAATCTTCAAGAAAATAACCATTGGGCACACTTTCCTAGTTATAAAAGGATTGGTCCATGATGTTATAATTGGATCCGATTTTCTGACCCAAAATAAGTGTATCCTTGACTATGCCACGAATTCAATCATGGTCCAGCAAGAGAAGATATATTTTAATGAAGCCGATGTCCTACCTGGAATCCAAGTTCAGTGTATGGAGGCCAGCATCGATGAAAGCACCATCAAAGATAAGGTCAAAGAATCGTCACTAGAAACCATCGAGAATCAGTCCCAATTGCATCAACTATTAATGGCAAGTCGGCAAATCTTCTCTCCAATCCCTGGAGAAATTAAAGGTTATGTCCACCGGATTCGTGTGAAGGAGGAAACCCACTTCCAGGCCCGGACATACCCCATTCCTTTCCAATATCAAGACGAAGTGAGCGCTCAGATCCAACAGATGATTACATGGGGGGTAATTGAGAAAGGATCATCGCCATATAACAACCCATTAGTGGTTGTGAAAAAGAAAAATGGGTCTATAAGACTGTGTTTAGACGCCAGAATGCTCAACAGTATCACGATACCGGAACGGGATATCCCACCACCTGTACAGGAAGTTTTTCTCAAATTATCTACAAAGAATATTTTTTCCACATTAGACTTAACTGCTAGCTATTGGCAGATGATATTACACCCCCAAGACAGGAAATACACGGCCTTCCGTCACAATGGGCAAACACATCTGTTTAAGAGAGTACCTTTTGGGCTCATAAACAGCGGCGCTGGACTAATGAGGTGCTTGGACCAAGTTCTATCCGAAGATCTAAAAAAAAAATTAGTGTGCTATATCGATGATGTGGTCATTGCATCGCGCAACCCGCAGGAACACCTGGAGCACTTGAAGCAGTTCTTTTCTGAATGTGCCCAAAAGAATATTACTGTGAATCTAGAAAAGAGTCACTTTGCTCTAAAAGAAATTGCCTTTTTGGGACACATCGTAAATGGACAAGGAATTCGGACCCATCCAGATAAGGTAGAAGCAATCCAGAACTTTCCGAGGCCTATCAATAGAAAGCAGATTAGATCCTTTTTAGGCCTCTGCAATTACTACCATAAGTTCTATCCAGGCTTTGCAAAAGATACCTCCACATTGCTGGAACTATTGCAGCAACACCGTCGGTGGGAATGGAGTGAACAGCACGAGCAAGATTTCAAGAAAATCAAGGACAATTTCCTCCAGACTGTGATGTTATGTTATCCTGATTTCACTCGCCCATTCTATTTGCAGACTGACAGCAGCAAGAAAGGTCTAGGTGTTGTACTGTTCCAGGTTAATCAAGCAGGCCAACATCAGGTCTTGTACTTCAGTAGCCGTACATTAAGAGGTGCAGAAAAAAATTATACGGTCACTGAACAAGAGACTTTAGCCATTGTATGGGCGTGCAGCAAATTCAAGCAGATATTGCTGGGATCGGAAGTAATTATAATTACGGACCACCGGTGCTTGGAATTTCTGAATAAAAGTTATCTAAACAATGATCGCCTTATTCGATGGAGCTTGTCACTGCAGAAATTCCACTACAGGATACTTTATTGTCCAGGCCCTGAAAATATTGTGGCCGATGTATTGAGTTGTCACCCTGTGGAAATTGAACCTTGCAACCCTATGATATCAGACCAGCCGTTAATCATCATGACTAACGTGTTGGACCAGGAAATTGAAAAGAAACTTAAGAATTTGCAGTATTGGCAGGAAAAGCAGCCCCAGTACAGAGATTTAATGCAAGAAGTCCAAAGGCAAGGAAACCCTGCTCAAGGATGCACCACTGGTAGGGGGAAAAGGAGATACAGATTGCAAAATGGGCTTTTGCTGCAACAGACTGAGAATCGATTGTGGAAAATTCTCATACCACCTGATTTAAGAAGCCCACTAATCACTTATATGCACAGCCTGGTGGGACATTATGGTCCCAGAAAAACCGAAGAAGCCCTGAGGCGGCAGTTTCATTGGCCTCAGATGTATAGTGATATATTGCATACCCTCCGGAAATGTAATACATGCGCTAAAAGCAAACCCCCAAATAAGATCTTCAGCGGTACCCCCGCCTCCATTATCCCATTGGGACCCAACAAGGTATTAGCAGTAGACCACTATGGGCCACTACCATCCTATTGTAGATGTCGGTACGTTTTTGTCACCTATGACATATTTTCTAAGTATGCATGGGCCTACCCGGTCATTAGGGCAGATTCAAAAAGTGCAATTAAGGCATTACAGTGCAAGCAATTTGTGACTATCGGCAAGCCTGAAGCAATACTCTCAGATCACGGCTCGGCTTTCACTTCACGAGAATGGCAGACCTGGATAAAGAGCCAAGGTCTCAGGCATGTGATGACATCCATTAGAAACCCCCAATCCAACCCCTGCGAGAGGGTCATGCGGGAAATTAACCGGCTGTTTCGGACATACATCCACGATAACCACCGGGGCTGGGTCAACCGAACTGAAGAAATTTTTCAGTATATTAATGGAACCATTAATGAGGCTACAGGGCTAACACCAATGCGTCTTCATTTTGGTAAGCCAGAGCAACCATTAATTAAAATACCCCTGCCCAAGGATGATCAAGAAGTGGACAGAGAAGAGGACCGGCGAGCAGTTCATCATCGTCTGAAAGCCCGGGCAGAAAAAAAACAATTAAAGGAAACAAGGTCCTACCAATTTCGAGTTGGGGATCATGTATGGGTCAGAACTCCAAAGCCCAGTAGCCGGGACCAGTGTAAATACAAGAAGTTTTTCCCACTGTATCAGGGGCCATATGTGATAAAACGGGTAAGCGGCCCAAATGCATATTTACTGGAGGATAATGGGGCCATAAGAGGGACTTATAATGCTAGGAGTCTAAAACCCCTTGTATATCACCCACCAGACCCAGGATTATAGTAGTTTTTTTTTAAAAAAAAAAAAACAACAACAAAAAAAAAAGAAATGGACACGTCACAGAATAATATAAAAAGGAGATCGGATATAAACAGTGTTAAACGATTAGTTTTTTTTTTAATAAAATTTTGTTGAAAGAGGGGGGGAAATAATAGAAAATGTTCGCTAGACGGTAGATTTATTAATATGATCCGGGTATATAATTCAGTTTCGTTTCTTCATTATATTTATATCCTGTACATTATGGGTTATCTTGTAAATTTTTTTTTTATGCAGGCTTCATAGGTGGACACCTGTTGTAAGATCTTTTTTTTTTTAACAATTTTTTTTTGTTCCGTCACTAAGGGAATGTGAAACAGTAAGGTCTGCTTTGCAGATCTTCGTTTCACCTTTTCTCACCTACTTCCTACCCTCATACCTTAGTTTGAACCCCAATCTATCGTAGTGTGTCTGCAATACACTTATATACCGAAAATCCCGCCTAATTTTAAACCACGAGCACAATGCTCGTATTATATATATAACTTATTCCCAAATAAAATAAAATATTATGAATTATGTATTTGTTCACATAATTTACATTTATTAAAAAGTAAGTTATATAAGTCGTAATTGCGCACACACTATGATATCCATTTTAAAACATATCAAAATTATAAATTGTTAGTTATTTTGTTTGGATCTATTTACAAATATATTACCGTCGTAATATATTTTGATTTAAAATAAAATTCATTTAGTAAATATTCGTTTAGTAGATAGATTCAAATATTACAATTTAAAATAAAATAATTTTCGTTTTATTTAATAAAAATCATCCCAAATATTTCTGTTAAAATAAATGAGGGACAATAGTTTAATTATATAAGTTTATCTAAAAACAGCAGCTGTCCACTTAAGTTTTCTTTAATTAGTAGCAGTAATTTTAATTAAATCTAGTTTGTAATTCGAATGTCGACGGGGAAGTTAACAAAAGAAATTAATTAATGTTGAATTCCTTTAGACATTCGGATAGATTTAATTACAGCAGATAAGTCCAATAATTTTGTACGCCCCAGGACAAATCTATTGTTAAATTTTACTATAAAAAGGATGTTTTTCTTTTGTTCTCCATTCTAAGCTATTCTAAGCTATTCTAAGCTCTGAAAGGTCTAAGCTTTTAAAGAATTCTGAGTTGTCTAAAAGTTTCTGAGTTGTTCTAAAATTCTAATAATTTGCTAACCTTGACATGTCCGAGTAGAGGCGTTTAAGATGGCTATGTCCCATCGGAATAGCCAGCCGCTGCTCCATACCATCAAAAATTTATCACACGGATCCCGAAACTGCTGCTGCCGCTGCCAAAATATGAACATTCCAGATTTTGCTGCTGAATTATAAAACCTGCCGAACATCTACCTGCAAATGCTTCTCCAGAGGTAACCTAAATTAACCCAAGAGCTCTTGTGATCACTAACTAACATGCTATAGCTATTTAACATTGTTTTCTTATATTTCACAACTTCATTATGTATTTCTTTCATGTATTTAAATATACTCAACATTTTGCTCTCTATCCTTGGGTTAATATTTTCTATTTATAAAGCTTTCTTTTATTTTATTATGATAATGTGTCAGAATCGTCTTTGACCGAGTGAACTATTCCCTCTATTGAAAATAAGACGCCGCTATTAAGGCATATTTTAAATTTATAATTTTCCAATTTTATTGTCTTGCAAATCACTCGTTCGAGGGCGATTCTTTTCTTTAATGTAACATAATCACATAGTTTAAAATCTACATGTTATTGATTTTAATCTAATATAAGAGTATGTGCGAAGTCAATGATTAAATGTGTCCCCAAATGCATGATTGCGTATATAAATCTATACTTACTTTTCAAACCCGCAAGCATGCATTTTCTTATTTTAATTACCGTGTTCTATTTTAATTATAAAGTTCATCATTGATGTCGAGAATGTGCGGACCCTTTTAAATGAATTTCAGGGAATTTGATTGGGCATTTCTCTTAATACAAGTAAAACCCATTTAGTATGTTTTTATATACACTAGTCTCGTATTGCTGGTACATGAATTGGTTGTTGAGACCGCTTTGTTTTTATTTTCCAAGGATTCTTTACACGGCAAAGTCCGTTCTTTCGCTCATTGCAAGTTTTCCAGGCAGAGGGTGTTCACAAATGACACCCCTGGGAATTAAACGCAATCGTCACACAGTCGCTAAGTTTCGGCTGTTTCGTCAAAATACTTTCCTACGGGTTAGCGGCGAGATGCCCTCCGTAATTATTCCGGATTTTCAATATTGTTTCATTTTATATTTATTTTACAAAGCATCCGTGACTTAAACGAGTCACACCCTCCAACTTTATAAATTCACTGTCAGCAATACTGACCTCCCAATACAAATCTATTATTATTCTCAAATAAATGCTTTGATCACATTCCCACGTTTGCTTAGTAAGCTTTAGTCCGTTACTATTCTCGAAATCAATAAATATTTTAGAACATTTCATTTCAAATATTTTTCTTAAACTTGTCTATTTACTCAAAGCACCTCGCACATATTCCTATCTCGTCAAGCACATTATCGTAATGCTATTAGCCCGAGGAATAGAATATATCACTCTGTTTTAAAACCCTTTTGTCATTACTGAAATATAAATGCCAACAATTACTTAATACGCGTCCCTGTCTCATATAAGCAGACAGTGGCGTTTGATCTATATATTGATATAAATAAATTGTGTGCAATTATTTAAAACTAAATTTTATCTCTTATTTTATTTGATTCCTATCACTGTCTCGGTCTAGATATATATATTTTCTGCATTTCTTTTGTAAATCCATAGACGTTAATTAGCCACCCAAACTTATCTTAGTATAGAGTCTTTTGTTTCTCCCTGACCACCAGGCACCGGTAAAAGGTTATGCTAGTGTAGCATCAGATGCGTTATCACGTAGGTGGCGCTGTGAAATTTGGACTTTAGATTCGAACTTAGTATATCTAGAAGGCAACCCCTCCTAGAATGTTCAGTTTCGGGTCTGGGGTTTGAATTATGCAGTGTGTTAGTGAGGTAGATGATTCTGACCATTACAATATATATATATATGAAAAGTAAGTTTCTGTTAACACTAACTGAAATAATTATAGAAAATATACAAACCATTATACAATTACAAATATCCAGTAATGCCCTCTGTTTAAAGATCTATATCTCAATAATAGCAAACCTTAAAATGATACCACTTTAAGGTTGTATGCTAAACGATGTTAAATATTGAAATACAGACCTACTCAAACACAGAATTGGTAACCCAACTGTGGGGCCTGAGTAAATAATGATTTCATACCTTTTCATCTTCACTCACAACTATCCATCATGATATTCAAATATATTCATTAATTACTATCTAACTATAATATTTGGTATATTCAAAAACCATCACTCATGTAGAACCTTTTAATATTTAATAAAAGGATTAAGATATTGAAAGCTACTCAGCATTCTATAATAAAAGTTATTCTTAAGCTTAACTCTCTCATCCAGTAGTCTTTGCTATACGTATGATATCAGATTAAGATCTTGAAAGCTTTTCAGCATATTGTAATAAAACTTTAATTCGTAAGTTTTAATTACTCAGTGTTCCTAGTACTTACATCAATTACAGCTGTTTAGGAAAAGTAAATCAATGGAAAATAGAATTTATATGTTTATATAATTTATGTATGTGTTTATTAAATGTGTACAAGGCATTACATTAATAACTACATATAAAATAAATGACATTTCATCTATATAAACATTTGTAAAGACATATAATATTGAGTATAAATTAGCTACCACATGATCACCATTTCTTATGCTAGCACATAACTGTTATTAAAACAGGCACAACTTTCCATACAGTAGTGCTACTCAGTGCCAACCAGAGTAATCATGACAAGGGTCACAAACCAGAAACTAATCTGGGGATATTGGATGAGTAGGCACTAGATGGGGATTTTATGCACAAGCCTTCTGCCATCCACTAATTACTCTGGTTGGCACTGAGTGGCACTACTGTATAAAGAGTTTTGCCGGTTTTTATAAATTAGCTAGTGATCATCCAAATGTATATGCTTTCAAAAGTAACAGCAATTCTATTTGTTCATTTGTTTACTTTGATATCATGAAAGCTAACCTGCAATTGTGTTTTGCTCAATATATGTAAAAGAACAAACAAAATAATGAATACTGGTCTGTTTTTTTGAAGCATGACAGTTAAAAAGCAGTCAAAGTTATTTGTGGAGAATAAAATGATAAAAATGAATGATTAAGGAAGCATGATTTATTAAAAATACAAATGATATAATGAATCAAAGAATGCCATTCAATTTAATGCAGTTTGGAATATGAATAAATAAATAATGCATTGTGCACATTTAAAATCCAAATTATTACAGCTGTGAATATAGTATTAGAAGATTATGAAAGCCAATTTAGATATTATATATTTACATTATATTACAATTTTTTTGTCAAGCATTGTTTTTCTAGTGGTTAGCATAGCATATTCCAAGCAGCTGGCCTGGGTTCGCTTCCCGGTCAATGCATTTGACATATGAAAAAAAATATATTATGTTTTGAACATTATTTAAAATATATATTTATTGCAGAAAAAGAATGTTATTTAATAGTAACATTTGAAAAAAATATGAAATCGATATTTTCTATCTATTTAGAATATAATTATATATGTGATTGTTTACTATAAACATTATCACATTTAATAATTATATGGTGTTTTTATATTCACACTTTAAAATGAAATAAAAGTTCTTTAATATAATAAAGAACTTGGATGTGATGAAAGCTACAAGCTAGAAACTAGTCTGGGGATATCAGATGAGTAGGCCATTAGAAAGGGACTTTATGTACAAACTTTTTTGCACCTATTGATTACTCTGGATTTCACTAAATGGTGCTACTGTATGGAGAGTTTAGCTTCTGTGTGCCCGTAAGTAATAAAGGAAAAAACTATAAAACTAAACAATCCGTAGATTATTTAAATTTAATTCATTATTATATCATAAAATTTTAGTAATAAAATGTTACCAGATATAAATTTTGTAATTTCATTAGGTCCGACTTCTGGGCAAGCATTTTGAAATTAATATAAAAATATTTAAAACCAAAAAAATTAAGAAGTAGCTTATTTTAACCTTGTATGTTGTTACTGATTTGTCATTCACAATATATAGACCGTAAAGATAATTTAATTGGTAAAGCATTTTTATATTATGCATTAATTCAAAATTTTATTTATATTAGGAATATTTATCAGATGGGAAACATGAGGGAGAACCCAAAACTAATCTGAATCATTCTCTGGTATGCATACCTGTTCTAGTATTTTTGCTATTCCATACATTTGCAGGAACCCTTCTGCGTCAATCTGACAAATGACATCACCATATAAAATTGTGGGTTCACATAACACATTTGTTTGTAAAGTGCATTTTACATTTTTGTTAATTTTTTTATAATGGCTGAAATGTTGAATTAACACTGATTGTTTTTTTTTTATGCAAACTGCATTTTTCTTTCAAATTTAGTTCACAATGGTTAGTCATTTTATCTGCAAGTTCTAAACATTTATGTAATGTCGTAAAATGTAAATATCCCATTTTTTCCAAAGAAAAGATTGCAGACTTCACCTCAACAGTGTCATCTCGGAACCTTGAGTGTGAAACAGTTTTTAATTAAATTGAGCCTGACTCAGCTTATCTATTAGCTGTATTTACTCGATCTCACTTTGTGTGATTTTTTTAATCTCTCAAATAAAAAAAATATCTCAATTTGTTTTTGTTTTGGGTGGACTTAAAACTGGGGGAGGGGGGAATGGCCGAAGCATTTAAACATATCACTTTGCAAGTATTTCTCGACTACTTTGAAAAGTAACAAACCGGTTTAGACCAGTGCATTGCATTAAATAGACTATCCTTTCTAAAATGATTCAATTTTCAACACCTAAAAATAAATATACAATTTTTTATTACAAAATTGTGATTATTTTTGGATTTCACTGTGTAGATATTTTTATTTATTTAAAGCTGATGTCAGGTCATTATTCACTTTAAATTCATGAAAATGTTTTTATATAAATAGTTTTTCATTTCATAAATATTAAATAATATGTTTTAAAAAACTGAATAAAATAAATTACAACAATTAAAAATATTAAGCAGAAACCTCTAGGGAACAAGAATACAAAAAAAAAATTGTCATTCGATGCTACTGTTATTTATCAGAATTTGTTTTTTTTTTATCAATTCTATATTGTTAAATTTTTATAATTTTAAATTAGTTTAACAAATTTTATCTCTCATAAATATTAAATAATTAAATTTTTTAGAGCTGAGTAAAGAAACTTAGGTATTTGTAAGCCCTCAAACAAATAAAATTACTGCACAGGGATCCCCGACTGTATAAGGATACCTGGCTGTGAAATATCAAACTCAGCGGGTAATGAAATAATTTTAAAATACAGTTCTCCATTACTAAATAATATATTATCAATATTTTAATTAATATAAAGAAAATAGGAATAAACATTCAGTTTATTTTGGCCATCTTTCTTTCTATTCAGATGCAAATGCACTATTATTTTTTTTAGAATTTTATCTCGCTTCAAGAAATTGTCAGATTAAAAAAATAGTGCATGAATGCTAATGCATTTAAAATAATAAAATAAAGTTATTTTTATCGGTAAATATTTCTTTTCTAAAAATATAAAGTAAAATATTCACATTTATACATATGAACTATTTATTTCATTAGTAATAAACATTACATCTCAACTTATTTCTTTTCAACAAATTATGTAATTCTTAAACACTCGTTGACTTTGAACTTAGTTGAAAATATAAAACAATAAATATAAACTAATTAATAGCCCTGAACTAGCTTTTAGAAAAACACTGTGAAAATCACAGTGCTGAATAAAATTATGTAGTACAGGTACACTGATATGATATATAAATTGGGCATAATATGCAAATAAGGCAATTAGATAATCCATTTTCCAGATAATGGGACACAAATTTTTTTGTTGTTGAAGTATGGATTCTTTGCAATTGCCCAAGCCTTTTTGTACTTTTTTTCTTACTGTCTCTTTCTGAGAAAACTGTTCTAACATTGGATGGAGAAAATTATGCCCTTGCTGCGTTTATGGTCAAGAAAGATAAATCTGTATTCAGTCTTTTGTTTACCTCTGTTGTATAGATATTAGTGTTGGGCAATTCTCGTGGATCTATTTGCCTTATTTGCATATTGTACCTCATTTACATATTATATAAACATACCTGTTCTGCATAATTTTATTAAGCACTATGATTTTTGCAGTGTTTTGCCAAAACCTAGCTCAGTGTTATTAATTAGTTTATATTTATTAATTGTTTTATCTTTGCAACCAAACTCAAGGTCAACGAGTGTTTAAGAATTAGTAATAAACATTGAACATCTGTTTGACAATACAGTATAAAAGCATATATATCTACACACATAAATGTATAATTATATTTTATTTTAGAAAGGTTTCTTCAATCTCAGCTTCTAAAACATATATTATGAAATATCAATCTCAGTATGTATTCAAATAAATATGAAGACATCATAAAAAATAAAGAAATTCAGGAAACAGTAAGTTTGGTTTTGTGGATTTTTATTATTTTCTAGTTTGCAAGATATTTGTACAAGAGATGGACCATAAAGTCAATTTAAAGTACACTGACTCAGGGGTTAATTCAGAACTTTAATTAATAAAAAAAAAACATGGAATATAGACTATTAATGAAATACGCTAATATTTTTTAGATGCAAGTTTTATCATTCTCGATTTAAATTTACAAAAATGCTTTTAAACTACTAAAATCAATGATACCACAGTATGTAGATACTGAACTGGGTTCAGATCTGTATGACTATACAATTGGATTAGCTTGGATTGAAAATGTGTTTTCATTTTGGTTCATAGCTTTATATCCAAGGTTTCTCACTGATGAAGGCCACAAGTAAGAAACTGGTCTGGAAATATTGGATAAATAACCACTAGATAGAGATTTTGATTCACAAACCTTTGAGCATCTACTGATTAACTATGGCTTGCACTAGGTGGCACCAAAATATATGGAGAGAGTTGCTACTGTTTAAAAATACTTATATATATATGATATGAGTTATTATAATTTGTAATTAAATTAAATATTAAATGATTAATTTTTAAAAAACAATAAGGGAAAATTATCATATTGTTAACCCTACAATAATTAAAAATATTGCACATGGATCTCTAGAGAACAAGGATATAGTTTGATGCTAATATTATTTATTAGAAAATTATCAATTCCACATTATTAAATTTCTATAATTTTTAATTAAATTTAAAACATTTTTTCCCTCCCATAAATATTAATTATATTTTTTAAAGTTAAGTAAGCAAAGAAACTTTAATTATGTGTAAGTTTACAATAGTTAAAAATAGTACACAGGGGTCTTTAATACTAATATAATTCTTTTATCATCAAAATAACTTTATATTTTAATTCTTAGCTTTATAAATTATTTATTTTAAGTCATTAATATTATTCCTTTTGGAATCAAATTTATAATGAAAAATTAATTATGAGTTAAAAATTCAAACAAATAAATAAAAATATTTAATAACAAATTGTTAAAGTCATATATATCTCATCCACACAAATTATTAAGAAAATTAAAAGCTGCAAAGACGGAAGATAAAACATTATATAGCTCATAGCATCCTATCATATAATGCTAATATTTATTCATATTTTTTTCAGTAAACTCTTAAGTATCCCATTAAACATTACATAATCACCATTTTTTATGCTTGCTCATAACTCTCCATACTGTGTTACCACTCAGGTCAAGCCAGAGTAATCAATAAATGTTCCAGAAGGCTTGTATATAAAATCCCTATCTAGGGCCTACTCATCCAATATCCCCAGACTAGTTTCTCACTTATGGCTTTTATCAGTGAGCAGCCTTGGATCCTAAGACTTAGATGCAGTGCTGTCAGATCCAAGACCCCTCACTAATGAAAGCCACAAGCTAGAAGCTAGTCTGGGGATATTGGATGAGTAGGCACTAGATAGGAATTTTATGCATGAATGTTTTGGCATCCATTGATTACTCTGGCTTGCACTGAACGGCAATACTGTATGAAGAGTTTTGCCTGTTTTAGTAGACTATTAAGTAGTTTATAATATATCAATTATCCATTTGTCAAGAGTATAGACATTTCATTTGGCTGCATGAATGCATAGGGTATTTATTACACTACTATTATAATCAAAGAAGAAATAGTAATATGCTTAGTCCTAGAGAAAATATTTAATAATATTAAAATTATTAAAGCGGAAGTCAACCTCTGATAATGCATTATTTTTTAAATATTATAAATATCGACGCAATCGACCGCCAGTAAGAATTTAAAAAACCTAAGTGAATCATTTAAGTTTAGAGTGTATTTGTATATACACCAACTCCACTGACCATGCTTAAATCTGATTTAATCACAGTCAGGCTTAAATCTGATTTAAGTATGGTCAATGAGAGTTGGTGTATTGGCGGACGAATGCACAGAGAGTTAAGCATTTTCAATGAGAATTGGTGTATATACAAATAAGCTCTAAACTTAAGTGATTCACCCAAGTTTTTTAAACTCTTACTGGCAGGCGAGTGGATGGAGATTTATAATATTTAAGAAATAACACATTATTGAAGTTTGACTTCTGCTTTAAAAATTTCAAAGTTTTCAGTGCTGACAAAAATATCAAAAAATAAAACTATAATTTATTGTGATAGTATATATGTTATCTTGAAATATATGTAGAAAATGATATACTTATTATAGTTAGTATCAGAAATATTACTCATCTAAATATATGCATGAATTTGTTTAGTTACTTTCAAATATAAAATACAGATATATGTATTAATACACTGTTCAGGCTTACACCTGCACATATGGATATATATGTAATATATAAGGGATTCAAACTCAGACTTTCACACAACCCTCAACTCTCCAAGCCATCTCATATTGCTGACCCACCTGATCACACACATGTTAAAAAGATAAATAACCACCAATATACATATTGCGTGCTAAACCAGCATACATCAGTTGGTCCAGATTACCATTTCCACACATATATACAATCAGTGCTCAGCTTTATATTAAGATAGCCAATCTTCATACTTTAATGGATAGGTATTGAGTTGAAGTAGTTTGAAGCCTATCCATTAAAGTATGATGATTGGCTATCTTAATATAAAGCTGAGCACTGATTATATATATATGTGTGGAGATGGTAATCTGGACCAACTGATGAGTGCTGGTTTAGTACGAAATAAGTATATTGGTGATTATTTATCTTTTCAACATGTGTGTGATCAGGTGGGTCAGCAATATGAGATGGCTTGGAGAGTTGAGGGTTGTGTGAAAGTAAAAGTCTGAGTTCGAATCCCTTATATATTAGATATATGTATTGAAAATATTTTTTTCTAATTATGAATATCAACAAATTATGTTTTATATCCCATTAATAACTTAAGCACTATTGACTATATTATTTTAACTGTATTTTGTTTCCTTTATAAATCAGAAATTAAAATTTTAAAATAATGAAAAAATATATTAAATAACCTCAATATTACCACATATTCTTTTAAATTCATATAAATAAAGATGCAATAAAAGATAAATCACTCCCAAGATACATTTCTGATAATATTGTGGTTATTTAATTTATTTATAAAGTTATTACACGTGAGAGAAAAAAATGTGAATAACTCCATGTGTTTGTGTGTTTAATTTTAAAAAATCGGATATTTTAATCTTTAATTGAGTTTTGAAGTTTATATCCATGCTAGAGATAATCTCTAGTTTAGTAAAAGATTAATAATAGTCATTACTATATATATCTAAAGTGGATGGTGTCAAAGATGTGGGTTCAGTTAATTTGACACTTGTAATTCAAAATGTAATAAAAAATATTAACTGATATACTTTTTTATATATATATAGAAATTTCCATATTATTATATTTTTTTCTTTATACATATTTTAAATAAAATATATATAATAATGAGCATATTAAAATGTATACATACTTGCAATTATTTAATAACATTTCAATATGGTTAATTTGGTTCATTTTCTTAATATAAAAAGTTATTAAATGTGGCTGCTAGAGGGCAGTTCTATTATTATTTAAAATAGACTTCGTAAATTTCATATGTCATTACATTTATTCAATATTAAAATATTATTCATCATTACATATATATATTGAAACGTTTTGATTTTATGTTGTTCATAATATGTAATATATATTTATAGAATGTTAAACACTATCATTTTTTAATAGAAAATGTTGTTATGGTAAATAATATTTAAGAAAATTGTATTCAATATTATGTATATATATATTCACAAATTGAGTTGCTTTATTACATATATAATGATTTTATTGTAAAAAAGGGTGGTAAATAAAGCATTGTGTAACAATAGTAAAGTGCATGAATGATTTGGTATTATATGGTACAATGCTTTTGCATATGTATTTTAATATCTGATTAACCTTTCAGTACCGAGCAATACAGTCATAGCTAGCATATAGGATGTCATTTACATATTCTATCTGTGGGGTAATTGGACGTTAATTTCTCTTATGTAAATTAATTAAGATCGTGTTTTTTTATATTTTAGTTAATATATGTAAAAAAAGAAAACTTTTTTTTGAGAAAATCTGATTAAAAAAGATTGAAGTATTTACATGAAACGGGAGTAAATCCACATATTGTAAAAACAAGTCTAAAAATATATTTTATGAAACAAGGATTTTATAAACAGGTCCAAATTTATGAATTATACGATCGTTCGTTCGTTAATAAATTAGTCGTAGGACATAAGTTGTGAGGTATTACAGTGGATTATTGCCATTTGCCAGTGAGAAACATTGCTTTGAACCACTCATCAAATGACATTAAAATAAGCACAATACTGTCTCAGAATATTTGATGAAGTTATATACTTAACTCAAAGAATGTCTGGCTAGATAATCATATATGAAAGCATATCTATTAAGTTTTTTTTCCTCATGTGTCATAGCATCAGCTGGGAAGCGAACTCGCTAACCCGGGACAACTGCTTGTAAAGCAGCTGTCACTGGCCTCTCGACCACCAATGCTTGAATATCTACTAAGTTTTCAGTCATCCTAGATACCAATATTCATGGATAACATATAGATTTATACAAACTATCTCCATTATATGAAGCTATGTAAAGAGATTGGTGAAAACTTCCAACTATAAATAAATAACTATGTACTGAAGCAGAAATCTATATCTTATATTTAAAGTGTCTTAGAAATTGTTGACCTTTTGGCTAGAAAGTCAATAGTACATTTATCTAAAATCCAAAAAAAATTATTATTACAAATACATATACAAGCAAGATTGTTATAAGCAATAACATTTGTCAAATTAAATAAAATTCTACAAGGATTATATTTCAGTAATGTATAATCTATTTAAAGTTAGATATCTCAAATATTTAAAATTATTTATAAGTAATCATTTATGATTTTCAAATTATTATAATCTACTTACATTAGACTAATTAGAGGGGATTTGAACCCAAACTTCCAAGATCACTTTAGTCATTCAGTTTATCTTATACAATTGATGCATGTGATCACATACATGTGAGAGAGATAAATGATCTTTAATATATGTATTTTGTGTTAAATCAGCACTCTTCGGTTGATCTGGACCATCACCTCCCACACATATATATAATCAGTGCTCAGTTTATATTAAGATGGCAAATCTTCAAACTTTAATTAATATACTTCACTCTTCTCTACTTTCCGACTCTTCAGCCATCCATACCATTGAAAATCTGATGATGGCATGTTCAAAGCCCTAAAAATTGATAAAACAAGGGCTTTGAAAAAATTGATAAAACAAGGGCTTTGAACATACCCTCATCAGATTTTCAATGATATGGATAGCCGAAGAGTAGGAGAGTGAAGAAGATTGAAGCCTGTCCATTAAATTTTGAAAATTTGCTATCTTAATATAAATCGAGCATTGATTATATATATGTGTGTGTGGCAAATGATGATCCAGATCAACTGATGAGTGCTGGTTCAGCATGAAATATGTATATTGGAAATCATTTATCTTTTTCACATGCGATCATGTGTATCAATTGTATAAGATAAACTGAATGATTATAGGGACCTTGAAAGTCTGGGTTCAAATCCTTGTAATTACATCCATCTTAAATATATATATATACTTGTATTTAAACATTATATCAGACTAGTACACATTAGAAAATAATCACATTACTAATTATATTTTAAAGAAAGGCAAATCTTGTTAATGATGATCTAAGGATTTAAATTGACCAATTCGATAATGTAAATTTCATGTTTATTGTGCTCTGCATGGTTTGGCATGGTTGGTAACACATCCAACACTTGTGTTTAGGAAGTCTGATGCTTCAACTTTTTATGAACTCTCAAGCAATAAAGCCATATGTTATATCTTGCTCTGTACTTTTAAATTATTTATTCTGTCACTGTGATATAAACTTTTGCATTTTCCCTGGGTTTTGACTGGAGATAAAGAGAAGTGCTTTGATGGAATAAAGATAACATTCTAAAGTAAACACTCCTTTTTGCCAACTAGTTTAATTATTGTTAGAAATAGAAATATCTACACGTACATACTTAGTAGTCAATGCATTTTGTTAATTATGGTACCTCTTCTTGGAAAATACATCAATCAGTGTTATAGTCCAAGTTATGGAATACTGTTATATATATTTAATTCTATTATTACATTATAATATACATTAAAATAAAATTAATTTTTATGCAATAGTACATATATATAGATATTGAATTAAATATTTTCATAAAGTTATTATAATAAAGAATCCATGTAAACAGAGATAACCTTTAACTTTTGATGTTGCCAACATATTATCAATTACTACTAATTGACAATCCCTGAGGCTAAATGAGTTTTTTTTTACAAACCCCTAATAGGTCTTTTGTTAGAGGTTTTTTTTATATATAAATAGATATTCACAAATATAGATGTGTTCATATAATTGTATTACTTGTTATTTATTTATTCACATTTATTTTAATATTTGAAAAAAGTCAATCCCCCTCTCCCCAATTTAAATATTTTGGACAATTTATTGTCTTATTCAAATATTTTTTTATCCTTTTTGTAAAGTTTATCTCGAAAGAAGCATTAAAAAACTTTGACTTAATAGTTAATGTTCAAAAAACTTGAAGTTTGTTATTAACCAGTGATGAAGGAAAAATCTTGAGCAATTTTTAGCTTGTATGGTTATCAACTTGAGAATGTAAACCAGTTTAAATAAATTAGTAGTTTTGTAAGTCGAAAAATGGACTTAGATGTTAAGATCCAACATAAACTCCAACATGTTGTGTTTGCTTTTAACAAGTTAGAAGATATGGCATTTCATCACATGTAAATAAACCACTAACCATCACATGATCACCATTTCTTATGTTTACTCATAACCATTATTAAAACAGGCAAAACTCTCCATGCAGTAGTGCCACTCATTGCAAGCCAGAGTAATCAATGGATGCTAGAAGGCTTTTGCATAAAATCCTTAACTAGTATCTACTCATCCAATATCCCTGGACTAGTTTCTAGCTTGTGGCTTTCATCAGTGAGGAGCCTTGGATCTAAGAGCACTGGCCTAGATTTTAGGATCTGATGCAACCCTCCAAAAGCACCTTTTATCTCTACTTAACTACAAAACCATAAGAATAAATTGAAAACAATAATATTTTCAATCCAATCTCATTAGTCTATATAGCCATGTAGGTCTGACCTCAGTTCAGTACCTATACATTTTGGCATCCATTGATTACTCTGGTTTGCACTGAGTGGCAATACATATGAAGAGTTTTGCCTATTTTAATAACAATTATAAGCAAGCATAAGAAATGGTGATCATGTGATGTTTGTTGGCTTAAAACCAATCCTGCCTTATAGGATAGTGGTGGTTATGTTTATTAAAGAACCAAAGACACCAAAATGGCATCCATTTATTACTCTGGTTTGCACTGAGTGGCAATACATATGAAGAGTTTTGCCTATTTTAATAACAATTATAAGCAAGCATAAGAAATGGTGATCATGTTTACTGGTGTAAAACCAATCTTGCCTAATAGGATAGTGGTGGCTATGTTTATTAAAGAACCAAAGACACCAAAATGCATAAGTATTGAACTGAGTTCAGACCTACATGGCTATATAGACTAATGAGCTCGGATTGAAAATATTATGGTGTTTTCAATTTAAGACTCATAGTTTTGTAGTTAAGTAGAGATAAAAGGCAGTTGGTTGCTGGAAGGTTGCATTACATTCTAAGATCTAGGTGCAGTGCTCTCAGATCCAAGGCTCCTCACTGACAAAGGGCACAAGTCAGAGACTAGTCTGGGGATATTGGATAAATAGGCACTGCATGGGGATTTTATGCACATGCCTTTCTGGCATCCATTGATTACTCTAGCTTGCACTGAGTGGCAATATGTATGGAGAGTTTTACCTGTTTAAATAAGTTTTAAGCAAGCATAACAAATGGTGATCATGTGATGTTTATTGGCTTAATTTCATTGGTTGGTTGGATAGGAGTGATGTCCATTGGTGACCAATCTTCTGTTTGAATTCTATTTAATGATTATGCACTATTGTGCACTTCAGTTTTTGAACTGTTGTGCTCTTCTGTTTTTTATTGGTTTTTTTTTTGGGAGACCTGGCCCTTTTTTTGTTCTATTGTACTTAGCTCAACTTGTGGAAGGCAAAGCAAGATTGCTACCATGATAGATATGTTGATGTGTTATTTTTAATTGTGCGTGTGATGGTTGTTATATTGGTATTTTGTGTTTCACTGTAGGTGCTTTGTGAAAATTCAGTTGGGTTAATATTTGTATCATTCAGGTGTTGTATGTTTTGACCCTTGTTTGCATTATTTGGAGCTTCTTGCATGGAATTTGGATTTATTTGCAGCATGCTGTTTGGTTTATTTATGCTTTTGTTTTTTTTAAAATGATATGTTGCTAATGTGTTTGGTTAGGCTTGTAGGTTCGTTTCCAAACCAACAGATATAAAAAGAACAACTATTCAGCAATTAATATGTACAATTTATTAGTATAAAATATATTCACATGTTAGTTAAACAAATGTACAAATACAGTTGATAGACTTCAATGCTGAGATAGTCATGTGGAGTATGGAACTGCCTGCATCATGAGTTCTGGTAAGACTCTTCCAGCTATGTAGTTAGCTTGCCTCGAGTCGGCTCTAGTTCAGACATAGCAGTTTCCAGTCCATAGGTGGACTTGCCGCACTGCATGGACGTCTCAATAATGATTAGATAAATACCTTTGCTGATGGCAAAAGGTTTAATGGAGAGCATGTTCTGTCGTTCAGTTAACAGAAGTAATTGCTCTCTGCCTTGCCTCCAAAAGGCTGACTATTTAAAGGCAGATCTCTTACCTTACTGGAGACATGCGGATTCAGTGTGTGAACCCCAGTGAAGGTGTTAATCCCGTTGGATAGCAACTGGGTGCTAGCCAATCAGGTAGGGAATCTGGAATAGTCCACTTCTGAAGGCTGGGTCAGATATGACAGTTGCTAATATCTTCAGTTTGTGTGTAGTCGAACTGATTATTTGTTTGTTGTGATAGTAGATCCTCTGTTATCACATTATTTTTCCAGATGGCTACTATTTGGTTCATCCGTGTTTCCTCCAATGGAAAAGATATTTGAATATTGTCGTATATATTTGAATTTACATTATCATTGTACTTATGGTTGGTGTCTTCAGTATACATGTGGTTGAGCAACTCATTTGTGTTTTGTAATTGTGGATCTTTTTCCTGTCACATTGTGTTGACAGGTGGCCTCACTTTTCATATGTGTAACATATGGGTTTGAGCCCTCTTATGAAGAGGCTCAGCATGGCTTCCTGATCTACAAAGTGTGTAGGAATATTGTTTGGATCTATTTCTGGGTGCAATCTCAGCTTGAAATCAAAGCTATTGCTGTATACCAGCACTGGTGTATCTTTCAGATAAAATTGGGTTGAATGCTATGACTTTTCCAAATGGCTGCATCATTTTTTGAAAATTTTGATGTCATATCTAATGTATGCATTCTTTAGTGTTCCCGAGATCTGGTTATGCTAATTTGGATCTACCGAGATTAATGTATAATTGCCTAAAATTTTAATGATGGTTTGAAACCAGGGTCTTTTGGCTTTCTTGATAAAATTTGAGGATTAGATATCGTGGGTTAGGATTTCTTAGTATGATATCCCAAAGGCCGTAAAGCATTATTGCTTCATAAAGTAAATTCCTAGGAAATTTATCTAAAGATATGTTTGTGTCTGTAGTCGATAATATTATTGAAGGAGGGGGGAAATATTTTGAATGACATATGCAGGCCACGTGGGATCGTATTGTTAAACCTTTCACATATTAGTTTTAAATCATTGTTATTCCACTGAATGGTAGGAAGAGATTGATTTTTTGTGTGTGCTTGTATATCCACATGCAGCATATAAATAGTATTTATTCTTCGGAAGTGATGGAAAACTTTATTGTTTTTTTGTTTTTTTTGAGTTTGCAACTTCATTATGTTTTTTTTTTTTTTTGTAGATTATTTTTTCAGAAGACCTGCTTTTTTGTAAATTATTTTTTGTAGCATTGGCATATATTTTTGTTTCACCTGTAATTTGTGTAGGCTTGGAGAGGATATTGGCAGCATTCTGCTGGTCACATGACCAGTGGGTCACCATTGAAATGTCCTTTTACATTGAGCAACAAGTATTAATTGTAAAAAACCAACACTTAAGTTTATATATTTTGTTTAAAACAAATATTAATTTTCATTATCCAAAAGTTACTGTTCACATATACATGACTATAAGTCCAATATATGTTTATTTCAAGGTTTTCTTTGTCTTAATTCCTAGGATCTCTGTATGCAACAATCTGCTAAAATCACCATTTACTGCGAGACTATTATTATTACTACTACTACTATTATTATTACTATTACTGTTATTATTATTACTATTATTTTTATTATTATTACTATTATCATTATTGCAGACCAATTTCTATTATATCTGTAGTATCCAAATTGTTAGAGATGGTGGTTAAAGAGAAAATGATGTCATTTTTATTTGAAAATAATATTTTATCTGAACATCAATATAAATTTAATTCTGGTAGAAGTACATTGGACCCTTTCTAAGTCATGAAAACAGTTTGATAACTCATTAGATAAGAATTTCAAAACTGTTGCTATTTATTTAGACTTGTCAAAGGCATTTGACTCTGTATCTCATAAAATTTTACTTAAGCGTTTATATTCATATGTTTTTCATGGTGGATTTATTTCATGCTTTGTGAGTTACTTAAAGGATAGAAAACAAGCAACAAATATTTCTGGTGGTGTAAGCTCTTTAATAACAGTTAATCATGGGGTACCACAAGATTCAGTTTTGGGTTCCATTTTATTTATAATTTAAGTAAATGATTTATTTTCTTTACCCTTAGAATCTAAGATTTATGTTTTTGCAGATGATATTGCTTTATTTTATGCTGCAGTTTCATATAATTTTCTTGAAAAAATAATTAATGATAATTTAATTCTAATTAGTAAATGATTAGCTTTTAATGGTTTATCAATTAATCTGAATAAAACAAAAGCTATTAATTTTTCTTATAAGTCAAAGATTCATTCCCTTAACATTACTATTTGTAATAATTATTTTTGGCATTGTAATAGCACTTGTATTTATGCTAATATTTCATTTGTTGGTAATATTTGCTATCTAGGTGTTTTTATTGTCTCCAGATTATTCCGTTCAAACCATATTGACTTTCTTTGTTCTCGTTTACTTAAATTAAATTGTATGTTTTTCTACTTATCTAATTTTTTTTCTTGGTCAGCTTTGATTACTTTATGTATTTCTTGTTATCAAACCTTATTATGTTATAATATATCAGTTTGGGAGAACTGTTCTACTTTTGCAATGACTACTTTGTCTGTTCTACAGAATTATACAATGCGTATCATTTTTGGTAGATCACGTACCACATCTGTTAAAGATATTTATGAGATATTTAATATACTAGATGTTTTCCATTTGTATAAGTATAAAGTAATTCTTGATTATTTATTGTAGGAAAATTTATTTGGATACTACATCTTCTGAAATAAATATTCGTTTAACTATTAAATATAACCTGACTTTACTTAATTTTCTTAAAACTTCCAGTAGGAAACAATTTAGTTATAATGATCTCAAATTATTTATTATATTTATATCAGATTATTCTGTGAATTTTATGAACACTAGTTATTTGATTTTTAAAAAGCATTTATGGCATTGATTATATTATGCTAAACATTAGTTTTACTTGTTGCTTATACTGTATGTTATGTTGTAGTTATTTACTACTGTGGTTGAATTTCCAAATGTAATATCTGTGTGATTTTAATATTTTATATTACATTTATACTTTTTGTGTTTTATTAGTGTTTTTAGTTGTTACATTTAAATTCCTCACTCAAGATTTTTCTTGTATGGAATTTAAACTCACTGTACTATACATTTATTGTTTGTTTCATAATAAATAAATAAAATAAATAAATTATTACTATTACTATTATTACTATTATCATTACTATTACTATTATTATTACTATTTCTATTTTTAGTACTATTATTATCATTACTATTATTATTATTACTATTTCTATTATTAGTAGTATTATTATCATTACTATTACTATTATTATTATTATTTCTATTATTAGTATCATTATTATCATTAGTATTACTATTATTATTATTACTATTACTATTATTATTATTATTATTACTATTTTTATTATTAGTATCATTATTATCATTACTATTACTATTATTATTATTATTATTATTATTAATTTTTTGTTTTGTTTTTGGCACCATTTTTGTTTTGTTTGCAGTAAAAGGTGCCATTATTTTGGATATGCCACAAATCCTGCTAAAACTGAATAAAAATTAAGCGAGTGTTCCTTCCAACTTACATTTACTATTTTTTGATTATATAAAGTTGATTATTACTTGCATAATCATGATTTTTTTAAAATTGTTTTGTCCAAAATAGTTTATATCCACAACACCATTGTTTTTGCAATCAGGAAAATAAATTTTATGAAAATATTAAACAAAAATTAATTGAATGAATATATTTTAGTTAGTGCACACATTTTTAAAAGTTATTATTAATGCACTTCATTACTGCATGTCAGAGATACCCAATCTATGGTGTGTGCAGCAAAGATGATGCATTGTAGGAGTCAATTTGGTGCATTGGATTCCTGTTTATAAAAATAAAATGGAAGCTTAAATATTGTAAAGTATAACTATAATCAACAATCAATATATATTTTTAAAGATCATTAAAGAAGATAGTTGAATGTTAATTGAAGGATGGATATACATTGATAGTAACTGCTATGGCAAATCATTACATAAAGGTCTTCTACATAAGGGAATGGAGAGTTTTATTTGATTGTACATTACTCACATATAAAAATATTAGTAGAAAAATAAATGTATATTAAACAACATTCACATCACCACACATTCTTTTCACATCATTTGAATAAAGATGCAATAAAAGACAAATGACCCCCAAGGTACATTTCATGCTGATTAAGGTTTAAAGTTTCTATCTGGGCTAGAGATAATCCCTAGTTTAATAAATGATTAGTGATAATCATTACCGTATTTGTCAAGAGTGGATGGTGTTAAAGTTGTGTGTGGAGTAAGTTTAACACTTGTAATTCAAAATGTAACAAATATTTTTAAATCCTAAATTTCTTTTATTCTAACCATATAGTTTCAACAGTTGGATTTGTGAATAAAAAAGTAAGATTTATAGGTGTTTTTTTTTTAAAATAACGGAATTCTTAAAAAAAACCTGCCTTTAGCAGGAAAACCAATTGGTAGTTAATTTTTGATAAATTTTTTAATGATAAATGAACATGCTTTATTTAATTTACTGATTTAGTTTTTAGTATCATCATCATCATTACATACACACAAAAATGTTTAAGTGCTTTTAAATAATCCACTGCTGGGTAAACTCTTTCTCTAATAGCTCTCATAGAGAAATAGTAAAAAAACATTTTTGGAAAATGCTTTTCCATCATGCATATTACGATTATTCTAAAGTTCTGGCTTTTATATTACTCTGTGAAAGCAATTGACCAACTTCATCTAGACTGTGCAATCACCATGTCCGTTAAAGAGAAAGATTCCAGATTTTGCTAGTTGAATGCTAATCAGGGTATGGCTTTTGCCACCAAGTTATTTATTTCCATCCTTCTTTGAATCAATTCCTACTGATTCTTATGTGGGATTTGAAGAGAAAGGTTTTAAGAAAAAGAAAAAAGAAAAAATAGATGGAAACAGCATTATTATTTTTTTAAATCCCATTCCACCAACTCATCACCACTCCTTTTTTAATCACTTTTTTATTTGCTCCCTGCTGCTTTTCTTGACAAAAATGCTTTTTAACCATTAATTCTTTTCCATTATCTCCTGAAGAGGGCGTATTGGTGACAAACATCTGAACATCAAAAAATCCAAATTTGTATGGTAAACATAGGTCAGTGCAGTTTTAACAAATGTTTTATGTTTGAAAGATTTACTATATGATATTTTAAAAAAATTATTTAATTTTAAGTTTTACAAAATTATCCATTAAAACCTCAGCTGATATTGAAATTATATTTTTTCTTAAAAAAATAACATCTAGATTAGCGGATCCCAACCTTTTTTTTCTCACGTACCCCTTGCTTACATTTTTCCTTTTCATATATCCCTTAATTAGGTTTTCCCCTCTTGCATATGCATTGATTCTCATCTCTTTATTACTCCTATCCATTCTTCAAAAAAGTTAGTTTTTTTTTCAAATTTGTTCTCATTAGTTAAATAATCAAATGACTCAAATTACAACCTAATGATATTTAATGGTTTTTATTTTTTATTTTACATTTAACAATTTATTTCAATTTTTTAATTAATTCAACATGGTTTTTAATAATTTTAATGTAATCCTTAAGCTTGTTTTATGGATCCTAGTTTTTTAAAGTCAGGTTCAAATGAAGAGATATAACCTCAAATCAGGGGCTGCATCAAGATTGTGATATTTGTTTTTGATATATGCATGAGTGTTCTTTTGACAAGCTCTGTGTTCATGAAAGGTAATAAACATTTTCTTGCTTTGCCACTGAATTCCTGGTACTTTTCTTTTACTGCTGCCCAGAAATCAATGACATTTCTTTTTTTAAAAAAAATCAGATTATAAAGAAAAATCAGTCAAAAGTTCAATAAATGAATGAGCTCAAATTGAAAACATTATTGTGTTTTCATTTCAGACTCATAACTTTGTAGTTAACTAAAAAATAAAAGGTGGCTTCTGGAGGGTTGCATTAGCGCAAGGTGGCTTCTGGAGGGTTGCATTAGCGCTAAAAATCTAAGCGCAGTGCTCTCAAATCTAAAGCTTCTCAGTGATAGCCACAAGCTAGAAACTAGTATGGATATATTAAATGAGTAGGCAATAATTGGGGATTTTGATGCACAAATCTTCCAACATCCATTGATTACTGTGGCTTGCACTGGGTGGCACTGCTGAATGGAGAGAGTTGCTACAATTTTCAAACCTATTTTCTAACAGATATATTTGGAAACATATGTGGATGTATTTAAAACAGATTGTAGAAAACCGTGTAGTAATCCACGATAATTTTTTATAATTAATACCATCTTGTTTATGGATATATATAAACATTATTAACGAAATTGTATGGAACGAAGTAAATTAGCGGATTTAACTAAAGATTTCTTTATTGTTTCTTTACGTTCCGAGACAAATGTATAATAAACTTTATAAAACTAGAAGGCTGTGTTTTGTTACATTTACATAAATATTTAATAATGTTGCACATGGGAAAAAGAATTAAACTTGTACTTAAGTATTTATTTTTTTCCCCTCTTACCAAACAAGTATAAAAAAGATCATGGATTAGCAAATTAGTGAAAGTTAATTATTCTACAAAATTTATTGTACTTTTAGTTTTTCGTTTTAAATAGGATGCCTTTATTTACCAAAATAATATGAAAAAAATATTGTTTTTTCTTTTTAATTTGTCAATATTTTTGAAATGTTAAATTAAAAAAATAATAAAAACAGCAAGTTATTTCCTTCACTCGTTGCTACAAGATCAAAGAAAGAGCAAAGATTTCAAATACGACTAACATTAAATAATGCAAAATTTAATAATTACTGGATTTATATAAAGCACTGGAAGACAGCTGTGGAAGTAAAAAGAAGAGAAAATTAAATGAATATAAAGTTTCTTTATGTGTGTTTACATATACACGTTTAAAATTAAAATAAAGCTAATTTATATGCAAAAAGATCTCATTTTGTGTGCGTGTTTACATATGTCCATCTAAAACAAAATTGTTATTAAATAAGTACGCTCTTCATAGTTCAACGTAGTATGTAATGACCAACTCAAAAGCAAAGTTTATTGAATCGATTTCCAGATCAAAATCCAGAGGAAAAAAGTAAAAAGACAATTATAACACACTAATGGGAATTTAAAAGAGGTTGTTCAGATTCTTATAACTGGATGTTCGAATTCAGTTGATATTGGAAGATTACCCCCCCCCCCCAGCATGATCGGATTTTTTTTAATATCTACTAAGGCTATAAATTCTGCTAGCCTTTCCACATTTCGTAAGCAAACTAATAAATATTTGTAACTGGAGTGTGAGTTCTAGATAATTTACGTCAATCAGATTAATATTAATGAGTTAAGCATTATGTAATTATAATTAATAAATTTGTAATAAAAATAATGAATTATAACGGTGTTAATATACTTAATAAATAACTAAAATAAACCTCAGAAGTACTTTTGAAGTAGTATTTTTGCAGTTTATTTTAGTTATTTATAAAATATATAAACACTTTATAATTTACTGTTTTTATTACAAAGATTTTGAATATCCCATCATCAGATTTTCAATGATATGAATCGCTGAAGAATTGGAAAGTGAAGAAGATTGAAACCTGTTCATTAAAGTTTGAAGATTTGCTGTTTTAATATAAACCAAGCACTGATTATATATGTGTGTGTGTGTGGGCGATGGTGATCTTGACCAATTGATGAGTGCTGGTTCAGCATGAAATATGTATATTGGAGATCATTTATCTTTTTCACATGTATGTGATCATGTGTTTCGGTTGTATGAGATGAAGTGAATAACTGAAGGGAGCTTGAAAGTCTGGGTTCAAATCCCCTTTAATTACATCTAGTTTAAGTACATATATACATACTATTCTTGTACTTATATATTAAAGATTCAGCTTGCATCCTGCCCATCCATCTTTTGTGTATTTTAATGGTCTCAAAGTCCTATATATGAGGGGTCAGATTGGCTTATGGTCAACATGGGTATGACAACCAAATTGGCAATTAAGGGCTTTTCAATGATATGGATTTCTGAAGAGTTGGAGAATGGTGAAGATTGAAGCCTGTCATTAAAGTTTGAAGATTTGCTATCTTAATGTAAAGTGAGCACTGATATTTACTTAAATATTTGGGATTAGAATATTCTTTTGGCCTGTTGTACTTATCCAAAGATTTATTTGAATTTCATAAAATCTTTAATGTAACAACATTTATTTATAAAATTATTTGTAACACCTTCATGATTGAATGTTATAAGTTGATTGAAGCTGTTTAAACTATTAATGCCATTTGCTTATTAATATTATTTATTAGTGATATAAATAAAATTCAATAATTTTTCACTTAACTAGTTGTATTAATTATTTTATTTATTCACTCATCTCACATCAATTCTCAATCACATTATTATTATTATTATTATTATTATTATTATTATTATTATTATTATTATTATTATTATTATTATTATTATTATTATTATTATTATTATTATTATTATTATTATTATTATTATCATCATCATCATCATCATCATCATCATTATTATTATTAATATTATTATTATTATTATTACTGCTACTATTACTACTATATTATTATTATTGTTATTGTTGTTGTTGCTATTATTATTATTTTAAGCCCTGAGATCATTAATCATTTTCCAATTTAACTATATTTGAAGTTAATAGTATATTACCTTTTGACTTTAAATATACATTATGTCGAACCTCATTTTCAGTTAAGATTTATGAATAATTTTACAGATTTTATAGTTGGTAGTTTCATTCAATAAAGTTCAAATAAAATATTAAGAGAGTCTCCAACGTATAAATCCCTATTATAAAAATTGGCACCTGAACCTAAAGGGCATCCCTTTTGTTAATATATATCATTACAATATATATATATATATTGTGACCATGTGGCTACATTGCTATATTAATAATAATGGTTGGCAGCATGCTTCTTATGTTTAGCGTTAATTAGTTCGTGGAGAAATAGTAATTAATCTTCCCATATGTTTTTTAAGAATAAAGGGTTTTTTTTTCTCATTACATGATAATATGAAAAATTTCAAATATGTAAAATAAGTTTAATATTTAAAATGTACTATAAGATATAAAGGGTTATAAAAGAGAGAACTATAAAATCAGATAAATAATTTCGGTAATACATGGTCTGTTGATCCACACTGCACGATGGCGCTGTTTCTATGCTAAAGCACATAAATATGCTGTTTACAAGGCCGCTCATAGATCTTACAGCCTGTAAACTTCAAACACTAAGATGGTGAAGTGCACCCTTACCCCAACATGTCTGGCATGTTGAACATTATTAACAACAAGTATGCAATGCTCTCTATAGACATTACTCTTGACTATTGTACAGCGTATGATATGCAGGTTTCTGTAGTTGTAATGACGAAAAGTATATTAGAACAGATTTTTTTTTTTTGCTTAAATGTATTGTAATATATATGAGTTAGTAAAAATTGTAACAAATTCTCAAACGCCCCTACTTTCATTGTCAGGGGTCAGAATTCAATAAATGATGAGTGTAAATCATGATTCGGCAAAGTTCACTATCAAGTCGCACAGTTTCCTAGACTTTTTCGAGATCAAAACAGTTCAATGGCAAATGACCATTCAGCGTTGCAGTTTTGAGATTTACCTGCTGCAGAAGCAGATGCGGTGGCCTTCCTTCAACCCAAAAAAAAATATTTTACCCACCCAGAAAAACTGTCTTTGTGGTGGTTTAATGAAATTAAGGCATTGTCAAACATCTGAAATGGAATGTCAATCACGTCAATGTCGATGAAGGTGTTCCATTCGCTCATGGAACGGGGTTTGAGGGCTGCCAAATCACTTTTTCACAAGCGGTATGGCTAATTTATTCTTGAAGCCAGGATCAGCTTACAGTGGAGCGTATTAGAGCTGAGTTGGAAAGGTGTCAAAACACCGTAAGGAATATAATGACAGGTCTTAGAGAGGTCTGTTGAGAAAGCCTTGTTTCTCGATAAAAAAAAAAAAAAGTTTCTTCAAAAACAATAAAAAAGACTTGGAGAAAAAAAAGGTTTCTTAAAAAAAAAAAAAAAAAAGACCGGACAAAAAGAAATGTTTGTTTGTTTTTTTTTTAAAAAAAAAAGACAGAATATTTTAAAAAGTCAAAAAAAAAAACAATTTTTTTATTTTTAAGAAATATACATCAAACCGGTTACAAAAAAAAAAAAAAGCAACAACAACAACAAAAATAAAAATCAAGCAAATACAAATATTAAAAACATAAATCAACAAAATTTAAAAACAGCCCAGTAATGTTATATCTATTTGTTTTTTGCTAGCAACAGCGCCATAGAGTAGTATGGGTAATTAGACGATGTATTACCATAATTTCTTTTATTCTCGTTCTTCAATAATTTTACCTGCCTATTTCCCAGTTTAATTTTAGTTTTGAAAATTACTGAAAAAAACTTTCTCTTTAGTAAATTATTATTTTTTAAATATTAAGAGAAATAATGTAAATAAAAAATGTATATGTGTAAAGTTTTTTTTTATTCTTTATCTCTTTGCAAAAGGAAAATGGCAGTGTAATTGATCTGACTATCTTGGTTTTCTTTTTGTCAAAAATATTTTTTTTATGAATAGGAATGTCAAAAAACCTATGATTTTAATTTAAGTTTTTGATTTGTTTTCCAATCTCAATGTTGAAGGAGAGTAGATGAACAATTGTTTTTATCAAAATTGATGTAATTGATTATATAGGAGATAGAATTGTGATTGGTTGAAGACAGATTTGTTTCAAAAATAGGAGTATAGATCAATCTGTTGACCTTAGTGTCTTGTAAGAAACAAGAATTCTTGACCCAGTTATTGAAAAGAGCATAGTTATCTCTAAGACAAGCTACTGAAGAAGACAATAGGAAGAAAAAGTTCTAATCAAGCTGTTGAAAAAGATAGAAGAATTTAGATGTGAAGAGCACAAAAATATTTTCTAAAATGAATACAATCATATGATAAGTTTAATTAAAGACTAAACACCATCTTCCTCCATATAGTTTGTTTCACTGAAAATTATAAAATGTTAAGAAGATACCTTGGAGTCATCTTCAACCTTGTTCTCAACCAAGACCACAAGTGTCTCTATGTATTAGCCTAACTAGGAAATTTTATTGGAAATAAAATGGATAAACTTTTGCTGTTAGTCGGAAATTTTCTATTGTTCACAGATTCAAAGTTCTCCACTCAATAGTGCCACTCAGTGCAAACCAGATTAATCAATGGATGCAGGAAGATGTGTGCTTAAATTCCTATCTAGTCCCAACTCTTTCATCAGTGAGGAACCTTGGATCTGAGAACACTGCACCTAGATCTTAGGATCTAATGCAAACCTCCAGGAACCACCTTTTACTTTTTTAGTTAACTATAAAGCTTTGAGTCCAAAATAAAAACACATAAATGTTTTTAAGCCGATCTCATCAGCTTGGATTGTTGCATAGGCTCCTCACTGATGAAAGCCACAAGCGAGAAACTAGTCTGGGGATATTGGATGAGTAGGCATTAGATAGAAATTTTATGCTCAAACCTTCCTATATGCATTGATTACTTTAGCTTGCACTGAGTGGTGCTACTGTATGGAGAGTTTTGCCACTGTGAAAAACATTGTGTAAGCCTAAAGAATGATGATCATGTGATGTTTGCTTGTTTAAATCTTCTATTGTTAAATAGAAATAACTATTTATAGTAACCAAAATCTACATAGAAACACTGAAAATTATAAATGCAAAGGACTCCCAAGAAAATTAAAACCGTGATAGGTTTTTTGTGCACATTATAGTCTTATGTAGAGATTAAAAAGTCTATAGGAATGAATAATTCTAATAGGGCAAAATTTTCTTATGAAATGTTTTTTTATCCATACAATTTTTTTCTTTAAAAATTATAATTTTCTTTTAAGAAACTTAATTTTTATTAAATCTCATGTTTTTTCTTATTCATTTTATTTATTTCTCTCCAAAATTATACAATAGGATTAAATACTTCAAATAGGCTTTAACCTGTATTCAATGCACTTTAAAATTCACAATAATCAAGCATACTTTGTCAATAGAGGGAACCTTCTAAACCATGACCCAAGATAGTGACTTTTATAAAGATAAGAGTGGCTGTCTTATCTTTAGCCTAAATGTCCACTTATATAGATGAATCTGAAGCATCTTGATATGTCTTTATCTCCAACTACATTGAAAAGTTGTTTTTCAATTCTTATTTATTGTAAAGGAAATAATTTAAAGAAAGCAAAAATTAATTAAATTAATGAATGAAAATCAAATAGTTAATCATTTTAATTATATGATGTTCTAGTGTTGAGGTCTTCATTCTTCCAACTATCTGTCCATAAATTGGTAGTGTGTATGACTTGATTTTAATACAGCTTAGATGTTGAGGAATTGGTTTCAAGTTATCCCTGTAAAGTAATTTTAAAGTAAATTAAAATAAGCTGTTACACTTTTTCTCTTGCTCACAGTAACAGTTAATAGAGTTCTTGCTTTCTGGGCTAGATTAGAGCATAACAGTTAGTTATATGGATGTAGGGACTTATGTTTGTTTTTGGACATCCAGATGATAACTCTGCACAGATGTCATATTTAAAGTCCATTCACTGTATCTTGTTTTGTTTATGAGAAAATTAGTTTATAGATGGCTGGTACATTAATAGCACTGTATGAGCATAACATTTATAATGATCATTATGTCAGTATTATTTTTTTATTATGAGTGATGTATTAGCACTTAAATATGTGCATCCAGATAAATGTATTATATTCTGTCTTGAGTTTAGCAGTAGCTAAATAAGTATTATTTTTATAGTGTGCCTCCTTTAAATCCAGTCACAATATTTACTGTTGATTTTTGACTGTTCTTTGTGGATTATTATTGATTGTTGATGAGTTCTTGATTTAATTATTCTTCTGTAATGTTGGAGAGGCACCTTATAGTTTTATTTATACTGACTATCTACTCTTCTTCTTTGTATTCCTTTTATATTAAATTTGATTAAGTTGTTGTTTTAGAAGGATGATGGTGATTTTTCATCTCCATACCATTACAAATGTTTCCCAATGTGGGGTGTCATTTGTAATGGCATGGAAACTTAAAGGGTGAATATAGGGATGGTGATGTGTTAGCCATTTCCCCATATTCACCTTTAATTTTCTATACCAATACAATATATATAAATTCCTTATTTAATTTTTTTATCTTATTGTTGGACTCATTAAGGTGGTTTAAAATTTTCTACACATTCAACATTGACATATAGTAATCAACTTTTTGTAAAATTATTTATTTCAAATTTTTAGTTTATTTAAATTAATATTGAAAGAAAAGTATGCCTATGTTTCAAAATGAAAGCTTTTAATCGATGTGTTATACTAGAATTTTAAATATATAGATTTGAGACTTGGACAATTAACTGAAAAGCAACAGAAACTTCATATTACACAATAGATATATGATGAAAGACACAAAAAGGGAGTGCATGAAAAATGTCTAGGTGAGAGAACAAATATATATCATTGCCAAAATTTAAAACATTTAAATGGAGCTGTGCTGAACATATTTCTAAAAGTGATGACAATAGATAGAAAGTAGAAACTTTACAATGAATGCCAAGAAATTGTCAAACACCCAAAAAGAGACCATGTGTGAGATGAATGGATAAAATAAAGTTTTCTGGCATTATGAGAAGATTAGAGTCTTTGGATTGGAGAATTGGATAATATTGGATACATTTTTATTTTGCAGTGAATTAATAATTCCAGGATCACATGATTTGCTACTGAATTAATAATGTTTGAAAATGGTTAGATATAATAAAAAAAATTAGAAAAAGATAAATGTCTTTGTCAGAAGAAGAATTTAAACTATCATTTCAATCACTCCGTAGAATACTTTTTGTCTAATACACACACACACATAAACAAGGTATTCTTCTGCAATCTAAAACTTAGACACTCAGGCAATTTCAGTCTTTGAGTAGTGTTTCTGATATGTCCATTGGGATAGTATTGTTATATCTAACATCACACTGCCTTCTAAACAATTGTGTCTGCAATATAAAATTAGAAATTAAAATAATTCAGTAATTTCTGAAATTAAGGTTTTTAAAAATTTATAAATTCAAAACAAATTTTTTTTCAGAGATTTGAATTCTTATCTCCATTTGAAAACCAGAATACTCATCCTATGTCTAATAAACATGAACAAAGTTTTAATTTAGCACCATTAACTATTTTACCAGCTTGATATGTTAAAGAATAGTTTCAACATGTCATTTACAGATAGTAATATGATAACTAAGCTTCACATATTATAATAATTTTAGTTTCAATTTACTATTTTTAGCTTTAATTATAGAATTATTTACATAATAATATGTATAAGATCATATATTTGTTATTAAACCACTAAACATCACATGATCACCATTCTTTATGCTTCCACAAGTTGTTTATATAGAGGCAAAACTCTCCATACAGTAGTGCCACTCAGTGCAATCCAGAGTAATCAAGACTCCTCACTGATGAAAGCCACAAGCTAGAAACTGGTCTGAGAATATTAGGTGAGTAGGCACTGCTGGCTTGCACTGAGTGGCGCTACTGTAGGGAGAGTTTTGCCTCTATGATACATTTGTATAAGATGTAATAAAAAATTGGTTTAAATAATAAAGAATAGGAGGGGATATGTGATAATAATGATAAAATATATATAATGAAAAGAAATATATGTAGTCGGTAAAGAAATGTTATTATATTATATACTATAATAATAATAATAATGTATATGTTTATATATTTGTAGATCCTTGAAAATAACTTTAAGAAAGTAGTCGAAACATGGGAAAGGTATATAATATATTGCAACATATGTGAATTCATAAAAATAAAAAAGTTTTTAAAAAGAAAAAGGAGAGAACAATTTCATTGAATTTTTTATGTATGAAATAATATTTTTGTTTTATCTTTTCAGTTGCTACAAGCCATCGATGGATGATTATATTCAGATGTAGAAGTTTTTTTCAGTAATTTAATCATTAGCATTAATAAAAAAAAACTTAAAGTGTTTAAAAAATATTATATAATTATTAATTAGAGAGATTTGAACTTAGAAGTTTCTGTCTATTCATCCTCCACTTTATCTTTAGCAACCAATACACATGATTAAATACATGTGAAGAAGATATATGATCCCCAACATATGTATTTTGTACAGAACCAGTACTCATCAGTTGGACCAGATCACAATCTCTTACATGTATATATAATCAGTGCTCAGTTTATTTTAAGACAGCAATTCCTCAAACTTTAATGGAAAGACTTCAATCTTTTCACGCCTTCAACTATTCAACCATCCATTTCAGTAAAAAATCAATGATGGAATACTCAAAACCCTTGTTGGATTTGATATTGTAGTCATAACCATGTAGACATTACAACAATTTAATCCCTCATTAATTATTAATAAAATTTAGAAAAATATATAATTTTTTTTCTCCTGCAAGATGTATTATTCTAAAAGATATTAAATTATAATTCATGTAATTGGTTTTTAAAGATCAAAGTAAAATTATGTAATTAGTTAAATTAAAATGCACCATATGTTATAAAGTTTGTATATTCTGTTCGTAGATGTCTTTTTTAAAAATAAATAATCGAATGATTTTATTACCTAAGTATTCAAAGATGTTTGACTCTTCGGAATGCTAGAATTGGAAGCAAGTTTAGGATTTTACCTTTCAGAGTTTGACAATTGTGCTAATCCACCATGCAGGGCAAAAACATATCATTAGGTATCCAGATGTGAACCAGGAACCTTCTGGTGATGTCCTTAAATGTTATGTAATCAGAAAGTAAAAAAAATTTTTTTTACAATAATTATCTTAATAATAAAAATAAAATAATAGATATTTTAAGGGCTTTTTAATTAATATTTGAAAAATAATTTAGTTTACTTCTCCAATAATTGTAATAGTATATACAAACATTGAAGAAGCTGTAATAGCAAACAATCAAAATGGGTTAATCCAGACTAAGCCCTTTCGAGGTGTTAGCCTGGATTAACTCATTTTGATTGTTTGCTATTAACAGTTTCTTCTACCAGCATTTAAAAGTGCAAGTATATACTATTAACATTTGAAATTATATGTTGAAATATCTAAAATTAAATGTTAATATTCCAACTGTTAGTAAAAAGACACAGGCTAGTATATAATAGATTTCAAGTGATATTATTCACATTTTTTTAGATATTGTTGACTAGATCAGTGATAGTACTAGAATAGGAATTCAACTCGGGACCTTTAGATTTATGAAAACTGAATTTAAAATTATCCTCTAAGCAAGTACACTATTTTATCAAAAACAGTAGTCAGTAGAAAATTTTATATATGTTTTTATGGGGTTCTCTTGGTTTTCCCATTTTCTCTTTAGGACAAGGTTAATAAATGTCTTCCAAACATTATGAATTATCACACAAGGTTGATTTATGGACTTATTTCCCATCACGTGAATAACTTTTTTAATTTTTTCTTTTTTTCCTTTGTCCAATATTACTCTTTTCGCAACACGTTCGTTGGCTGTCAGAGTTTAGTCCGTAGATTACATATAAGTAAATTAAATATATGAACTATTTGCAACACTGTTTGACATGAAATTAACTAGAGAATATTTTATAAAAATGTTGATATTTTTTATTTAAACCTTGAAATATATTTAAACGTAATTTATGAAGGTTTTTAATGTGTTGTAATTGCCTGAAGACAATAATTATTCTGTTAAAACATTTCATGAATTTTCCTCTGCTCATATATTTTACCAAATGCTAATTATGTTATAATGTATCACAATATCTGTAAAATTATAGTCTTTTAAACTTTCTATTATTTTTTTCAATTGGACAATTGAAAAAAATAATAGAAAGTTTAAAATACTATAATTTTACAGATACTGTGATACATTATAACATAATTAGCATTTGGTAACTGGATTCCAAGAGATTGTAAAAGACCTAGAAAGAGACCACATGTGAGATGGATGGATGAAATAAGAAAGTGTGCAGGGGTGATGTGGAAAAGAGAAGCTAAAGATCTGAGAAAATGGTTTGAACTTGAAGAGACCTTCATCCAGCAGTGGATTGATAATGGTTGATGACGGTGATTATTTTTTTATTTAAAAAAAGTTGGACTTTAAAATTATAAATTGTCACTATTTTGTTTTTAGTACTTAATTAAGAAAGGTTATGAAATGTTTAACTTATTTTCTTCTTGATTTTACAATTTTTTAATTAAATGTATCTCCAAAGATAAGAGAATTGTTTTATTTTCATTTTTAACAAAACCATGCTTACTTACTATATTTACTAATATATAAGGGATTCGAACTCATACTTTCACATGACCCTCAACTCTCCATGCCATCTCATATTGCTGACCCATCTGATCACACACATGTTGAAATGGATTATTCTCCTGTACATGAGAGGTCAGAATGACTAACGTCAACATGGGTAGGATGACAACCTTGGCACTAATATGGGCTTTCAACATTCCATCATCAGATTTTCAATGAGATGGACGGTTGAAGAGTTGTGGGTTGGAGTATAAAAATTGGCTATCTTAATATAAAGCTGAGCACTGATTGTATGTGTGGCGATAGTAATCTGGCCCAACTGATGATTGCTGTTTTAGCATGAAATATATATATATTGGTGATTATGTATCTTGTCAACAGGTATGTGATCAGGTGGGTCAGCAAAATGAGATGGCATGGAGAATTGAGGGTCATGTGAAAGTCTGAGTTCGAATCCCTTATATAGTACATTATATGTGCAGATGTGTGTAAGCCTGAACAGTGTATTAAATTATATATTTATTAATAAAATTTACACACACAAAAAAAAAAAAAAATGTAACATACTTTCATGTTAACAATAATTAAGGTTATCAATATAAAATATCGTTATCATAAATTGAATAAGTAATGGTTACACGCACACATCCTTTCATACATACTCACATACTCATCCTCCAAAATAAATCATTTTATTAAAAAAGACTGCATTTAATTTGTCTTTAAAGTAACAATATTTATGCCGCCATTAAAATAGATTTAATAGTATGTAAATTCATATTTAAAACGTATTTTTATGAACATGATTATCTTTTTTTTTTTTTACATAATCCTAAATTATTGAAGAAAAAATATAGTTAGTATTAAATAAATCTCAGTCAGATATTAAGAGAAAGAAATAAGTATGACGAATAGTCACAGAAACAGAGATAGACATTTCTATAACAACATTTGTTTTCAAAGAATGTACCGTTACGGGACTCACCAAAATAAGCACTTTTGAATTGTTTGCATGAAAGATTTCAATCACTATTCAGCAAATATGATCATATTAAGATATTAATTGAAGTCTGTCCATTCCATTGGCCTTCGTAGATGTAATTTGTACATTATTTACTGGTCTCTCGTGACCGTTTGCTCACGGTAAAAATGAACACAACCGTGCAATTGTTATGGTGAGTTAAATGTAGGTTGAAACCACATTTCTTAAAATCTTTCAATAGCTACAAAGGGCAATAAAATAAAATTAAAAAAAGTGTATTTATATATACAATTAAAATTTATATCTAATAACAAATATTACATAAAAATGGAATAATTACCGATTCACCCAAAGCTTTAATAAATTGGCAATAAATCGAAATATTATATAGAATACAATATTTCTCAGATCCCACATAAATTGTTAGTGAGATAGGAAAAGAACTGGTACCTATATTAAAGCTTATGAGATAAATCTGTTGTTCACTAAATGATATTTTATTGATTTATTTATTATGGACTTGATCAATATTGTTCATAAATTATCATCATTACTTTCAACCACTATCAATCCACTGCAAAACAAAGGTCTCTAAATTCAATCCATCTTTTCTGATCTCTAACCTTTTTTTTCCACATCACCCCAGCACACTTCCTTATTTCATCCATCTATCTCACATGTGGTCTCTTTCTAGGTCTTTTACAATCTCTTGGAATCCAGTTTAAGATTTCAATTGTCCATCTATTATCATCTCTTTTTTATATTAATGAAGTATCACTAATGCTATTACTGCAAATAATTATCAATTTATTAACATTGTTCAACAAAGGCATCCCTATATTGATAATAAACAAAAGCAATTTAGCTTTTATTATCAATTTTTTAAAACAAAGATTCACATAAAAAAAACCAGCTTTGCTAATTGCTCAACAAGCTTTGTGATAAATGATAACCAATAAAAAGCATTTAAAATATCTCCATCAGAAATCACACCCAATCCCCTGACCAATGGTTTCATGCTTTGGCACTCCTCAGAGAGGTACTATGATATATCTGATAGAGTTATTTTAAATGCTTTCTCTTGGTTAGCAGTTATCACAAAGCTCATTGAGCAATTAGCAAAACTCTTTGTTTACACTTTACAAGTTTAAAAAAAGAAATGAGGGCATGTGATATATTACTCTTTTTTATTTTTTAAAGATTCGCATGTTTTTCTTTTAATCCAGAGCATTAAAAAAAACTTACTTCCAGCAGAAATATTTTGTAAATAAGGTATTTTTAAGAATAGTAATACTGATTTTTCTCTAGTTGTATTTGTAATTTAAATTTGCAAACTGTTGTTCATCTGCATAATGTAGTTTTTTTCTTCTGTATAATCTAAATCTAAGTGCACTTTTGGTGAAGTTCACTATAATCACAAAGAACTTCACCAAAAGTGCACTTAACTTTAAGTCATAAAGAAAAGAGAAACCACTATGTTAAGCACATGGACAAACATTTGTAAATTTGAATTTTTAGAATAGTAGTAGAGGAATCCAATGCTTTTAAGGATTCTTTTTCTTCTCAATACAGTTTCAAAATAGAGACTTGCATTTAATGACAATGTTACTATTTTTGTATTCCTTGCATTGAGAAATCACACACACACCCCCACCCCCATTTAAAATTTTTTTAAACTCAGAAACTTTCAAAAATGAGTGCCAGTAATTAAAAGATTTGGGATAGAAGCCAAGATGATAAAAGTTAAAAGATTGTTTTAGATTTTATGAATATCAATTTGAAAATGTTGATACAAATATGCAAAATGTTAGCTCTCCATACAGCTAATTAAATCATGATAATTATATTACTATGATTAATACTTTATCTTTTAACATGTAATGCCACAGAAAAGCAACAAGTCTTGTTGCAATTCAACATCCACGTCCACTTTTCATCTAAAAAGATACAGTGTTGATTTCCCTTATGGAAAACATTTTAGAATATTCAAAAATACATCAACTATTTAAGCTGTATCAGAAGAATCAATACTCTCTATAGGCATTCCATCTTAGTGATTTAAATTCAAGTAAGGTGCAATTATTTTATTATTATGAATTTGAGTCATAAATAAAATTGAAGACATGAAAGCAATCCAATCCTAAACAATATCAATAATCTCAATCTGTTGTCAAGGTAACATTTTTATAATAAAGGTGAAATCCCATCTTTAAGTATGATATATGTTTATATGGACATTAAAGAGTGTATATTGACTAAAGACAATGAAATTATTAATTCAAAGAAGTCAAAATAAATCTCATTAAACAGGAAAATATAACCTGTTCTGAAAACAGACTAATAAATAGTCAATTATAACTTTCAAATTGCACTCCAACCATGTGTTATTAAAATAATAAACCTAATAATCCTTAAAGCTAGGTAAGGTATTCAATATAAATATGTGAAAGCAGTCAACACTTGAACTACACCAATAATAATAAAACTCAATCTGTCATCAAGGCAACTTCTTTTTATAATAAAGATGGATATCCATCTTTACATATGGTCCAATGTGTTTATATAGACACTAAAGATTTTATCTTGATTAAAGAGAGAGGGATTATTAATTCAAAAAAGTTTTAAAAAATCCCATAAAACAGGCAAATATAACTTCTGAAAACAGATTGACAAATAATCAAGTATAACTTTCAATCTACTGAAACTATATATTATTTAGAAAATAAATAATACTCAAAGCTAGATATGTTTAGACATATAAATACATAAAAATATAAATGGTATGCCAACTCAAAAGATGAACTATAAAATGATTAATGTTTGTAATATATAAAGATTTTGCTTTAATAATTAAGATTTAAAAACTGCGAATGCTTTATCAGCTAGATAAGGAAGAAAAATGTTTGGCAGCTTCTAGTTTAGATTGTTATCAATTTGAGAATGTGAATCAATTTAAAGTGGAATACAGAGAGTATACCAATAGCTCAAACAAGCTCTTAAATGATAAGTGCAGTAAGAGAAAATATTTCAAATCTCTATCCAGGACATTCCTATCTCCAGACCAATTAGTTTCTAGCTTATGGCTCACCTCAGTGAAGAACTAGAATATTTAGACACTAGCTCTTTACTGAGGTGAGCCATAAGATTGAAACCAATTGGTCTGGAGATAGAAATGTTCTGGATAGAGATTTGAAATATTTTCTCTTACCACACATCAATTAAGAGCTTGTTTGAGATATTGGTACACTCTCTGTATTACATTTTTGTAAATACAAGCGTATAAAAGTAATGTCACGTTATATATGACTTGGCTTTTTTTATATTAACTTCAATTAGATCTTTATAATAAAGTGCAACACAGATGCTAATATGCTTTTTCCAGATTTAATAAATTAAAAATAGGGCATTTTATTATAGAGTTATAGCTGCAGAAGTCAGATCAGTTATCTATAGGACTGTTATTTTGTCCAATTTTTTTGATGAAAGTCATTTTATTTAAGGGTACTTTATAATATTTTAAAACTAAGTGACATGTTTAACACTCATTTTCATTAAATTGGGGGTGTTCAGTGAATAAATGTTATATTTTACAGTAAATATGATAATGATAGTCATGAGGGAGAGTGACTTTATTTTCATTATTTTGACCACTCTAACGAGGTGCATCATTAAATGATGGAATTGGAGAAAATGTTAGAAAGAAAATAATATTATGGGCAATTACAATTAGGAAAGATATTGTGATCTTTCAAAAAACAAAGTTTTCAGACAAAACGAAAAGCAAACATTGAAAGATCATCTTAGTCTTCCCATTAGTAAATGATTATCTGCAAACCAGTTCATTTAGCAGCAAGATGTTGATATTGCAGCAATAGTTTATTTCAAATATAAGAATTTAAAACATTAATTTGATCTAACTAGAAATATAAGTTGGAAAAATACAGAATTATGGCCTGGACAATGTTTGTGGAGAATTAGCTGTTATGTTGTAGGTATTCATGAAACCATTATCTTAAGGAAATATTGGATTAAAGATTACTGAAATTTTAAACAGTTCAACAAATAATAATTTTATTAAAAAAGATGTCACAGAGAAAGTGTAAGAAAGCTCTGCTGAAGACTGCTGGACAGTCGAAACTGTCAGGAAAATAAAGAAGTTTTATTAAAAAAATTTTTTGCATTAAAGTGTATATGAAAGAAGTTATTATAAGCAATATATATATATATTGTAATGGGCACATACGACGTTACATTATTTTTTTATTATTAAACATGAAAAAAATAAAAGTTCGCAAATAAAACTTCTTTTTTAAGAATTAAAAATTGAAAATTAAAATTCTATACTAAACTCATATATATTTAAAATCGCACAGATGAGAAATTAAAAAAAAGAAACTTTATTAAAAAAAAGAAAAAGTATTTTAAAACTAAATTGTCAGTAAAGATTTAAAGATAAAAATATATCTAAGTTTGTACAAAACAAATTAATTAATGTTATTGAAAAAATGGAAATGATAAATTGAATTAGTCCAAGTGAACTAGCCCTTGGGCATTTAAATATATAAGCAATGGTCAGATAGGAAAATAATAGAAACTAATGGCCAATGAAAAAAATCCATCAGGAAATTGGACCTCAACAGAAGGATCATCATCATCGATGACGTAATGTCCATTGGATCCTAAAGTTACATATAAAAGAAAAAGTTTGGAAATAAAATAGTTAGTGAGTAAAGAAAATTTAAGAGAGGACAGATATGTGTTAAGTTGGAGAGAGTTGGAGATGAAGGGATTGAAAGACACACTTTCAATTCATTCAGTTGTTATAACAAAAGAAAAGAGAAATGACCTATTATTTTCTACATTGAGGACCAGCTAAAGTAAAAGACCTCCGGATGAATAAATAAAATGGCCAACAGAATACCAATCTCTTTAGGATGGCATGGGAATTCACGTTCAAATGGCAAGCAACGGATAAAAAGGAACATTTTAAAATCGTAAGAACTTTTTGAACTCTAAGCTTTAAATATATTTCTAAAATTCCAGTATACTAAACACTAAGAACTTTAAAATATAAACTCTCCCAGTATTTAAAAAATAGAAATAGAATCCTATCTGACCAAACTAAATTCTTTATTAATTCTTTTTATTTAATGTATTTCTTTTGTAAAATCATTTCCATTTATTTATTTATTTATTTTTTGTTCTTTAAGTTTTTATTATGATTTATGTTTTTCGTTAAACTAATTATATAAATGTTAAACTTAAGTCGGGCGTGAATGGCTATATAGATTTGTAAAGTTATATTAGGGGAGGTAATCTTAGGTTATTCGTTCCGTAGTTGATTTGCATCAATGGATTGGATATATTAGTGTAATTAGTAGATGGAGTATGAGATTATCTACAGGCAGAATTGCTTTATACGCCGCACACTCTCATTTTGCCTATAGCAGGAATTATAAGACGGAGACCGCAGTTCCTTCCTATGGAGTTTTTTTTTATTGCTCTTATCATCAGATAGATGTAGTATTCCTATCTAATGAGAGGCAATTTCTTCTCTTAACCTAATTGCACTGTCGTATTCATATTACATTGAACACATCGATATATCAGATTGATTGACGTTGGTTTAACTGCGAACTTTTGGCCTAAGGTTAAACAAGGGATAAAATATTTTCTTTTCAAATGCAATCTATGTAGTCTATTCATACTCAACACTCTAAATAAAAATGCATTAAATTTAAGTTGGGTATAGACACTTGCATGGATTTGTTATTGGTTAATTGTGTTTTTGGTTTTCATATTTGATCAAAATATATAGACATTCGATAAATACTGATACCTTATGGTGAGTATCTAAGATGTATTTATTTCAGATGTCTTTTAAGTTACTGGTGTCTATGCGGCATCTTATGATGAATGCCATTGGGTTTCTTATAAATTTCCCTCTGCATTTCCATCAATGACTTTATATTTTGATCGTTTATGTTTATTTTGAAATGTTTTTGACCGCGTAATCTGTGTAACCGATCTATACTCGACATTATAAAACAAACTTTTATAAATCCATCTGTGCGAACTTATAAAAATTAAAATGTAAATTAAAATCTAAAATAAAAGTTAAAAATAATGTTAAATTTTAAAAATGTAAACATACTAAAAGAATAACGCTAAATGTTATATATATATGTGCGTAAATAAATGTTTATGTGTTAATTACTGGCAGTGGCTTATTTTATTCTTTTTTTAAAAAAATATTCTTAGATAAGAATTTATTATAAAATATATATCTCTGCTGTTCCACTGAGCTAGTGACAATGGGCTAACGGCCGGAATCAAAATATATAAAAAAAAAAATTTTTTTTTTGGACTTACGTATCTGCCTACTATATAAATTTTCTAGGTTCAAATACCTAGTGGCGCCCTGTAGTGTAGATTATGTTAAGTCTCTTATTCTGGATCATTATAATATATCATCATCATTATCAACCATTATCAATCCACTGCAGGATGAAGGTCTCTCCAAGTTTAATCCATCTTCTCCGACTTTAGCTTCTCTTCTCCACATCACCCCTAATATATATATATGAAAATGTCATATAAATATATTTAAGGATCAACATGTGATAGAAGTTGGATGTATTTCATAAATTATTGTACATAGACATCTTTATCTTTTGAGTCTTTGTATTTCTATCTTTGCGGACTTCTTTTAAAGTAAAACATCCATACACATTTATGAATGGCCAAAAGTGATGATGATTAAAATGGTATAAAGATAAGGATTCAGTTTTTGTACACTTGTTTATTCATCTCAGAAACAGATAACTATTCATCAAATTTTCATTCATAACCAATAGTCAGAATTTTGATGAAATGTATATTTAAATCAATTTTTACACACAGCTAACTGTAGGTAGTTTTTTCCACAGGGAGAAGTTTTAATTTTGTTTAAAATCTTTGCTGAATGAATAGCAACAAACTTTGATTTAAATAAATATTTTAACAATAAATAGTATCACTAATAATATATATTATATTTCAGTTCCCATTTCATCAACTTCAACATCTAGACATGGACCCTGAAGTATCAATTCTAGCCAGCTGAAATCTAGATGATGTTTAAAATCGAAATTCAAGAAATCAGCTCTTGGACTTTTGTGAATTGTTATTGCTTCCTAATTTGCAAGATATGGAGTATGAAGATAATTTGATGAAAAGAAAAACCTTTTTGTATCATGTGTTAATTCAAAACTTTATTTAATTAGTATGATATTGGCAAGATCACATGATCACTATTCTTTATGCTTACACAAGCTGTTTTTCACAGAGGTAAAATTTGTCATACACTAGCGCCACTCAGTGCAAGCTAGAGTAATCAATGGATGCAGGAAAGTTTGTACATAAAATCCCTATCTAATGCCTACTCATTCAATATCCACAAATTAGTTTCTAGTTATGGCTTTCATCAGTGAGGAGCCTTGGACCTGAGAGCCTTGCACCTAGATCTTAGAATCTAATGCAACACTCCAGTAGTCATATTTTATTTTTTTAGCTAACTATTTGATGAAAGCCACAAACTAGAAACTAGTCTGGGATATTGGATGAGTAGGCATTAAATAAGAATTTTATGCACAAAACTTCCTGCATTAATTTATTACTCTGGCTTGCACTGAGTGGCGCTACTGTATGGAGAGAATATAAGTGTGCTATTAAGAACAAGAAAAAAGATATTAATGCTAAATGGAAAAAGTACTTAGAAAAGAAGAAGTTGGCTAAAATAGATAATTATAGAGAGAGAATAAAATTGAATAACAAATTGTTGGAGGATATTAATAAATGTGGAAAAGATGGGAGTAAAAAAATTTGGAATTATATTAAAAGAAGAAATGTAGGGAAGAGAGAGATAGTATTACTAGATGATGAGGGAATAGAGTGTAGCTAGAAGATTTAGAGAGAATCTTAAATAGATATATAATGAATATAGAAAAGATGTTAGATGTGAAGGATAGAGTGATAGAAAACATGAAAGCATATAGTAATGGAAATATTAGGTTTACAGAAAATGAACTGAGTGAGGTAGAGAAGAAATTGGAAAAGTGGAAAGGCAAGATGTTTAGATGGATGGGCAGCAGAAATGGTAATGAATTTAGGATATAGGGCAAAAGTAAAGTTATTATCCTGTTTTAATAAGATGGCACAGAATAGAGTTTTTCCAAGTAGTTGGAGTAATACAAGAGTAAGATTATTATTTAAAGGAAAGGGTAAGAATCATAGAAAGTTAAATAATTATAGACCAATAGGTGTAACATCAGTTTTATATAAAGTTTTTCATATATGGTGGCTAGAAGAGTTGTAAAATGGATGGAAGGGAATAATGTAGTGGGGGAAATGCAAGAAGGTTTTAGATTAGATAGGCATATAGGAGATAGTTTATTTGTAGTTACACAACTTATGGATATGAGTAGGAATTCAGGTAAACAGTTATATATGAGTTTTATAGATATAGAGAAGGCATATGATAGAGTAAATAGAAATAGATTATGGATAAGTTTAGCAAATTTGGGAATGGATGGAGCTTTAGTAGATATTATTAAGAAATTATATGAAAATAATTATTATATATATCAATTAGGGAATATAGAATCAGTTAAAGTTAAAACTGGGGTGGGACTAAGGCAAGGATGCCCTATGTTACCTATTTTGTTTGTGTTGTATTTGAGTGAAATGGAAAGAGCAATAGAAAGATTAGGAAGAGGGATAGAGATACCGTTAATAGGTAGTAAGGGGGTATATATTTTGTCAGGTCTTTTTTTATGGATGATATATTTTTGTGTGCAGAAAGAAGAGAAGATATGGAAGTTATGTTGAGGACATGTGCAAGGGTGGGTAAAGAGATGGGGATTAAATTTAGTGAAGAAAAATCAAATATAGTGATGGTTAATACTGGGGGAAAAGAAGATGTAGAATTTTTATTGGGAGATATTAAGTTGCGTGGTGAATAGATATAGTTATTTGGGAAATATTTTAAGTAATCAGAAAAATTATTTGGATGAATGGGAGAAAAAATTGATAAATGAAGCAAAGAAAAGAAAGGGATTGATAAAGAAATTAACAGTGTTTTCATATAATAAATATGATGTAGCTAGAATTATATGGAAAGGAGTTGCAGTAGCAGGGTTAACATATGGTAATGATGCATTATATGTTAGTAATGGGGTATTAAATTACTTAGAAAAAGTTCAAAGGGAAGTAGGAAGACATGCATTGGATGCAGATGTATGGACAGCAAGGGAGGCAATTCAAGGAGAAATGGGATGGTCAAGTTTTCATATGAGAGATGCAAAAAGTAAAATGAAAATGTTTGGTAGATTGCAGTTTATGGATAATAAAAGAATAGCTAAAATAGTATTTAATTGGGTTATGAGTAAAGGGCAGGCAACAAAATGGGTGAGAAAGGTAATACGGTATGCAAAAGATTTGGATAAAGAATTTATATCAGTATATTTGTACAAAAGATGGGATGATTGTGTTAGGAGGATTGTTGAGTGTTATAGTGGTAAAGAATGGGATAAAAGAATAGATTTATTAATAAAGAATAGGGAGTTAGTGAGATGAAGACCTAATATGGAGAGTAAAAAGGAGTTTAAATATATATAGAAATAAACAGAATATTAGGTGTGAGTTAATATATGATAATAGTAAGGAAAGTAGTTTATTGTTTAAGGCTCGAACAGGATCTTTAGCAACAAGGGAATATACATGTAAATGGAAAAATATGGGTGATTTAGTCTGTAAATTATGTAAGAAAGGAATAGAAAATATTAGGCATCTGTTAATTGAATGTAAATGCTTGAAAACAGAAAGGGCACATATAATGAAGTTATGGAAAAATAAATATGAAAAAAGTGATTATACAGAAAGTAGATTATTGGTTTTTATGCTGGGTTTGGAAAAAGATAAGGGGGATTTAGATATAAAGGCTGTAGAGTTGACAAAGATTATGTTGTGGAAATGGGATGGAGCAGAATATGGAAAAACTTAGTCTGGGGAATGTAAAATTAAGTAACTAACAAGTTTCTCTTGGTATAATTGCTGAGAGATTCTTGATTTCGTATAAGAAGCTACAGTACATCACATTACATCACTCATATTGGAAAGATATCAACGTTACTTATTTTATTGTGGATGCCAGATCAGTAAAATGTTATATGTTAATAGTAGGAGCTATTATTTCATTTTTTTTTCATAAGTAATGCATTTTTTTAAACACTGAATAAAACAATCTACAACTATTAAAAATACTAATCAGGAATACCTAGAGTTCACGAATACAAAAAAAAACTTACTAGTTTTGCTAACATTACTTATCAGTATTTTCTTTTTATAAATTCCACGTTGTTAAATTCTCTAATTTTAAATCTTATTTAAAACATTTTTTCTTTCCATAATTTAAAACAAATTTCTTTCATAAATATTAAATTAATTTTTTTAAGCTGGCTAAAGAAATTTGGATAGAAATAGAAAAACATTTTTGTATTGTGCTTTAATTCAAATTTGTTTAATTTTAAAAAAACTGAGTTTCCTTAACATTTAATACGTCTTTAATATATGCTCTTCTTCTTAACCATATTAGATAAGACTATTTAATTAAGCAGATCACTTCAAATATTCAAGTTTTGTAAAGAATTATCTCTTTTAAGTAATCAAAAAAAAAGTGAATAATTTAAAGAGACTATTTTCTAATTATCTTGAACTCCATAAGCACTAACTGGTTTCTAGTCTATATACGTGGCATTAACAAGATTGATCCTATCTGGCCCCTCTGTCAGATGCACAATGAAACATTTGATCATCTAGTTCGCTCGTGATCTGGCCTTTGGAAATCTAGAAGGTTTATAATTAATAACCTCAAAGTAAATTATTATCTTGTCATTTCACTTAGAGATAGTATCAAAACAAGATCAATACCAATCATAAGATTATCTTTATTCATTAATTATGCATTCTGGATCACCCGCTGGAAAACATTTTTTAATTCCAGACATATTCAGAAAGAAGACTTTATAATTAAAAAACTAATTAAAATTAAACATCGTGACAAGCTCTTAGCTCCAAATGTTAGATTTGTTGAGACATGGGATCTTATTACGTTAACATGATGATTCCATCGTAACAATCAATGTGATCCCAAACTTAACCTACTCTGAAAATGGGGTATCATCCCAAAGATCAGACACCTTTGATACATAATCAGTTGATCGCAATTTGGATATACAACCTTAGTGATACTCTGCATAAACTTTTATTGATGCGGAGATGTGGATACCTTTCCTGTGGTGAATCCCAAGGACACTAATCGTTATGTAGCCGAGCACAGCATCTATATTGATCAGTCTACATGCATGGTGACAGTAGATAATGATAACAGGTTATGTCTTAATCCGATTATTTACATATTTCAATTTATTGATTACATGGTATAGATTGTATGCACTTTTTACTACATATAACCGAGACTTGTAATTAATTATTCCCATTTACATCTTGTAACATTGTACATTCTTAATAAAATAATTGAGATAAGTAAGCATAGAAATGATTATAAACCCAATGACAATTATTTTTGAATCCAAACTTTTTAAGATTCTTGACCTTTAAGAATTTGAATGTAAAGACCCCCCCCCTCAACTATTTCAATAGAGAGAAGAATTAAATAATAAAGTCACAGACATAATCAACTTTATTGGAATCAGTACTGGCTAAAACAACAAAAATAGTCTGGGGGGGGGTATGCTACAGTTCATCCTGTTTTATTATTATTATGTAAACCTTTCACATAAACCGGTACTAGAGATAGTATTATGTGATATCCATACAAATAATATAATTGTATTACTTTTATAATGCTTGAGTTTTAGAAAGTTTTAATCAATTAACTTTTTAATTGAATATGTTACAAAATGTATTCTATTAATTTAATTCAACACATAATAGTACTATCCAAAATAAAATAAGATGTATGCTTCTAAACAAATTTTTTTTATCCTTTTACTGTAAATGATATTCCATGTACTTGTTGTTAAAAAGCCAATAAACATCACATGACCATCAATTCTTATGCTTGTGTATAACTGTTGTTAAAACAGGCAAAACTCACTACACATATTACCACACACAGCAAGCTAGAGTAATCAATGGATGCCAGAAGGCTTGTGCATAAAATTTCCATCTAGTGCATACTCATCCAATATCCCCAGACTAGTTTCTGGCTTGTGGCCTTCATCAGTGAGGAGCCTTGGATCTGAGAGCACTGCATCTAGATCTTAGGATCTAATGCAACCCTCCAGCAACCACATTTTATCTCCACTTAACTACAAAACTATGAGTCTTAAACTGAAAACACCTTAATGTTTTCAATCCAAGCCCATTAGCTTATATAGTCATAGGGTCTGAACTCAGTTCAGTACTTATACATTTTGGTGTCTTTGGTTTTTTAATAACCATAGCCACCACTATCCTATTAGGCATGATTGGTTTTAAGCCAATAAACATCACATGACCACTACTTCTTACAGTTATACACAAGCATAAGAAGTAGTGGTCATGTGATGTTTATTGGCTTAAAACCAATCCTGCCTAATAGGATAGTGGTGGCTATGGTTATTAAAGAACCCAAGACACCAAAATGTATGATTACTGAACTGAGTTCAGATCCATATGACTATATAAGTTAGTGGGCTTGGATTGAAAACATTAAGGTGTTTTCAGTTTAAGACTCATAGTTTTGTAGTTAAGTGTAGATAAAAGGTGTTTGCTGAGGTTTGCATTAGATCCTAAGAAGGCCATAAGCCAGAAACTAGTCTGGGGATATTGGATGAGTAGGCACTAGATGGGGATTTTATGCACAAGCCTTCTGGCATCTGTTGATTACTCTAGCTTGCTGTGTGTGGCAATACGTATAGTGAGTTTTGCCTGTTTTTGTATTTGTTGTTATACACATATTGATAAATATAAAAATAATCAAATGGTTTATTATTATAGGAACCATGAGCACCAGGGGCTCACTACACAAAATTATACAAAGCATATTTGAGTATCGGGCAGAGCAAAATTATTGTTTAGAGACTTAAAACTTTTTTCTCTGGTGAAACTCTGTAGCCAATCCGACAAACTATCCAACATTGTTTAGTAAATGGATAACTAGCTATTATTAAGAATAAAACCATTCGCCTCTTACCGTCTGGTAAAGGAAATTGTCCTTCACTGTTTCTCCACGAGAGTTTGTAGAGGGGACATTTGCCTGCGGTGAGATATTTATTAAAAAGCTGTTTTACCGTTTTCACTTATGTATATACATATATGTAAACAAGCTATAATATACACATGCAAGCTTTCACAAAATCGCAACAACTGATTAGTAATTGCATTTGTTTATAAACACTAAAAATTGCTTTTTTGTTCGTTTTTTAAATATTGAATAATATAATGTCTTAATCATAAAATCAATAAGGCCTAATTTCCTTTGTAATAAAATTTCTTGATATTTAAAATGACTATTTTCTAATTATTTGAAAAACAAGTGAATTGAGAAATTATAGCAATGATATTGTTACGAAATGCCTAAATGAACCTAGTAAACAATTTTAAAATAAGGCAATAGTAGTTTTAGATTATTCAAAACTATTATTTAAATACTAAATAAGGTTATATGTTCAACAGTCCATCAATAGTGTACACAACCACTAAACATCACATGATCACCATTTCTTATGCTTGCTCATAACTGTTATTAAAACAGGCAAAACTCTCCTTACAGTAGTGCCACTCAGTGCAAGCCAGAGTAATCAATGGATGCTATAAGGCTTGTGCATAAAATCTCTATCTAGTGCCTACTCATCTAATATCCCCAGCCTAGTTTTTAGCTTATGGCTTTTGTCAGTGAGGAGCCTTGGATCTGAGAGCATTGCACCTGGATCTTAGGATCTAATGCAAAACGATGAGAATAAAATTGAAAACCCAATATTTTCAATCCAAGCTCAGTAGCTTATATAGGTCTGAACTCAGTTCAGTACTCATATATTTTGGTGTCTTTGGTTCCCTAATAACCATAGCCACCACTATCTTATTATGCAGGATTGGTATTAAGCCACTAAACACATGATCATCATTTGTTATGGTTGCTGATAACTCTTATTAAAACAGGCCACAAGATAGAAACTAGTTTGGGGATATTGGATGAGTAGACACTAGATAGGGATTTTATGCATAAACCTTCTAGCATCCTTGATTACTCTGGCTTGCGCTGAGTAGCACTATGGAGAGTTTTACCTGTTTTTATAGTACACATATGCTATTAACTAGATTAAGTAATTATTCCAACTAATTTACAGCATATATATGAAGGTGTTTTCCTTAATATGGTTCCAACATTATGAATAAAATAGAAAAATTTATATAATAATACACAACATGTCAAATCACCTTCCCACACATTGTTTTTTTTTTCAGTAATGCTACCTTGTGAATAAAGTCTAAATTTAAAATAGTGCTATTTGAAATTCAGATTTTATTCACAAGATAGCATTGAAAATTACTAAAACACCACATGGACACCATTTCCTACATTTACACAAGCTGTTAAAACAGAAGCTAACTCTTCATACAATAGCATCACACAGTGTACGCCATAGTAATCAATGAGTGCTAGAAGGTTAGCACATAAAGTTCTTATCCAGTATCTCCTTACCCAATATACCCTGACTTGTTTCTAGCTTGTGGCTTTCATCAGTAAGCAGCCTTGAATATATATATAATACAAATAAAATGTCCATTGTTGTAATAACTATTAAAATAATAAATGTAATGGTAATTAACTATTACATACAGTCCTTCAATCTGAAGTAGAACTTTCAGTTAATTCTCTAACCTTCCTCAACTGCCATTAAATTCAAAAAATAGAACAGAAGCAAACATCATCAACTCAAAACCCATGAATCTCCAATTTTAATGTTAACAGTTTGTCTATTTATTCCTGTTTATTAAAATTGCCTCCTTAATTTTGCTTTTATTATGGTTTCTCTCTTCATGAAGAATCTTAACACTTTTAATATCAAATTTAAATTAATATTTACATGTCCTTTCATGATCCAAGAAAACTGAAGCACTCATTATATTATTATTTTTACTTTTCACATGCTTGTATAACAATTCATGCTCCTTTAATCGTTTTTCAATACAGAACCTCGATTCATCTATATATATGATAACATACATTCACAAAAAAATTGCTACACAACCTTACTTTGCTGCTTGATAGTTATGATATTTTTTAAGGATATATATACCTTACTTTTCTGCTTGACAAATGTGACATTTTTAGAATTATTTGCTAACTTTTTAATATTATTTGTAACACAAAATGAAGCATTAAACACATTATTATATATATCCTTAAAAAATATCATAACTATCAAGCAGAAAAGTAATGTTGTGTAGCAATTTTTTGTGAATGTATGTTATCATATATAGATGAATCGAGGTTCTGTATTGAAAAACGATTAAAGAAGCATGAATTGTATGCGTGAAAAATCAAAATAATGATTTAAACAGGCAAAATTCTCCATACAGTAGTGCCACCCTGTGCCAAACCAGAGTAATCAATGGATGCCAGAAGGCTTGTGCATAAAATCCCTAGCTAGTGCCTGCTCATCCAATATCCCCATACTAGTTTTTGGCTTCTGGACTTTGTCAGTGAGAAGCCTTGGATCTGAGAGCACTGCATCTAGATCTTAGGATCTAATGCAACCCTCCAGCAGCCACCTTTTAACTCTACTTTACTACAAAACTATGAGAATGAAATTGAAAACAATATTTTCAATCTAAGCTCAATAGCTTATATAGTCATATGGGTCTGAATTCAGTTCAGCACCCATATATTTTGGTGTCTTTGGCTCTTTAACAACCATAGCCACCACTATCCTATTAGGCAGGATTGGTGTTAAATCACTAAACATCACATGATCACCATCTCTTATACTAGCACATAATTGTTATTAAACAGGCAAAACTTTCCATAAAGTAGTGCCACCATTACCCTGGTTGGCACAGGGTGGCACTAAATTTGATAATATATATAAACATGCAAATTAATAGAAGTAGGTGAAATAGCATATTCTCGTCTATGATTTATTCCCTTGGTTTTTAGAAGAAATTTGACTATCTCCTTTTTGACTGATAGATACAGCTGTCTAGAATCTCAAAAATCAGCGATCAGCTTAGAAAAAAGATTAAATTCTTGTTAATATCTTCAAAACATATCTAAGAATTGTAAATGAATTGTATAGTTATTGTATGAAATTATCTCATGTATATATTATTATGTATAATAAAACAAATTTGCCTCTCAATATACAACAACTGACAAAGAGAATGAAGTATATATGTCTGGCCATAACATTTGTTTTCATAAACAGCCGAATGCAATAAAATAAAATATTGAATACTTATCAAGATGTGGTCTTGGAATCTTTCTTTGATATTGGCTCAAGTAGGGTCTCATCCAATTGTCCAAAAACCTGGCCTGCATATTTGGACAGACCAAGTTTTTATAAGTATACTAATGAAATTAAATCTGAACTAAAGTTGGTCATGAACATGTCTATAGGTCAACTATTTACCACATTTCTATGTCATGCGAACTACTGCTATACCTTTCTAAACTAATGTTTAATAGGGCATAAAAATTCTAAATTTTTATTTTATGCCAAATTATTTGGCAATAATGCAAAGATATAAATTCAATCTACACAGTCAGGAAGCTAATGAAATGACAGTCAACTATGTGTCTGGAATGTAAAGAATGGCATTGACTTGTAATTTTGGAACATTGCTGAGGAAGTACTGAGAAATTAATTGGAGATGGTATGGCAGATCATACATTAAGGACTCCAGTACTATATTTGATATTGTGACATCCCAGATGACCTTAAGAGAAGAAATGATTAATTAGTTTGCACATTTGCTCAGTGTGAAGGCAGAAACAAAATGACAAAATCAGGGTCAAAAGCCAATTGATGATGCAGTAATTATGTCAGTAAATGTAAATTTGTTTTACCAGGTCTTACTTATGGATCTGAAACTTGGACACTTAATAGAAGAGCAATACAGAGACTTCAGATCACTCAAAGAAGTATGGAGAGATGAATGTTAAGATTAACAAAAAGAGATTGAAAACACAATATATGGGTAAGAGAACAAAGAGGTGTTACTGACCCCATTGAAAAAATTAAAAGACTGAATTGTAGTTGGGATGAACATATTGCTAGAAGAGATAATAATAATAGATGGACAATTAAAATATTAAACTGCATTCCATGAGATTGTAAAAGACCCAGAAAGAGACAAAGACCCAGAAAGAGACCACATGTGAGATGGATGGATGAAATAAGAAAGTGTGCAGGGTGATGTGGAGAAGTTAAAAGATCAGAGAAGATGGATTGAACTTGGAGCGACCTTCATCATGAAGTGGATTGATAATGGTTGATGATGATGAATTGTCAGTTAAATAAAACTCCAAGCATCTGCAAAAGAAACAAACTTGTTACCATTGCAATTAAAATCATCAGCTAGTCAGTGTCTGTATGTTAAGCTAGATATCATTTTTGTCAATGTACTGGATATATCACAGTTGCTGTCTTACAAAAAAGAGACAATAATAACAATAGTTTATTTTATAAACAAAACCAATCAACTCACAAAAAATTAAATCTAAAGGTGCTTTCACAAGTGAAGTTGCAACTTTTAAAAACTAATTACTATTAATGGTACATCTGTTGCAATGGAGATTGATTTAGGCTCAGCAGTCTCTGTTATCTCGAAGTAAATATTGGGCAAGAATAACTAGAAATCAAAAGGCCAATCTGAAATCTATCCCAAAATTGATTTATGGCTAACAGGCAAATGAGTTACGCTCACTACTAAGGGAGACCCAGATAAGTGTCCAGAAAGAATCTGAATATATACAATTGTTATTATTTGACTCCATGTGAGAACATAGTAACTTAAATGGACTGAAAGTAATTTAAACCCATGCATTACATACTAATCAAAATAAATCACATTACATGAAAATAATAATATTAATAAATATAGTAAGTTTAGAAAATAATAACCAAATAAATGCTAAATTAATAGCTTACTGGATATAAAATGACCAAATATATCAACTTCTAAGTAAATGGAAACACAGAAATTGGCCAATTTACAAACCTTAATTTGTACATAACACCTTTTGCATGAGAAGTCATAAACTATCCATTGAGAATGAATGTATATCTCATGGGTCAATTGAATAGTTATACTGACCAGAGGTCTCAAACTGATCTTAAAGTTATTGCAGTCTTCTGATAGCCTAATATGAGCTCTGGTATAGAATTTCAGGTATACTAAGGCAAGCAATGCAAAATGAAACAAAACAATGCCATATAAATGAGAGATAATCTTGGGTCACAGCTAGCTGAACCCTAAGAAAGGATCCATTTATACCATACTGAATAAAAGGCAAAAGATTTCTCATTGCTGTTGGTGCTTACTCTAAATGGTTAGTGGGTGTTATTGTACCCAAATTCAATACCTCAACTACAATTGACTCTTTGAGAAAACTATTTGCAATTTATGATATTTTAACTATTGCTACCAATAATAGAACAACCATTGTATCTAACCAGTTTAGGGACTTCTGTGCATTTCACCCACAGAGAGATGTATAAGTTGAACTTTCATTGCAATAGTTTGATGGGAGTGTGTACGTAGCTGGAATGCTGCTAATCCAGCACCCAATTCTATCTATTGTTCTTGGCAGAACTCTGACTAAAATGTCAGTGAATCAAAGTTTGATAACCAGCTTATTCAGTCTCAAACATAAATCTATCACCAAAGGAAACAAAACAGCAAATTGCAGTCATTTCTAAATTAGTACAAAATTTTATATGTACCCTAGTAAAATTTGGAACCCAACTACAATTGTAGCCAGAAAGGGTCAACATCTGTTAGTAGTTAAAATGTCTGAAGACCAACTTCCTAAAATAGCACAAGGACCAACTTCATGGTGACTATATAATCCACAGTAGAGCACTAAATCCAGACACTATAAATCAGAAGGCAGCACTCTTACCAGAGAATGGCAATCAAGATCCAGTCCATTGAACGTTATCAACACCAGAATCAGAGATAATAGCCGATCTTAACACCAGGAAAGAGTTCAGTCTGCCTACTATTAAAAGTAGCAGGGAAAAAATAGAAAACTGTCAAAGTGTCAGAGTGTATGACAAAATAAGTGACTTACACAAACATTCAAACCAATGGAAATGAATCGTGAATTAGCACATTTTCTTCTGTGATCCGCTATCCTTGGTTTTTAATTTTATATAAGGAAATGATTGCCTCTGCGTCCTTTATGATTTGCGGAGACTACTGTCTAAAAACTCAAGAATCGATGAGCAGTTTAGAGGAATGTTGATATTCATATTTTCTTAACTCATTTATGTGCTATGAACGAACTGTAGAGTTGTTGAGTAAAATTGTGCCACATATGTATACTACTATATATCATAAAACTCTTAAATATTAGTTCGAGTTTGCCTCCAAGTACATAACAATGACATTATTAAATTTTTAATTAATTTAGCTCTACTTTTATATTATGAAAATTATTAATAGTATTTTACACAAGAAAAATACAATTATCTGGGGGGTTTGAACCCACTAGCAGACCCTAATGCTCATGAACTATTGAGAATATTATTTCTTGGGTCTGACAACTTAGACCGTCGTTGAAACCTGGCAGAATTGTTTTATATATATGATAGAAATATTAAATTTCTCTAGAATATATTTAATGCGTAATTGAAAAATTCTTAAGAAAATAATATAAATAAACGATTATTTGGTCATTTTGTCTACACAATTTCATGCGAATACGGAATAAAAGATATTACATACCCGGATGTTAATCAACTCTTTTTACAAACAATTGTCGCTATTCATTGTTTATCCTTTATGAGAATTTTTATCATTTATACATAGAATAAAATTTCTGAATATTATGTTTTTGTAATTATAGGCGGATTAAAATAATAGCAACTGTTAAAAAAAAAAAGCTTAGTATTTAAAAAGTCTGGTTATAATATTTCTCAGTACAATGGGCTTTTTATATGCTATATATACTTTTTAAATGATGAGTGTGTTTGTTTGATTTTTCTAATAAGTTAATTATATGAACTTAGTGTATGTAAACCTTTGTCAACTTAAATAATATTGATTATAAATTATTTCAACTAGTATTCATTGATAGAATAATAAAGCTATATTAGTGTTACATATATATAGATGGAACGATTCACTTTATTTTTGTTTACTAGGTTTGTATTGGCTTCTCATATTTCTGAACTACATTTGTGTATTCTCAGAGGAAAGTACCTAGAGTATGAATTCCTATACTCATTTTGGTCATCATAATACATGTATACCATCGGTAGGTGTAAGATTAGAAAGAGACGACATTTTTGGTTATGAATCAAAATACAAATCAAAATAAATTTTTAAATGAAAGTATCAAATTTTAATGATTGAATGATATTTCTTATGAACTTTAAACAAAATATTTAAATCATTAAAATTTTAAATGAATTCCATATATTTTTATTAAAAAAAACAACCACCAAAATTTGTGTGTGTTTTTTAACAATCTGTTGATATCACATGACCACCATTTCTTATTATTTTACAAGCTGTTAAAAATATTAGCAAACTTTCTATGTGTGTTTTTTAACAATCTGTTGACATCACATGACCACCATTTCTTATTATTTTACAAGCTGTTAAAAATATTAGCAAACTTTCTATTGCTTACTATGGCTTGCACTGGGTGGCACTACTATATGGAGAGTTTGCTGTTATGTATAGAAAATATTAGGCATCTATTAATTGAATGTAAATATCTGCAAGCAGAAAGGGTACAAATAATGAAATGGAAGAATAAATATAAACAAAGTGATTATACAGAAAGTGAGTTCTTGATTTTTATGTTGGGTTTGAAAAAAGATAAAGGGGATTTAGATATAAAGGCCATGAACTTGACAAAGACTAGGTTGTGGAAATGGGATGGAGTAGGATAGTGAAGAATATGGGAAAAACTTAGGGCAGAGAATGGAAAGGGAATGTAAAGTGGCTAACTGTTTTCTCTGGGGATTATGGCTGAGAAATTCCTGATTCTGAAAAAGGAGAAGTCACAATGCATTGTATAGTCTTGTGTTAAACCCAGCACAAAGACCAAGAAAAGAAGTATGGAGTGAAGCATGTTGGGAGTAACAAAAAGAGATTAAAATGCATTATATGGGTAAGAGAACAAACAGGTCTTACTGACCTCATTGAAAAAATTAAAATACTGGAAGTGGAGTTGGACTGGATGTATTTCTAGAAGACATGATAATAGATGGACAATTGAAATCTTAAATGGGATTCCAAGAGATTGTAAAAGACCCAGAAAGAGACCACTTGGTGAGATGGATGGATGAAATAAGAAAGTGTGCAGGGTGATATGGAGAAGAGAAGCTAAAGATGGGAGAAGATGGATTGAACTTAGACAGACCTTCATCCTGCAGTGTATTGATAATAGTTGATGATGAAAGACCAAGAATATACTTTCTGTATAATCACTTAGTTTTTATTTATTTTCCCGCAACTTCATTATTTGTACCCTTTCTGCTTGTAAGCATTTACATTCAATTAGCAGATGTGATTTCCATGCCTTCCTTATATAACATGTAGACTAAATCACCCACATTTCTCCATTTATGTGTATATTTCTTTATTGCTAACAATCCTGTTCAAGCCTTAAGCAGTAGATTACTTTATTTGCTATTATCATAAATTAATTCACACCCAATATTCTGTTTACTTCTATACATATTTAGACTTCTTACTCTCCATACTAGTTCTTTATCTCTCCATTTCACTATTTTTTATTAAGGCAATTCAAGGAGAAATGGGATGGTCAAATTTTTTATAAGAGAGATACAAAAAGCAAAATGAAAATATTTGGCAGATTGTAAATTATGGATAGTAAGAGAACAGCCAAAATAGTATTTAATTGGATTACAAGTAAAGTACAAGAAACAAGATGGATGAGAAAGGTAGCACATTGTTGGTTTGTTATACTGGCAAAAAATGGAATAGAAGAATAGATGCATTATCTGGAGAGATGAATTAGTATGAAAAGTAATAAAGAGTCTAAATATATATATGAAAAACAAAAAAGCAAGTTAAACTTGCCAATGCTATGTGGAGATACTGAACTGATATCAGACCCATATAGCTATCTGGCTTGCTATGCTGATTTTGAAGACATTACGTGTCTAAAAAATTCACGCTTGCAAGCTGAATAGAAATTGTTTCATAAATGCTCAGAGTTTAGTGTTTAGATCTAGTTTCTTATTTCCTGTCCTTCACTGATGATAGCAAAATCATCTTGAAATTATGATCTGAAGGTGGAACTAACGAAAGAGGTAGTGAATGCTTACTTTGTCGTTTATGTAAACAAACACGCTTTGATGGTGTTTTTGGTAAAACACCATCTGTTGATCATATATATATAGAAATAAACTGAATATTGGGTGTGAGTTAATTTACTATAATAGCAAGGAAAGTAGTGCACTGTTTAAGACTCAAACAGGATCATCATCAATAAGGGACTATACATATGTGGGTAATTTAGTCTGCAAGTTAAGTAAGAAAGGCATGGAAAATATTAGACATTTGCCAAATTGAATGTAAATGCTTATATGTAGAAAGGGTACAATTAATAAAGTTGTGTGAGAATAAATATACTAAATGTTATACAGAAAGTGGGCTCTTGGTCTTTATGCTGGGTTTGAAAAAAGATAAGGGGGATATAGATATAGAGGCCATGGAGGGAATAGAAATCATGATGTAAAAATGGATGGAGCAGGATAGAGAAGAATTTGACAAAAACTTAGGGTGGAGAATGGAAAGGAAAAGTAAGTGGCTAACACGGTTTTCTGGGCATAATGGCTGAGAGATTTCTGACTTTGATAAAGGAGTAGCCATATCACATACTGTTTTTACAATTTGTTAACCAAGGTATTGGTTGGATCATAATAGCTAATATTGAATTCAAATTTTAATTTTCTGATTTAAATTCGACATTTCATGTTTTTGTTTTCATTTTTTATTATCACTTTTGTTTTAATCAATAAAAGTCAGATATACAAATGATCTTATTAATAAAGAATCAATTATATAATATTTATTGAAAGATTTGCTCATCTTGAAATTATAAGTAATATATATTATAAAAATATACACCATATGAAGCAGGGAGCAGATTAAATAGTCCGCAGGGAGCAGATTAAATAGTCCTCTTATCTTACTAATGTATAATAACTTTAATAAAAAATACTTAGGTATCAATTATATATATCATCATCATCATCATTATCAACCATTATCAATCCACTGCAGGATGAAGGTCTCTCCAAGTTTAATCCATCTTCTTCGATCTTTAGCTTCTCTTCTTCACATCACCCCTGCACACTTTCTTATTTCATCCATCCATCTCACATGTGGTCTCTTTCTGGGTATTTTACAACTCTTGGAATCCAGTTTAAAATTTCAATTATCCATCTATTATCATCTCTTCTAGCAATATGTCCAGCCCAACTCCACTTCAATCTTTTAATTTTTTCAATGAAGTCAGTAACACCTGCTTGTTCTCTTACCCATACATTGCATTTTCGATCTCTTCTTGTTATTCCCAACATATATCTCTCCATACTTTTTTGAGTGGTCTGAAGTCTCCGTATTGCTCTTCTATTGAGTGTTCAAGTCTCAGATCCATATGTAAAAACTGGTAAAACACATTTGTTAAAAACCTTCCTTTTCAAACACATAGGCATATTTCCTTTTAGTATCAAGTTATTTCTACCAAAAGCACTCCAACCAAGTTTAATTCTATGATTAATTTCCTCCATTATGTTTCCATCTGTATTAATAATCTGACCAAGGTATTTGTAACTGTTAACTTCTTCTAATTCATCATAATCAATCTTTATTTTCATATTTTGAGCAAATCGATTAAACATTACTTTAGTCTTTTTAACATTTATCTTTAGTCCTACTTTTCTACTTTCATCTGATAACTTCTGCAACATTTCCTGCAGCTCTGAAGCATTATTTGCAAAAACAACTACATCATCTGTGAAATCTAAATGACTTAAATAATCTCCATTTACTTTCACTCCTTTAGTTTCCCATTTTAATCCACAAAATACTTCTTGCAGCACTGCTGTAAAAAGTTTTGGAGATATGGAGTCACCTTGTCTTACACCTTTCTCAATGTTGACTTTCCCAGTATCATTTTGTAATCTAATTGTTGCTGTTGCATTTTTATAAATATTCTTTAAAATATGACAATATCCTGGATCTATACCTTGATGATCCAATGCTTTAATCACTGAAGAAATGTGTATAGAATCGAATGCCTTTTCATAATCTACAAATCCAAAACATAATGACAACTCATATTCATTTGTCCTTTCTATAACTTCTCTCAATACCTGAATATGATCTACTGTACTAAAACCACTTTTAAATCCAGCTTGTTGTCTTGGTTGGTGGATATATATATATTATCTGTTGGTGGAGTCACCATCCATACATGAAAGTTGACACAAAGATATTACTTAATTATATTTTTTTAAAAATATAATAACTGAAGCCTGTGTTTCAGTTATTACATAGTAGAGATGTCTGCCCACACCTTGTATATGTATTAAATGGATTATGTCCTGTACATGAGGGGTCAGATTGACCTTAGGTCAACATGGATGTGACAAAAATCTCAGCCTCAGGGTGGCCTTTGAACATTCCATCATCAGATTTTCAATTGGAAGGACGGTTGAAGAGTTGGAGTATGGAGTAGATTGAAGCCTGTCCATTAAAGTATGAAAATTGGCTATCTTAATATATGAAAATTGGCTATCTTAATATATATACCAGAGCACTTATAGCATATATGTGTAGAGATGATAATCTGGACCAACTGATGATTGCTGGTTTAGCATGAAATACGGATATTGGTGATTATTTATCTTTTCGACATATATGTGTTCAAGTATATCAGAGTTATGAGATGGAGTGGAGAGTGGTGAGTTGTGTGAAAGTCTGTGCTCATATACCCTATATATTAAAAAATATAATGAAAATAATATAAATTTCTTTTAAATAATATGTTTGCAAAAAATTACAACTTGGAAATAGTATTTGTAAATTTTTAGCGAACAAAACATGATTGAAAAGCATTCGTTCCATTTTTTTGCCCCACAATGAAACTAATATAATTTGTGTTGACAACAAACTTGAAATTAAAATCAATGGCAGCTTGTGAAATATTTAAGAGGGATACTTTATTACAGGATCGCCACCAAAAAGTAAGAAAGGAAACCAAAACAGAGCATTTCTGATTTTACAATTACACAATCATTTTATTTTTCCATATCAATGATTGTTAAAAGTTCTAATAATATTTTAATTTGCAAAGCGCCGATAGTTGAAAATTGAAATAAATCGAGATACTGCCAAATCTCTAGTGCTCGTTGTTGAAACGAGAGCTAGAGATTTGGCAGTATCTCGATTTATTTTAAAAGATCTAATGTATTTTTATTTTTACTAACTGATTTGATAAATAATAATATCTGGAGTAAATCGACCTTTCCTTTTCATTTTAATTTTTTCATGTAATGTCAATTGAGAAAATGTAATTTTTTTATATATTCAACCCATCGTGATAAATATTTAAAATAATTTCCTTGTTACTTTGTTATATTTTTCTGTAATAAACATGTATATGTTGATTTATAAACGTTAATTACAGGAAAGTATAATAGAATATTTTATTACTCATTGTAAATGAAAACAATAGAAATGTATTTGCTCTGAAGAGAAACTAGTATAGATAAACATATCACTCTCAAAGAACTATTGATGCTTCCATAACAAACAGTTCCAATAGGCTAGTTTTGTGCATTGATAAAAATAAAAGGAAGACCTTCACTAAATATGACATTTATGACACTGCTATAACTAGCAGTATTTTTGAATCTCAAGCATTGGTTAAATTTAAAACTGGTTTAATTAGTTGTATTTACATAATAATTATGCAAAATATTGAATGATTGTTATATTATTAATATTTTCAAGCACAAATTTAATAAGAAATTTTCATATTTTTTCTATGGCACTGCAGTATATTACATTTTGACATCCAACGTTTAAGATAATTGCCTCTCATCAAACTAGGGATAATATATTCCATTACATTTTGACACAATCAATTTAGGGCCCGAAGGTAAACAATTAATGAGGCTGAATTTATATAGTATAAAAGGGTCTTGAGTTTTAATATCACTCTCTATATATATTTGACTTATTAAGGCCATAGTGTCAATCGGTATTTCCTATAAATCAAAAAGGTCATAATTTCATGGAATTAAAATTTGGATCATGACGCATCACATCACATCATATAATAAATGAATAGTCAATAGTTTTTAATTGGGTTAAGAGTAAAGGGCAGGCAACAAGATGGGTGAGAAAGGTAATGCGGTATGCAAAAGATTTGGATAAAGAATTTATATCAGTACATTTGTACAAAAGATGGGATGATTGTGTTAGGAGGATTGTTGAGGGTTATAGTGGTAAGGAATGGGATAAAAGAATAGATGCATTAATAAAGAATAGAGAGTTGGATAGATGGAGAACTAATATGGAGAGTAAAAAGAGTTTAAATATATATAGAAAGAAATAGAACATTAGGTGCGAGATAATGTATGATAATAGTAAGGAAGTAGTTTACTGTTTAGGGCTCGAACAGGATCTTTAGCAACAAGAGAATATACATGTAAATGAAAAAATATGGGTGATTTAGTCTGTAAATCGTGTAAGAAAGAAATAGAAAATATTAGGCATTTGTTAATTGAATGTAAATGCTTGAAAACAGAAAGGGTACAAATAATGAAGTTATGGAAGAATAAATATGAAAAAAGTGATTATATAGAAAGTGGATTATTGGTTTTTATGCTGGGCTTGGGAAAAGATAAGAGGGATTTAGATATGAAGACCATGGAGTTGACAAAGATTATGTTATGAAAATGGGATGGAGCAGGATATGGGGAAACTTAGGATAGGGAATGGAAAGGGAAGGTAAAGTGGCTAAAACGTTTCTTTGGACATAGTTGCTGAGAGATTCCTGACTCTGTACAAGGAGAAGTCACAGTGCATAACATCAACTGCCACTGATTAATATGTTTAGCTAACAAAAAATAGTTGAAAAGCATTAAAAAGAAATTAAATTATTTATGAAGGCAAACAAAAATGATTGGAAAAGAAATATTTCTATTAAGTGTTATAAATATAAATATTCTAGCGGAGATTAAATTATTGATGAGAACATACATAAATTGAGAAAAATGAATAACTTGATGACAAAAAGACTACAAACATACAGTTATTTTTGGAACTATATTCATGGCACAGAACATGAAGTTCCTTAAAATTTTTACTTATAGTGATTAATTGTTTTTTTTATTGATTTGCAATACATATCAAAATATTTTTTAAAAAATCCAATCATAAATCACATGACTTAACTTAATAAGCTTGTAATATAAATCTAATATAATGAGCATATTACCAGCTTATTAAGTCACGTGATATAGTTTTGCTTTAGAAGCTTTGTTGATGTTATATTGCTAAGGCTATTAATATATGGTATAGCTGAAAACTATTCAGACTCATATAGTTATTTAAGTTAAATGTTTGGATTTGAAGACATACAGGTATCTATAAATTTCAGATTTTCTACTTAATAGTTAAGTATTCGATAAATGCTGGGCTCAAGCTGGTATTTTAGATCTACTGTCTGAATGTCCTAGCACCTTACTGATGAGAGCCATTATCTCAAAACCGGTTTGGAAATAGGGATAATTCTAGATAGAGATTTTAAATACTTTCTCTTGCGGCTGGAAGAGTTTGTTTATGAGCTATTAGCACACTTGTTATATTATATTAAAATATAAATAGATTTTTTTTCTAAATAAATAATATTATTTTCATGTTCTTTTTCATTATTTTAAATAAAGTAATATTATGTTCACTTTGAAGGAAAAAACAAGTGATCAAGTAATAACTTCTTATCCTCTTTTGTGTGTGGATGGTGCTTCCACCAATGGGTAGTATTATGTAAAATAGGTACCAATACTTTTAATAAGACTTAAATGAAAATGACAAATTTATTGCACTGTATAGATTCTGTATAATGTGTTAGAAATATATTTGAACTACAACCATGCTACTAAAAGCAAAAATGTTTACACTGTATTATTTTATAGAATTAATTTCAAAATTTGCTATCCTAAGAGTAAAAATACCAAATAAAATATACTAATGTGTTTGAATGACTGTTATGCCACTGAGTCTGATAATGGCATAACTTTTCAATATTAAGAATTTGATTAAAAACTGCTTCTTTATGTTCTTGCACTAGTAAAGACATGAAATTGTTATTAAAGCATAGCTTCTGAAAATAGCAGTTGTATAACACTCAATATCACATAGAATAAACAAATGTTTGATTTTGTTATTGTTAACAAAAAAATTTTTTTATAACATCTATTTTAAATGTTGTGCTGTGATGCACTGTGGCTTCTCATTTTTCAGAATGAGGAATCTCTCAGCTATTATGCCTAGAAAATTCTGTTCGCCACCTTACCTTTGCTTTCCACCCTAAATTTTGCCCATATTCTTCTCTATCCTGCTCCATCTTATTTCCATAACATAATCTTTGTCAACTCCATGGCCTTTTATCTAAATCCCCCTTTTCCCAAACCCAGCATAAAAACCAAGAACCCACTTTCTATATAATCATTTTGTTTATATATATGTAATTGCATAGAAGGAAATTAACCTTCCAAGTTACACTGTTTGTTTTAATGTATAAATCTGCACACACTCATCTGTCAGAGTTTTAGAAACACAAGTAAATCACTTGTGCTTATTGAAGCTTGTTCAGTTGTCAATTAAAATATCAGGCATGTAAGCCCTAAATTGTACATGGTCAGTAAGATTGACTTATATAAGAATAACTCTAATCCCATCATCTAATATGACTTTATTTAAATATTCCAAATACACTCAACTGTTAGTAATGGCAGGTGTTGCTGGCCTGATCAGTGACAGTACTAGCACAGGATAAGAACCTGAACCCTTAGATTCTCGAGTATTGAATTTTAAGGTAACGCTTTAACCCACTGAGCCAGCCTTCCAAAGGCAACAGTCAATAGAAATTTCATATACTTTTCTATGATGTTTCTCCTAATTTCTCCATTTTTTTCTAAGAGCAAAGTTGATTCATGGTTTCCATACATTATGGCTAATCACACTAGGTTGACTTATGGGATTGTTTGTCATTGTCATGTGAGCAGCATCTTTAAATTTTCTTCTTTGTACCTTTTCTTCTCTATCCAATATTTTTGTAAAAATATTAAATAGCGAAAAATTCAAAAACATAGAATAGCGAAGAAATAGAGATGAAAGGGTACAAAGAAGAAAACTTAAAAAAGCTTCTCACATGACAATGTCAAACAATCCCATAAGTCAACCTAGGATGACTATACATAATGTATGGAAACCACTAATCAACTTTGCTCTTAGGAAAAAGTAGAGAAATCAGGAAGAACCTCATAGATAAGTCTATGAAATTTCTACTGACTGTTGCCTTTGGCAGGATAGCTCAGTTGGTTAGAGTGTTACCTTAAAATTCAATACTCAAGAATGTAAGGGTCCAGGTTTGTCCCATGCTAGTACTGTCACTGGTCCGACCAGCAACACCTCAAGAAGTGGGAAGAATAATACATCTTGAAACGTTGTGCATATGTGCTATTTCTAACAGCTGAATGTATTTGGAATATTTAAATAAAGTTAAATTTTTCTAAAGACATTCAATACACATATTAGATAATGAAAATAGTCCAATATAAAAATACACCTAAAACGGCATCATCACAACCTTTCAAGAAAACCCTCTTACCATGGGTGAGTGCACATAGATTTATACATTAAAACAAATAGCACAGGTTAGATATATATCTAACACTAAACTATTAATTTTCATATATTCTATACTAATGTATGTTTAATCGCAGGTAATCAAAAATGATTAACTTTCATCTGTGTTACATCAACAAAATTTGTACAATTCAGTTGTCAATTAAAATATCAGACACAGAATAAAATCAAGCTCTGAATTCAGCATGGTTAGTAAGGATTGTATTAAATATAGAATTAGTTCTAATCACAAATGCTTGATTAGTGTTTTTACAACCTTTACTGTGAGCGCGCGTAGATTTATACATTAAAAACAAACATAGCACGTCAGAAGGTTGATTTCTATCTATATAATTACATATATATTTAGCGATAAACTCTATTAATTTGTTAATATATATATCTGTCATTATTTTTTATAATTTATGAGAAAAAGACATCATAATAGATGTCATTTGTTTCCTTTTTTGATCATAAATAAAAGTTAATATATATGCACTCAATTTTGCCATTTTTTTATTTTAAAAAAAGTTGAGAAAACTCATAAAATAATGTAAGTACGAAAATGTCATATGAAAAAATGTAATCCCTAAATAGAAACAATGTTTTTTTTTATATATACAGGAAGTGCACATCTCGAATGTACTCTATATATGACATTTTCTATTTACAACTACAGTCATGAAACGATTCAAGAGAAATGAACAGACGTGTTAATAATTTTATTAATCATTCATTAGACTAGAGATTATCCACTTAATGAATAATATTTTTGTAGTGTAAACACCATTTTGCATAAGAATGGTGTAGTGGAAATTACACTACTGAAATATTCTTTATTAAGTAAATGACCAGACAGTTTATATATTTTAAAATGTTATGCATGTGAATGACTAGTCCAGTATTGTAATGAATATTTGTAAATGTGCAATATATATAAAATAATAAATATATAACAATGTAAGTATAAGTATGCTATTTTTTTTTCGCATGCATTAGTGAAGCTGTAATTATAATATAATGTTTAATATACCCGCTTAGCGCTTTAGAGATTTAGTATTCAAATCTCATACTCATAGCTTTATGAATAAAGACTGTTGTGATTTATTGTACACATATGCAAATGAGCTTGAATTTTTAATTAGTTAGTCCATTGTTTGGAGAGAGCAAAGCATACCTCTTTTCTATTAATGACACGGAGGTCATTTGCTATGTAAAAAGCTTCTTTGACTTTTCTTTTGGCATCATTCTTCTCTGTGCAAATTATTTGGGCAGAACTGGGTTCAAATACGTGGCATGTAGCTGCTTGGTGGTCCCAGAAGATTGAAAGCGCTAAGCGGGCATATTAAACATTACATTATAATTACAGCTTCACTAACGCATACGAAAAAAATCGCATACTTATAATTACAATTTTTATTGGTGAAGAGAAAAAACAATTTATAACAATGTAAGGCATTATCATGAATAGTAATCAATTTTCTTTCAAAAAGTAATCTTAAATATCAACCTGGACCATTTTCCTATTTCCATCCACTGTTCTTTAAAAACTTATACATTTTTTAAGGTCACATGTCAGCTTTTATCTCATTGCTACAATACTTCAGGATTTCTTTAATAATTCTTTCAATTCTCTTTCTCCTAATTTCTTCAATAAATAATCTTTATTTAATACTCTTTTCAATGCCTCTTATGTTTCTAATCTAGTTTTTCCAACATCTTTACCATCTATCTTTATATCCACATCAATATCTTTTTCTAATTATTTTCTGATTGCATTAAGTAACTTAGCATAGGAATAGAATAACAGATCTAAGAGCTAAACATTACCAAATCATAGCTTAGTCTACCACTTCTGGTGTTTGACTATTATATGATCTCCAAGGAAATTGATAAATTACTTTTTTATATTCTAAAGATGTACTCACAAAACACTTTGCCAATAACAGTATCACATGATCTGTCACATGCTTAAAAAATGCCATTAACACCACAACTTTTTACATGTTTGTAAAACTCTTTATCACCAATATCATATTCTCTCATATGCTTACAAAACACTTCATCAACAAAACATTTCATCATCAACATCACATGATCTCATATGCTTACAAAATACCATTATCACATGACCTCTCATATGCTTACAAAACACTTTATCACCAATATCATCTTATTTTTCAGAAATATCAAATTAACCACTTGTTTTATTTTGCTGGAATATCTTATATAACTACAATTTATCCATTACTTTGAACACTTTTTATCAAAAACCTTTCATATTCAAGCATACTCTTACATTTTGCCTGTCTTACAGCCTTCTTCAGAGCAACTTTTATTTTATTTATTTTTAAAAGTAAACACTATTTTAATTTGCGAAGCGCAGATAGTTGAAAATTGAAATAAGTTGAGATACTGCCGAATCTCACTGCACTCATTACAATACTTATCCGACAGCCAATCAGATGTCATGATTGCTGTCTAAATGACAATCAGACCCAAACACATACCAAAGATTTTACGAGAAAAGGGTTGCCACCCTTCTCTCAACTTTTCTTTCTATATATCTAAGCCTTAACGCTTCAAGATTTCAAACCTAAATACTTATGACTGGCTTAGATATATAGAAAAAAAAGTTGAGAGAAGGGTGGCCACCTTTTTTCATAAAATCTTTGTCGTGTGTTTGGGTTTGATTGTCGTTTAGACAGCTATCATGACATCTGATTGGCTGCCGGATAAGTATTGTAATAGTGCAGTGAGATTTGGCAGTATGTCAATTTATTTTAAAAGTAAACATGTTTTTTTTTTTACTTTTAACAAAATTAAAATAAAAGTTGCTCTGAAGAAGGCTGCAGGACAGTCAAAATGTAAGATTGTGCATTGAATATGGATCAAAAAAAGGTTTTTGCTAAAAAGTGTTCAATGTAGCAAATAGTATTTATATCTCATTTTTACAAAACACTTTACCACCAACATAACATGATCTCTCATATGCTTGCAGAACAGTTTAACAATGCAACCTTTAATGTACTTATAAATTACCATATAAACTCTCATATGCTTATAAAATACTCGTTTTTTCTATACTTATTTTCATTTTAGAATAGCCAACAAAATACAATAATATAATCATCCTATTAAAAGCCTTTTTCAAAATCGATAAAAAACATTAAACGCTCTCCTGATTTCTAAATATCTTTCAATAATTGTCTACTTAATGTCTATTTCATTTTATTCTTTTCCTTTTTTAGATCCAAAATATGCAAGAGTCCAATACAGTAGTGTTATTAGGCAAGCCAGAATAATCAATGAATGCAGTAGATCCAAAATACTATTTAAATAAAACATCTTCATTTAAAATATCTATTAGAGTCTTACAACACTGCAGTTTCATATCACATTTAATAAATTGTTCTTAAAGTTTTTGCATTTTATTAGATTAGATTTTTTTTTATTTAAATCATAATCTTTGGGGGGAAAATATTCTATTGATCCCTATCTGAATTATAAATTACATTATAAACATCAGTTTTTTACTTATTTCATTCCTTCACAGCAGATCAACTAAATTTTATCAAATTCTTAGCTTTAATAAACTTCATATTATCAATTGCAACTTATTCCTTTAATGCACAATCTCTTTCATTCTTCTCTATCTAACTTTTATTTGATTAACATAAATAAAGGCTTGGTGTCATTATTATTCAAATCAATATACAATTCCCAATTCCATTACGTTCATTTTCTTTACCAATATCCTATCTTTGTTTTCAATAAGTACTTCATTCCTATGTTTCTATATTTTTCATTCCAACTGTTTTATTCAGTTGTTTATCATTACATTTTCTTTACCAGTATCCTATCTTTTTTTTCAATAACTACTTTATTTCTATGTTTCTGTATTTATCATTCAAATAGTTTATTCCATTATTTATCATTACATTCTTTGTTTTCAATAACTCCAACCAAGTTTAATTCTTATGATTAATCTTATTCATTATGTTTCCATCTGTAGTAATAATCTGACCAAGATATTTGTACACAGAGGCAAAACTTTTCATGTGTAAACAGCTTGTGTAAGCATAAAAAATGGAGTTCATGTGATGTTTAGTGGTTTAATAAAATATTTGTAGTTATTAATTTATTCTAACTCATCATTATCAATCTTTATTTTCTTTTTTTTTTTTGAGAAAATTCATTGAACATTGCTTTAGTCTTTTTAATATTCACCTTTAGTCATATGGACTAATTTATTTTATATATATATATAACTGATTGCTCACTTACGAGAACAGTGAAGTGACTTGCAATTAGCGCTGCCTTTGTAAATTAGATTATAAGTTAATTTGAAACTGTGCGCATTAGCATTTTTTTAAAATTTATAGATATAAAAATATAATTAAATATTAAATACAGTAAAAAAATAAGGTACTGTAGTATTAGAGCTGCGACATGAAGAATTATAATCGTTTAATCATTAAATTAATTTGGTTATTAAATCAAAAACATTTTAAAATCTACATTTAAAAAAAAAAACAATTTAACAAAAAGAAATAAAATAAGAAAAGCATTAATGTGAAGAATAGTTCAAATGCATGTTTAAATCAAATTGAGTGTGTTTGCACGTGCATATTCTGCATAATCTATTTTAATACATTGTACAGGCTTACACTTGCATTTGTATATGTAATATATGCGGGATTTGAACTCAGACTTTCACACGACCTACAACTCTCAGTGCCATCTTATATTGCTGAATCACCTGATCACACACAGGTTGAAAAGACAAATAATCACCAATATACGTATTTCGTGCTAAACCAGCATTCATCAGTTGGTTCAGATTACCATCTCCACACATATATACAATTAGTACTTAGCTTTATATTAAGATAACCAATCTTTACACTTTAATGAATGTTGGTTTAGCACGAATTACGTATATTGGTGATTATTTATCTTTTCAACATGTATGTGATCAGGTGATTCAGCAATATAAGATGGCACTGAGAGTTGTAGGTCGTGTGAAAGTCTGAGTTCGAATCCCACATATATTACATATATAAATGCAGGTGTAAGCCTGTACAATGTATTAAAATAGATTATGCAAAATATGCACGTGCAAACACACACTCAATTTGATTTAAACACGCATTTTAACTATTCTTCACATTAATGCTTTTCGTATTTTTTTTGTTAAATTGTTTGTTTTTTTTTAAATGTAGATTTTAAAATATGTTTTTGATTTAATAACCTAATTAATTTAATGATTAAACGATTATAATTCTTCATGTCGCAGCTCTAATACCACAGTACCAAAAAGAATGTATTCTGCAATAAAAAATGTGTATTAAATAAAAGAAAGCAATATAACCCCCCCCCCCCCACGCAAATGTGTACGAAATAAAAGTAAGCAATATTTAATATACCCTCATCTAAATTCAACAATAAAAGCAGACATTTGTTGTGATTTTACACTTCTGTTTAAATTTCATTTATCATTAAATGTATTTTTTTGTTGTTAAAAAATTGATATAATTTTGGTAAATAAGTTATTTTTATCAGTCATTTTTATTTTATTTAATATATTTTTGTGGTTTCAAATTCAAAAATAAGTGCAAGCATTTTAATTTTGTATCCATTCGTTTTTCTTTCACTTAATAGTACCATATAGATCAATAAAGCAGCTAAAAAAAAATTTCCCAATCTGCCCTTTGAAGTAACTGATTATCATTGTGAAGTTTTAATTACAAATTAATTTAATAAAATAAAACTTTGAGTAACGACTGTTTTCTTACCAATTATATATAATCTTAAAATTTAAAAGAGAGGATTACTATCATTTTACATTCAGAATAGTGAGTAATCTTGGAATATATCAAATTTAAATATGTATACAAACTTTTTGATTGGTATAAGTAAAAAATAGTTTTAAACCTTAAATTTTTACTCAGCAGCGCATCACAATGCTTATGACTGTGAATTTATATGATTAGGAAATAATATAAATACACTGAAAGATAGAAAAGATACCTTTTTGGAAGAAGAAGAAGCAGGAGGAGAAGGAAAAGGAGAAGAAAAGAAGAAGCAGGAGGAGATGGAAAAGGAGAAGAAAACGCAGGAGGAGGAGGAGAAAAAAAAGAAGCAGGAGGTAGAGGAAAAGAAAAAGAAAAAGCAAGAGGAAGAGAAGAATAAAAGAAGAAGCAGGAGAATGAGGAAAAGAAGAGGAAGAAGAAGCAGGAGGAGGATTGAAGAGAAGGAAGAAGAAGCAGGAGGAGGGGAAGAGGAAGAAGCAGGAGGAAGAGAAAAGAGCAGGAGGATGTGGAAAAGAAGAACAAGCAGGATCAGAAGAAGAAGCAGGAGGAGGATGAAAAAAGAACAAGCAGGATCAGAAGAAGAAGAAAAAGCAGAAGAAGCAGGATCAGAAGAAGCTGAAGTGGAAGCAGCACCGGCAGAAAAAGAAGCAGAAGAAGCAGCAGAAAAAGATGCAGAAGAAGCAAAACAGGAAGCAGAAGAAGATGCAGAAGGATAAAAAGCAGAAGAGAAAGGAGAAGAAGAAGCAGAAGAAGAAAAAAGCAGAAGGAGAAAAAGCAGAAGTAGCAGAAAGAGAAGAAGCAGAAGAAAAAAGAAGCAGTAGTAAAAGAAGAAGCAGAAGAAGAAGAAGCAAATGTAGAAAAAACAGAAGACGAAGCAGAAACAGAAGTAGAAAAAAAGAAGAAAAAGAAGAAGCAGAAGAAGCAGAAGCAAAAAGAAGTAGAAGAAACAGACACAGAAAAAAAAAATCAGAGGAAGAAAAACCAGCAGATGAAGCATAAACAAAAGAAGAAAAGAAACAGAAGAAGAAGAAAAAGAAGAATAGTAGTAGTAGCTGTGGCAGCTTTTACAGAAGTTTAGTGATCTGGTGAACTAGCAGATAAAAGAGTTCCTGGATTAATTCTCCGCTAAGAAAACCTCAGTTCATGTCATACATTCACTTGCGTACTCAAATAGTATATGTCCTCCTAAGCAACTAATCATTCGCCTGTTTACTTATACTGCTGAAAGTAAAAAATAAACTCCCACAAAAATGATATTTGAATAAACTTACTAAGAATAAATCAAATGAAAAAAATATAAACATATTAAGTATTAGAAAATAAAATTTGAAGAAAATAAATATTTATTAGGAAAAAAATTTAAAGGATAATTAAAAAGTATATATAAACTAATAAATGTGGAAAAAGTGTAAATAAAGAATATAAAAATACAACGAAGAAAAACTAAAAGCAAAGAAAAAAACCCCGAAAACATAGAATCTCCCTCTACTCGTCTGTCCCCCCCCCGTTAAAAAAAAGATAAAAAAAAAAATGATATTAATTTTCAAAAAGTAAAGAAGAAATCTAAACAATGCAAGGTAAGATATAAAAAAATTTAAGATTATAGATTACATGATTGGATAAAACGGAAAGGATTTAAAGGTTAAAACAGATATTGAAAAATTTTAAATGAATATTGAAAATAATATTTCAAAAAATAAATAAAACAAGTGTTTAAAAAGTTATATATTAGAAGACAATAAATAAATTCTAGGTAAAATGCTTACAAGATTTAAAAAATATATTTTTCAAGATCTGTTGTTCACATATTTCAGTATAATCGCAAATAAAAAAGATATTTCAGACAAATGGAATATGTGAATAGTAATATGTATCACTTATATACAATTTATTAAAAAATGGTTATAATTGTATTAATGTAAACTATAGAAAAGTGTTATAGTATCGGTTAATGGAACACTTCACAGTGTTAAATCTATGACTAATAAACAAAAAACCCTTTTTTCATTCATTTCCAGCCTTATAGCAAAGCCTAAACAAATTATAACATTAACAAACATGAAATTTATATGAGCAGATATATTATAACGGTCGGGGAAGAAGGTGAAATATTCAGCCTTACCGTATCTGCCATACGAGGGCGCCACTAGGCCATTTGGACCTAGAAAATTTATAAAGTAGACAGATACGCGCTGTTAAGATCATGACCGTCAGCCCAAGTCACTAGCTCATGAAGTAGCAGAGGTTTAAAACATTTATTAAATATATTTCTTTTAATAAAGAATAATAAAAGTAATCACTAGATCACTGTCAGTATTAATAACACAAAAATTTTATTTACGTATATAATTAATAACGCACAAACTTTAAAAAAAATTATGACAAAAGAAAAAATTATTTTTATTCTGTTTCATTATTATTTTTATTTGTTTTTAACTTTTATTTTTAATCTTAGAAATGTTGAGTATAGATGAGCTACCCAGACCACGCACCTAAAAGACTTTCAAACATTTGATTCCGGGCTAAAAGTCCACAGCCACACCAATGCTCGCTTCCAGATATATATTAGCAACCAATGCAATATGAACATGTTAGCATAGAATCACGCACGCTGCATGATATTATTGGAGAAAACATGAGCTTCAACCAGTATAGGAATGTGCTTCTATCTGGCGAAGGAATCATGTATGTAATAATAAGAGAAAAATGCTGCGTATGGATGAGAGAGCAGTCTTATCTTGCTGACTTATCTTCTCAATCCATAGAACTGGAATGGGTCAATGGCACAGGAAATACATCTGCATCCATTTCAACGATATGACTACCTCTCTTTGGGGTCATGCATTCAGTTGGACTCATAGCCCTAGGTGCTAACACACTTCACATTACATTGATATAAACGTCTATATATCTCTCCACCAGCACTGACACAACTATGAAACAAATAGTCCGAAATCAAAACCCCTTTAAACTAACATATATTTAAACTAGTCTAGCAGCCATCTGTACTCAACTAACATTTAAATCATTTTATTAATTTAATAAAAATAAAATATTTAGTTTACAGTTTTAAAATCATTTTAAAATGACATTATATTTAACTTATTTTCTTTCCAGAAATACTATTTTTAACCTATTTTAAAATTTAATAATGCACAAATAACGATGTGTTTTCTATCTTTAAATTCATTTGCAATAGCAAACCCCGCCCTATTACAAACAGATCTTTTTAGCATGAATAAACAAAAATAAAATACAATACTTTTTTTTTAAGAGATTACGTTTAAGACTTTAAATAAGAGTTTAAAATCGCAAAATTTATAGAAAGATAAAGTTTCAGGTTTGCTCCAGAGAGAAAGTCTATAGTTCATTTTAAAGACAAATAGAGTTCGAAGTTTTAAGTTTAAGAGAGTTTATATTTAATTTTATCATTTAGAAATTTATACCTTCCTTTGTCCTGTGCTTATTCCTTCGTGACGAAGATCTAATTTATGCAAGGGCCCTTTTCTTGCGGACGATGACGATTTATGAAGCTTGACGAAGATTTCTGCATATGGCACCAGTGGTTCGATCCTGGGATCCGTGAATAGGAAAGCTGCCTTTGGCCGGCCGCACCGAAGGAAGCACGATGAAGCTAATTACATTTTTTTGGTGACGGCAATAACTTTTAAAATTATTTTTAAATATTTTACTTTCAGCAAGGCTTACGAATTCAAAACTTTAATTTCTTTAATTCTCTCTAACTAATTAATTATTGTTTTGGATTTTCCTTTTATAGTCCTCAGGCACCTTATCTCTGGAATGCAGGATTCATCAAACATACTTCATGTCTGTATTTTATTGGTTTATTGGGTTTGTGTCCAAGGTAAGATTTTGGGTTTTCCACTGAGGTCTGTGTCTATATCTCTGGGCGGGAACTCTTATCTATTTCGTAATCATCTTTTTAATTGTCATTTTGCCCTAAGGATCTGTTTGTAATTTTTATATTTAAAAATTAAAAAAAATCTTCGCTATTATTAAAAAGGTTTTTATTTTATACTTTATTTAAAGATTAGAATCTTTGTTTCGATTCTATAATTTTTTTTAAGCTTATTTTAATATTTAAATCAAACATTAATAAATTAATAATTCGTTATTTGTGCATTTTGAACGTGTGTGTTTTTAATTCAGTATTAGATATTTACAAAACATTACGTATTAGAATTTAAATGTAACGCATATATATATATATATATATATATATATATATATATATTACAATATATATATTTATATATATATACTGTTTCAAATTGACATAATCTAATTTATTGTTCTTGTAAGTAAGCAAACAACAGTGCCAAACCATATAGGAGTATAACTTCAAAGATTAATGTCGACAGTTCTTTTGAATTTGCAGTATTTTATTTGTCATTAATGTGTTATTAATGTTATTGTTAAATAATTGACATTGTTTTGGATAATTAAATTATTTTATTGGAAAGTTTACTATTTTCTTGATTTTATATGATATGCTCAAACTATTCTTGTAGCTATGCAGAATGTACATTGGTGAGACCAGTCATGGCATTGAAAAGTGCTTGCAAGAACACAAACTGATGATTAGAAAAGAGAAAACAGATGTGTCTAAGGTAGCAGACCATGTATGTAACCAATGAACATATATTTAATTGGGAAAATAAAAAAATATTGGATAGAAAAGTACAAAGAAGAAAATTGGAAAAAGTTCCAGCCATGACGGTGGTAAACCGCCCCATAAGTCAACCTAGTGTGATGAGCTGGTATTCTTTTGCCAGCTCATATTCATATATATATATGCACATATATATTTTATTAAAAATCACGTATATGTTATTTTTAAAATAAAAATTATTTTGAAATGGAATTTTAAAAGTTTTTTTTAATAAATTAAATCGAGATAAATATATATATATAAGAGCTTGCAATTTTTTTTTTTTAATAAAAGTTTTTCTTTTGTTTGTTTCTAATTCTTAGAAATTCTTGTTTCTAATTCTTAAATATAGAAGAGAAAAAAAGAAAGAAAATTATAGATTGTTTTTTTTGCAATTAGATCTATTGTTGAGACTTAGATAGTGGAGATATTTTTGTGCTATATATTATGCTCATCAATTTGGAATGTTTCCATGGGATTAAAAGCAAAATTTGACCAAAAAAGGACATATATTAAAGGTGTGAATCCAGACTTTGAGGACTCAAAAAAACTATAAATTATGGGATTGCCTTTTGTTTAAATTAATTGGAATTTTGCTGGAGATAATGATTGATCGATTGGTTTTTGATTCGGCTCGGACTTGTCTACAATTTAAATCCTGCAAAGCTAATTAAACAAATAATATTTTAAAGTGCAGAGAATATGTTGAGTGGCTAAAAAGTATCAGAACATTCCCCCTTGGGGAACTTCTCTTTTAACAATCACCTGGAACTGCCATTGGAAAGGCCGATCTTGTGAATGGGAACAGGTAGAGCTAACTGCAGAAAATGGGCTAAAATGGAAATCTCGGAATCCACGATAACCATAGGATGAGGTACTTTTCCTCACAGAATCAAGAAACTACACTGGTCAATCAGGATAACTAGACTTTTTCTTACAAGAAACATTTGTGTGTTAATGTATAATATGTGTAATGGCATAATAGAATAATGAAAACCCTTCACTTCAAATAGATATAAGTTTCAACAATAGAAGGTAGTTTTATAGGTTTGTTAATTACATATATTGTACTAACTTAAACTAACCAATATTATATTTTTAATTAACCTTTTCTTTCTTTTCTATCATTGTTATATTAGCAGTATGTATCTAAATAAAAATTGTATACTCAATCTAAGGGAAGAGATATAAAAAGAGAAAGAGGTCCAGTGAGTTCGGGAATAAGGTTAACATTTTTTATAAGTGACCCTTGAGTTCACTCCTAGTCTGTATATACCATAATTACTGGTGTCCTTTTATACCCTGGGATTAAGTGACGGCAATGTTTCTTTGAGAATATGTTAAATCAGTATTAGTAAAAAATAGATCAAGATGGTTTGGTTCAATAAATGCAAGGGGAGGGAGTGAGAAGGGAGAGAAAAAAGGATTTAATAAATATTTCAACATTAATCAAGTGTTTGTTTGATTTCATTATTATTTAATTAGTTAAGTATTATATTCCTTTTATAGAATTTGAGTCCATCACATATTGTTTAAAGATTGCATTTGGTGATTTCCATTCGTAAACAAATAAACAGCTCAATTGTAGAAATCTTCACAATCTGGTTCCAAGTGGAAAAGCTAGGTGGTGCTCTCATGCAGCCACCTTATTTTGTAATTTTTATAAAAAAAATACAGTCTGTGCAAAATGTTGTGGCACATAGGAGAAGAAAAGAAAAGGGTGTACCAATTGTAGGGCTTGTTAACTTAATAAATGGTCTGGGTCTAGAGTAAGAATGATGATTGAGGCAGGTTTGGGTGGTTCAATTGGGGAGATAGTATCCCAGTAGAGGAGGGTTTTGAGTTTTGAAAGTAATTTAAAAATATTTTAGATAAAAATGCAAGATAGAATTAAAATAAAAACATCCGGAGGAGAAAAAGAGGAAACCCTATTTAAATACCTAGAAAGTTTAGAAGAGTTTTTGTATATACAAGGCAAAGGAAGAAAAGAAAATAATCATAGCAAGTAATCATTTGGTGGGCATGGCAAGAGATTGGTGGAGAATAATATAGAAAAGACCGGATGATTTTAAGCAGTATAAAAATAAATTAATGCATACATTTTGGAATATAGAGAGACAAGAAAAGATGTGAAGTCAGGTAGAATTAGAATGATATATAAAAAAGGAATAGGATATAGATAGTTTTTTTAAAACAAATGGTGAAATTGAGAAGGATGATAAAATATCCTATTTCAGAACATCAGATTATAAGCATCATAAAAAAAATATGCCAAAAAATGTACAAGAAATATTAGCAATCTGTAGGTGTGAAGGACTGGAAGACATATTGAAAGTCCTTAGAGAGGAAGAAAACATACCAAAAGAAGAGAATCAAGAACAACTATCTAAACTATTAAATGTAGTCATTAAGGAAGAAGAAAAGATCCAAACAATGGCTGAACAAACCTGCCCTGTGATATCGATAAAAATACAGGGAATAGAGATACAGGCTCTACTAGACATTGGAAGTCAGTTCTCTATAATCTCGAATAAAATATTAGATCAAATCAGAGGTCAGAAGAGGAAAATACAGTTGTTACCATTAAAAAAGTCTGAAATAACTATGGCTAATGGTAAAAGAGTTAAGTTGGACCCTATACAAATATACGGGGAAATACAAGTGGGGGAGAAAAGGATATAGCATACATTATTGTCAATGTTAGGTTTGGTAGAAAATCTTATATTGTAGTCAGATTTTATGCACCAAACCGGGACAAAAAATAATTATAGCGAAAAGAATATAGTGATAGAAAGTTAAAAGGTGTCATTTAGTGGTCATAGCAGACAGAGTAACAATAAGGTAACATATAGGGTAACCAATGATATATACCAAGAAATAGAGCATAAAACAACTGAGTTAGGGAGTAATAATAGGGGCTGGGAAAGTCAACTTAAAGAGGTACTTTTGCAAAATGAACAAGTATTTGCCACAAAACCTGGAATTATAAGGGATATGTTCACTGGATAAAGGTGAAAGAACAAACTCATTTTCAGGGTAGGTCATAGACGGTTTCTGTCAAATACAAAGATGAAGTAGATAAACAAATACAACAAATGGAACAATGGGGTATCATAAAAAAACAATCATCATATATAAACCTGTTGGTAATTGTAAAAAAAAAAGATGGCTCTATGAGAGCATGCTTAGATGCTCACCAGTTAAATACTATTACTATACCAGTCTGAGATGTTCCACTCTGAATTAAAGATTTGTTACAATTTAAGAGAAAAAATTTTTTTTGTCATTCAATTTGACATCAAGTTATTGGCAGATGTCACTTCACACTGACGACCAAAAATACACAGCATTTCACTATGAAGACTTTACATACATGTTTGAATAAGTTCCTCTCATTAACAGTGGATTGGGACTACTGTGATGTTTAGATCAGGTCCTGTCTTAGAGGGTAAAGAAATTCATTCAGTATTATATGGACAATGTTGTGATCGTGTTATGATCACCACAGTAACATTTGGAAAACTTAGCTATGTTTCTTCAGGAGGGCCATTAAAAAAATATCACAATAAATCTAAAGAAAAGTAGTGTACTATAAAAGGAAATTATATTTCTCAGTCATCTCATGCATGCCCAAGGTGTGAGACCCCACTCTGACAAGATGGAAAGGATCATTAGATTTCTCCAGCCAAAGAACAGAAAATAAATTAGGTCTTTCCTAGGGATATGTAATTTTTATCAAAGGTTCTACCAGGACTTTTCTACAAATATGGAAGTGCTTGTGCATCTGCTGAGAAAAGAGAGCAAGTGGGAGTGGATGGAAAAACAAGATCAAGCATTTAATCAAGTCAAATAAAATTATGTAGACACTGTTTTGCTCACATATCCAGATTTTGGCAAACCTTTTATGTTACAGACAGTAGCAGTAGGATTGGGAGTGGTTTCAGGATAATGAAAAGAAAATACCTTGAGTTTTATATTTTATTTAAGTAGAACATTAAACTCAGCAGAAATAAATTTTACCACAACAGAAATGGAAGCAGTAGCAATTGTTTGGGCATTAAATAAACTTAAGCATTTGCTTCTGGGATTTGAGGTTATTATAATCACCGATTATTGCTCCAGGAGAGAAAATATAGTGCCAGATATATTAGGCAGAAATCTGATTTTGGACCACTGGCCAAAATTTAACACTAAAGGGAGCTCGATTAATAGCTCTTAGAGCCAATCCTAAGAGTCGATAGAGAAAGATATGAGGGTGTAATAAAGCAAATTCCAGACAATCAGAAATTCGTATCTGGTGGAAAAACAAATTACATAGGTATAAAATAATAAATGGATTGTTTATGTTTTAGGTTAAAAAGGAGATAGATTGCCTGAGAGTTATACCATGAAATCTAAGAGAAAAGCTAATAAATTATGTACATAGGTTATATGGACATTATGGCTCACTTAAAACAAGTAAACTTCTATAGAGATGGTATTATTCACCAAATTTGTATAGGTCAGTGGTCATTACATTGCAGAGGTGTCATGAATGTCAGAAAAAGAAACTGGCTAATAAAAATTATGCTGGTATGTTGGCACAAATAATAGCTAAGAACCCAAGTAAGCTGTAGCCATTGATTTTTATGGCCCGCTACCATCTTTTCACAAGTATATATTAGTAACATATGATGTTTTTTCAAAATTAGTACAGGCCTATCCCTTGTGAAGGGCTGATGCCAAATCCTTCATAACCATGCTAAAAGAGAAATAATTTATTCAAGTTGGAAACCCCCGGCAATTTCGAGTGGCTATGGTATCCCTTGTATTAAAGGAATGGAAAAGTTGACTTCAGCAACATCAGATACACTACGTTCTCACCTCTATCTGTAACCCCCAGTCTAATCCATGCAAATGGGTTATGATAGAATTGGGGAACTTGTTTCGTGTACATTTGAAAGGTAACCGGCACCAATGGTTTAAGGCAGGGGTCCCCAACTTTTTTGCACTTAAGAGCACATTCTATAATAATGGCCAGGTGGCGAGCACCATTTATTTTTTCAATGTAAATTTATAGTTGGATATTGTTAATAATACACATAATGTACAAAAAAATATTTATTTACGCTGTAAAAGTATTGCCACAAATGGTTAAAATTATTAACTATACATACCACGAGTCTACAGGGCTAGCTCCGGAATACTTGCATTATGGTCAGGTCAAGCCTTCTCTTCTCAAGCGCCCCATTCCTACTGGGGATAAAACTGTGAATGTAGCAGAGGATTGAAGATTCACTAGAGACAGATTGAAGAAAGCTGAATAGAGAATAAAGAAAGGAAATGCTCATCTGATACACTTTATGGTAGGAGACCGAGTTTATGTTAAAATACAGCCAGTTAGTAAATTGAGTGATAAACAATATAAATTTTTTTTTCTTTATTTGAAGGTCCCTACAGGATCATTCAAAAATGCAGGACTAATGCATTCATAGTACAAGGAAAAAGAAATAAAAAGAAGACCGATAATGTACAAAGCCTAAAACCATATAAAGAGAATAGAAATTGGCCATGGGGTAAGTAAAAATATTCTTTTTGTTGGTGGGAGGTGCAATGAGCTGGTATTTTTCTGCCAGCTCATATATATATATATATTTATTAAAATCATGTATGTGTTATTTTAAAATAAAAATTATTTTTTGAAATGGAATTTTTAAGTTTTTTTTAAAAATAAATTAAATGGAGATAATAAAAAAAAGGTCTTGCAAGTTTTTTTTTTAATAAAAGTTTTTCTTTGGTTTGTTTCTAACTCTTAAAAATTCTTGTTGTCAAGCATTGGTGATTGAGAGGTCAGCACAGCCACCTTACAAGCAGGTGTCCCGGGTTGGCGGGTTCGCTTCCCAGTTGATGCTGTGACACATGAGAAAAAAAATTATTGTTTCTAATTCTTAAAGATAGAAGGATGAAAAAGAAAAAAAGTATAGTTTTTTTTTGTAATTAGCTCTATTGTTGAGACTTAGTTAGTGTATGTATTTTTGTGCTATCTATTATGCTCATCAATTTGGAATGTTTCCACAGGATTAAAAGCAAAATTTGACCGTAAAAGGACATATTAAAGATATGAATCCAGACTTTGAGGACTCAAAAAAAAACCTATAAATTACAGAATTGCCTTTTATTTAAATTAATTGGAATTTATCAAAAATTGTGATTGATCAATTGGTTTTTGATTCAGTTCCGACTTGTCTATGATTTAAATCCTGCAAAACTAAAATAAACAAATAATATTTTAAAATGCAGAGAATATGTTGAGTGACTAAAAAGTATCAGAAATTTCCCTCTTGGGGGAACTTCTTTTCCAACATCACCTGGAACTGCCATTGGAAAGGCCGATCTTGTGAATAGGAACAGGTAGAGCTAACTGCATAAATTGGACTAAAATGGGAATCTCGAAATCCACAACAACCATAGAATTAGGTACTTTTTCCCACAGGATCAAGAAACTACACTGATCGATAAGGATAAGTAGATTTTTTCTTACAAGAAACATTTATGTTAATGTATAATATGTATAATGGATATTGAAAAACCTTCACTTCAAACAGGTATAAGTTTCAACAATAGCAGGGGTTTTTACAGGTTTGTTAATTACGTATATATTACTAACTTAAACTAACCAACCGGTTTTTACAGGTTTGTTAATTACATATATATTACTAACTTAAACTAACCAATCTTTTCTTTCACTTCTATCGTTGTTATATTAGTAATATGTATCTAAATAAAAACGGTATACTCGATCTAAGGAAAGAGATATAAAAAGAGAAAGGGGCCCTGTGAGTTCTGGAATGGAGTTGAGAGGGTTTGAGTCTTGCTTTTAAGCACACTCTTATTAGTAAGTCACCCTTGAGTTCACTCTTAGTCTGTATATACCATAATTATTGGTGTCTTTTAATATACTGGGATTAAGTAATGGTGCATGTTCCTTTGAGAATGATATGTTAAATCAGTATTAGTAATAAATAGATTGAGATTGTTTGGTTCAATAAATGCGATGAGAGGGAGTGAGAAGGGAGAGAAAGAAAAAGGGTATAATAAATATTTCAACATTAATCAAGGATTTGTTTGATTTCATTATTATTTAATTAGTTAAGTATTATATTCCTTTTATAGAATTTGAGTCCATCACAGATTGTTTAAGGATTGCATTTGGTGATTTCCATTCATAAACAAATAAACAGCTCAATTGTAGAAATCTTCACAATCTGGTTCCAAGTGGAAAAGCTTGGTGGTGTCCTTGTTCGGTCACCATATTTTGTAATTTTTATAAAAAAAATATGGGCCATACAAAATGTCGTAGCACAGTGACTATACATGATATATGGAAACCATTAATCAACTTTACTCTTAGGGAAAAATCGAGATATATATGAGAGATGATGACCTGGACCAACTGATGAGTGCTGGTTTAGCATGCAATGCATCTTGGGGGTTATTTATATGAAATTATTTATGAAATAAAAAAGAATGGAAAAATATGGAAGTTGTCTAATCTATAAAAAAGATATTACGCATAGGAGAAAGAGAAATGTAAATAGCTATGTGTGTGTGCTGAAAATCAGATATATTAATCTTTAACTTGGATTAAAGTTTATATCTGTGCTAGAGAAAATCTCTAGTTTAATAAATGATTAGTAATAATCATTACATGTTTATCAAAAAGTTGATAACACAAAAGTTGGGAGAGGAGTAAATTGATGCTTGAAAATAAAAATGAGTCAATTTGCTCTACATAAATACTCTTCATGTAATAAAGATATATATGAGAGATAATGACATGGCCCAATTGGTGAGTGCTGGTTCACACAAAATGCATCTTGGGGGTTATTTGTCTTTTATTCTATCTTTATTTATATGAAATTATTTATGAAATAAAAAATAATGGAGAAATATGGAAGTTGTCTATAAAAAAAGGAATCCCATAAATAAGTATATGAAATTTCTACTGACTGTTGTCTTTGACAGGTTGACCCAGTTGGTTAGAGTGTTGCATTACAATATTGAAGAATTTAAGTATCAGGCCAGCAAAACCTGAATAAGAGGGGGAAATAATACCTTTCAAAATGGTGCGCATGTCTTAACATGTATACTATTACTAACAGTTGAATGTACTTGGAATATTTAAATAAAGTTAAATTTATCTAAAAACATTCAATACTTATATTAGACGGTGGAAATGGTCCAATGTATTGTTTCGGGCAATCTCAGAGTGGTCACGCACAAGAATTGGCTGTAGTCAGAGCTACAGCACAGATATATATTATTCAATTATTAATCTAGGTAGATATCATTATATAATCACAATAATTAAATGGCTATGGAATATAAACATATTATAAAATGAATGAGGTTGGTCTGTGTATATATTTCTTACCCACACACACACAAGAATAGAACAATATAAAAGCTATAAATTGTAAATTTACGCATATGATTGTATTATATATGTGTACAGTGTTTTTGTTTTATTTTATTTTTTTATTTTAATATATGACCCACGACTCTCCACACTATCTCATAACACTGATACACTTGAACACATATAAGTCGAACAAATTATCAACAATATATGTATTTCATGCTAAACCACCAATCATCAGTTGGTCCAGATTACCATCTCTACACATATATGCTGTAAGTGCTCAGATATATATTAAGATAGCCAATCCTCATACTTTAATGGACAGGTTTCAATCTACTCCACACTCCAACTCTTCAACCGTCCATCCAATTGAAAATCTGATGATGGAATGTTCAAAGGCCACCCTGAGGTCGAGATTCTTGTCACATCCATGTTGACCTAAGGTCAATCTGACCCCTCATGTACAGGACATAATTCATTTAATAGATATACATGGGATGGGCATTTTTTTATTTTAATAAATGCAAATGTTTCACATTTGTAATTTCATTTTTTTTTTTTTTTAAGTTGTTTACCTGTTTGAACATGTAAAAAAAAAAAGAAAGAAAATGAAATAGTTAAAAGTAACCATAAATGTTTCAATGCCCCCATATTTTATTTTTAAGTTATCAGTTATTTTTTATGCTAATACATTAAGAAAAGTCAGGTGGCCATTGTTTTACCAAATGTTAAGATACACTAATGTATTAATGGTCATCCTGCTTTATATTTTTATTTTTATGCTTGTATAGAAAAACCTGGTTTATTTGTTAGATCGCTATTTTTAGTTTAATCCTTTGTAATAAAAAATTGAGAGAATTTTTAAATTGATGTTTATCTGTATAGTGGTGTGAGTCAACCCAAGACAAAACAAAAAAAAATGTCAATTAAAGATAAAATTCTTTAAAAGATGAAGTAGATGATAATAACCTAAATATGTAAAGAAAGTTACGTACATTGTTCGAATTCAGAAGCCAGCAGGATAAAAGTTTGAGGGAATTATTCAAAGGGGGGTGCCCAAATTTAGAGTGTAATAAAGATATTATACAAGCTGTTAACCAGGTGCTGGACAAACAGACAGATATATATATATAAGCTTACTAGGTTAGTGGATTATGTGATTATTGTAGACAAACTAGACTTTATTTTTTTATGTGTCACCGAAGTTATTCATCAGTCTATATTTTATGCAAATGTTACTTACAAAGATTACCATTGCTATGGAGTTCTAGACTTAGTAATTTGATGGTTATTTCAGCAGTCATTGCAGAAGAGATCGAGTTTGCCGAAATCTTGTGATGCTACAACGAGCTCATGTCGCTTGTCTGAGTATCACCAGCTATATGCTGTGCAGGCCCTATATCCAGGCTGAAATTTAGAAGAAAATGTGGACTGTCTAGCATTATACAAAGCAAGAAGAAAGGGTTCAAAACTGAGCCAAATCTCTAGTGAAAATCTCTTTCAATTAAGTTAAAAATAGCAGTTTTCATGAGATTGCCATAGCAGTGAAAGCAGTGAAACCAAAGCCAGGATGAAAACAAATTTCTATGTCAGCCAGCAAGATGGTTATAGGATGGAAGCATACTTCAGTGCACCCATCCAGCTCCATCAAGCTGTTAACAAGTAGTCACCCAGGTCTAGCCAATGATCATGATGAAGATCACCAGACTGATGTATTGTTAAAGAGAAAATCCTTACCACTCTGTTGGTCAGATTATAGCATGATCAGTGACCCCAAGTCCAGATGAAGTATCAAGACCCTGGAGGGTAAAATCTATTTTTTTTTTCAATATTATTTGTATGTTTATTTTATGCATATATAACTTGTTAAAGATGAACCTTATTATGCTGGGCAGTTTATCTCTCAGCCTAGTATATGTATGTCAAATCATTTATCCACCAAGCCCAGGATTCTTTCATGTTAAACATCTTTCCATCTTTAGCTTAAGATATACGCAAATTATAAGACAAGTGTGTGCATGTTCAATCATATTTTAATAATGTTTAAATCATACAAATGTGTATAAATTAATGAAAGATAAAACACATTTATGTTTTTACTTTGTCTCTTCACGTACTTGATGTATATCAGCGCATGAGTATAAAATGTTATTAAATAGTGAAATGGATGTAAGAATAAACATACATGTATGATCGTATATTTATTGATATTATATGACTTATTATAATGCCTAATATATTTGTGTGGGTATAGACCTCAGACCACTTCATCCAAAAATATTTCAATGAGTTAGGGTACAGTCAGTGATGGATTAATGGGGTTTAATAAATATTGATTTATTTGTGTTAATAAATATTTACTTACTATTTTACAAGTTATTTTGTTACATGAATGTTTCATTTATTTTTTTCTTTCTAATAATATAATTAAGTGTATATTTCCAAGAGCGGCTTGAGCTTATAATAACCTGAGATAAAGAGAGGACTGAGCTTATGTTTTATCAGGCATTAGATATTTAATATCATGCGAATATTTTGTATAGTTGATGTGTTGTGTAATGGGTTGGTGGTTGTATATCTTCGGAAGAGAGGATTTTCTCTTTCTGGGAGTGGCATGTAAAGGCCAGGTTTAAATACAGTCTTTCAAAGGTATGCAGTGGCTAACATCTTGACTTCCACCAGCATGGTAATGAAATTCTAACAAGGGGGAGGTTATAGTAACCAGCTGTGGTTTAATATCTTGCTCAATTAACAATTTAATCATGTAATTTAAATTATGGAATCTATATTTCGATGGAATTGTTACCGATCCCTTACCCTGAAATGTTACAATTATTTCATGCTTAATATGAACGCTTAAAAAAATAAACAGGGTGGAGGTTCGCCCAGTACAGTATAAATACAACTAAAACACCATCGTCACAAATCTTTAGGAAAACCCCAGGCATATTATGTTTTATTAATTAGTTTTCTTTTGTTATATGTTGACTCCATCATTCAGATAGATCATACCACTGTATTATCAGAAATTTTAGAGTGTTCTAAGCTTGTATTTAAAACCAATGGCATTGTCTACCGAAATGAACAACTTGAAACTATTACTCAGGGGAAATCTTGGAATCTGCTGGCAATTCTTTTTAAAAAAGGCTTTTATTACTAATCAAAAATAATACTATGAAAAGTTGAAAAAGAGGATAGTTTAGTAAAAAGCAAACTGATATGGACATTTATGAATAACAAAAATAAGCCCATTTATATTGCTTCTTGGCCTTTTGGCTAAGATCAAAGTATAGTATCTGTTCTTATCAGCTTAATATCTGATACGCTCTCTAATAGAGGTCAGATTATTAAACTGATTTTTGGAAATAAGTGTGGAGAGTTGGGGGCTTGCTCCACCTCTGCCATGGGTTGACTTGGTATTGCAATATCTTCAGGAACAACCCATTTCTCTTCCCAGAGGGAAAAAAGCCCATTTGTTATTTACTAAATCTAGTAAATTTAAGATACTTACAAAAATATTAGACACAATCCTATACTTGAACATAGATCTGAGTAGTAATTGTGGGTCAGGGAAATAAGTTGATGAATTCATAAGCCCTCAGATAATAGATAATTAAAATACTTTTTGTAAAGAAGTTTTTTAAATTACTTTATCTGAAATTTAAAGCTTGATAATGGAAACCAACAATGGAAAAAAATGACTAGATCACATTAAATCATACTAATTAAAATGAAACAAATCAAATGACTATTCAGTTTATAATTTATTATGAATTTTCCATTCAAAGAAAAGATTTATTCCCTCTACTTTTTATCGTTCTTAATGATTTTTTAAAAAACGTTTTTCATTTCAGCATGTGCTCTGAAGTCATCTATCCTCTCCCTCTCTCTCGCTCTCTCTCTTACTCTCTCTCTCTCTCGCTCTCTCTCTCTCTCGCTCTCTCTCTCTCGCTCTCTCTCTCTCGCTCTCTCTCTCTCTCCCTCCCTCCCCCTCCCTTCCTCCCTCCCTCTCTCTCTCTATTTCTCTCTCTCACTTTTATTTACAAAATCGAAACAATATTTGTAATACCTCATTTTGCTGATTACTCAGAAGTATAGGACATTCTAGTTTGGGGAAAAAACTTGAATTCGGATCCCTTATATTAGAAAATGGCTTACTGGTAGATTACAAAACCAGAAATGATATCCATCACATGATCACCATTTCTTATGCTTATTCACAACTGTTATTAAAACAGGCAAAACTCTCTATATGTATTGCCACTCAGTACACACCAGAGCAATCATTAGATCCTAAGATTCAAGTGCAGGGCTCTCAGATCCAAGGATCCTCACTGGCGAAGGCCACAAGCCAAAAACTAGTTTGGGAATATTGGATGAGTAGGCACTAGATGGGGATTCTATGCACAAGCCTTCTGGCATCCATTGATTACTCTGGCTTGCACTGAGTGGCAATATGTATACAGAGTTTTGCCTGTTTTAATAACAGACATGATATCCTGGGGGCAGAATAAGATAGTTATGAAAAGATAAAATTAATTAAGAAAATGTCAAACCCAATTATTTCTAGGAAAATTATAACATGCATAAAGTTTAATGAATTCATGATTTTGTAATAACATATATAAAGTTTAATGACTTCATTTAAAATAACATGCATGAAGTTTAATAACTTCATGATTTTTGAAATAACATGTATGAAGTTTAATGAATTCATGATTTTTGAAATAACATGCATAAAGTTTAATGAATTCATGATTTTTGAATAACATGCATGAAGTTTAATGAATTCATGATTTTTGAAATACTGACTCAGTCAATTTCATTCGTAGACCTAGACACATAGGGGCATTTGCTAGACCCACAAGTGAAGAGGACTTTTATACTATTAAACAATTTATGAAATAAGAATATCAATTCAAAAAGACTAAAATATACTCAACAGATATTGTTTTTTAAGTACGTATTAAAATAATATTTTAAAAAAAGTCCTTCAATTAAAATTTTATAAATTTATTTAATTTAATTTACTCTTAAATTTGGGTTAAAGTACTAAAATTAAAATTCCTTGCAACAAATAATAATTTTTTTTGATGTTTGCCGATAATAACAACAACCAAAAAAGAGTGCAAGACAGCGGCATAAATAGAAGGCAGAAAACCATTCATTTTGGGAATTCAAAGTTTTCTGGAGAACAAAATCAGGCTTATTTAAATTTTTAATCCCACCCCCCAAAAAATTGCATATTGTGATAAATCTATTATTATAAAGTGCTGAAAATTTTTGAAATTTTTAAAGTGAAAGTCAACCTCCGATAATGCATTATTTTTTAAATATTATAAATTTCTGTACACTCAGGCCCTGATTTAAGCATGGTAAGTGAGAATTGGTATATATACAAATACATTCTAAACTTAAGTGATTCACTTAAGTTTTTTAAATTTTTATTGGCGGGCAAGTGCGCAGAGATTTATAATATTTAAGAAATAGCGCATTATTGGAGATTGACTTCTGCTTTAAAAATTTCAAAAATTTTCAGCGTTTTATAATAATAGTGTAAGCTTGTGGTTAAACACCTGTAGAGGTCCCTACTATCGCATTTTTACATGCATATTCTCGAGGTGATAGCCTCAGTAAATATTTATAAGACATATAAGTCTTACTGTAGGTATTTAAAAATGAGACTCTGTCTTTCTTCTGTGATAGGTTAACTAAATTTGTACAATTCAATATTTCATTATAGCATCAGCACACAATAGACTCAAGACTTGATTTAAGCATGGTCAGTGAGAGTTGGTGTATATACAAGTATGCTCTAAGCTCAAGTTTTTAAAACTCTTTCTGGTGGGCGAGTATGTGGAGATTTATAATATTTAAGAAATAGCGCATTATCGGAGGTTGACTTCCGCTTTAATAATATTGAGATAAAGAAATAATAAACTATATGAAAATTTTGCAATATACATATGTAAGTAATTAATCAAATAATTTTTCACAACAATTATTGAGTGCAGTACCATTTGTGAAAAATCATTTGAAAACTGAGCCAATAGTAAAAGAATTGGAAATTCCATTTAACAAAATACTCATTCATGAAATGCAAGTTTTCAAATGATATTGGTAGAAGTAATATTTACATTTCTATGGCCATTGCATTAGTTGAATCATTATTTAACATCATTATTTTACAAATTAAAAATTATAATATCATGTACAAAATATTGAACAATAAATCAAATGTTTTCCTGAAGGGTTGTGATGATGGTGTTCTAGCTGTATTTTTATATTAGACTATTTCCATCATCTAATATGTGTGTTGAAGGTCTTTGGAAAAGTTTAATCTTTTATTTAAATATTCCAAATACATTCAACTGTTAGTAATATCCCAGCAAACATATTAGTATATGCACCACCTGTTTGCCGTGATATTACTAACAGTTGGTGCATATACTAACCTGTTTGCTGAGATATTATTAACTGTTGAATGTATTTGGAATATTTAAGTAAAAAAATTAAACTTTTCTAAAGACTTTCAACACACATATTAGATTATGTAAATATTCCAATATAAAAATACAAATAAATAAAGTATCTTGCTCTTTTACCAAATGAGAGCTCCATGTATCCAAAAACTGAATATGAAATTGACTTTCCAAATAAAAAAGTGATTAAAATTTATTTTTAATATAGTTATTGTATGTATACCACACAATACTAAATCATCCATGCACTTTACTACTGTTACACAATGCTTTTTTTACCACCCTCTTTTACAGGTTACAGTTTCGATTGCCCCAGCAATCTTCTTCAGAACTTTTATATCTTCTAACTTCATCTGCTAAATTCAAATTTGAAGAAGATTGCTGGGGCAATCGCAAATGAATTTAGCAGTTGAAGTTAGGAGATATAAAAGTTCTGAAGAAGATTGCTTTAGCAATTGAAACTGTAAACTGTAAAAAAGGGTGGTAGATAAAGTATTGTGTAACAGTAGTAAAGTGCATGTATGATTTAGTATTATATGATATACATTTGGCAGTGCAATAAGAAAGAACAGTTATTGTATTTCTTAAAAAAGTCATTGTATGTACTTTTATTAGTCAATCTACCTAGTCTAAATGAAATATATATTGAATTATATGAAGGTTTGTGGTAATGGTATATTAGATGTGAGAATACGTTAGTCTGTTTCCATTATCTATCAGTAAATGTTAAATGTATAGAAAATTTTAAACTTTATTTACTTTTAAATACAAACAACATATTAATAATAACACACAAAGAAACAATGCAGGTTAGTAATTACATATTTAGAATAGTATTATTCTCCACTTTTCTTTAGGTGTTGCTGGCCTGACCAGTGACAGTATCAACATAGGAGTCAGATTCGCACTTCTAGATTCTCGAATATTGAATTTTAAGGCAAATTCTCTGCCTTTGGCATTCAACATTTACTGATAGATGATGGAAATAGTTGAACATATTATCACATATACTGAATTACTCTTGTATAAATATTTAATTTATTTATTTTGTTGTGGTTTTGAAGAAATATATACATATGATTAGCAGTTGGTGTTTCAAGTAAATGATCATTCATATTTTATATGAAATAAAGTGTAGCTCTAATTACAAGAGTTTCTGTTAAATACTGCTGTGAAGTGGTGTTCCAAAGATCTACTGACCCAACTGGTGTAAGATTATGGCTATTATAATATTCTGGGCTAGAGACAATCTCTAGTTTAATAAATGATTAGAGATAATTATTACTGTATTTATCTAGGGTGGGTAGTATCAAAGTTGTGGGTAGTGTGAGTTTGACACTTGGTAATCAAAATATAACAATTTATATATAAAGTATGAATAATTTTTATTTTTACCATCAAGGTTGTGAGATTCTATATTTATGTTGAAGAACATAGTGGTCAATGGATGATTAAGTTTTTCCTCTATAAAACTAATCTTAATATTGATAGCAATGCAAATGATCAAGGTATATATTCAAATCTTGGCCTATGGTACTGAGTCTATACAGTAGCAATTAAATAATTATCACATATACTTATATAAACATTTTTTTGTTGAAAACTATTAGCAGTCAATAAATTTTCAGTACAGTAATACTCACCCTATCATTCCCACATAATTTCAATTTTTTGGCACAGAATTAGTCCTGCCCTAAAACAATTGCTTTTCAATTTGTAATTCATGACAATAACTAATGTTTTGGATAAATTTATATAAACAACTTATGAAGTAAACCAAAATTTTAATTAAACTACTAAAACATTATATGTTCACCATTTCTTAGTCAGACACGATCTGTTAAAATATTAGCAATATTCTCTATATAATAGTACCACCCACTACAGACAGTAATAATGAAGGAATATAAAAGATTTGTGCATCAAAATTTCTATTTATTGTTTACTCATTAATATCCTCTGACCAGTTTCTAGCTTGGGGCCTTCATCAGTGAGAAGCCTTGACTGAGATTACTGCTTCTAGATTTTTGGATTTTGATGCACTAACCTTTTATCATCCATTGATTATTGTAGCTTGCACTAGATGGCACTACTGTATAGAGAGAGTTACTACTGTTTTAAGAGATTGTGCAAGCATAAGAAATGATGGTCATGTGATGTTTTAGTGGTTTAATACAAATCCTGGTCAAAGCATGATGATGACTATAGTTACTTAAAAACCATAAAAATCTATAGGTACTGAACTAAGTTCAGATGTGCATGATTATACAAGGGAATGAGCTTGAATTGAAAACTATTGATTTTTTATTTGGACTCGTAGTTTTATAGTTAATTAAAAGATAAAGTGATTGCTTGAAGGATGCATTAAATCCAAAGATCTGCAGTGCTCTCAGATCCAAGGCTTCTTACTGATGATGGACACAGGCTAGAAACTAGTCTAGATATATATTGGATGATGAGGAACTATATAGGGATTTTGATGCATAAATCTTCTAGCATTACATTTCAAGAATTTTTTGCTCAAAAATAAGCCATAGAATATATGAGTGTTTATTCTACAACTGTTTTGATGAATTGAAGCATTGTGCGACATTGAAAAACTCATGTTGAGCCTAAATTGTTGCAAATGGTGTAGATTACTCAACTAGAGACATGCACATGAATTCCATCAACCAAAATAGTGCCAGGTTTTGCCTATATTTTATGAAGGTTATTTTAAATTTTACCCCTAGAGATTTTTAAAAAGTTGTTACTATGAGCTAAATTTAATCAAAATCATAGTCCAAACTTATATAAGGTTCTACAAAGATCTTATTTATTGATCTTATAATGATCAAAATTTAAATTAAAGAAATTAAATCCTAGTCTTTAGAAGTTACCACATGAGGGATACAAGTAACTAAATATAAAACAAACCATAAAACAGTTGTGTCAGTGGATCGTAATAAGAATAAATTAATATTTGATAGTTTCACTGTTAAGAATCAAGAACTAAAAGTTGACCAAATTTTATAAGAATTATTTTTGTGGTTTTTAAAACAATGATTAACATAAATGGCAATTTTAATATTTTGAAACAAAGATTCAATAAATAGAAGTTTATTCCAGTGTTAAATAATTCATCAAAAGTTGCTTATCCAATTACCAAAAGAAAGAACATATATCATCTGACATTCCATTGCAATGCTTGTACCACTTTATTGGAAGACTTTAATTCTGCGCTGAAGTAAATTCATTTAATGTCACTAATTTTTCCTCATAATTTACACCATGTCTTTATCATAATTCTAATCAAATAATATTGTTACTTATTGATCATATCACATATTAATACTTAATAAACATTCAGAATAGTTCTTGTATAGTTTGAGCAGTGAAAGAATGATAAATTTGAGTGCAATGATTTGTGGATCAAAGTGTAGTCTTTTACCTTTGGTACTTAAAGTCAAATATGATTTTTTGTTCTGTGTTGCTTAGCATTCAATCTATCATTTTTGGTATTCAAACATTGTATGATCTTTTAGGCAACTAATTATATGACCAATAGTATAGCAATAATAAAGAAAATTAATGTTTGCTGTATTCCTATCAATACCCATGATCACATACACATAGAAAAGATAAAATCTTATTGACAATTAAAAATTATATCATTTACAAATGGACGTGTATGTGCGGCAGTGGATATATAGGTGAGTCGAGATGCACATTGGGAAAAAGAACTAAATAGCACTTGTTATTATTAAAAAGGGTTCAAAATACAAAAAAAAAATTATAAAAATAATGCTAATTTATCATCTGTCTTTTATGACTATAATAAATCATGTATATATGGTTTTGATTTTAATTATAGTAACATAAAAATATTGAAAACTAAAAGAAGTAATAATAAAAGAAAAATTAAGGAAGCGATGTTAATATATTGTAACGATATATAAATATGTCGTTACATTTATTTAAAATAAAAACTTTTAAGTTCGCATATAAAAATAAGTGTATTAAAAATAAAAGTAAAAAAAACTAAACGCTAAAATTAAAAACGTTTGTTATACGTATATATATTCGCACAGATGCTAAACTGTAAAAATATTTTTTTTAATAAATAAAAAAAAGGTATTTGAATGTATTTTTTATAAAAAAAAAGATTTATAAAAATATTTTAATAAAAAAATAACGTAAGTTAAAGTAAAAACAGGTATTAATTAATTCCTGTAATCTGTAAATGGAAATGATGTTTATTAATTATCTAAAAGCTGTGTAATTAAAAAGTCAGATGAAAAGTTAGATAAGAGAAGAAAGAAATTTTAGCTTGACCAATGGAAGCACTAAGCCTTGGCTCGGACCCTAACGAAAGTGATAGACTAGTGACGTTTTGTTCATTGAATCCTGGTGGATAATATAAAAAGGGAAATACAGTTTTTTTCGGACAGTTCCAGCGTTTGTGTTTGAGAGATGAGGTATGACGCACATACCACACTCTCTATTAAAAAAAAAAAAAAAATGAAAAGACTGTGATACTTTGAACCAGCTATTGCCATCTCCAGAACATTCCCTTCCAACGGAGGCGTCGTGGGAATTAATAAAAGCAGAAACCTGGACTCTTCTACCATAAGCTATCTGAAATGAACAATTGTTAAAATCAATCAAGAACTTTCGTCAAGTTTTACAAATTGATAAACAAGCCAACTGAAATGTTAAAACGGACTCTTATCTGACTTTTGTAAGTCTTTAAATCAAATTAATAATGTTTAATTTTATATGTTTTCCGATTGATAAACATCTTTTCCATTATTTTTTTTTCTTATTGTAAAGATTATTTAAATGCATGAAATTTAAGTTGTTTATAGACGCTTGCATGGATTCGTTTGCGGTTAATTATATTTTGGTTTTCATATTTGATCAAAATATATAGACATTCGATAAATAATGATACCTTACGGTGAGTATCTAAAATGTATTTATTCGGATGTCTTTTAAGTTATTGGTGACAACGCAAGTATCTTATGGTGAATACTATTGGGTTACTTATAAGTTTCCCTCTGCGATTGTCGGTATCAATAATTTTGTATTTTGATCGTTTATGTTTATTTTGAAATGTTTTTGACCGTGGAATCTATGTAATCGATCTATACCCAACATTTTTAAACTCATTTGTGCGAACGTATCTAAATGTTAAACTTAAGTCGGGCGTGAATGGCTATATAGATTTGTAAAGTTATATTAGGGGAGGGTAATCTTAGGTTATTTGTGTCGTTGTTGAATTGGGTCAATGGATTGGATATATTTGTGTAATTAGTAGATGTAGTATGAGTTTCGCTACGTGCAGAATCGCTGTATACACCGCACCAACCCTTTGCCTATGGATGGGATTGTAAGTCGGCAAAAAGGATCGCGGTCCCTTCCTATGGAGTTTTTATTTTATTGTTCTTCTTGCTATACAGACGTCATATTCCTGTATTAGACAAGAGTCAATGTTTTCTTAAACTATATTGTTCAGATGTCCATTCCTGACAGTATAGTATCTTTGTGCTGTTGTATTTTCATGCTACATTGAATACATAAATGTATCGGATGGATTGATGCCAGTTTGACTGCGAATTTTAGCCTAGGGTTAAATAGGGATAGAATGTTTTATTTTCAAATGCAGATCTATGTAGTCCATTCATACTCGACCCTCTAAATAAATAGTAAACTCATTATTTGCAATCTACTTAAATTTAGAATTAAAGATCAATATAAAATTATAAACGTTAAATTTATTCCTCAAAATTTAAATATTATTTTATATGTGCGTAAATAAATATTTTTATGTGTTAATTTCTGGCAGTGGCTTTTATTCTTTTATAGTTAAGATATAAAATTTATAGATTTTTATCTCTGCGTCTCCGCTGAGCTAGTGACTTGGGCTAACGGTCGGAATATTTAAAGAAAGTGGAATCTTAACAGTGCGTATCTGCCTACTTTATAAATTTTTCTAGGCTCAAATGCCTAGATGGCGCCCTTTGTAGTGCAGATATTGTTTTTGCGGTTAGATTCTATCTTCACTTTCATTCTGATTGGTACAATATAAATACAAGCAAGATTTAATCAAAAGATAGACAGCAAACATAATGTTATAAATTTATTGTTAACTTGAAAATATAGAGGATTTGAACTCAGACTTTCAAGAAACCTTCAACTATACTACTGATACACATGATCACATACATATAGAAAAGATAAATAATCACCAACATATGTATTTCGTGCTGAACCAGCACTCATCAATTGATTAAGATTATCATCTCCCACACATTTATATAATCAGTGTTCAGTTTTATGAACTCATATATATATTACAAATCAATGTCTGTATTTCTTCAAAATAATATACGTAAATTTATAAATAAATATTAGAAAATACAGTAATTAAAAGTCTATAAAAAATATAGCTATAAACACTATTTGGGAGCACTTTCAACTATCCTTATAGCTTTTGTCAACTAATACTGTTAAAAAATCAAATCCCCTATATTTCCAAGTTAACAATAAATTTATAACATAATAAACTAGAATATTTACAAAGTAAAATGTAGATTAACATTATTTAGCATAAATAAATAAAAATATATACAATAAATATGACACATAAATACAAAAAATAAAATAAGAATATCCTTCACTCTGGCCATTTTCAAAAAATACAATAAAAATGAATTTTACAACATTTATGATGATATGTAATATTCATTTAGTAACATAGTGTTCTATTGCTGGTATTGGAGTAGCTAGAATAGCTCTCCCAATTTCTAAAAACCAAAACTTAACATTATGTTTACCATAAAATAAATTACTTATAATGTAAACACATCAATGCAAATTTATATTTTAAGAAAGCATTTCTTAAAATGTAAATAAAGTATTTAAAGAAAATTATTTAAAGATTTCTTTGCAATTCCAATGTTTGGATATCAGAAATACCTTAAAATAAAGTATAAATAGCTTCCTCTATAAAATTAATTAATTATTGTGCAAAAGAAAATATTCAGGAATACATTTTATAATTTATCTAGGTTTAACTTATCAATAATAAAATTTAAGAAAAACAAATTATAAGTTATATTGCTTGAAATTATTTTATTCTCAGTCTGACCCTCTCTCATATATATCATATCATTCCCAAACTCATTTCCACTCTTCTCACTTTCACTCCATTTGAATATGCATCTTACTAAGACAAGTGACCTCTAATATTTTGTATAGGCATCAATTATTTTTCTCTTATATTACACATTATGGTGATCATTTAACATCTCAACATCATTTGAAAGAAAAAATTTCATATACTACATCTTGCCCTCTCTCAAATTAAATATTTCTAAATGGTTCAGTTATTACTTTTTCAATTTATAAACTATCTTCTATGAAGATACTTGTGGTCATGGATAGTGATTAAAGTGTAGAGTGTGGAATAATAACAAGAATATATCAAAATAAAATAATATCATCATGGGCAAAGTGCGCATCCAAAGAGTAGGTCCATATTCATCAGGCACCTAAAATCAAGTTGTGGCTCTACAAAGCTCTTACAGACAATGAAGAAATGTGACTGTCCATATTTGTATATTTCAAGAGATTCAAAATATGGAAACATAATTCTTCTATAGATTTTATAAGAATATTATTACTTTCTCGTTGACTATCAAATATTTTCCCCCACTGTATAACCCATTCAACATCATAAAAATATACCAAAAACATTCTAAAAATAATTTCTAAAACACAATATTAAAGAGAACAGCAATGATCTAAATCCATTTCAAGATGTTTTAAAAGTTTTCATGCTCAAATGATATCGATAAACATTCATCAGTACTATACATTTTATTTATTTATTAGGATACAATGTATAGATCAATATTATGTCCTTATATTCCAATAAATAACATACAATAATATTTTAATAATTTAATAATGCTATGTAATTCATGCATATCCAAGTGTTCACATTTTAAATACATATTTAGAAATATCCTTAAAGATTTTCAAACATTCATACCATTACTTAGTATTAAATTGAAGCAATGTATACCATTAATCTAAAAGTACTAATTAAAATATATATTTTCTTGAAAAAAAGAAAAGAAACAAATTACTAAGCAATAATATAATCTAAATAACTATAAAAATTACCCTTGATCTCATTTATACTGCTGAGACCATTTTACGGTGATCCGCTTCTCCAAAACCATATATGCAAAAAAAAATTATGATTGCGATCATTTTCATTTTTTAAAAAATATTAATAAAGTTATTTTACCTTAAAACTATATCATAGCAGAAAGTTAGTTTTAAAATAAATAATGGTAAACTTTTTAAAAAATACTATGTTAAAACTTAATACTAAAAAAAATCATAATAATAAAGATTAAAATTATGATAGGATTTTTCTTTTTCTTGCTTGTAAGTTAAATTGCTTGTTATGGGAGATCCTTCATTGCTTAGCCTAAAAAGGCAGCGTATGAAATAAAATGTACAAATATCAACACTTAACTCCAAATAAATCATATAATCCATGGAAAAACATTAATATCCTATTAGATAAAATGTTTATTTAGTCTTTTTCTGAAATTTTATCCAAAGATTTAATATTCATGTAAAACAACAGTTTAAAGTCTATTTTATATGAAACATTTCCTTTACGTACATTTTGGCTGTTGTATAAAGCAAGTATCTATCTATTAAGTGAATATAATTAATGTTCGTGTTTCCAATGATAAAATTATTATATCAGACATTATACTATAGATTATTATTTTTAATACATTTATCAGCAGGCATTATCAGGAATCCCCAACCCTATGCCCACGGAAACCATGGCGCCTGCAGACCATTTTACACGTGCCCGCCGCTATTCGAACATGATAAAAAATTATTTATCTGATCCAAATAAATTTAATGTTTAATTTTTTTTTTATAAATTATTGTATTATATTGTAATCAAATTGTAGGGCATACTACACTCTTACAGCGTAAAAATATCAACGTTAATTATATGTTAAAATTTTATTTTTGAAATAAATATTTTTTTGTACATTATGTGTATTATTAACAATATCCAACTATAAATTTACACTGAAAAAATAAATGATGCCCGCCACCTGGTTGAAAAAAATAAACGGTGCCCGCCACCTGGCAGGTATTATAGAATGTGCTCTTAAGTGCAAAAAGGTTGGGGACCCCTGCATTATATAATGTATTTATTTAATATATTCAGTAGCAAATATATAATTATGAATTCAAGTAATTTTTTTATTCTTTTAAGAAATTATGATTTTTATATCTTTTAAACATATATTTTGTCATTAAATATTTTTCAGATAAAGACAATTATATTAGTTAGGCATTTATTCACGAATATAATTTTAATCATCTTGAAATACAAATCTGGTTTCATTATTTTCAATAAATTATGTTATAATATAATTTATTTATTGTTTTCAATAGCAACTTCTTTTTAAAAGCATAAAAAAGAAAATTTAAATCATTTCCTTCAATTTGTCTCTATATCCATCATTCTTAAAATATAAGTTCATTTCCACTTCTTCAAAGACAATTCAAATATGAGTCAGTAATATCAATTATATATTATAAAACAGACCTTCATCATACCAACAGACATATTAAGTTCAATTTTCAAATACATGTGCAGAGTCTTAATTTTTTTTTCTTACAAATTTAATATTAAAAATATGATTTCTAATAAATATCTGATTCTTTTCTATCATTACAAGTAAATTAACTGCATTGTGATATAATAAATACTTTTTAAATAAACAATCAGTCATTTCAAGCATACAATCAATAAAAATTAAATTCATTCTGGATTTGTTACAATAATTCTCCTGGTATTTGCTATTTATCTTCCACAATATCCAAGTAGTCACTATCACATTCTGCATAATATTGAAGATCCTAAGCTAAGTTCAAGTAGATAAAAACATAAGAAAACTTTGGTGTTTAGTCTCATTTTTAAAATAATTATCCTGATTAAATTTTTCACAACACTTTCAAGCAAAATAATAAAAATGTAAAAGAAATTATCACTATTATATTATAAAACAAATATAGTTATAAGTTTCAAACTAAACTATAAAATACTAGAATTACAATTAACTAATATTCAAAACTAAGGAAAATCTATGTAGAATCTATAAAAACTGGAAAAAATCTGTCTAGATTAGCCTCAACCTTGGCTTTTATATCCATCTTGATCCAATCTTGCATTGGTTGTCAAGAAGTCAGCACAACTGCCTCACAAGCAGTTGCCCAGGTTGCGGGTTCGCATCCCAGTCGATGCTATGACACCTGAAAAAAAACCTACTAATTTACATAGCTGCATTAAATATAACTTTTAAAATTAAGCTTTAAAACTATGAGTCATCAATATTAAATAATTTTATTAAATAATTTTCAAATTATTTAATACCTCAATTATTAAATATTTTCACCTAAAATTAAATATTCTTATTTTAAACAATATTTAAATGTTTAAATAACCTGAAATTAATTTTTAAAAGTAAATTATTGCAACTAAATAAAATAATATTTTTATTCATTATTTTCCAAATATTGTCTTTAGACTGATAATTTTGTTACACTTTATTGTATCAAACTTTGGTTGGCAAGCTAAAATTAAAGTTTTATCTCACTAACTTTCTGAAAGCACACATATTCACACACAGTCACCTAATCATGTATTGCTTTCAGCACACTTTTAAAATAATATTAAATTAACTTAACATTTTAATATAAAGAATATATGAGCACTGATATACTTTAACACATATGTCAAAAAGATTAATAATCACCAATATATGTATTTTATGCTAAATCAGCAATCATCATTTGGTCCAGATTATTATCTCTACACATATATGCAATAAGGGCTCAGATATATATTAAGATAGTCAATCTTCATATTTTAATGGGCAGGCTTCAATCCACTCTACATTCCAATTCTTCAACCATCCATCCAATTGAAAATCTGATGATGGAATACTCAAAGGCCACCCTAAGGCCGAGATTCTTGTCACACTCATGTTGACCTAAAGTCAATCTGACTTCTTATATACAAGACATAATCCATTTTTACATATACAAAGGATGGGCAGACATCTCTACTATGTAATAATTGAAATACAGGCTTATTATATACCTGTATCAATATATGTAATATATAGGGTATATGAGCACAGACCTTAACATGACCCACCACTCAACACTCCATCCCACATCACTGATACACTTTGACACATATATGTCGAAAAGATAAATGATCACCAATATACATATTTCCATCAAAGTATGAGAATTGGCTATCTTATAAAGCTGAGCACTGATTTTATATATGTATGAGGATAGTAATCTAGACCAACTGATGATTGCTGATTTAGCATGAAATACGTATATTGGTGATTATTTATCTTTTCAACATATATGTGTTCAAGTGTATCAGTGACGTGGGATGGAATGGTAAGTGGTGTGTCATATGAAGGTTTATGCTCATCTACCTTATATATTACATATATTGATACAGGTATATAATGTAACAGTCAGAAAATGTGTGACTCGTAAACATAATGCAGAATTCGACCACCACCCAGAACAGCAGCACCATCGAGGTAGCGAAGCCACCCATGGTACTGAGTTTGAACATAGTTTATCAGTTCCACAATACAATCCACGAAACAACGCATCTGACTTGACATTAGCAAATATTTCTTTAGGCACGGTGGTCAGGGATATGCAAGAGATTCATGATTTTATTTTCGAGTTAGCCAATAATCAAACTAATATTAGTTAAACATTCGTATTTATATAATCGAGGAAATATTCTATAGAATGGATATCGAATAAATGAAACGTAACTGCAGACGTATAGTTTAAAATTATTTATTAATACATTTTAAATAAAACAATCATTTACTAATAATATTTTGTGGATTCAAAGCTTCAGTAACAGGATTTGTGACATGATTATATTTTAAAGAATACATTTATTTATTTAGACATTATTTTATATTGAGGACTTCAGTAGCGGTATTTCCGATACTGTAATGTTTACAAAAGGAATTCACTTATTTGAAGGCGTAATCTAGCTACCTAAAATTCCCGAGTAAGTATTTCTAATGCATGCCTGGAGGGATTTATACCTTTGCAATACAGGACTCTAAAGTAAGATTTAAGAGTAGCGGCGGACATATATTTATTTAATTAAAATATTTATTTATCACTAAGGGCAAACATTTATTTGAGAGTGGCTTATGAAGATAATGCTGAGGCAGAGTAATATATAGAATAATAAAATTAAGTAAAGGAACACGTGGTACGCTTTAGAAAGGCGATATGGAATGGCAGTATATCGAAACTGCAATGCCGCAAATGGATTTATAAGAATGTCGGGCTGGTCTCTGCCATCGGGCCGATGAAGTAAGGTGTCACATAAGCATAACCAGGGACAAGCGGTCTGTGTCGCAGTTTTCCGGCTGGCTGCATGATGTCATCAAGTCCTACGGGAGCACCCATTATGCCCGCTTGGGTAGGACGACTGGGGTCAATTTCAACCCTGAAGAATCTGGAAATTTCATGGCAGAATGGGTCATCGCATCTCTAAAATGTAACACATGTATAATGTATAAATGATTATGATAAAGATTTAAATAGATTTTTAACTCGGCCCTACATTATCAACTTTACTAAAGAACGTTGGTGACTCTCAAAGAAATGTAATTTGATGGAATTATTCATTAAGATTTAATCAATACAAAACATATATAAACTGGGAGTTATTACAACTAATATGCCAGCCATTTGCGAAGTAGTAGACCCTGCATTACAATAAATGATGCACTGAATGCGTGTCGATTTATATGAAAGTTAAGTTATTTATGAAAGTAAATATTAATGAAAATGTGACACGCATTCACTGTTTGAAACGATCATAGATTTAAACTTTGAAAATAGAGACAATTATGAGCATGCAATAATTAATAATAAATATAGGTAAAATGTAGATTTTAGAAATACGCACCCAAGAAAGATAGAGTGAGGTAAGCTAGATTATTAGAGAAATTTACACATTAAGTTAATTATTCAGTTTTAGTTATACAAATGATAGTTTTTACATTTTATAATTTAGATAAGTAGTATGAAGAAGAGATATAGCATATTATTAGAGTACTCTAGAGTTTGAACACAGACAGGTACCTGTTTTATAAGAAGTTTTCCGAGTCCATTGGTTTAGTAGCAAACAGTTCATGAGTGGCAATTCTTTCTTGTATTTAGACGTTTCATTTTACGTTAACAGCAGCAGCAGTTTTCTCATTTATTTCAGGCAGCAGATCTTCATGGTGAATTTATGATGGGCAATGGAAAGTTCAGCATCCAATAGGCCATCTCCCAATAGAGAATAATCTAGGTGCTTTTACTCGGTCATACCTTGGTAGGAACAATTTATTTTTATATTTTGGAGACTCTCAGTGATCGAGAGCAAAGCTAAAGTTGAAGTGAATGTCTCCAGCAAGTCTAAGATGGCCTCTTTTTTTATCTTGATCTTTCACATTTTTGTTAAGGTATTTTTAGGTTCTACTTAATCTGCCCTGAGGATAATCAATGCATTTTGTTGGTTTTAATTAAAGAAAACTGCCGTTCTATTGTTTACATTTTACATTTACTAATTACATTTTGGGGAATTTTTCTTTAATTAATCTATTATCTATCACTGACCGATGCTTTTAAAATTCCAAAGACAAAAAGGGAATCTAAGATTATTTTAACTTTTAATTAAATATTACATCAGATTTTTTTAGAATTATTATTAAACGAAATTTAAACAAAGCAATAAATACGAACTTTATAATTTAAAATAAATGATTAAAATTATACAAAATTATATAACTAAAAGAAATCTAAATTATATTATTTTATCCTTATTTATTGCTCTTAATTTGAGATCGAATTGTGTGCATGTTTATGTTGAATTCTACATATATTTATACATTTTTAATATTGCTACACACACAACTCGATACCAAAAAGTTTAAATTTGGGCGGGATAGACCGGTCAGTGAGACATGACAGAAAAAGGTGAAACCCAAGATTCGAATATAAATCTTACTGTTTCAATAATAAGCCTGTATTTTATTTATTACTTAACATTTTAAATAATATTTTAAGCAAAATTATTTACTTTAACCATATAATATAAAATATTTACTGCAATAACTAACTCATTCTACCTCTGTAGTATTTTAAACTATAACAAATAAAAATAATATTATTATATTTTAAATATTTTATCACTTTTATATTAAATCCACCTAACAATGAGTCCAAACTATCTAATCTATCTTTATAAACTCCTATCTACTGATTTTGAACCCCTACTATTTATAACATGAAAATTATATATTAGAAAATAACAAATTTAATTTTTTTAAAAAAATATAGCCATTTTTTAAACTCTACCTGACTATCAGTACCAATTTAAAGGGTACAATATATATATAATTTTTTTAGTATATGATAACAATCAATCTTTAAGCTATCAACAATCTCAACCTGTAGTCAAGGCAACCTCCTTTATTAATAAAGATAGTACCAACTTTATATATGATCTAATATGGTTATATAGACCCAATGATTGCAAGTTGACCAAGAAGTGTGAGATTAATCATACAAAAAAGTTTAAATTAACTCTATCAGGCAAATGTAACTTGTTTTGAAAGCAGACTAATAAATAGTCAATTATAACTTTCACACACACACACACACATATATATATATATATATAATGCATAATGTAAGCTGAAATATAGAAAATTCAAATTACCAATCATGTTGCAATGCACTGTACTGTGACTTATCCTTATACGGAGTCAGAAATCTCTCAGCCACTATATTCAGAGAAACCTGTTAGTCATTTTACCTTCCCTTTTCATCACCTCCCTTAAGTTTTTCCTATATTTTTCTCTATCTTGCTCCATCTCATTTCCACAACAGAATTTTTGTCAACTCTATGACCTTTATATCTAAATCACCCTTATCTTTTTCCAAACCCAGCATAAAATCCAATAACCCATTTTCTGTATAATTATTTTGTCTATATTTAATCTTCCACAACTTTATTATTTATAACCTTTCTGCTTTCAGGCATTTTCATTCAATCAACAGATGCCTAATATTTTCTATACCTTCCTTACACAACTTGCAGACTAAACCACCCACATTTTTTCATTTATGTGTATAGTTCCTTATTTCTAAAGATCCTAGTTGAATCTTAAACAAACATTTTCATTCAATCAACAGATGCCTAATATTTTCTATACCTTCCTTACACAACTTGCAGACTAAACCACCCACATTTTTTCATTTATGTGTATAGTTCCTTATTTCTAAAGATCCTAGTTGAATCTTAAACAGTAAACTACTTTTCTTACTATTATCATAAATTAAATTGCACTCAATATTGTTTACTGCTATATATTTTTAAACCCTTTTTACTCTCCATATGAGTTCTTCATCTCTTCAACTCCCTATTTTTTATTAATATATATATATATTATTCTATCCCATTCTTTGCCACTATAACACTCAACAATTTTCTTAATACAATCATTCCACTTTTTGAATAACAAATTCTTTATCCAAATCTTCTGCATACCACACTACTTTTCTCATCCATCTTGTTGCCTGTCTTTACTCATAACCAGTTAAATGCTATTTTGGCTATTCTCTTATTATTCATAAACTTGCTTTTTGCATCTCTCATATAAAAACTCAACCACCCCATTTTCTCCTTGAATTGCCTCCTTTACAGTTCACATATCTGCATCTAATGTTAAGATATTTCAGTAACGCCCTCTGTCAACAAATATAAATTCTTAACTTTAAACAGTTAAACCAAAAAGTGATTGATGATTTGAATATATATTAAGATATAGGATATTAATAGTAGAAAGATTCTTTGTTGAAATTTTATGCAGGGCATCAAATTTCTAGCTACACCATGGTATTTATTTTTATTAAAGTACTAATTTTGAACTGCCAAATCAATATATACATAAACAAAGTATTTATTAAATATCGTAGTTATTTAGATGGACTTTGAATTGGTATCTGACTGTAAGCATTAACATACTTCTTTAACTGATCTAGTATATTACATTTATTAACTATTATTATCATTAACTATAATAAAAACCAAGTCATTGACAATAAAATGCTTTATTTAAAATGTCTTGAATTTTTACAATGGCTTTATACACTTTTTACCATGTATATAATATTTTCCAAAATCTAGTGGGTTTGGTGTAAATTCCTTTACACCAACACACATAGCTCTTTCAGAAGATTCCTTTTCTAAATATATTTTTGGTTTTCCAAAACAATTTTGGGATTGGCATTTACAACCCAATGATGATAATCAGCATTTACATTAATGATACTTAATGATATTATGTCGAAAAATACTTTGTTTTTCTATGAAACCTATATAATAATTTATAATAATTGCAATTTCAAATATTAACAAACATATTTTTTGCTACTTATAGAGAATCACTGTAAAAATTTTAGTCTCAAAATTCTCAGGATGAGCGCTGAAATAAATGAGTTGTATTTATTTAACCAAAAATTTAACTTAATTCATCAACATAAAATCTTCATTGAAAGTGTATTAAAATATAGTCTTTGCCATTGATATATATTTTTAATGAACCTACAGTTGATGTGAAGAATTTCTCAGTTAGACCTTATGATTATGGTGATAAGAAATGTCATATCATCAGATATATCATCATTTATGTTTAACCAACAATTCATATTTGACTTTCATAAAAAAAAACACTTTCATATCATGGAACCAATCTGGTATTCAAATCCTCTAGTCAAATCATATTTTTGGATACTTTCTGATATTGGACCTTTAATATGCTATAAGTTATGCAAAACCATCATGTAATGTGTTGCTGTCCCCCTTTCAATCTTTCAGCTTTCCAACAAAAAACAACAATATCATTACTTCAACCTGTATAAATAAGGACATCTAAAAAATTAAAAATGTAATGAAATTCTCCAATTTAGTATACAAGATATTATTGATTTTGCAAAGTACATCATTCACTTTTAACTTGTATGATTACATTGGAATGAATTAAAACTTTAGGTATATATTCACTGATTAAAAATAAGTTAGAATTCACGAATGTTTGATTCTATGATGCTTTAGAAGCAATTATTGGTGTGTCATAAGTCCAACGATTTTTCATAAAAGGATTAGATAGAATGATTTCATATTGATTTTTCAAAAGTTTTAATTTAGGGCATCAGATAAAATTCAATGCTAATCTCTAGATATATAAAGTAAATAACATCAATCTTTTAGATGATAAATCCTTTTATTCTATTTACATTAATCATAAGTGTTAATTTGTTTTAAAAAATGATCAAGATATTATTTTCTTTATCTATCTAAATATACAGTGTGAATTTATGTTACTGATTTTGTCAAACTTGTAATTGTTAACACATATTCAGCACCCACTCTAAAAAGCTTTTATATTGCACCCATTGACATATTTGGGAGTACTCAAATTTTTCTAAAATTAACACTTTAATAATTAATTACTAAAAGAGTTCTATAGATTGGCCCAACATAGATATTTATACAACAGAGCCCTCAAAAATTAAGAATATTCATCAACATTCACTGACCAAGACCTGGTGATAAATTTGAATTGTTAAAAGCAAAGATTATATATATGGAAAGAGAGGACAGAAAGCAGAAAATCAAGGAGGCCTGGACAATAGCAAGTGACCATTTTTTTTGATCAATAGAAAAGATATAAGTATCCCTTTATCAAAGAAGAAGACCATTTACATAAATTTAATATTTTGAATAGATAATTAGTCATTATTTATACACTAATACCAAGAACGCTTAAGTCATATTACCAAAAGCTACGAATGTGATATATGTTATATCGGAAGCACACTAGGCAGTAACAATGTTGAACATTTTTTAAAAACTACATATTCTGTGAATATTTTCATGAACAGTCATTTATTGCATTAGCTCAGAAAAGAAGGAAATAATTTATAGTTGAATTACAAAATACTGTTAAACTGTAAACCTTTGAAAACCATTAAAATGATTTGTAAGAGAAATGTACTATAACAAAGAAGGTTTCACACGACTCTCCAATCTTTCATGTAGTTTTCTTCATTACTGTAATTAATGCAAACACGAATACTAAATCATGACAACAGTGATAAATAAATATCCAGACTCATTTCAGGTTATTTGCATTTAATGTGACAAGCACTAGATTGGACATAACTATATTCCTGTTCAAATAATATGAAAGTTTCAAATACTTTAAGATTTTGAACTTAAGCCAACCCTGCTTATCTTATTATATATATATCTAATATTGACAGTAACTATATAGTTTAGTGATTTCAGGTATATACCAAAAGATCAAAATCACTAAAAGATGTAATTGATAACCTAGTATTAGATCTTGATAGTTAATTAATCAGGTATCTTAGGGCTTAAACCTTATAATGTTTGAAATCTTCAAGTCATTCACATGATTAGTTTTACAAAAGTAAAAGTTATTGATGGATATATACAATGTTTCTTACTGATGAGGGCCAATGACTAAATACTAGTCTTTGAATGTAAATTTGTCTACTTTTTGATATTTATTGATTATATTAAACAAATCACAATTTTCACAACTTACATTAAACATGCACATAGGAATATTATTCTGTCCAACACTCTTCTATGTATTTAAATGGATACTGTCCTATACATGAGGGGTCACAGTGACTTGATATCAACATGGGCATAACAATAACATTAGCATCAGCATGGGATTTGGGCATTCTACCATCAGATTTTCAATGGTATGGATGGCTGAAGAGTTGGAGGTTGAAGTATATTGAAGTCTGTCCATTAGAGTATAAGATTTTCTATCTTAACATAAACTGAGCTCTGATTATATGTGTGTGTGTGTGTGTTGGAGATGATAATCTGGACCAACTGATGAGTGCTGGTTCAGCACAAAATACAGATATTGGTGATTATTAATATTGGTGATTTTTTTACATGTGTGTGGTCATGTGCATCAGTAGTATAAGATAGAGTGGATAGTTGAAGATTGCTTGAAAGTCTGAGTTCAAATCCCTTATATTTAATTCAGAGCTATATATTTTATGCTTGACAAATTAACACACTCTAAATGTCTGAAGAAGAATAAATGAAATTGAATTACTTCCTTGACATTAAAGCTTAGATTAATATTTGTCTCAAGTTGCTTGAAATTAAAACAAAATGGAAATCCCTAAAATATATAAATATTGCCAAATTTATTAAGCTATTGAAGCAAATTAGCTTGGGACTTTTATGAAATTATTAGTATAAAAAAGGTAAAAAATATTAACCATATTCTAATGATCCTCACCAAAGAAGGCCAATGCTCAAAAATTAATCTAGGGACATAAATATCACAGCAACGTTTATTGTCTATTAATTATTTTATCATATAATGAGTAGCTCACTCTACGTATTGCCACACACAGAGCAAGCTAGAGTAATCAATGGATGCCAGAAGGCTTAATCTCCATCCAGTGCCTACTCACTGATGAAGGCCACAAGCTAGAAACTAGTCTGGGGATATTGGATGAGTAGGCACTAGATGGGAATTTTATGCACAAGCCTTCTGGCATCCATTGATTACTCTAGCTTGCTGTGTGTGGCAATACATATAGTGAGTTTTGTCTGTTTTAACAACAATTATACACAAGCATAAGAAGTGGTGGTCATGTGATGTTTATTGGCTTATAATGAGTAGCTCTTGAATAAATAGGAATTATAGCTGCATACAAGGATTTCTCATAAAGTGGCTCTGAAATAGTAGTATAGATTACAGTTTTAAGCCAATAAACATCACATGACCACCACTTTTTATGCTTGTGTTTATCTGTTGTTAAAACAGGCAAAACTCACTATACATATCCACTAATTACTCTAGCTCGCTGGGTGTGGCAATATGTATAGTGAGTTTTGCCTGTTTTAATAGATTACAGTTGTTAGTAACTATAATAAAAAATCAGACTGTAGTATGCATAATAAACAATGGTAAGAATACATGTAAGATATTGTGATTGGGCCAACTGGTGAATGCTGTTTTAGCATGAAATGTGCATCTTGGGGATCATATGACTTTTTTACATGTTTTTGGTCATGTTTATGATTGCACCCTTCCACAAGGTCTTAAGCAGATAGAAAACAGTCCCTATCTTGCATGTGATTGGTGCACTGAAAATTGTACTTTAGAACTATTATGCACTAAGTGGATAATCTCTAGTTTAATGAATGACTAATAAAAATTATTTATATACTTCCATCAAGTGGTTTGTGTCAAAATTAAGAGGGACGTAAGTTTGACACTTTTCAAATAAACTGTAGTAATTGGTTATTTAATTATATTGAACAATGATAAATATATGTGTAAGAGATTGTGATCCGGACCAACTGATGAGTGCTGGCGCAGCAAAAAATGTGCATTTTGTGGATCATACAACATATTTTTGATCATCCGTTTAAGATCACACCACTCCGCAAGGTGTTAAAAGCAACTAGAAATCGGTCCCTACCTTGTGTGAGAGAGGTGTAGTAAAAATGGCACTACAGAAAATATTATTCATTAGCATATGTGCCTCATTTAAACAAGATTGTAAATGGAATTAACTTCATTTGTAAAGTGATTGGACATGAAACTTGGACTTCCTATTGAAGTAACATAAATATTTTTAAAAAAATCTCATTTAATAATGCGTCAAAAAAATTTAAAAATACATTGGCATATTTATAAAAATAATCTATAGCTTTTTCACATTTCTAGAGGTAATAAAAGTATATTATTGTAAAAGCACATCTTAAACCTCTAAACATCACATGATCACCATTCTTCATGCTTACACAAACTGTTTACACAGAGGCTAAACTCTCCATGCAGTAGCATTACTTAGTGCATACCAGAGTAGTCAATGGATGCAGAAAGGTTTGTGCATTAGATCCTAAGATCTGGGTGCAGTGCTCTCAGATCCAAGGCTCCTCTCTGATGAAAGCCACAAGCTAGAAACTAATTGGGGATATTGGATTTCTAGGTACCAGATAGGGATTTTATGCACAAACCTTCCTGCGTCCCTTGATTACTATGGCCTGCACTGAGTGGCACTACTGTATGAAGAGTTTTGCCTCTGTCTAAAAGCACATCTTCATTGCACTGGACATGTGAAATGAGGGAATAATACAAGCCTTTCTAAAAAATATTTTATAGTTAACTTGAACAGTGTTTATATTTATCTTAAAGAAGTGAAATATTATTTTCGTTAGGAAGATGTTGTTGATGATATAACACAATGCATAAACACAACTAGAAAAGGGTTGAAGTCTTCTGGAAAAAAGTGAACTACAGGAGTTTAGTATTATAAAGTAGAATAGTGAACCAGTGTTTTTTCCATATGAATATCACAAAACTAGTCTCTAATACATACTCCATTATTTATATAAGACAGACTGTGTATGTAATATTATAAAGCAGGAACAAACCTCCATTCATGTGCTTTCCGAATTTTAATGCACTTGCCTATGAGCACCAGTTTGAAAAACGTAAGTATGTGTTTATGCTTAAGAGCTTATTTAACATGCTGAAATAAAGGCTTCAGTCTATTATGTGTCTGAGTTATAAATTATTAACTGAATTGTATAAACTATTTATTTTGTATTGCTAAATAAATAATAAGAGTATTTATTTATTGCAGTAAATTCAAAAATTACATGTATTTCTAATTACAGGTAGTTAACAATTTACTGCAAAAATTACATGTATTTCTAATTACAGGTAGTTAAAAATGAGATTCTCTCTTCTGTAATATATTGGGTATATGGGCACAGACTTTCTCATGACCCACCACTCTCCACACTATCTCATAACACTGATACACTTGAATACATATAAGTTGAAAAGATAAATAATCACCTATATACGTATTTCATGCTAAACCAGCAATCATTAGTTGGTCCAGATTACCATCTCTACACTTATATGCTATAAGTGCTCAGATATATATTAAGATAGCCAATCCTGATACTTTAATGGACAGGCTTCAATCTTCTCCACACTCCAACTCTTCAACCATCCATCCAATTGAAAATCTGATAATGGAATGCTCAAAGGCCACCCTGAGGCTGAGATTCTTGTCACACCCATGTTGACCTAAGGTCAATCTAACCCCTCATGTAAAGGACATAATGCATTAAATACATATACAAGAGATGGGAAGACATCTCTACTATGTAATAATTGAAACACCCAGGCTTATTATATACCAGTGTCTATATATGTAATATATTGGATATATGAGCACAGACTTTCACACGACCCACCACTATCCACACTATCTCATAACACTGATACACTCAAACACATATATGTTGAAAAGATAAATAATCACCAATATACGTATTTCATGCTAAACCAGCAATCATCAGTTGGTCCAGATTACCATCTCTACACATATTTGCTATAAGTGCTCAGATATATATTAAGATAGCCAATCCTCATACTTTAATGGACAGGCTTCAATCTTCTCCACACTCCAACTCTTTAACCGTCCATCCAGTTGAAAAGCTGATGATGGAATGCTCAAAGGCCACCCTGAGCATTCAATTAATAATTTATAACTCAGGCACACAATAGATTGAAACCCTGATTTCAGCTAAGTGAACAAAGATTGGTTTATATATAGAGTCTAAGCATAAGTGTACTTTACACTTTCAAAACAATGTTCACAGGTGAGTGCATGCAAATTCATATAAATGCATGACTGGATCTTTGTTCCTTCTTTATAATATCCCTAAAATATATTTCTTTCTTTTGGGAATGGTCAAACTTATTTGGAAGTAACTATTGTGATAAAGAATGGACTACTGCTGTATATTGACAAAGTATTTAAATATTCGCTTTACTTATTGGGTGATACGTCAATGCTACGAATATTTGTGAGAATGAGAACTATATCAGTTAAACATACTAAAAAAATTAAAAATAAAATATCAATGCTTGAAAGAAATCAGTATATCTAGATATTGTAACTGAAATAAAAATCCAATGGATAAGAATAAAATTCTACACTGGAAAGATGAATATCGATTTGATCTAATGTAAAAGCATGATTATTGTTTAATATGGTGAATAGCTGTATTCAATTTATTAATATATCCAAGGTCTCTCACTATTTTTTTTATATATACAATGGAATTGATTTATGGCCAAAATCCTGCTAAATTTTTTATCTTATTATTAATAAATTCTTGTATACTGATGATACTTTAATAGTTTCATAATTGTGTGTTTCTAGATATTTATATTGTCTAATAATTTCCTTTTATATTATAAAACTATATTGTAATTTCAATATGTTATATATATATGAGGTTGCCTTGACAACAGTTTGAAATTGTTGATTGTCATTGATATTGGGATTGTCTAAGTGTTGACTGGGTTTTAATGATATATGTAAACCAAGAGAGTAAATCATTGTCCATCCAGCCTATGAATTAAAAGCGCTCTAAATATTGAACAAAGGATCAAAAAAGAATGAATTTGCCTAATCTTGGAGCTCTGATGTTTATGAGCATAACTGTGTCAACATTGTTGGTAATTCCGAGTTGGTATATATAATAATGTGGCAAACATCTGGTCATGCGCTTTTATGAATTTACAGAGGTTTGTCAACTTATTTATTTGCATATACAGTCATCGCTTAAGGAAAGAAATAAAAGATAGATTAAATTAAGCTATTTATTTAATAAACAGGAAATAATAATAAATTCTTTGTAACAGCTATATAAATCTCAGTAAAAATATTATACATAAAAAGCCTTTTCCAACACCTGTTTTGGTGCTCTTTTCATAAAATAGATTAGTAACATTTGAAAAGGGCACCAAACCACAGGTGTTGGAAAAGGCTTTTTATGTGTAATATTATTACTGAGCTGTTATAAAGAATTCATTATTGTTTTCTGATTATTATTTTATGGAAGACAACATAAAGATTTTTATTCTTTCCCAATTTTAATACTGTTTATTTATTATATATATGTCTGAAGTAAGCAGGTAAAAGATTCTAGTAACCGATTGATTGCAAATTTATTATTAGTAATAACTTGCTATTAGATATCACTTTCTTAATTTATTGTAGCACTTCAAATTACACCACAAAATATTAATAAATGTTAATTTATTGGAAGAAGTAAATGTCAAAAATAAATATCAAAATGCTGTTTTTTAAATCCAAATGTACAGTCAATGAAGTTACATGAAATTTTGTGAAGAACAAAACAACACAATATTTTTATTAATAAGCATCATCGAATTTACGGTGATATGGATGTTTGAAGAGTGGGAGAGTTGAGAAGAGTGAAGTCTGTCCATTAAAGTTTGAGGATTTGCTATCTTAATATAAACCGAGCACTGATTATATTTATGTGTGTGAGATGATGATATGATCTAACTGAGTGCTGGTTCAGCATGAAGTACATTTATTGGAGAGCACTTATCTTTTTCACATGTGTGTGATCATACGTACCAGTTGTACAAGATGAAATACATGACCAAAGGGAATGTAAAAATCTGAGTTCAAATGCCCTTTAATTACATCTAGCTTAAAATATAAATACTATACATGAATTTAAATATTAAAACAGGCAAACTGTTTCATACAGTGGTGCCACTCAGTGCAAGCCAGTAATCAATGGATGCCAGAAGGCTTGTGCATAAAATCCCTATATAGTGCCTACCCATTCAATATCCCCAGACTAGTTTCTAGGTTGTGGCTTTTGTCAGTGAGGAGCTTTGGATCTAAGAGAGCTGCACCTAGATCTTAGGATCTAATGCAACTCTCCAGCATCCACCTTTTATCTCTACTTAACTACAAAACTATGAGTCTAAAATTGAAAACACAATAATATTTTTAATCCAAGCTCATCAGCTTATATAGTCATATGAATCTGAACTCAGTTCAGTACACACACATTTTGGTGTCTTTGGTTCTTTAATAATGATAGCCACCACTATCATATTAGGCAGGATTGATATTAAAACACTAAACATCACATGATTACCAAAGCTCCTCACTGACGAAAGCCACAAGCTAGAAACTAGTCTGAGGATATTGGATGAGTAGGCACTAGATAGGGATTTGATGCACAAGCTTTCTGGCATCCATTGATTACTCTGGCTTGCACTGAGTGGCACTACTGTATAGAGAGTTTTGCCTGTTTTAATAAGTTATGAGCAAGCATAAGAAATGGGAATCATGTGATGTTTAATGGTTTAATACCAATCCTGTTTAATAGGATAGTGGTGGCTATGGTTATTAAAGAACCAAAGACACCAAAATGTATGGATCCTGAACTGAGTTCAGATCCATATGATTATATAAGCTAATGAGCTTGGATTGAAAATATTATTGTGTTTTCAATTTTAGACTCAAAGTTTTGTAGTTAAGTAGAGATAAAAGATGGTTGCTGGTGGGTTGCATTAGATCCTAAGATCTAAGTGCAGTGCTCTCAGATCAAAGCTCCTCACTGATGAATGCCACAAGCAAGAAATTAATCTGGGGACATTGGATGAAAAGGCACTAGATAGGGATTTTATGCACAAGCCTTCTGGCATCCATTGATTACTCTGGCTTGCACTGAGTGGCACTAGTGTAAGCAGAGTTTTGCCGGTTTTAATAACAGTTATGAGCAAGCATAAGAAATGGTGATCATGTGAATTTAAATATTATTTATTAAGTATACTGTAAAATCATTCTCTATTTCCAGTAAAAAATCATATTGAATACCAAAGATTGTTTGTTATTGGTGAAATTGTGCTGCAGAAAGTTCCACATATTTTGCCCAATGGTTGAGTGATGCTTGTTTGATAGATTCTAAAAAATGAAGTTTCACGAAATAAATTTTTATTTGATAAATCTAAAAATTGTGGGTAAAAATTCTAAAAATTTATGTTACTGTCTATTAAATTACAAGTATCATTTTTTCCAACAAAAACACACTAATTTATTAGAGGTAAATTTATTTAAATATAAAATGCAAAGGTCCAATGATATCCAAGATAAAATTTGTATCTGACCATTTCAACTAAGTTGTTCAATTGAAACTTATCATGGGGGCAGGCTTACGTTTTTCAATGTTTTTAAAAAAGGCTGCTATCCAGTAAGAAAGCGATTGAAGATTTAATTTAATGTTAATAGGTGTTACATTGTTTTAAAATAATAAAACATATATTTCTTTATCATACAAATCAAAGTTGAATCTAATTCTACATAATATGACAATGGGAAAATAAAAAATATTTCATTCATTAGTAGCAAAGTAAATCATATTAATTATAAAATTGTTAATTTTAGAGCATTGGTCACCGTAACTTCTGTCAGTAGAAATGTGGTGTTTCAAATAATATATCCTATATGAAACATTTCATATATAATTATATACTTGAATTACTCAAACTTATAGGTGTTTTGAATCAAGGACTGCTTGAATAAGAAATAATATATATAAAAATCATAGGCTGTCAAGGTTTTTCAAAACAGTCCTATTTCTGTATTGTTATATATGTTGAATCAACATCTTGTTATAAAAGAAAAATCATTTGTAAATAATATAAATAAGAAAATTATTTTAAGAAAATGTAATTTAATTATTTAATTAACAAGACTAAATCAAATAACAGTCTGGGCAGATGGGTAGATTGGCTTTTGAAAAATATGCTTAATGACTGAGTTTATTTGGATACAGGCGTATTAGTTTAGTTTGTTAATTCATTACTATTATAAGACTATATTATTTCTCTTTTCTTGTGTTCAATGTAATTTATATACATAAACATTTAACCAAAAAAATGTAATACAGTTTTTATTACTGTTATAATTTGTGTAGCATGCTTTCGACGTTAACTATCAGAATTGTAATGCTCATTGTTTTGCTTCAGGAAGTTGTATTGCTTCCTGGGGCAAAATATGAGCATTATGACTCTGACCATCAATGCCTAAAGCATGCTCAGCCAATTATAACAATAATGAAAAACGTATTACTTTTTCTTGGTTAAACATTCAAAACGTTTATATATATAAATTATTATAAGACTAATATACTTTTCTTCCAAGTGTCCAATTTTAAATCATTAAGCAAGTTTCTGATCTAAAATTTTAGAAATATCATCAATATTATAGTAGCAGTACTATCAAAAGCCTAATAGTCAACTTGTTTGGGAGTCTTCGTCTAATTTATTACTAATGATAGTACATTTATTTTAAAAGTTTCAAAATATGGATTTATTTGGAACAAAATCCAAAACATTTAAAGCAGGGATGTCCAACATTTTGGTATCTCTGAGCCATATTGGAAGAATTGTCTTGGACGACACATTAAATATACAAACACTGCCAAAGTTTTGAGCAAAAAAAAGGTTTATTCACAATTTTTGCAATATCAGAAGGCACAGATAAATGAAGCAATCATCACATAATAAACCTACTGATACAGCAGCCATACTCCAAATTTCTTAAAATTGGCAAGATTCCAAATTTGCGAACATGTACATATAAAACTAAATAAAAAGAGAACAACTTAAAACTAGTTGAATATTTGGTATTGTATTTAAGAAACTAAGACATCAATATCTGGTTTGATGGAAGGAGTTACAATTCACAATGAGTTGTCAAGGTGTTCACCAGATATTTTGGTTCTAAATTTTACTCTTAATGTGTTTTATTCTTTAAAATAGTTGCTCACAAGATATTGCCAAAAGTGATGAAATGAGTAAGACATGATCGTGAAGCAAGTGATATATGTTTCTAATATGATATGATCTATAAAAGTCCCAAAAAAAAAGACATGATCAAAGTTTTCTTTAAGATGAAAGTCAGATTCCAATTCTATGCATTCCATTTGAAAATTGGCAGCTAACATATTTATGTTGACTGAAAATGGAGTCATAAATAAAGCAAAATATTATTTCCCCAGAAATCTGGAATTAAATCTTTAAGTTGGCTTTTATTATCATGCTCCTGACAGTTTTTTTTTGATACCATAGACCATCATAAAATCTTTTCAAACATCTGGCCCCAACATAATTCTCTTATTACAAAAAAGTAAATGATGTTGCCTTAATCACCATCAATACTTTTCTGAAATTCCTGGAATTGGTGATGATTCAACTCTTTAGTCCTTACAAAATTCACAAACCTGATATTGATTTGAATAACATCCATTTTTAAAGCTTTTATGGATAAACTTTCTTGATATATTGCTCAATGATACTCTATAAAACATAAGTTCAGGGCAGCAGTTGCAACATCTTCCATTAATTTTACAATTCCCTCTCTTTTACCTACTACTACAGGTACTAGATGAGGATTTTATGCACAAGCCTTCTGGCATCCATTGATTACTCTACCTTGCTGTGTGTGGTAATATGTATAGTGAGTTTTGCCTGTTTTTGAACTTTAAGATGTAAGTACAGTGGATTTGAACACAGTCTTTTAAGCTTCCTTCAACTATCCTTCCCATCTTATATAGCAAATCCCGCTGGGTATTTAAGTGGACATATTAAGGTCATATATATAAGGGGTCAGAGTGACTTATGGTCAATATGGGTATTACAATAATATTGACATCATTAAGAGTTTGAGCATTCCATCGTCAGATTTTTAATGGTATGGATGGTTGAAAAGTTGGATTTTGGAGAAGATTGAAGTCTGTTCATTAAAGTTTGAAGATTTTTTTATCTTAATATATACTGAACACTATAATATATGTGTGAGAGATGATGTCCTGGACCAACTGATGAGTGCTGGTTCAGCACAAAATATGTATATTGGAGATCATTTATCCTATTCACGTGTGTGGTCATGTGTATTGGTTATATAAGATGAAGAGGATAACTGAAGGGAGCTTAAGTCTGGGTTCAAATCCACTTTAATTTAAGAAGTGAGATGATAATAATAATTATTATTCTAACAATTACTAGTTAGCCATGTTTGTGAAATGTCTTACTATCATAATCCTAAAAATTGCATCCTTTCATTTTTGAATTATATAATTACAATTGAAAACTTATGACATGAAGTTTGAAAAAAGCTTTCTTTATTTGGTCATCTGTATATATGAAATTAATTGAAAATTTAATGTAATGCCACTATATACAGTCAGATAGTGTAGAAAAGATTGCCAGAGGTGAAATGAATAGCCACTGATCTTATTTTATAATATAGTTGATGGACATTTTAATGCTTTGGATTTATATAAATTCAAATTTTTACAAAAATATTAGTTTGTGGTGAAAGCAAACTGATGTGAAGCTAATTTAACAGACACCTAGTTTTGCATGATGAAAATTGCCTAGATCAGGGGTCAACAAATGGTGACTGCTGAGCCAACTGTAACTCCTTGGTCCCAATCTCGAGGCTCTTTTTATCATGATAAACACATTTTTTATTTGCTTTTGTAATTTGTAAACATTTTGATGATTCTAGGAGAGGAAAAATGTGCATTACAACATTGTTTTTTAAATTCAGCATTATTGTATATGATATTTTCCTGAAGGTTTGAGATGATTGTGTTTTAGCTGTATTTATATATTGGACCATTTCCATCTAATATGGATAATGAATATCTTTAGAAAAATTTAACTTTCTTTAAATATTCCAAATACATCCATATGTAAAAGCACACAAGTTAGTATATGCACTGTTACTATCAGTTGAATGTATTTGGAATATTAAAATAAAGTTAAATTTTTCTAAAGGCATTCAATACTCATATTAGATGATGGAAATAGTTTCCCATATATAAATATAACCATTGCACATGATATTTAAATATTAGAAATTTGTAAATAAATCAAACTATTAAAGTAATTTTTTGTTTTTATTTATTTTTAAGAGAATTTCTATTTTCATTAGGATGTATATACATTTTATTGTGCTTTATTACTAAAATAAATATTCAAATATATCTACAGCTATTCTAAAATTCGTATTTTTCCTGAACACATTTTTCAACTCTTCCTTGCAGTTCTTTAATTGGGGGTACTTCTTTTTTTGTAGATCTTTAATGGATTGGGGGAGATTTAAAAAAAAAGGCTCATGTTAAAACGTTCGATCTAAATCAGTGGTTCTCAACCTGTGGGTTGCGACCCCTTTGAGGGTCGAACAACCCTTTGACAGGGGAGTCATCTAAGACCATTGGAAATTACAGTTATGAAATAACATCAAAAATAATTTTAAGGTTGGCAGTCACCACAACACAAGGAAATGTATTAAAGGGTTGCGGTATTAGGATGGTTGAGAGCCACTGGTCTAGATCCATTAAAGTAAACATTAAAACAGAGATGCTAAATATTTTGTATGGGATTGTGGAGTTGAATAAAATGTACTGACTACGATTTCAATTCAAAATATTCAGAAATTGTTACCATACAATTTTGTTGCCATGTGAACCTCAAAGTTAGAAAGTTTGAGTTTCCTTATTCACTTCATACATATGTTGTGGAAATATTGCTTCTTACCTTTCATTCTGTGTATCTTACAAATAATTCAATATCTACAAAAATTCCAGCACTTTAACATAGTATATAACAATGATATTAAAATTTCATTAATTCTTTATGATGGCTACCGATGGTTAACTTTATCATGTTCCTAGTACAGAATTGAGCAATAATATATTAATAGGTTAAAATGCTTGACAATTCCTTTGGTGCTGAGTGGATATGTTATGATATATTTTGCTATTTTAATAAATTTACTTTTATTAAGCTTTTAAGGAGTAGAGACTTTACTAAGTAAAAAGCTGCAATCTAAGATTTTATATCCAGGCGCATACTGCTAATTTTGTACCAACTAACTTTTCGTCAAAAACATAATGTAAATTGCTTTTAATCAAAATGTAATCCTTTATTTATAGCAAAATTCTGTATGCGAGAAAAATTCTATTTGATGATTTATCAATGCAAGATGAAGAAAAAACAAATTATTTCCAATTCTGAATTAAATTTTAGAAGGTAATTTTTGTAGATTGAATTTTATATTTAATACTTTTTTTAAAAAAGGAGTTTTTATTAATAAATATAAAACTATTTTCAGAATACAGTTTCGATTATTGCATGTTAATCATATTAAATTATATCTTTTTCAATGGTTTCATTCATATGTTCCAAGAATGTGTGATGAAAGAAAGGTTTTAACTATATCTTAAAAAGATATTAAATATGGACAAAGAGAAATGAAGTTACGATATCATGTTTATATATAAATAAAAAAAACATTAATCTTTAATTGACTTTAAAATTTATAATTTATATTTTAGCGGGAAATAATTTTTAGTTGAATTAATGTATTTACTGGAAATGATGAACGACAAAGTTGTGCCTACAGAAAAATTGCCACATATAAATAGATAAAAAACTTTTTAAAATGCACAATATTGCTTATACAGTTAGATATTGTTTTAACAATTTCTTGTACTTTAATCTTCAACTGTCTTTCACTAAACTACAATATTCAGAAATTAAAGATAAATAATTATTAAATTCTCAAACAAAAGAATATGTTCCATTTATAATTCAACAGATTTTAACTAAATTGTTCAGATAAGTCATTCATGATATATATACTTTAATGATGCAAGGATCCATTAAAATTTATGTCGCTTTAAAATTGATGTAATAAATTGATTAAAAGAACGACAGCAATGGCAAGTTATTTCTTGGATACTTTATTATCTATTTATTCAATATAGATTATGGATAGTTTTTTTGATTCCTGGTATCTCTTCTCCACATTTTACTGGAAAATGTCTTTATTTGATTCATCCATTTCAAATATGATCTCTTTCTGGGTCTTTTATAACCTCTTGGGATTCAATTTACAGCTTCACTTTCCCATCTATGATCATCATTCTATCATCAATAAATTCAGTCCAGCTTCATTTCAGTTTCTTAATTTTTCTTTCAATGATAGCAGGGATGCCTGTTTGCTTTCTTATTGTTACTCCTAACATGTATCTCTCCATCCTTTGTTGAATGGTCTGAAGTTCCTGCATTGATATTTTGTTAAGAGTCTAAGTTGCAGATCCATAAGTAAGAACTTGTAAAATACATCTACTAAAAAAAAACACCTTCATTTTCAAACCTATTGTCATATTTCATTTTAATATTACTTCCACCAAAAAGGGCTCATTCAAGTTTAATTCTATTAAAACAGGCAAAACTCACTATACGTGTTGCCACACACAGCAAACTAGAGTAATCAATGGATACCAGAAGGCTTGTGCATAAAATCACCATCTAGTTCCTACCCATCCAATATCCCCAGACTAGTTTCTGCCTTATGGCCTTCCTCAGTGAGGAGTTTTGGATCTGAGAGCACTGCACCTAGATCTTAGGATGTAATGCAACCCTCTAGCAGCCACCTCTTATCTCCACTTAACTACAAAACTATGAGTCTTAAATTGAAAACACCTTAATATTTTCAATCCAAGAATATTAGCTTATATAATCATATAGGTCTGAACCCAGTTCAGTACCAAGCCAGACACTAGTCTGAGGATATTGGATGAGTAGGCACTAGATGAGAAATTTTATGCACAAGCTTCCTGGCACCCATTGATTACTCTAGCTTGCTGTATGTGGCAATATGTACAATGAGTTTTGCCTGTTTTAATAAGTTATAAGCAAGCATAAGAAATGGTGATCATGTGATGTTTATTGGCTTAAACCAATACTGCCTAATAGGATAGTGGTGGCTCATGTGATGTTTATTGGCTTAAACCAATCCTGCCTAATAGGATAGTGATGGCTATGGTTATTAAAGAACCAAGACCCCCACAATTTATAGGTACTGAACTGAGTTCAGACCTATATGATTATATAAGCTAATGAACTTGGATTGAAAATATTAAGGTGTTTTCAATTTAAGACTCATAGTTTTGTAGTAAAGTGGAGATAAAAGGTGGCTGCTAGAGCATTGCATTAGATCCTAAGATCTAGGTGCAGTACTCTCAGATCCAAGGCTACTCACTGACAGCCACAAGCCAGAAACTAGTCTGGGGATATTGGATGGGTAGGCACTGGATGGGGATTTTATGCACAAGCCTTCTGTTATCCATTGATTACTCTAGCTTGCTGTGTGGCAATACGTATAGTGATTTCTGCCTGTTTTAATAAGTTATAAACAAGCATAAAAATGGTGCTCATGTGAGGTTTATTGGCAAGTTTAATTCTATGATTATTATCATCCATTATGTTTCCATCTGTATTAATTCTGGTCACAGTATTGATAGTTGAAAATTTAAATAGGCAAAACTCTCTATACCTATTGCCACTCAGTGCAAGCCAGAGTAATCAATGGATGCCAGAAGGCTTGTGTATAAAATCCCCATCTAGTGCCTATTCATCCAATATCCCCAAACTAGTTTCTGGCTTGTGGCCTTCATCAGTGAGGAGCCTTGGATCTGAGATCACTGCACTTAGATCTTAGGATCTACTGCAACCCTCCAGCAACCATCTTTTATCTCTACTTAACTGGCATCCATTAATTACTCTGGCTTGCACTGAATGGCAATACATATAGAAAGTTTTGTCTGTTTTAATAACAGCTAAGAGCAAGCATAAGAAATAGTGATCATGTGATGTTTCTTGGCTTAATTGAAAATTTCTTCATGATTATCAATCTCCATTTTTTCTTTCTGAGAAAATTCATTGGATATTACTTTATAGTCTTTTTAATCAGTCTATAATCTTACTTTCATTTGGTAACTTGCAAGATTTCCTGAAGCTCTGCAAAGTCTAAGTACTTTAAATAATCATTAATTTTGCTCCATTAGCTTCCTATTTTAATTTAGAAAATACTTATTGTAAAACTGCATAAAAAGTTTTGGAGATATGGAATCACCGTTACATACCCTTTTCGATGTTATTTTTTTTTAGTATTACCATGTAATGCAATTTACTGCTGTTCCATTTTGATATTCTTCATAATATCACATGATCACCATTTCTTATGCTTGCTCATAGGTGTTAGGCAAAACTCTCCATACAGTAATGGCACTCAGATCCAAGGCTCCTCACTGATGAAAGCCACAAGCTACACAATAGTGTGGGGATATTGGATGAGTAGGCACTATATAGGGATTTTATGCACAATCCTTCTGGCATCCATTGATTAGTCTGGCTTGCACTGAGTGGCACTACTGTATGGAGCGTTTTGCCTGTTTTAATATAATGTCCTGGAATTATATCTTGATGATCCAAAGCTCTGATTTCACTATGGAAATGCTTATATAATCAAATGGCTTTTCTTAATTTACAAATCCATAGCAAATTGCAATTCATTTCCTTTCAAAAAATTCTCTTAATATTTGGATAAAGTCCATTGCCTTAAAACCACTTTTAAAAAATGTAATGGCAATTTTGATTTTTTCTAACATTTCCCAATACTTGGATGTGATCCACTACGTAAAACTGTTTTTAAATCCAGCTTATTCTTTTGGTTGGTTAGAATTTTAGACGAGTTACAATTATCTTATCAAAGAGTTTGTATAGAATTGATGGAAGAATGATAGCTCTGTAATTTTAAAATCACCTTTATCACATTTCTCAAATATCAATATTATTACTGCAATCTTCTAATTATTTGATATATCCTTACCATTTAGACAATATACAGGTTTGCATCAATGTTTCTATTTTTTCCATCTGCTTCTTTTAAAATATCAATAATAATTCCATCATTTCCCGCAACTTTTCAATTCTTCACACATTTAATTGCCCGTTTCACCTCTTCATTTAAAATATTTGGCATTTCAGAAGATGTAGTAATTATGGAGTATTCTTGTTCTTTATTATTATATCAGAAATGTATCTGGCCAAAAGAAAGGCCGTCATTTTCGGTGTGTTTGATACACTTCAAAAATGTACCCAGCAAAGTATTAATAATGCTAAATTTAAATTTTTAATTATACTGGTTATATTTGATATGTAATTTACCATTGTTTTTGTAATAGTTTTTTTTTAAAATTGGTTTCTTTAATAATTTTTTTTTAAAAATTTAATGTAAATTAAACAAAATATTTTAAAATTATATAAATAAATGTGAGAAATAATTAAAAAAAAAAGAAGTTTGGAACAACCAGGCTTTCAGCCAGGTAAAACAAATCTATTAATAAAGTTAAATTAAAATGTTTAAATATACCTGTTATATTTGATATATGAATTTGATAGGGTTACGGATAACTATATATAATAAGATCATTTATTGGAGTGCCCTTTGAATAAAAAAAATTCAAAATGTGAGAAAGATACCTCACCTTGAAAGGCCATTGTTTTTGTAATAGTTTTTTTAATTGGTTGCATTAACAAATTTTTTAAAATAGTGTTCTATCTGTAAGGCACGTGTGCCATGGTTTAAGTTTTGTTATTATTTGTAATTTAATGTAAATTAAACAAAAGATTTTAATATTATACAAATAAGTGTGAGAAATTCACAATTGGAAAAAAAAAATGTTTGGAACAACCAGGCTTTCAGTCAGTTACACAAAACTATTAATAAAGCTAAATTAAATTTTTTAAATATACCTGTTATATCACATGATCACTATTTCTTATGCTAGCACATAATTGTTATTAAAACAGGCAAAACTCTCTCCATACAGTAGTGCCACTCAGTGCCAACCAGAGTAATCAATGGATGCCAGAAGGCTTGTGCATAAAATCCCCATCTAGTGCCTACTCATCCAATATCCCCAGACTAGTTTCTGGCTTGTGGCCTTCGTCAGTGAGGAGCTTTGGATCTGAGAGCACTGCACATAGATCTTAAGATCTAATGCAACCCCCCAGCAGCCACCTTTTATCTCTTCTTAACTATAAAACCATGAGAATAAAATTGAAAACACAATATTTTCAATCTAAGCTCAATAGCTTATATAGTCATATGGATCTGAACCCAGTTCAGTACCCATACATTTTGGTGTCTTTGGCTCTTTAACAACCATAGCCACCACTATCCTATTAGGCAGGATTGGTGTTAAACCACTAAACATCACAGGATCACTAAATCTTATGCTAGCACAAAAAACTCTCCATACAGTAGTGCCACTCAGTGCCAACCAGAGTAATCAATGGATGCCAGAAGGCTTGTGCTAGCATAAGAAAGTGATCATGTGATGTTTAATGGTTTAACACCAGTCCTGCCTAATAGGATAGTGGTGGCTATGGTTGTTAAAGAGCCAGACACCAAAATGTATGGGTACTGAACTGGGTTCAGACCCATATGACTATATAAGCTATTAAGCTTAGATTGAAAATATTGTTTTCAATTTTATTCTCATGGTTTTGTAGTTAAGTAGAGATAAAAGGTGGCTGCTGGAGGGTTGCATTAGATCCTCAGATCTAGGTGCAGTGCTCTCAGATCCAAAGCTCCTCACTGACGAAGGCCACAAGCCAGAAACTAGTCTGGGGATATTGGATGAGTAGGCACTAGATGGGGATTTTATGCACAAGCCTTCTGGCATCCATTGATTACTCTGGTTGGCACTACTGTATGGAGAGAGTTATACCTGTTATACTTGATATGTGAATTTGACAGCGCTACAGACAACTATATATATAATATTATTTACTGGAGTGCTTTCTGAATAAATAAAAATCAGAGGATGTTCTGTAAAGGATTACAGACAAAAAAAAATATATATTTAGACAACAGGCAATGTGTGGATTTTATATATATAGATTTTTTTTTATAAAATTTCTGCACATTTCATGATGTCATCTCTTTTTTAAGTAATATTTGCAATTTTCATTCCAATACCAATATCTTTTACACTTTTGAGAGTTTTATTTTCTTCAATAACTTTCTTTGCCAATTTAATTATATTTTTTTATATCATTACTTTTTGTATCTTTTTACAAAACTTTAGATATTCTTCTTAATAAATCATTTTTAAAAAAATTTAATATTCCTTCGTTTCTTCATACATTATTAAATTACGTTTTTTTATTTTTATTTTTATAACTGTTATCATTCTTGCAATTATTAATAATCAATTATCTTCTTCTTGGTTTCAATCAAGTCAGAACTATCTTCAAAGTTTATTAATATTTAAAAATTTGCAAATTATATTTTATGGTTAAGAATTCTGCTGTTAATATTGTCCTTCTTAATAATTTTTATGTTTATAGTTTTGCACTAATACTCATCTTACACATCACTAATATATCAATGGTTAAACCATAGTTGCTAATGCCTTAACTCAACATCAAATATTTTGTCGTCGACTAGACATCGTATTCATTTTTTTTCCCATAAGTTCAAATATATTATTAAAATTACAATAGAAGAAATAAGAAAAAAATAAAAAAATAGAATTTAAACTATTTTAATAGTTTGAATCTAATTCTTCTATCAAGCTTGAAGCTCTGGATTCAATATTGACACGGTGACGTGGTTGATTAATCATAATAATTTTAATGTCATTACTGGAGCAAATGTAGATATACATATTGTCATAACTTTATCTTATGTATTGCTTTGCCAAATCCATATAATATTAATATCATCTATATTCTTTATTACTTTTTATAATCCACCATTGATAGTTGCGATTGCTCCAGCAATCTTCTTCAGAACTTAAAAAAGCATTGTAAAAAGTAAAGAATATAGATGATATTAATATTACACACATTGATACAGATTAAATCTTCTGACTTGTCAGCAAATATTCTTATAATTTCCAATAAAACATGCAAAAATAGATGTTATTTTAATATATAATTTTATATTTATTTTTAGTTGTAATAAGTAGTATAGCTGAAAGCGAACTCACGTACAAAATTCAACGCTTATTACATTAAAAAAGAAACAATGAATAATATAAAAATACAGCATCTCGTAAAATAATGTCCAGATGGCACTACAAATCCACACAATTATCTTTCTATGAATGAAGTAAATTATCGTATAGAATTATGAATCAAGGAGATTAAGCCTACCACCAACACAATAAACACATGGATAAATAACTCATAAAATTAATATTTAAGACATTTTGGGGGTAAAAATATTAATAACGTAAACAAAAATGTAATTTACAATACTTTAAAAAAGTAAATATTAATTGAAGAAAACGTATTAAACTTTGACGTGTATACAACTGGATTTTAAGTGAGCAGCAGTTTATTGTTTAAAATTTGCCGTAGTAAAAAAAAAAAACGAAAATGTTTATCAGTAATAAGTTAATAATATACATGTTCATTATTACAGGCTTTAAAAGTATGGCCTGCTTAAAATCATTCTCAGATAATACGATTAAAAAATACAGCGTCTCCGTACACATTTAAGGCATCTCGTTATGACGTAAAATATAAAAATCTTTAAGAAAGTAAATCATTATGTTGCATTAAAAAAAAAAAAACTTCCCGCCATTTACAATCGGAAGCCATGTTATGATGTCATGATTAACATAATTTATTCAGCATGTGGACACGAACCCCTAGTAAGGCTGGGCCAACACTAGTATCAGCGTTTATTTGCCAAATATAGATGATTCTAAGTAATTTTATCCATCAGAATGAAAGCTTGTCAAAAGTTTAAGTGTTGTGGAAGGAGGTAAAGTTTAAGTTCTTCCCTATGGAAGAACATTTAAATGGAATTTCATTCTGAAAACAGTAGTGGTGATTCTGCAGTGTATTGTTTGTAGACTAGCCGTCGACACGCAAAGGTAGAAATATCGTTTGTTCCTTACTGGATTTCTCCCCCCTGGACAATTAATAATTTGGCGAGCATTTGTTACAAGGCTAAAGGATTTCTACGAAATTTATTACAAGAAGACATTTGGAAAGTTATAGCAATGTTGTTAAGTATATAATATTTATTTTTTAATCTCTGGAAACTTTTTTTTCTTTTCGAATCAGCGAATAAAAATAAATGTGTATATGTATAAACCAGGAATATTTTTTACGTAAGGGTGGATTATCACGAACCATACGGAATAAGCTTAAGCTATCGCGGCATATTGGATAGTTAGATCGTTATGCCTAATTTCTTTTACGCTGGCTACTTTACTATTGTGAATCACAACATCTGATATTTTATCTCCGATAAAATTAAAATTTCGGTGTATTTAAAAAAAAGAAAGAAAAAGAAGCTCTGTAGTATACTTTTATTACTCCTAGTTGCGCTGCTTACACTTTCAAAGTTTTACGTTCAATAAATGAATATAATGTTATATTTAGGATTACGGACCCTTTGTGGTTGTTATGAAAAGTAAGTAATATTTTTACGATGAGAATAAATCGGACTTTATTGAATGGCAAGTTAAGATGTGAATATTTGTGTTTAGGCAGGAGCTATGACGATCGTATTAGTGAAGGCCTAGGAGAAACGTGGTGATGATGAAGTCTACGTTTATGTTTCGTGATCAAGTTAATGCCATTACTGCTTGTTTTGAGCAGTGGAACGATTGTGAACGTACAGTGGCTTTATTTTCTTTGCTCAAGAAGCTTAATCCTACACAGTCCAGGTTTCTTGCCTCCGTACTGGATCAAAGTTTGTCGGATTGCACGGAATTACAATTATTAGAACAGCAAGCCAATAATCCAGGTAAGATGTCATCTCGTACATGAGCTAGTTAGTTAACAACGTTGGCGTATGATCTTATTTTGGCCAGAATTTTTTTTTATATATTTTAGTTAAGGCAGTTTTAACCATTGAAAAACTATTAACAGTTATTTATATGCAACTACAGTGTATTTTGGAGTTATTAAAAATGTAAAAGAGGAAGTCATTTAAGGAATGAATGAGAACAGCTTGGGTCAAGGCTAGGCTTAGAAACAGTGATATTTATAAACAGGTCATTTATTTTATTTATTTTTGTAAATAAATAGATATATGTAAGTCTTTTAAGTGCTGCTTGGCGTTTTGCACCACTTTTAATACTAATAATCAACTTGTTACGTTATAGTAATCATTATTTACAAATTCACGTCTTATTTGTTTTTACAAATAAGCACTTAAAAATTTTAATTGACAACATCGTGCTATTTTCAATTTTTTCGCAGTTTAAAAACAACAATGTAGCAATCTAAACACTTTATTCGCACATTTTTAAAAATTTACTTTGTTATTATAGAGTTTTGTATAACTAACTACATTAGTTTCGAAAATGCAGGAAGCCCTAAAATATTTAAAGAACTATTTCAAAACTTGTAAACATAAAATAAAATAAAATAGTTTGGTTATTTAAAGGAATAAATCTTAGTTGAAGTAATATGCCAACACCCATTTCAGTGTATGCGTGTGTGCAATTGCATGATTTTTGCATTAGGTGTATTTACATATTTTCCCATTCGGTACTTGGAATTATTGTCAAAACGATCTTTGATAGTATGCTTGGTGGATAATCTTATTGCTGGAACAGCTGGTTTAACAATTAAGTTCAAGTGAGAATAAATAGGATTTTCTAATCAATGAAAATAATGCTATTAATATTTCATTATAAATGATTTACTTTAAAAAAAAAAAGAGAGAGAAAATAGTTCGAATACCTACATTTCAAAGAATTTATGTAAAATTCAAAATGTAAATTAAAAAAGGATTTTAATTAGTATAGTTTAGCACGTGTAAATTTTTGAGGGTCGTTAATTAAATAAAAAAAAAAAATTGTATCACAGAGTACTTATTATATGTGGAATGTTTTAATTGATTCACATTTTTTTTAAAGCCTTTTAGAACCAGTGATGGTAATATTTTAATCCGTTTATACGATCAATAAAATGCTTTTTTTTCATATTTGTATTTTTTGGAATTTCATATCATAAACAAACTAACAAAATAATTAGTAAAGAAATAGACTTGAAAATAAAGTGTGGGATGGCATAGTAAAAGTTGTCGACGCCAAAAAAGTTTATCCCAAATCTTTTAAATTACATTACTAGACCCATTCTTCCTGATATCTAAAAAGTGACATAAAATTATATTTATGTGGTTCGAAGTATTTAGGCTATTGCCAGTGTTACCCATCTCACAAAGCTTTCTGTTTATTTCGTCTATCCATGATCTTTTTTCCATACTCTGATTTACCCCTCTTGTGCCTTTCTGTTTGTTTCATTGCCTAAAGCAAACAGACCATTATTCTTAAAGTATTCTTTTTAAGTTACTATCAGAGGAGAGCTTTTATTTAAGCAGTATGTAATTATTTGCATGAAAATACATATATTTTTAGATCTGTAAATAAATAATACTGTAGTATGGAATCGATTAAGTAAAAAAAAAACAAACGTATTTATTATATTACTTTGGATAGTTCTTTTATTGAAAATATAATTTTGTTAATATTAAAACTGGGTTTCATGATAAAAATACTTGGAATTCAAAGTTATTTTATCTTTAGAAAATTTTAGTAGCAGTTGAAAAATAGTGATTTTTAAAATTTTATTTTAAATATAATAGAATATTATTCAAAATCTTAACTGCCTCATAACACAACTAATTTAATATTTGCCTAATAGTTGAAAATTATTAAAAAGGAGGATAAACCTTTTTAGATTGGTTTTTGTTATTGTTAGATCCTGTTGACTCTTTATAATCACATGAATGATCATTCTGCCTAATCGTAAATGATCAACAGGGTATGAGAATAATTTTTTGATTGCTTCCTCTTCTACAGTTTGAAATGTTATTACTGAAGTTACAGTATTATTTCTGTTCAATATATCTGTATATATTAAATTGTTAAGTAAATAAATATAAATAAAACAAATAGAAGAAAAATAAAAGTAGAAGCAAAATAAAAAGAAAGAAAGATATACACTCTTTTTAGAATAGATTTCAGTGAAAAACAATAGATAAGATTACATATTAAGCCCGCATTTGCCCATCCCTCTTCTATGTATTTAAATGGATACTGTCCTATATGTGAGGGGTGAGAGTGACTTGAGGTCAACATGGGCATGACAACAATATTGGCATCAGCATGGGATTTGGGAATTCTGTCATCAGATTTTCAATGGTATGGATGGCTGAAGAGTTGGAGGTTGGAGTAAATTGATGCCTGTCCATTGAAGTATAAGGATTTGCCATCATAATATAAACTGAGCCCTGATTATATATATGTATGGGAGATGGTAATCTGGACCAACTGATGAGCGCTGGCTTGGCGCAAAATATGTATATTGGTGATTATTTATCTTTTCTATATGTGTGTGGTCATGTGTATTAGTAGTATGATATAGTGCGAATGGTGAAGGGCTTGAAAGTCTGAGTTCAAATCCCCTATATTTGAAAAACAATAGATATAGTTAACAGATTAAAAAAGATCATACCTTGATATATATATTGAAATTTTAAGTGGGTGGGATGATTATTATTTTTAACATATTTCAGGTCACCTGATATTTTAACGATCATATAACAGTATTTCTAAAATAGTAAACTCATATTTAGGAAATTTACTTTAAACAATTGCATACTTATTTTGGAATAAGGATCGGAGATTATTAGTGTTAATGTTGATTATTAAAAAGTGTCTCCTTTTTACCTTGAGAGTTTATAATACTAGTAATAAATTATTAAATCGTTAGTGTTAACTTCCAGCCTTGTTACAGAATTTCATATTCAAGATTCATTGTAAAATAATAATGTCAGTATTACGAAATTATTAATATTCAGATGAAATCCACTCACAACAACCTATTATCTGATGGTTTTTAGGCCAAACTCATATATGGATTATATCAATAAGCAAAACGTAAATAATTTTTTTTAGCTATTATAGACTCTTGGTGTGCATGCTGAAGAGATTCTTTGATGATGAGAGCCTTGTTAACAGAATAAGCAAGTCCAGAACTTAACTACTGTGTATCAGTTTTAAACGGAAAATATTTGAAATAGCCGTTTTCATTTACAGTACATATATTAGGTTTTTGATTTTTGTTAGTGCACTCCTTGTCTCAACGCCGTTATATTGCAACTATTTGCCAACATAGATAACGTTTCAATATAAACACATTTTACTAATAATCTATTTGTAACACTTTGTGGAGGAGTGAACAATTATTTAACTCTAGATATATATTTTCTAGATTTTTTAGTATATCCATCATATCAATTTCACCATATTACATCCATCCATCAGGATAAAGACTATCCTTTTTCGTGCACGCATTTCATAAACAAGTTTCACTCTTCAGATGAGCTAGAAATATCAAACACCCGAATGTATCCATGACTATATTCGGAGCTTGATATCTTTCCTTACGCCATTGTTAGGCAAGATAGAAACTGATTTCTATCCGCTAAGAATGAACAATAATTGAAATATATTTTCTAGATTTTTTGTCGTCTTATCATTGCATCTATCATTTCAATTCTGTCATATTGTATCCATCCACCACCAGTGAAGAGAGTTTGATCATCATCTCTCGCTATGCATGCATTTTGCGAACAACATTTGCTCTTCAGGAGAGCTAGAATTATCAAATACCTGTATTTGCATTTTGAATTAGATTTGAATAATATTAATTTCTTACATCTATAGTTTGCTCAAATGGTGCTTTTTAAATATTCCTAAAATATATCATCATAATAAGATAGTTTAATTTTTGATTATTTGTCATTTAATGGGAGCACCTATTCTATAATTCTGGGTAATGATTCATTGCAATACATCATTAATAGCTTTCAGAAAGGCATTTTTTATACGCGGAGTTAGAAAATACTCTCTTTGTTGATTTAATCGCAATCTTTTAATGCTGGCTTTCTAGATCCAGGACACAAAATTAAGAGTTTGTTTTCAAACGCTTGAAACTGTCGTCATGAAAAATATTTTAGCAAAAGAATGCTACGAAGCATTATGGGATTAATGATTTATATATTTTAATGGTATAAAGTCTATATTAAAGTTTATGATGTTCATTTTGAGATGTTAGAATGGCAGAATACTTTGCCTGCCTTCAAGCTGAGAGCCATCATAAAAATAAAATTGGGAGCAAACAGTTATCGATATCAAAACACATACAACCATATTGATTTTTATTTTGATAAACATTTAATTTATCATTCTCCATAACAATTGATGCCAGTTTTTTTTTCCTCATTATTATTCCTATCATTTTCTCAGGTCTATCCATTTGATATTCACACCATACTACTGAGTAATTTTTCATTGCTAGAGTGTGAAAACTGAAAGAAAATAGTTTATTTTTGATCTCTTTCTAAACGTCTTTTTTTGCTACACTATGATCATAAGTAGCAACACTGAAGTATTCAAGTAGTTTTCTTCGATGGAATGGCATAGTTGTCATGAAATCAAGTCAATGCATGGCCCTTGGGGTTTTAGGAGTCCTTTGAGTATTGATCATTAAATCCAAGATATATTTCCTTATTATATGTTGGACTATTTCCGTCGTCTAGTTTTAATAGATAAATCTTTTTAGAAAAATTCAAACATTATTTAAACTTCTCAAATACATTCAACTGTTAGTAATAACATGTAGATTAATGTATAATATGTTTTGAATATATTATTATTCTTTCTTCTTCAGATGTTGCTGACCTGAACAATGACATTTCTAGCTTGGGATTCAAATCCCTGACCTTTAGAACTGAAAATACTGAATTTAAGGGAAAGATATAACCAACTAGATTGAAATTTTGTATATTTATCTATGAGTGTTCTAATTTCTACATATTTTGTTAAGGGCAAGGTTAGTGAGTGATATCCTAACATTATGACATAAGGATATATATGGTTATTTATCCTTATCATGTGTACATATATCTATGAGAGCCCTCCTGATTTCTCTTTTTTTTAAGGGCAGGTTAGTAAATGGTTTCCAAACATTGTGGATTATCACACTATGTTCATTTACAGGGTTATTTACCATTATCATAAGAGCAGTTTCTTTAAACTTTCTTCTTTATACTTTTTCCTCTAATATTTAATATTTCTTGTCTTTTCATAATAAAATATATATTTATTGGGCATTTAAGTTCTGTTGCTTTAGATGCATCTGTTTTTCCTACCCTAATCAATACGTTATGCTATTGTAATTGTTTATCAATGAGATAGCTTGTTTTACTGATATATTCAGAAAAAAAACAATATGTACTCCAGCAAATTCCACATCTCTATTGTCTCCCTGAAATCTATAAGGATCATGTTCCACTAATATCTATTGTTAGTTCTAGAAATTCCCATGTCAACACTTGATTTTTCTTTTTCTAATTTTTGCTACTTTGGCATACAAGCCTATGGAATTAATCAGGAACTTGAAAGAACCGATATATTGGTAAGATTTTTATGTGGAAAGTTTATTCACAAATGTATCATGTAAGAAATATCTATTTTAAGAAAAAGATTGAATAAGATAATAGTTTACACGCCAGAGTAATTCTTTCTATTGATAGTTTAATGGAAACCCATTACATTCTGCATATCAACATACTTTCAACACGACGCAGAATTAATCCTACAAAATCAAGGGTGACTATGGATTTACCTGTATCAATTTTGATTGACAACATGTACATGGAATAATTTGAAATCACACCCATAAATGCAGCTATGTTGATGATAAATTTGTTATACGATACATGGTGAAGCACTATTATAAATATTCTGGGCACACATCACTAACATAATTCTTTCAATTCATAGTAGAATTAGAACAAGAACAAAAATTAATATTTATATATATATTTGTACAAGTCTATCATGGTAAAATCCAAACAACAGTTTATAATAAACCCATGCACGCACAAAAATCCTTAAGCATATATACCTAATCAAGTTAGAAACACAAAAAGTGGAGGTATATTGTCACTAAGGAATAGAGCAAACAAGTTTGTTGAAAAGCCAATGACATGGAAAAAGAAAAATTTTATATGAAACAAATTCTCATGAAGAATTATTATCCATCAATTATCATTAAGAAAAGCTTAAATAGACAACAAAAGAAATATATTAAAAACCAGAATTATAGGAATTAGTTTATCAATACATGTCAGAAATAGCAGACAAATTAAAGAAAATTTGCAATCTGATATCAGAACAGCTTTCCAAAATTTTAGCATATTGCAAAGAATTCTAATCTCTACAAAACCTCATAATGCTGAAAACAAAAACTGTAGTTATGAAATTTGATGTGAATATGTATGGATATATATATATGTAAAAGAAGCCACTCCGTCTGTAGGTCTAAAGGAGTAGAACATATATGAATCATTGAACATGTAATCAATTTAGAAAAGACAAAGAATATTGGTCAGATAGAAAAAATAAAAGAGAAAATTTTAAGAAGTTTCACGATAATGAGGTAATCCATAAGGTTTGGAAAACACTCGTTAATCATCTTATCCTTATGAAAAAATGGAGAAAACAGAACTTTTGTACAAAATTCCTTGGGCAGAATTGCATAGTTGGTTAGATTGTCATCTTAAATTTGATATTCATTAATCTAAAGATCACTGATAAACGCTAGTAATATTAGTTTGTCAGGGCAGCAACCTAAAGGATAATACCATTCGAAACATTGTATCATATACTAATCTTTGTGTTATACTAACAGTTGAATGTATTTGGGAAGTTAAATAAAGGTTGAATTTTTCTAAAAACATTTAACATTTAAAAACAGATGATGTAAATAATCCAACATATAATTACAAATAAAAGCCATCATCACAAACTTTCAGGCAAAAGGCAAGGTATATATTTTAAATGTTAAAAAAGAGCCTTTTTTAAATTTTACATAGGACCCCAAATAATTTTAGCCTTGCCATTAGTTGTACAAATTGTTTTTTTTTTTCTCTGAACAAAGTGAATTGCATAAGCTTAGGTAGGTGGGTTCGAATCTCAAATTTTTAAATTAATATTGTTATAAAGGAATATTTGAATGTATGTTATATGAATATAATCTGCAGAATTTTGCAGGGTGTATTTTTTAAGATAAACTAGTTGACCTAATAATGCAATGTTTTATGCAGTAATTGTTTAATCCTTGAAATATGTGTGATTTTAAGTGCTTTGAAGTTGCAGTCTCATTCTGTGTATAAATTTAAATAGGATAATGGTAACTCATAATAACTGATTTTGATCCTGGAACGGTTAAAACAAATTTTTTTTCATCTCTAATCAGATTTAGAATTTTCCTTCAGATGGCCAACTCAGATAATAAGCCATTATTATCAATAGTATATAGATATGTTTAGCTATAGAATAAAACGTGGATTAAAAACTGTCCGAAATCATTAGTTGGCAATTGGCAAGTCTTCTTTATACCTCACTGAGGGCCTTTTGCCTTGCAGTGGATTATTTAAAGACTGTTTACCTGTAGTAATGATAAACTAATGCTAGAGAAGTGATGTTGTCTAATTCTTTATTGTTGACTTTCTGTCAGAGTATATAACGTACCTTCAAAGTTATTTTTTGTAAAGGTTGCTTCATATCTCATCAATAGGATACTTTAGTTAAAACTATATTTTGGTAAGCATTATCATGTTTTTTCTTTTTATATATATTCTTTTCTTGAAAATGGGTAATTTAGCAAGTGCTCTAACTAAATAACATATTTTGCCATTGTTTAATACCCTTTTTAATATAGTTTATTTTAGAATTTGAAAATTTAGAGTTACATCATATACCTTGATGAATGGTGAAATCTAAAATCATAAGATTTTTTTATATACTTTGTAGTAAATCACTTTGATTTAAATCATGATTTAAACCAAATGATTTTTTTTAAAAAATAATCTGTTTTTGTTTTTTGTAAAAAAAAATTATGAATCACATTTTAAACAATTTCACTATTATTATATCCAACCCTATTACTGAAATAATGTCTGAATTTAAATATTTTAACTGTATTGGCAATCGTTCTTTATTAAATGAGTATTCTGTGTCAATGCTTTTTAAATCTCTTTATTTTATAGTGCAAGAATTGGCACTCAGAAATAATTTTAATATTTATAACACGTTTATGACCGTAACATCTGAATTTCATTTTGATACTTAATTTTCTGATTTAGTCCTATATTGATGTAGTGTTATACTTCTCTATATAGGTTACTAACTTGTTAAGATAATCTCCAAACTCAGCAATAAGGAAATCTCCCTGTAGAGGAACATTGACATTATGCCTATTATAAAAGAATTTCCTCGGACATTCTTGTGGATTATGATCTTTATTCGGGTGAGCAGAATTAATACTGTAAGATAAGTGAAGGAAGTCAGTCCGGCTCTTTTTTTGATGAGATAAAAAACTAAAGCAGAAAAGGTTGTAGAGGCAAATTCGAATATGAATTGGTAGATCAAATCCACAGAATGAAGAATCGTTTAAAAAAATACAAAAAAAAAAAGAAGCCAGCAATGATGAAGAAAGTATGATATTAATTTTGATATTATTTTAATATTAACCCCTCTCCCCCCAACTGTTTTTCCAAGATATATTTTATAAATAATAAAATTCACTTATACTAATTTGCAATAATAGGATTATAAAGATCTCTGATGATGACTGCTGGACTATCGAAACTGTAAGAGTAAAGTTTTGGTGTAAAAAATTGTATTAAGTGTATCAGAAGGTTTAAAATGGTATGATAATTTAACGCGCTGTTATTGTGCAAAGAAGAATTGTTTATTCATGAAATGCATCCATTGTTTCAAACAATCCTTTATTAATTTTATATTTTAAAACTATTAGCTGCTTTATGCGATGTGTCCTTTCGACAACTGCAACACACTACACTTCATGTGTTGATTTTGTATTTCAAGGTAAAACTAAACACTAGTAATATTTGTGAAAATGTACTAATTTGTTAGTACTCAGTAATTATTTTAGTTACATCAAAATAATGCAATTTTTATGTCAAGGCAAATCAGTGTAAAATGTTGTATTGATTATATTGTAAAGGTTGTATCCAACTATTCAAAAGATTATAGATAAATTTAATTGTAAGGGAAGAATGTGAAATAAGCTGATAAGAAGCTAAATGTAAAGAAATGTAAAAAGATGAAATTTGAAGTTTAAGAAAATAACTTTAAAGAAAGATGTTGATGTTATGACATAAAGTTATAAAAGATTAAATGAAATGTAAAGAAATGAGTAAACAGCCACTTCCCACATAAATGAGAGATAAAAGAAAGCTTTACAAAGGCTATGAAATCCATATCAAATTTTATAAAAATTTACTGCAGGTTTTTGTATCCGAGATTAGTAAATCATTTTGAAGTGCGACTGATTTTAGGACATTAATAAAAGCAGCGATCATTGGATAAAGATTCAGAAAAAGACCACGAACAAACAAAAATAAAAAACACAAATGATTAAGACTTGCTAAAAATAAAAAACAAATTGGTCTATTATGATTTCAAGAATTAAATCATTTTATTGTTAAATTTACTTTTATCACAGAATGAATGACTTCCTTTCAGAAGACATTAAAATAATATATAGAATAATTTATATATTTTTGCAATTCATAACTTTTTTTTATTGTTATTTTTGTTTGTTCATGGCCTCTTTCTTTGATTTGAATCCTTGATAATCTGCTTTTCTCAGTGCTCTAAGGACTGTCAACAATCCAAAGAAATTTATTAATCTCTGATGGAAAAATTTGTAATAAATTTTTATAGATCTCGATGAGGATTTCCGTGCATTTATCTCCTCCTTTAGAGTGTTCCAAGTCTTATCTCAAACTATTCTTTTGTAGTTAAATTTATTTGCAATTCATTGAATTGCTGGATGTGATTTTCTAATGACCTGTGCAATCTTTTATAATGATTTGCTTTTGTTAATGTAATGTATAAAGTATCCTTTACTTTTTTGTTTATTATCTTGAAATATAAAGTTAATATGAAGTATAAACAATGAGGATTGCCAATTTCTCAACAAGCTTTGTGATAAATGCTTAGCCAGAGCCAGCGCTTAAAATATCTATCAGGAACCCCTCCCAAACCCCTGACCATGGTTTCGTGCTTTGGCACTCCTCAGAGAGGTTTCCAGAGTAGGTTCAGACACTAGTGCCTCTGAGGAGTGCCAAAGCATGAAACCATGGTCAGGGGTTGGGGGGGGGGAGAGGTTCCTGACAGAGATATTTTAAGTGTTGGCTCTGGCTAAGCATTTATCACAAAGCTTGTTGAGGAATTGGCAATCCTCATTGTTCATAACTTACAAGCTTAAGAGAATAGGGTCATGTGATCTACGACTCTTATTTTGAATATGAAGTATGTTTCAATTTTGCGCATACTGCAGGTATAACTTAATGGATACTCTAAATAAAATGCCTATTATTGTTTATTATATAGGATCAGTAGAGAATTGTTTGAAACATTGAACATATCGGTAAATAAATTATTTTCCTTTGGGCAATTACATGTCATTAAATTGTATGATCCACTGTATGTAATAGATACACTGAATAAAATGCCTATTATTATTTATTTAATAATGTATGGGATTGAGAATTGTTTGAAACATGTAACATTTGTGAGTAAATTATTTTCCTTTGAACAATTACATGTCATTAAATTGCACAATCCACTGTGTGTGTATATATATGATGAGAATTTCATTAAGGCCTACTTAAAAATTATTTCAATCTTCTATTCAAATCCAAAGAATGTTAGTTTTTATGCTATTCTATTGACTCAATAAATTTTGAATAAAAGAAGTTAAAGGGTGTACTTTATTGTTATCCTTTAAAATATTGTTCTTTTGAGAATGTATGAATCTATACTACGAATATATATACTTTAAAGAGATACTTTCTCAATTAAAAACTGTAAATCAATAACCAATGGAATATCACCAGAAAATGTAAAGTGACTTCATCTTTATTGGATTTGTTTGTTATGAAATCTACGTCTGATCAGAAAGATTTATTACTTTTACAAGTTGCTCAATTCGTCTGTGCTATGAACAGTTTTAAACCACTAAACATCACCTGATCATTTCCTACGCTTACATAAGCCATAGTGCCACCCAGTGCAAGCCAAAGTAATCGATGGATGCCAGAAGGTTTATGCATAAAATCCCTATCTAGTGCATACCCATCCAATATCTCCAGACTAGTTTCTAGCTTGTGGCTTTCATCAGGGAGGAGTTTTGGATTTGATCCTAAAATCTAAATGCAATGCTTTTCAAGACTCTCCACTGATGAAAGCCACAAGTTGGAAACTAATCTGGGAATGTTGGATGAATAGGTACTAGATAGGGATTTTATGCACAAACCTTCTGGCATCCGCTGATTATTCTGGTTTGCACTGAGTGGCACTACTGTATGTAGACTTTTACTTTTGTCTATGAACAGTTTGTATATATTATCAATAATGCATTTTACAGCATAGTATAATTAGCCATACCCTTCATAGAAAAAGAAAATGAAGGCATTTTATTGGCTATTGCTTATAAAGAAGGAAAAACAAGAGATTTTCAATTTAAAAAAAAAACTGAATCGTGTTTATGGAGATTGATTATTTATTAATTGTCTACAATGAACCAATAGTAAATTGTAACAACTACAATAGGGTCTAGATATTTGGTAGATGTTGTGAATACATAAGAATATCCACAGAATACCTAGTAGAGATGTTATCTTTGTCATTAAAAAATGTAGAGGTAATGTGTTTTGTGCATTCAAGATGTTATATAACACATTTAGTGTTTCATGGAGGTGTAACTTGCTAGAAAACTATAAAGACACAATTGTTATGATATATGGTTGTTTTTGTCTCTCTTAGCAAATGACTGTATTTCACAGCCTGAAAGCAGATTTATTAATATTATTCCAAAACTTGTCATGTCAGAGAATATCTATTGAAACAGTTTTAGTGAGTTGTACGGAGGCTTATATTAAATACTGATTTCTACTTCTAAAAGTCTTCATAGATAATCGTAACAAAATTGATAGGAATGTACAAGCAAAAGTTGCTAACGTTGTGTGTCTATGGCAACAATTTTTAAGACAAATGGTTTGTGACACAAGATGAAAACGTTAAGAGAAATTTGTAAACAAATATAGTTCTTAATTCCATTTTATTTTTTTGTTTTTATGCTTGATGCAAAGTAAATCAATAACCTTGAACTTCAATTAAGTGCGGATAAAAAGAAATTAGGACTTGATTTTGCAGGCTCAAAGTATGGATCAACTTTTTTACTATCATTAATAGTGGATTTCCAGGCACAAACTTTATTATTTCAAGAATCATTATTCAATGAATCTTGGGTGTCATAAATGGGCTTACAAAAATAAATAGAAGAGCCAATAAAAATCATAATTGAAAATGTTAATTTTAATGTATTCCCCATTATTGAATTTCTTCTTTTAGTTTAGTTTATTCGAATCTTCGAAACACACTGGGAATTGAAAAGACCTCTAAGCTAGGGTGTTTCTTCGACTTTTTGATATGTATCTCTTTGAAAAAGTGCTTTTGCATTTTATATTATTATTTCTTCAGATTTAATTACATATAATAGGAATAATAAGCAATAAAAGAAAATGATGTTTTAGTAAAAGACATAGATCATAAATGTTAGAAAGTATTGAAACATATTTACTTAATCGAAGATTTGTAATATATGCGCTGCCTGATTTGGTGGTAGCGATAGAAAGACCGCTTCTGGAACTTGAGGCTTATGACTCTGGCATTTCTGGGTTCAAACTTCTTATATACCCCGAGCAATAAATTATTTGTTTCACTTTATTAATACATTAAGTTTTCAATTTTATCATGAAAATATTAATGGGACCTCTTCTGCCTCCCGTCTAAGACAGCTTAAATCAAAATAAATGAATTTGAATCCATAATGATGGAATACTTATCCCATCAGTTTAGAATAGTTCATAATATATGCATTTTCATTTTTTAATAATTATTGTAGTTATTTCCATATGTGAATTATTGTTTTTCTGTTGAAAACATGAAAATGCTTACTTTTTGCGCATTATCTATTAGAACGTATTAATGTTTTTTTTTTTTTTTTCAAAGTAAGCATACATTTTCAAACAAATTCTGTCTTATTTTAGATATTTTGCGGTTTCAGTAAAAATGTAAAATATAATAATCCTTTTAGAATGCATCCTTTTTTTAATTTCAGACTTTTGACTTATATTTAAACAATTTTTATGAAGAAAAGTTCAATATTATTTGTCTGTTGTTCTTAGCGATGAGATTTTATTGTTTTAGAAATAAGCTGTGTATATATTTGTCTGAACGTTTCGGGATGATAAAGTTTTACTTCTAGTGATATATTGAACTGTTTTCGTCGTCTAATATAATTGTTAAATATTTTTAGAAAAATTCAAACTTTGTTCATATTTTTACAAATACATTCAACTGTTAGTAGTAACATAGAGGTTAAGACTATATTAATATATGGATTTGAAAAAAATGTAAACAAAGCTTGAATTTTTCTAAAAATGTTTTAACAATTACTACTAGACAATAGGAATAGTTTAACATGTACGATAGCTGAAACAAAATGCGCATGTATGCCGGCAAAAAAAGTTTCAATAAATAAAACAATAACTTTCATCTCCAGTTGTGGTTTAATTTTGAATATGGTTATGACTTTAAGCAATGATTTTAAGTATTTAAGATGTGGATTAACATAAGGATATATAGATGCCATAAATACTTGTCTTAAAACATTTTGTTGATGCACGTCTTAATTATATCAACATATAACAGCTATGAAGCTAGATATATTTACAGTACCGATAAATTAATGAACATTATACCATATTTGTAAGAATTTGAATAAATTTCGACAAGTGTTTGTATCAATATTTTGTAAATAAACTAATTCTTTAAATTTCATCACAAGTTTTATCTAGCAATCTTTTTGATTCTCGGGAATATCAATAGTATTTTATTTCTAAAAATAAACAATTTTTAGATAATTTAGGTAAATTATCAGGATAGTTATAAATAACTAATATTTTGATAAAAAAAAAAAATCGGATATAAAATATAATGGATTTAAATGAAATAAAAATAAGAGTACTGCATTATTAAAATAGAAAGAGCAATTAAAATAGGATTTTTTGCCCAATTTTCAGATATATCAATCAATAGAATTACTTTTCTCCAAAACATGCCTGCTTTTTGAATATACAATTTGGATCTGAGTTGATTTTTATAAACTTATAATATACAGATAATGTCTTTTTTTCCAATTTCAGTTTCGTATATATTTTTAAATGTAATTATATTGTTGTTAGTATTAACATTACTGTATATATGTAAGTTTTGATAGGTGAATTTAGTATATTTTGTATTTGAAAATAAAGTTTTCATATGTCAGTATTTTGTTGTTTTCCAATGATTGTAAAATAACTTCCATTTATGAACTGAAGGCCAAAAAAAAAAAAAAGAGAAAAATAATATGACCAATCTTCAAAATCCATTCTTTAACTTTTCTGATTTTAATTCTAACTAATTTTCAAAAAAATATCTGAATTCGCCATCAAATTTAGCATAAGAAAAAAAGCAACATTTCTTTAAGCCACTTCCAGAAGGCAAATCTGAAAAGACCATAAAATACAGTACATGTTGTTTTTAAACTATGCTTTCATTTGTATGCTTAAATTAAATTATTTTCTCTTTCTTTCATCACATTTCTTTACGTAATACAAAATGTTTTCTGGATTTACATAAATCACTTTCTTTGAACTGGTATAACTAAGTGCTATGCGTAGATATCAAATTCATGAGCACCTATAGTGCACCCTATAAAATTTACAAATCAGTTTATATTAGTTTATTAAGCTGTCTTATAATATAGTCATAAGGAAGCCTTGTGATGTGAACAATGCTACTTGCGATCAGCTTGAACCATTAGAACATCCTCTTTTTAAAAAAATGAGACTATGGAACAGTAAATCTTTCCATATGTTATTCCTTTGTCTAATTCAAAATAGTCTTATCTGTAAATCAATTTCTGACTTTTAGGTATAGTTTAATCTAACTATTATTACATTTTTGTTGCTAATATTTTGTTTTTCATTTAATGTGTTTGAGGTCATATCCTTTAATCAACTTAATGGTATTTTATCGAACTATTAATCCCGCCAATAGATAAATGAATAAAATGTCACTTAATTTTATTGTTCAGTGGTTTGACTGGCTTTGAAGGAGGATCCCTCAGCTTTAGAGTACACACACACACAAAATCTATTCTTTGGATACTAAGATATGCAATGCAAATGAATTACGTCAGTATTAATACTGTTCAGCTACCAGTTTATAACTAATCAAATGTCAATATGAATGAATCCTTCCTCTTGAGGATTTTTTTGAGACTTAGAGACTGGCAAATACAATAAACATTTGGGTTTTCACTAGGCTCATTTTAAGCCTTACAAGGAGGTAATTTACTACACTTGAAAAATGTGTTGGGGCGGCACCTAAGGTATACTCCCAGAATTCATCAGAAATTGTTCTGAAGCCCATGACTAAACCCCTCCATCTGTGCCAGAAATTGAGAATACATCTAAATAAACTTGAATTGCCAAAATTTCTTCTAATCACTGCAGGACCAATATATATATATATATTATTGTTAAAAGGAGATTGCCTTGACAACAGCTTGAAATTGTTGATTGTTATTGGAATTGTTTAAGTGTTGACTGGTTTTTTAATGATATATATATATAACGTATATTTTAATCATAGGTTTCATAATTGCAGTAACGATTTCAATATTTTTTTAACAATATTTTTAATTAAATTATCAATCATTTACTGGTCGGCATCGCTTCCAAATGCAAGCATATATAAAGATTATATGGTACTTTTATATTAGCACCCTTCTGTAACAAGAAAGCATTTTTGCCATGCTTTTTTCCAATTTCATGTGTCACTCCTGCTTTCTAGCAAATGAATTTGTTTAAATTTGTTTTTTAGAAATCATTAGTTTCAGGGTTTGTCATATATGTTTAATTTTTCAATTTATCTTCTCATAAGATATGCCATTCTTTATTTACATAAGAATTAATTTCATTTCTCTGCAGATGTTTCTTTAGGGGTGCTGATATCCTTACTTGGGATAATCTGAAAAAAATCTTCACTTTGAAGTAGACGTTCCATTTTTGTTGGCTCACCCGCTTTCTTTTCTTATAACAACATTTGTATCTTTCATTCAAATTCCTGCCTGTGACAAAATATTAATGTTAACTTTCTTATTATTTTTGATGTTTTTGTATTACATGTATTTTTTCTTTTGCCTCACAATGCAGAGCATTTCTGTCTTTAATTTTCTTCATCTGTCTTATTTTATTATCCATTTCTCTATTTTTATTTATGTTGATGAAATATCCATTCATTTCATCTCTGCCATCATCTTTTACATTAATTTTCATCTTTTGTTTTTCATATTTTATTCCATTAGTATCTTTATGCAAATAACTATGCATAATAGAGATTAGAAAGAAAGAAAGAAAGAAAGAAGACTGATCTTCAAATTTTTTCTTTAGCTTTTCTGATTTTTCTTCTATATACTTTTCAATAAAATATTTGGGTTTATCATCAAGTTTAACGTAAGAAAAAAGCAACTTATTTTGTTAAGTCTCTTCCAGAAGGCAGACAAATCTGAAATGTCATAAAATCCTATACATTCAAATAAATTAATTATTTTCTCCTTTCTCCCTTTTATTACATGGTTATAATTTTACCTTTTTACATAATACATTTTTTTACATATTGAAATCTGTAAAATTTGTAAATCAGTATGTAAAGTTATTAAACTTTCTTTAATAATTTGGTCACAAGAAAGCCTTACAGTGCTACATTCAATCAAATCATAGTAAACAGGCTTGATTTCTTTTAAAGATAGATATATTTGTATCCATTATACATTCCTCAAAAGAATTTCATGTCTTAGTAATTATAGCAATTTGGAAAGTCCAAATAGCAATTTTATTGTTTGTTTAATAGTCCTTGAACTTTTGCAATAAATAGTAGATATTTCTAGATGTAAATATTCAAATTTCTTCTAAATATGATTAGAGTAATATTTTATTTTTAATCCAACTATCATTTCAGCTGTAAAGCATATTAATCTATATGTAGTACAACAAAGAACATTTTGGTTTCTAATTATAATGTAATCTATTGAATGCTGTTGTTTTTGAGCGTGAATGCATCCATGGTATTTTTAATGGTGATTTTTCTGCTTAAATGAGGTGAAAAGCCGCTGGCCGGGTTCGCTTCCCAGTCAACGCATTTGACATATGAAAAAAAAAAAAAAACTGCCAATATCATTACTTCCAGCAATGTTCGTACCAACATATGCTTACCTCCAGGAAGAAAAACTTGAATCTTTTAGTCATATTGATGTAACAACGCTATTCAGTGAGGAATAAAAGCTTTTTATGAATTCCCTAATAAAATGAGCTCAGGTACTTTTATGCAAGACAATTTTAATACCCCATTTATCTTTCATTGATGCATTGAGGAATTCCTAATATAGAATATACTCAGTAAGACTTCAGCAAATCCAACACTATGCTGGTAGATTTGGTTTTCCAAAATAATTTGTAGTCATTTACCTGCTCTATTAAACTTCTGGAAATTGAGTTTAACTAAGAGTAAGCTATACATTAAACCGTGGCAGCTTAGCCACCACTTCTATCCTCTGCAGCATTTGTATCAAGTAAAATTCATATATTTCGTGTAACTATATTTAGGAAAAAAAAAAAGGATTTATAATTCATATCTTTAGCACTACCATTATTTCCTGATTTTACTATTATTACTACTAACAATGATTAGTTGGCCAGGCACAACAATCTTGCCAAACTGTATTGGACACCATGTTTTAGATCGTCTTTTCTAGATCTTTTCCACTTCCATGGTAGGCAGGGGGATCCCTAAATAAGACGTTTAACATGCAATCATTGCCAAGCTGAAGCTCCGGTCTCAATTACCGATCCAGCCCAAATTATTAATGACTATTGTCTTGAGAAAAGATTACAACTAAGGAATGACAGTCTACTAAACCATATCATTGTTTTTTTAATGTGTGATGATTTGTGCTGAACCTCATCATCACAATTAGCATAAGGAGATGATCAGTGGCATGAGAGACTTGAGTTATGATTGGTAATATTCTTAACATAAATGACTGAATATGCTAATTAGGGAGGTAGCTGTATCAATCCTTTGATGAATCATCTTATTCTACAATGCAACAGGAAGTATTATTCAGCATTGTTATAATTAGTCATCATGTCTAAAGGTCATTCCATTATCTGCCACTTATAGACCCTGTCGGCAGTCTGAATACAGCACCTGGCCGGTGTTATATTGTTAATAAATTCATAAACAAACATAAAATAATAATACGCTTTTAACAAAGAAAATAAAAATATTTATTAAGATCATGAAATAACTTTTGTCCCAAAGACTGTTTTAAAGTAACTTGGGTAAATTATTTATTTGAAAATGCAAGTAAACATCATTTTCTGCTTACATATATATGTGTGGTAGATGGTGATCTGAACCAACTGATGAGTGCTGGTTCAGCACGAAATATGTATAATGATCATTTATCTTTTTTACATGTATCTGTGGTCAGTGAGTATCAGTTGTATGAGATAGATTGGATAGATGTAGGGAGCTTGAAAGGTTTAATTTCAAGTCCCTTGTAATCACACACTGTAGCTAATTGTAAGAAATTACTATTATTTCCAACCACTACAGGAGAATCTATCCAAATTTAATTAGTTTTCATATCAATAGCATCTTATCCATAGTCCTAGCAAACTTTCTTACTTTAATCATCCATTCATCTAGCATGCAGTCTCATTCTGTATCTTTTATAGTTTCTTGGGACCTAGTTTTGAATTTCTGTTCTTCATCTACTATCATATTTTCTTCATGTTCAGTGTTTACTTTTCTTGATGATTCAGTGATGCTGTTTGGTTTCTTATTTGGGCATTTTTTTCTTTTGTTAATCCTAAATTACTTGTTCCATATTTGTTTTTGTATTGTAATATTTATTATCTAAATTTCAGATTCATACATAAGCCTGACAAAATACATTTTTTAAAAACTTTCTTTTTCAAGTACATAGGCAAATTTCTTTTTAATATTAAATTATTTCTACTAATAGGACACCATTCAAGTTTAATCGTATAGTTTCAACTTATTTTTTCATGTATGTTCGTAATACGATAAGTTGTTTGTATACAGCCTTCAACTTTTTTTAATTCATTACTATCAATTTTTATTTTTTGAAAAGTTTGTGAACTTAATTTTAATATCTTGTATTTATTTTTAATCTCAGTTTTAATGCTTTCATTTTAGTAATTTTTCTAACAAAAATTAAATGTATTAAAAAATCATTATTAATTTTACTTCCTGCGATTTTCCATTTTAGTCTACAAAATGCTTCATGTAAACTCTTATTAAAAGTTTTAACGAGATAGAAGCATGTAATCTTAATACCGTTGTCGAATTTTGATAAATATTCTCCAGAATATGAAGAGAATTTCATATTTCGCTAGCCAATGCAAAATGACAACTCATATTTACTGATTCTTTTTGTAATTAAATTAGTACTTGTAATTACATTTTGAATTACAAGTGTCAAATTAACTCAACCTACATCTTTGACACCATCCATTTTAGATAAATGTAGTGATGACTATTAACAATCATTTACTAAACCAGAGATTATCTCCAGCACTGAAATAATCTCTAGTTTAATGAATGATTAATAAGTTATTACTATATTTATCTAAAGTGGAAACTAGAGATTATTTCAGTGCTAGAGATAATCTTGAGTTTAGTAAATGATTATTAATAGTCATCGTTACATTTATCTAAAGTGGATGGTGTCAAAGATGAGGGTTGAGTTAATTTGACACTTGTAATTCAAAATGTAATTATTTAATATAAATATTTTTCATATAATAAAGATAATATATGAGAGATCTTGGACATCATTTGTTTTTTATTGTATCTTTTATTTATACAAATTTAAAAGAATATAAGGGTAATGTTTGAGGTTATTTAATATTATTTATACTTGATTGTAATATAGTGAAACTATAACCACTTTGTAATCAAATGAATTTGTCACTCTGATTGGCTTGAATCCAACATTCTTTCTGAATGATAAAGATCATATTTAAGACTGCTAGAAAGAAGACAAATTTCTTTCCACCTTTCTTAAATATCACTACAGGTATTACATTCTTCTAATCAATCATCTGACTATTCTTATCATTTAGACATTTGTTATATAGCTTTGACAACAATTTTTCTATTTCTTTTAAATCATCTACATTGATAACATTTTCTAGAGCTTTATAGTGTTAATTGATTTGTTTATTTCTTCCTTTAAAATTAGTATTTGAAACGATATGAAATTTTAGAAACTTTTTTTTTGTTTTTTATTACTTTATAAGTTTCTTGATGCATTTTCCCACCCATTTCATAATACTAGTGCTCTTTAGTTATATTACCCCCCCCTCTATTTATTTATTATTGTTGTAATAATTTTCCTTTCACTTTCAAGATGTTATATATATCTGAAATTTTTATTCACTTCTGTAGGTTTCCTTTATATTTCAGTTATATTTTCTTGTTTCATCCTTCTATGCCATTTTAGAGTTTCAGATTTTTTTTTTAAATGATTCATTTTCATATATTGGCTTGTCTCATTTGAATTGCTCCTTTGTTTCGTTTTTGTAACTGACTTTAGTAGTGTAATGTTGTTTTCTTTTCAAATCTGAACCATTTTCAAAGTCTTTTTAAAATGATTTAAAATAACTATGAACAGATCTTCTCCATGGTGTAGTAGCATAACACACTACAGCCTCGTAAACAGTATATTTAACTGTTTGGGGCTAGCAACAGCGCCATCTAGCGCCCTAATACCGTCGATGATACTAGTACCGAAATATCAACATTTTTTTTTTCTAATACTTTTCCCTCTTACTGTATTCAGTGTATTAATTATGTAAGTTTTAAAATAACATTTTCTGTTAGAATATTATCCAATTACGCTGTTTCTTTTAAAATTTACTATCCCTATTGTCAGAAAATATGTAATCTCATATTTTATATATTATAAGATATATTTGATACTTTACTATATTTTTCTTTCAATAACTTTATTAACTTACATATTAAAAAAAAAAAACAAAAACATTTTTAAATATAAAAAGTCAAAATTAAAAGGATATTAATTAACATCCAATTGTTTTTAATTTTATTGTTTTTATATAATAATATTTTTGGAAGCTTATTTAATCAAATTATTATTTTTTAATAGTAATTTTTATTGGATTTTATAAAAGTTTATATATAGTAGGTAGCAGGAACAAATGTGACAGGATAATTCTTTATAATTTTAATTTATATAATAATCTTTCTGAAAGCAATTTTATCACATTATTATTTTTTAGTTGTAACGTTATTAGAGTTAGTAAAAATTTATTTCTAGGTAGCAGGGGAAAAAAAATGACAGCGTAACTTTTACATATATTCAGGGAATAAAATGAGGATACATTGACAAAGTAAAGTAGGAAAGTATTTTTTTTTGGTGGCGGGAGTTAGGCATTATTTCAATGTCTGAGAAGGAAGGAAGCGTTTATAGCTTTATGCTAATTTCAAGTTTGATTATATATTCTGATGGAGAGTCGTGATTTCTTATTAAGCTTATGAATTGGTTATATTATAGATATGTTTGTGGGTACTGGTCACATGTAAATGTATATCCAGTGCAACCGAGGAAAAACAAAATGAAAGTGGTAAGATAAAAGTAACAGGTGTTGAGAAAAGTTAGCAAGAAATATTGACCCAGAATCTGACAAGAAAGGAGCATGTATTCACTCTCAAGTAATGTCTAAGACATCTTCTTCGTGGATATCAAATATGTCAGGTCTACTTGTATAAAAGATCTTCTCTGGGCATAGAAAAAATTGATAACAGATTCTTAAATATATGTAATTACTCATTTTTATTATGTAAAAAAAGACATTTTGAATACTGTTAAGAATTTAAAAATTATTAAATTTTAAAAAGTATACTTTATTGAGATGTTTAATAAACCTTTAATTAAAATGGTACATTAGTCCGACAATAGGCTTCTTATACTTATCTAAAAAAATCACATGCTACGTGACTCGTAAGTGCGTGCCACGTGAGACTCGTAAATAAAAAAAAAGGCAAGTGTTGTCTAATTTTTCTAATTATTTTTTTAATTTTGTTAATTTAGATAGCAATATTTTTAAATTTCAAAATTATTTTTAAATAGTGTACCATTCTATCTTTAACTTTGCACATTTCATTTATGTTATTGAGATTTTTATATTTATTAATAATCATGTTGCGTATATACAGTAGATTCACTATTAACTGCTTTGCTGGGTGTCTTTGACCAATGACCAAATAATCTGAATACATAAATCTTTTATAGATAGTAAATAATATATTATATAAATGTTTATTTAGATTAAAATTCATTTGTTCTTTTAATTTAATATGTATATACATAATTACCAGCCACTTTTAAATAAGTATAGATATCGTTATCTCCAAGGATATATTAAAAAAAGTAGAGGTAATGGAAAATTAAATATTTCTGATGATTCTATAGGCCTATTTGTGGAACATATATGCCCATTTTATCATTTTGTGATTGTGTCTTTTCTCTTAACAAATTTTACTTTCTGAAAAGTTCATCTAATTGCGGCTTTTTACTTAATTATATTTTCTGTTATATTTTGTCAATAAAAGCATTTGATATTAAACTCTTTTTAGAAGTTTTTTTCTAAAACTAATCCTTTTAGTACAATTCTGCTTATTACATGAAAATCATAATCAAATACTCTATAAGATTTTTTTTTAGACAAGTATGTTGCCTTTTCTCTTGAAAAAATGTATTGATTGCCTTAGAATTTTTTTTCATATTTTATGAATATTGTAACACATGCATTCTTAAATTAGTTTTTTCCTGTGCTTTATATTATATCAGTAGGGTTTTTATGACCATAGTCTTATATGCAATTAATTTTTAAATACCTTATTTTTTAATTTGCTTTTAAATGCTGCTCATTGAGGTCTGCATTACTCCTCAGTAACCAATCCATCTTTTTATCTAAAAAGCTCAACTAGAAAACCATTCAAGCGAAAGTTGATTTTTTTTCTATTGCTAGTTTATGAAGTACTTGAGTAAATTTATATATTGGATATATATTAAAGTGGTTAGCTTCAAAGTAATACTCTGAATGAGAGTGAAAATAATGATATAAAAAATAACATAACAAACAAGCTATTCAATTAATTTCAGTTAAATGATTTATGAGTTCTTACTACCAATATAGGTAAATGATAGTTCTGTGAATATTAAGGCACAACTTGGGTCCTAGCCATAAATGGTAAAATTTGTTCTGAGTAGGGTGACCAGATATCCCAATTTTTCAGGATTTGTCCCTATTTTCGATTAGATACCCTGTATCCCTAAAATGTCTTTTCAGGACTGTTGTTTGTCCTGATTTTCAAATACTCTTAATTATTATTTATCTTACATAAATAATTCATTGCAAAAATGATAGTTTCTTGGCCCTCTGTCCATTTCAATCTCTACAGTAATATTATAAAAAATTCAGACAAATTTCAACACCAAAACAAAGATCGCTGTTATGTTATATGGCCGGGTTCTCAAGCTAGATGCATTCTCACATCCAATCTCGCGTTGGAGCATGTGCAGTTGGATTTTTGAGGCTAAAATTTGAACTGCGCTTGCACCTGCTTTGATTGACAGTGTAGTTTTACTGATTCTTTGTTGATATTAATTTTCTATAGTGATAAAATTAATAGGAATATTAATAACCCTAAACAACAGACAACATGCCAAACAGGAAGTGTACTTACAATGATGAGGAATGGAGTTTTATAAAAAAAAAAAGGACGCAATGCCGTAAAAATGATTGGTCATTATGTCCCGATTTTTGATTGAACAGTCTGGTCACCCTAGTTATGAGAGTAATGAAAGTATATATACTAATGTTAAATGAATGTAAACATCTACACATTTAAATCAATATATTTACTCATTTGATTACATAGAAAGGTAGAAATAATAAATAAATAAATAAATTATTCAGATTATTTTTAAAAAAATAAATTATTTTTTTATATAAAATATTAACCTATAAAGTGTACTTGTAATTTTATTTCTGATAATTTTATCAAATAAAAGAATATTGTTAACTGAATGTGTTGTATAATTATTCTAAAACAGAACAGAATAAGGCTTAATACAGACATTTGGTTTTTAAAAACTTTTAAAGAAAACATTTTTTTTTCCGGATATTTACTAACAGAATGGAGTTTTAAAGAAAGGAAAGAAGGTGGGAAATGCATTCTTCCTCATCATCAGTTGGATTTTTAAAGAATTGAAGAAATTAACTTAAAATTTGAACATATCTCATTGCCTGATGGATCTACCAGTTTTTCAGCTGCTGAGACAATGTAAATCATTAAAAGGTCAAAAGTCAGTGCAATAACCATTATATTAGAAATAATATTACTTGAAGCATTGCTCTTGGATCAGAGTTGCCTGGAAAATGAAGATGTCAGATTAGTAGAAAACAAAACACCACCAAAAAAAGATCATGCAATTAATAATAAAGTAAATTAGTTTATACTGCTAAGACTATTAATATATGTTGTATCTGAAATTTTGTTCAGTCCCTTATAGATATTTAAGTTAGATAGTTGGATTTGAAGACATAGATGTCTGAAAATTTCAGATTTTCTACTTAATAGTGAAGTATTCGATAAATTCTGGGCTTGAGTTTATATTTTAGGTCTAGTGTCTGAATATCCTAGCACTTCACCGATGAGAGCCAATAGCTCGAAACCGGTTTGGGGATAGAGATAATTCTAAATCGAGATTTTAAATGCTTTCTCTTGCTGCATTTATCGAAAAAGCTTATTTAGAGCTATTAGTACACTCATTATATTATATTAGTTTAATGCAAAGGATAACATTATTTTGTTATTTATGTTTTTGTTCGTTGTAAAATATAATTGAAGAATAGTAAAAAAAAAATTAATGCTGCGTTTTTGTTGATACATGTAAGCTTGACATAAACTATTAAGCATAAACATACTTCTTCAACTGCATGATATTTATCTGTTATTTGTATTTATTAGAATAAGCATTAATAAGCATAAGAATAATGCATCAATAGATATCAAATTTTTTAAAATATATATTTTAATGTATAGCAATAAGCATGCATACAACAAAATAAACTAATAAGATAACATTATTTTAGAGTAAAATATACAGTATTTATTGCTTTATGATATAATTATTAAAGAATGTGTAATATTAATAGTAAGGAAATCAACTCATACATCACAGGACTTAAATTTAATAAGCTTGTATTTACACATGTCATATAATGAGCTTGATAGTAGCGCTAAATAAGCTTTTTTCGATAAATGCCACAGGAGAAAATATTTAGAATTTCTATCTAGAAGATCTCAACATTTCATGAATAAGTTAAATGGATGTATTATTCCATATATAAGTTTAAAGAACATATTTTGTACTCGTACGATAATCTCAATGCATCCTAGCTGCAATAAGTTATAAATGCATATATCTGTATTTATTTTAAATAGTGAATGGAAGACGAATATTAAAAAATATTCTATGGCACGATAGTATAAATATTTTAAGACATATTTGGGAGATAGCCAATTTAGAAATGCAATATTTCTGCCCAAAATCAAAATATAATATTCCACAAACCAATATACAATAAGTAAATAAAGACATACGATGAATAATTGGAAAGTATGACTAAATTAAAATATGTTTTAAAAAATTTTATTAAACAAATGTTACATAGATGTACAACAAAAGATTGCATTCTGTTACATAGGCAATCATAAACTTTGGAACAAGTTCTAAATTTTAAATTCAATTGTATTTTACTGTTTATATAATCTTTGTTTGATAGTGATTCTGTTATAGGTTTGATGGTTGTCTTATGAGAGACCATGTTGCTGCTGCAATGTCTGGAGGGCTAATCTTGTAATCCCGTTCTTTTATTTGTTGAAGTTTTTTTTTGTAAATGTTGCTGTATGTTTTCTTGTATTGTTACCAAATGTAAATGAGCATCTCGTGCACCAGTATGCATATAGTAGAAAAATTATTGCTCGTATTATTGGGGTAGAGTTTTTTTTTAAAGGATTGTAATATGTTTATTATTGATATATTTTAAATATGCTATTGCGTTATAACTAACAGAAGTTATTGTTTTACAAATATGGATGAATTTGACTGTTGAGATAGAAATTTTATTTTGATTCATGTAAAATAATTTTAAGATATTTATTTATTTTATTTTGAAAATATAATAGGAAATTTCAAGTTGAATAAATATTTAATAAAAATTTTGAAGCTAGATTGGATAAAATTTTGAGGATATGGCCCGTAATAAGTATTTGTTTATATATTTTTTGTAATAGTTGTGTAGTTATTTTGTCATTAATTGTTAAAGAATTTTATATTAATTTATATATGGACATTTCTATAATGAAGTTATATTATTATCATTTACCTGGCTGTTCTCATTCTCATTCATTCTTTTATTTTATTTTGAATTTAATAAATATTTGTGAATATCAGGTATTCTGATGGTTTATAACATAATTTCATCATATGTTGTATTCATTATTATGAACATAATAATTGAAATTTTGTCGCACAATGTAAGAGAATAGATTTAGTATGTATATAAAGCAGGTAAATGTTCTGATTTACATGGTGGTCATAAAAGATTTGATTTATACGTTAAATATTTTATTACTCGTGATCATGAGTGTATGAAATGAACATACTAAATAATCTTATATTATCATTCAGCTCAGATCATTATATCATATTGACTTCCTATTATTACAATATATATATATTTAAGAATATTTTCTCTTCCTCTTTCCTTCTTTATTTTTGATTTTTTTATATAACATATAATAACAACATTCCACTCCTCTTACACTTTAAAGCAAAATATATTTATTAATTTTACAGTTTCGATTGTTCCTAGCAGTCTTCATCAGATCTACAGAATTTAAACATTATATCAATACAACCATATTTCATGCATATGAAATAGATCTGATGAAGACTACTAGGAACAGTCGAAACTGTAAAATTAATAAATATATTTTGCTTTAAAGTGTAAGAACAGTGGAATGCTGTTATTATATGTTATATATTTAAGAAGCTAGTAAATTATATTTATAACTGAAATCATGTTGGCTCTTGTGTATGTTTGACGTAAGCAATATAATTAGTTCATGGACTTCTTATCAGAAAAGTTAAAAAGCATTTCTTCCCAAGAATCTTCCCCAAGACTAAAATGTTTTAATATTAACACAGATTAATAGACAGATAGACCATAGTTAATCAAAAGATTTATGAATATATTAAATATTTTTTTGCTTATAATTTACTATATATATTTAATATCTCTTTTGTTTGAACTTATTATTTTATATTAATATAATTAAAAAAATATTGATTGAAATGTATACACACAAAATGATGATATAAAATGTATAGATATCAAAGATTAACAAATGGTAAATGTTATACCGCACTTAGTTTCCAAAATCGTCTAATTTTGGTTTCCTATTGGATTCATGATTCCGTAAAAATCGTAACAAAAATGAAACTAATTGAAGTGAAACTGGATGAGAGGGAATCTTTTGAACCCATGGTAACTTTAAAAGAAACTTTATCTGTGATTTTATTATATAATGTCAAGTCTATGTTAATTTTTGGTGATCATATAAAAGCATTCTACTTATTTGTATAAAATTTTCAGCATAGTATTCAGAAACAGGATAGGATTGCTCTTTTCCTTGCAGTTTGAAATATTTTGCTGTTGAGACAACCATGTTCAAATGTAGCTAGTGCCATGTTTATGGTACAGCTACTGAACATAGATATTAATAACCTTATTAAACAAAAAAATAAAGTAATGCAAAATGAACCAAAGAACGATGATAAGAAAGGGGCACAAAGTTGTGAAAGATTGTTAAAAAGGGAAAGTTAAACTCCATATAGATTTCAATATTAGAAGTAGAATAAATAGATGTATCTAAAACTTTTTTTAATAAAAAAATTCATTCATGTTTTCTGTATAAAGGATTATATATTTTACAATTGATAATTTTTATTAATTAATTTTTTATTAAATCTGCCATATTTTGTCCAACTCCTGCTTGCTTTTAATTATTTAAGTTGCTTTTTTTTTTTGATATTGAAATTGGTAGCTAGATTATTTTAATTAATTTTATTTGGAACCTTAGTTTCATTTTTAATTCATCATTTTTACATTTTTGTAAGTCATTAACTTTTCGCCATCCATATTAATTTGAAACCAATTTTTATAAAACTTAGTAATCATATATCTTAACTATTGTTTTTTTTTACTATATTTTATTGGTGTAAACATTGCCAATTGTATTTCAAGAAACGTTTTTATCATTGAGAGTTTTTTGAATCCATATTAATTTATTTTTTTTGTTATTTATATTTAGACCTTGACATGATTCCATTTCCTAATTGAGAGATACCAGTAGTTGGAATAATGCCCACACTGTTGGTAGTTTTAATAATTTCTAATTTCAAACATTTAATATTTCTTTTTACAAGTTGAAAATTTGTACTATTGAATGTTGATGTATTTTGTCTTATATAATGCTAATTGAAAGATGATTATTTTTACTTATTTATTAAATATATATGCAAGTAAAAAAAAACAAAAGCAAAATTAAAATACTATGATAAAAATAACTTAATTTTAAGGTGTAGTAGAAAACTATTCCACTAATGTATAAATGGTATGTGATTTTGTTTTAAGCATCAACAATTATTCGATGATCGACTTTTATTTGAATTATTATAAAATTAAATACATATAATCTAACGTGAATTAAATATGATTAAGAGAGTAGTTTTATTTCATTATTGATTCTTCAATATTTTCTAATGCTGGTTTTATTTTTGTGTATTTGGTTTTGGCTGTTTTATCTGTCTTTGCAGTTTTTCAAGTTATAAAACATATTAGCATGACCGTTTGAATTTTACTTTTAACGAATTGAATTATTACTCATTGCTGAAGCGCCATTAGTAATAATAATAATGTTTTAAATTCTACAGACTTTGAATGTTACTCCTAGTGAATGATTTTCGTTTTGATCATTTGCATAGAAGTACCCAAAGTAGTTAGGTGCTTCTCTATTTAAAATTCATAATGGGTATAATGCTGATATAAACACACTTTACATTCTTAACTTTTGATTTATAAGTTTGTTTACATTATACTATCTTTAGGTTAGATAAATGTTTTTAATTTATTTTAATTTTTTTTTTTTTTTTGTGTGTATTTTTATTTTATGTTATTCATTTATATGTTTATATGTATAATGTTAATTGTTTTATTGAAGGTAGAATAATGTCCAATAGGTGGAGTAAATGTAATTGATAAGTCATGCGATATATAAAATGTTATAATTTAGGTTAGTTTGCAAACATTTAATTTACTCACAAATCGGGTATGAGTAATTGTAGCTTACCAGTAAGATATGCGGGTCTATTTAGATTGTATATTATTCCATGTATGGTTTTCTTGGGATGAAAGAGCTTGTTGTGAATTTAGTTTGTTGATATTTTGATGTACCTGGTCCGTAGTAAGGCTGGGCTCCAAGGTTTTTTTGGAGTGATCTCTTCCTGATGAAATAAGGTATCCACAAACGCTCTGGTTCTACTCACGCATGACAACTTAGTTCAGCATAAAATAGTTCGGGATCCCGGACTCAGGAATCTGCCAGCATGAGACCTTGCTTGAAGCTATTTTCTTATTTTTATAGTCTCGACCAGTTTTCAGATTTCTGTGCACATGTCCTTATCTTTTGTTCTATTATAAGGCAAGTTTTCAGATTTCTGTGCACATGTCCTTATCTTTTGTTCTATTATAAGGCAAGTTTTGTAATCTTGTACAATTATTATTATTTTTTAGTTACAGTCTTTTTTTATAGAATATTTCCGCCATCTTTAATTAGTGTAAAGTCTTTGTTTTATTTATCTGCATTGGTAATCCGCATGTGCCTACATTCTTTCCAATCCCAACTTAAATTAAACAGATAATATCAACACAAATAACTTTCATTGCATGTATTTAAAAATAAATTATACTAACTAAAAAAAAACAAACTAAATTGCGTCAAAATTAATAACTGCCAAAATACCTGAACCATATATATATAAATGGTTCAATACCAAACAAAATAGCTTTCCCATCATTCACTTCAAAACCCAACTTCTTTTAACATCAAAGGATGCGTTCATGAGATTGATGGTCTCAGATTCAAATTATTTTATCATCAAAGTTTCTTTTATTCTTCTTTTCAATTCACTTTTTTCATAAACGATAATCTGCATTATCAAATAATATTTTACCACTTGTATTCAGTTCATGAATATACAAAACTGAGTTCTTAAATTTATTTTTAACTCTACTCTTATGAACTGTAACAGATACATTAATTCTTCATTTATTCTGACCTATATAAATTTTGTGATAACTGTAAGGGAACTTATAAACTATTCCGGAGTAGATTTGCAATCATTTAACTGTTTTGAACTATTCAGTAATGAATTTAAATTCAGGCCTTTCTTGCAAGACATCTCCCCCCCCCCCCAAAAAAAAAAAACTATCCTTATAAATCACTTTGTTAATTGATGATTTATATGGCAAAGAAATAAACTCTTTATTTTTGTTATTTATATGTTAGTTTTTAACATATGAATAAGTATTTCAGTGTTCATCAGTGAAATAATCTGAATGTAATTCTCTTGAACAATGTTTGAATTGATAGCGTAAGCCATATCCTGATGAAATTAAAAAGCAATTAATTTAAACAAGGAGCAAATATATTCGTTTTATTTCTAAGAAAATTGTTCGTAAACTACTTTAAAAGTTCTTTAATGTCATAGGTTAAAGAGACACTAGACAATAGGCAAAAATTGTATCATAACAAATATATGATATTATTCCGCAGTGTTCTTTTTAAAAATCATATCGTATAATAATATCTAAAAATTATAGCTGTAGATGAAACATGAGAAAATAACAAACAATAAAAAATTAAGAATATAATATTAATGTCATCTATATTCTTGATTACTTTTTACAATACTTCTTTATAACCCACTATTGATGGTTTCGATTGCTCCAGCAATCTTCTTCAGAACTATAACAAACACAATAGAAATACGTGAGCACAAATATACATCAACATATAACTTTACATTATATATATATAGTCAATAATGAGTTATAAAGAAGCATTGTAAAAAATAATCAAGAATATAGATGATATTAATACTGTATGGATTTGGCGATGCAATAAGAAAGATAAAGTTATAATACTTCATAAAAAATTAAAAAATGATTACTGTTTACAAATGATACTCAATTTTTTTTTTAATCAAATGTTATACTTCGTATGATATGTTTCTGACTTTTCTAATAGCAGGTCTAAGACCATTGGTATTGGTAAGAAAAAGAAATACCAAAAGATATATATCTAATTTTATTAAAACAATTAATTGCAATCTTAAAATGGAAAAAGTTTGTGTTCTTCGGCATCTGTAAGTAATTTGCTACGATTTCATATTTAAAAAAAAAAGTTATAGGAATTAAAATTTTTATTATAAATATGGATAAGTTTAAATAGAAGGCTTTCACGCTAGACTACCTTTATCCACTTCAGTATGATTGTGAATCATGTCTACTATGCAGTCTATGCATGAATATGTAGAACATTCTTATGTTAGCGTTAACTTATACGGTCTTAATTCTACATGTAAGTATTCTTTATATGGTCAGTCACCGTAATGCACCTTGTAAATCATATCAATACTTTAAAAAACAACTATCTTTCAAAACTGATGCTATTAGTAAATTGATAGCAATTATCATATAAGCATCAATATACAACATTCTTGTATATTTAAAATAAAGCGTATAGCTATACAAAATGAAAAAAACTCACACAAAAAATGCAGGAAAAGTTTTATACTCAATTGTGTATTTATGTATTACCATTATGGTCATCATTTTCAATCATTACAGTCCACTGCGGGATGCAAACCTTCAAGTTTAATCCAGTTTCTTGGATCTCTAGTTCTCCACATCGCACCAGCAAGCTTCCTTATTTCATCCATCCATCTTACATGTTATCTCTTTCTATGTTTTACAATCTCTTGGGATCCGCTTTAAGATTTCAAACTTCCCATCTTGTATCATCTTTTCTAGAAATATGTCCAGCCCAGTTCCAATTCAGTCTAATTTTTTCAATGATATCAATAATACCTACTTGTTCTCTGATATATATATGTATTTTAGTTTCAATCCTTTCTTGTTACTTCTAACATACATTTCACCATACTTGGTTGAATGACCTGAAGTCTCTATTTTGCTCTTCTGTTAAGTGTCCAAGTCTCAGATCTATAAATAGCAACTGATAAAATATATTTATTAAAAACCTCCCTTTTCAAACACATAGATATTTCCTTTTAATAATATTTTTACAAAAATTCCATCATTCAATTTCTTCTGTTATGTTTCCATCTGTATTAATAATTCGACCAAAATTTGTAGTTGCTAACTTCTTCTATCGTTATTAATCTTCATTCTTTTCTTTTACAAAATCCATTGAACATTACTTTAGCCTTTTTAGCATTTAACTTTCTTATTTCATCAGATAACTCTTGCAATATTTTTTTAAAGCTCTGGAGTATTATTTGCGAAACCATCACATCAGCAATAAAATCTAGATGACTTAAATAATCTCCATTTACTTTTTTCTTCCATTTCATTGCACAAAATATTTCTTGTAAAATTGCAATAAAAGGCTTTGGAGATATGGAATCATCTTGTCATATACTCTTCTCATTGTTAATCTTCTTAGTATCATATAATCCAATTGTTGCTCTTGCATTTTGAAATTCAGAGTATGATAATATCCTGAATCTATATCTTGAGATCCAATGCTTTAGTCCCTACAGTAATGCATACTTCATAATCTATAAATCCAAAGCATAAAGGCAACTTGTATCCATTGATTCTTTCTATAATTTCGCTCAATACTTGAATGTGATTCTCTGCACTAAAACCACTTTTAAATCCGGGTTCATCTTTTGATTGGCTAAAATTCAAATTTTGCTGTAGATGAGTTGTAATTATTTTGGTAAAAATTTTATATATAGAAGTGACGGAAGAATGATAGGTCTTTAATTTTTTAAATGTTTTTTTATTTTTTTTAAAATTTCAATATTACTACTGCATTCTTCCAAGCACCCGGTAAATCTTTATCATTTAAATATTTGGCATATAACTTTGCCAACAATTTTTCTATTTCGTCACCTGCTTCTTTTATGATATCGATCATAATTCCATCATTAACTGAAACTTTTCACATCATAGATTTGCTTGCCGCCTCTCTTTTTCATTTAAATGCTGGACAATTTAGAAATAGTAGTTATTGTAGGAAATATTTTGTTCCTTACTGGTATATATTTTTTTTATAGGACTCTTCCGCACATCTCATGATGTCATTTTTTTGGTTATTGTATAATTCTTCTTATTGCAAAATAAGTTTTCTGTCAATATTAAGATGTTGTTTTACAGTTTTTGAGATTTTTATTCTCTTCTATAGTTTTTCTTGTTAATTCACAATTACATTTATTTATGTCTTCATTTTTTTTTTTTCATATTATTTTACAAAATTCTTGATATTCACTTCTTAATGGATCATTTTTAAATATTTTCATATTACTTGTTTTTTTTATATAGATTGTTATGTCTCAGTAAAAAATTTACTAATAAATTGCTGGGTTTTTTTGTACCAGCCATCTTTGTTATACTTAATAGTCTGTCAGTTAACTTCATTCTGAATTCATTTAAATCTAAACCATCTCAAAATTTGTTAATATTTAAAACAATTTGTAAATTCTAATTTAAATTTATTGAAATGTTTTTGAAGATTAAAAATAAAAACTGTTCATACTGTTTTTCTTAATAATTTTTGTTTCTAGTTTTATATTAATACATATCATACATCTTACTAATCAATGATTACTTTCTGTATCGAATCTATTAAAAATATTACCATCTAGTCAAATTATGATCAATTTTGTTGTGTCTTTTATTTGGTTGCTTCCCTTTTTGTTTAGCATTTTTATTTTATTTTAAAGAAAGCATTCATAATATACAGTTTTTCTGCAAACTTTACAAGTCTCTTCTTTCGTTTCTATCACCATAACCAAATTTACCCATAACACTGTTATCTTTCAAGTATTTATCAATTGTAACAGTAAAATCTCCCAAAATATTTGATCTGATGAAAAGCCTTTTGTATCCTCTATTTCTTCATCACAATGAAAACGTGTCAGCGCCTAAACCCGAATTATCTGCATTTGATATCTTCCACTAAGTTGAATAACTAATTTTGCCACTATCTGATTCATTATCTATTTCTACAATATTTTTCTTCAACTTTTTATTTATAGCAAAACCCACTCAACTTGTGCTTCTGAGTTTTATGCTACAATATGTTAAAACAATATTATCTCTATAATTAAAGAATATGATAATTCATGACAAAAAGAATACAAGTTTTATTTTGTAGATAATTGTAAATATGGGGGCTATGTATCAGTGGTATGAGATAGTGTGGATAGTTGATGGGTACTTGAAAGTCTGAGTTCAAATCCCCTATATTTACAATTAGGCTCCAGATATGTGAAGAGTGGCCGTATTTCAAATATTTGTAGATAATTGCAAAAAATAGTGATCACATAATAAACTGCGCCAAGAATTAATTTCAAAATGTACGATCACGTTAACTGAAATAGATTGTACCGAGGTTATTATTTAATGCAGCTATGTCAGAATTGCAATAGAATGACATCATTCCAAACAATATGATTTTTATATATAGAAAAAGTGACGATTCATGGCAAAAAAAAAAAAATCAATATTATAATTGGGAAAATATTGATCATTTAATGAACTGCACCCAAACTAAAATAGAATTTTTTTATTTATATTTGCATTTAATAGAGCTTTTTTTAAATATAATTACAAAAGCATGTCCATGACATTCAAAACAGTAGATCTTTTGCATATGTAAAAATAACTATGATAATTTAAAGTTGTAATTATAAATTTATTTAACGCACATTGATTACGTAAGTAATATTTACTAAGGCAATAAACATTTAAGCATGTGCGCTTGAAAATACGAAGGTGGGGACCTCTACAGGTCTTAACCCCAAGCTTACGCTTTGGAAGAAAAGAGGGGAACCCTTCTTTACTTCAATCTTCACACTCTAAGTTCTAACTGCTTCAGCTTCACCTATTTATATAGAAAGTAGGTTCCCCTCTTTTCTTCCAAAGCATAAGCTTATGGTTAAGACCTGTAGAAGTCCCTACCTTCGCATTTTCAAGCGCACATGCTTAAAGGTTTATTGCCTTAATAAAAATAACTATGGTAAAAAATAAAAGATTGTTTTCTCATCCTTGGTGTTCGCCTCAAGATGTCGCTATTTCTAGGTAAATTCCTAGAAATATACCGTTTCACCGGCCTTCACCCAACAAAAGAGGAAATTTTCTACGTTATAAATGCAGAAAAGTCCTCATGTTATGTTGGACGGAGGTGGTGTCGGCGACAGAAGCCAACACAAATGAGACTACTTTCTATGATAAAACACAGAAAGAGTTCCCGACGGCTGCCGGTTATGGCTTTTTTTTCTATGCTAAAAGCAAAGAGAAAGAAATGCCTTGATCGGCTGCCGTAGTAGTCGATTTTGTTCATCATTTTCTAGTAATAGTAGAATATCTATTTTCTCTGTAGTTTCGTGTGAGAATGTGTGTATTTGAAGCAGTCATAGTTTTTTAAAATTTGATAAGACGTCTATTTTTTTTAATGTGTTGTAACTTACGTTACTGTTGTAAGTTTAGTAATAATGTCCTGAAGATTCCATTATGAATGGGTAACCCTCAAAAATTGCTTTTAAGGGTGCGAAATGGAAAAAAAAATTAAGGATCATGCGTACCGTTTTCATGAGAATTCGTCCGTGACCAGTTACTTTTGCTATACTGTATATATATATACGCACAAACAAAAACAACCCAGTGTCTAATTATTAGGAATTACTTGTCCAAAAAAGAAAATTAGTCGGGTATTATTATTATTTTTTTTTTGTTACATTTATTATTTCAAAATAAGATTAGTTTTTATATCTACACACTAACAAAAACAACCCACTTCCTGATTAATTACTGTCTTAAAAAAAAAAAAAAAAAGAAAGCAAATTCAACGGGGTTTGGTTTTTTTCAATGGAGTATTTGAATTACGGTATTTTTTTTTATATATATATACACAAGATTTACCCCCCCCCCAAAAAAAAAGAAACCCACTTTCTGATTAATTACTGTCAAAAGAAACGCAAATTAGTCGGCTATCATTTTTAAATTTAGTATTTCAATAACGGTACCCTTTTTATATAGACAGAGTTAACAAAAACAACCCACTTTCTGATTCATTACTGTCCCCCCAAAAAAAAAAAAGAAAACGGAAATTAGTCGGGTATCATTTTTCAATTGAATCTTTCAATGACGGTCCTTACTAATAGTAGTCGGGTATCAATTCTAAATTGTAGTATATAAATGACGTTACTTTTGATAGATTTAGAATTACGTATTGCTTTTTTAATAAAAATAATTGATTTTTACTCTTGACCAAAAATACCGTAACTTTAAAAAAAGACACACATAAAGTCCAACAAAAAAAATGAGAAAAAGCCCCGTAACTTTAAAGACACACACACAAACTCAAAAACAATCTAAGATTAATAAACATTGACTTATTACGTCTTGCTTTTGAATCAAATGATTGATTTACTCTTGCAAAAAAAAAAGTACCGTAACTTTAAAAAGACACACATAAAGTCCCCCAAAAAATATTAGAAAAAGCCCCATAACTTTAAAGACACACACACAAATTCAAAAACAAGATAAGATTAATAAACATTGACTTATTACGTCTTGCTTTTGAATCAAATGATTGATTTACTCTTGCAAAAAAAAAAAGTACCGTAACTTTAAAAAGACACACATAAAGTCCCCCAAAAAATATTAGAAAAAGCCCCATAACTTTAAAGACACACACACAAATTCAAAAACAAGATAAGATTAATAAACATTGACTTATTACGTCTTGCTTTTGAATCAAATGATTGATTTACTCTTGCAAAAAAAAAAAACCCGTAACTTTAAAAAGACACACATAAAGTCCAAAAAAAAAAAAAGTTAGAAAAACACCGTAACTTTAAAAAGACACACAAATTCAAAAAAAAGATAAGATTAATAAACATTTACAAAAATGAAAAAACTAACATCATATAATAGTATTCATTAGTAGAATATTTTATTATAAATCTAAGAAATCAGATCTTTTTAGATCAAATCGATCATTTAGGTCGGGCCCCGAATCGTTATATGTATATGTTTTTGATTAGCATCAATGCCATCTCTAGGCGAACACCAAGGATGAGAATACAACCAAATAAAATAAATATTCCATACATAATTGTAAAAAATATTTTTCGCACAATCAATTGTATCAAAAATAAGTTAGAACATCTACATTCTTCATTATGTTAATTAAAATACATTTTAGTCTTCATTTTATTTAAGCTACACTCATAATCATAACAGAATAGGTTATGTGAAGCACTAGGATTTTTTTTAATGGGAAAAAAAAATTAGTTTTTTTTTCTGTATTTAATGGCCAAGAATATATATTGTGTAATAAACTTCATCAAAAATAAATGAGAAAATGTAGATTACACAAACTAAAATACATTATATCTTTTTGTTTTTATTTAATATAATCTATAATCTATAATTACAACAAAATTATGATATTAAACCAAGTAATATGTCTCTTGCATTTAGTAAAAATTAACCCTCCTCAGAAATTTTGTTTTTATTCAGTACTTCAAACCGCTAAGAAATAACTTAGAAAATACATTTTATTATTTATCATACTATTATTTAGTAAATAAAATCAAGTCATCCATCACATGACTTAAGTTGATAAGCTTGTAATTATAAATAAAATGACGAGCATGCTAATAGCTCTATCAAGCTTTATTGATAAATGTCACAAGAGAAAGCATTTAAAATTTCTATCTAGAAATTATCTCTATCCCCAACCGGTAGCTATTGGCTCTCCTCAGTGAGGCACTAGGATCTACTGTCTGAAATATCCTAGCACCTCACTGATGAGAGTCAATAACTCAAAAATAGTTTTGGGAGATAGAGATTTTTATCTCTTTCTCTTACGGCATTTATCAATAAAGCTTGTTAGAGCTATTAGGACATTCATTATTTTATTTGATTGAGATTACAATTGCATCATATAAATTGAAATGGTTACCACATTGAATAACGTGACAAGTCTTTGCAAAAAAAAAAAATCAGAAGTTTCGTATACAATTAAATAATATTGATCACAATAAAACACCAAAAATTGAAAAAGTGTGTATTATGTTAGCTAAAATACATTTGATTAGTTGTCCTATTTTATTTAAGTTATTCAATAACAAAATTATGAAATCATTTGTTCTATATATGGTGATATAACTGCCAAAAATATTCATCATATCAACTGCATCAAAAATAAATTAGAAAATGTACATTATATTAGATACAATATATTTATTGTCTTTTTTTAATTTATGTTTGTAATTGCAACAGGATTGTAGTCATTTGAAGCAAAATTAAATTGCAAAAAATATTGATTACAGTAATAAAAACTTAGCAAAAGGACATTTAATTATTTGTTTTATTTTTATTTAATATGGAAATAATTACAAGCACGTTGCAATTTTATTTATAACACTATTAAACACTGATATAAAGAACCATTTAATCATGCCACTATATGTCATAGGCAGTAATAAATCTGAATAATAAAAAAATTCCTTTTCTGTATGTTCATTAACAATCAAGTATTATGTTAGCTCATAAAAGAAGAAAATTAGTAACAATTGAATTAAAACAATATTGCTTCCACATATGACAAAATGCGATAATTCATATTATAAAAACTACAATAAATTATAATTATGTATAAGTTAGGGTTTAAACCGTCAAATATCACATGATTCCCATTTCTTATGCCTGTTCATAACTCTTATTAAAACAGGCAAAACTCTCCATACAGTAGTGCCACTCAGTGCAAGCCAGAGTAATCAATGGATGCCAGAAGTCTTGTGCATAAAATCCCTATCCTAAGATCTAGGCCAAAGCTCCTCACTGATGAAGGCCACAAGCCAGAAACTAGTCTGGGGATATTGAATAGTAGACACTAGATAAGAATTTTATGCACAAGCCTTCTGGCATCCATTGATTACTCTGGCTTGCCCTGAGTGGCACTACTATGTGGAAACTTTTGCCTGTTTACGTTATATATCCATGAACTTTTACGGATTCTTAATTTAAACGCATTTTTTTAAAGAAAAATATTGTTTATATTATTTATTGAATTTATATATGTAATGAACATTGAGTTCTATGTCTGAAGGCATATTAAATATAGTAGAGTATTATGATCAACATTATTTATTACCTTCTACAATCTCGTTTTCAGAGCTGCATTGTAAATTTTAATAAGTCCGCATCATTATAGAGATTTTGAATTTATGGTATTAATCCGCCTACCCCTCCATAAGAAATGATTATAAATTCATATTTTTTTTTTTATGCGATCATTTAATATAGAATCAGTTTTGAGAAATACATTGTGATCACAAATAGAAATTAAATTGTAATTTCGTTAATTCAGTTTGTTTTTAAAAGGTATCAACAGATTTTCTAGATATAGGAACTACGTATATATGGGAAGTAATGATGATTTTAAATTTAAAAAAAAAATCATTATTATATATAAAAAAACATGTTTGTTGCTGTGATGATCATATGATATGTGTACCCAAATGAGAGAGATTGAGCACAGTAGTTTCATTTGATTGACCAAACTGATAATTGTGGTCATTAAACCATTTGATAAAACAGTTGCTGCCATTTTATCATATAAATTCCTTTTTACTTTGAAAAAAAAAAAGAAGTTTCTTACATAGATATCTTTTCTCATTATAATAATCGGTACTTGGGTATTATTTCTACTGCGACGTATTATTCCAGTTATTATTCTAAGTTTGTGATATGTTTAAAATAGTGCCTTCAAGGAATATGCAGATAAGCTTAATCGATAAAATCTATCCGCAGATCCCCTGAAGGTGTGATTTTAAATATATCGCAAACTTAGAATAATACGACATCAGGAGTAATGCATCATACCATGTGTCATATGTAACTTCAAATCTAAAAAAATAATGGAGACATATATTATTATGGGAAATGGAAAAAAGACATTACAGTACTAAATAAAATAGATATTTATGAGTTATGTCTCTTTGTTATGGCACTTTGTGCCTTCAAAGTCGTCCTTCCCCTTACTGGCATAGTACGGCATTTTGGGACATCATAAACACCCAGCACGCGTAATACCAAACTTCAAATCTAAAAAAAAACAAACCAAAAAACATTAATTTCCAATGATTGAGAGATATATTCATTATGGATAAATAAGAAAATATGAAAAAGAACTCTGAAACATTTTTTAAATGGCGAACTGTAACAAAGTTTTAGATTTTCATTATTTTTTTAATATAAAAATAAAAATAAAATGGCGAACTATAAGATACAAATAGTACCTTTATTTAAAAATTTGCGAACTGTAAGTTTAACCTCATATTTTAAATTTTTCTTTTTTAAAAAAACCCACAAATATAACAACTTTTAACTGGAAATGTATATAAAGTTTAGTAAAAAAGCCCCACAAATATAACGTTTACTAGTAAATTTATTTTTAAATAAATAAAAAAAAAACAAAACAGTATTACTTACAAATGATGAGAGACATAACTGTGGCGGACTGAAAAGAGCATAATAAAAAGATATACAATATTAAAAAATGATTAATTATTATAATTAAACTTACAATGTTTCTATTATGCTTCATTAAAATGCATGAAAATGTTTATTGTTTCTCCAAACACAGTTACATAATCCAGAATAATATTTACTAAGGCTGTAAACCTTAAGAATATGCACATGAAAATGTGAAGGTAGGGACCTCTACAGGTCTTAGCCACAAGCGAGTATTAATGTGTAATAGGAATTGTGGACTTAATCAGTGAAGTATTGAATAGCTTCACGCTCTCAGATTTAACCGCTTCAGCTTCACCTATTCATATAGAAAGTAGGTTGAAGTAAAGAAGGTTCCCCTCTTTTCTTCCAAAGCGTAAGTTTGTGGTTAAGACCTGTAGAGGTCCCTACCTTCGCATTTTCATGCACATATTCTTAAGGTTTACAGCCTTAGTAAATATTACGTACGCAATTAATGTGCGTTTAAATAAATTTATAATCCAGGATAATGAAACATTGCTCGTTCTTTTATGCAAAGCGGTTTTGTTAAAATATTTCAAATAGTTCAGTTTACAATAGTGAAATTTTATTGTAATGCAATTTATAATTTTGTCAGAATTTTTGAGATTGTGTGTTGTGTGTATATAAAAACACATTTATGTAAATTTTCATAGAATTTTAAGATGACTATTAACTTAAAAACTATTTGAATTTAGTTATATAATTTTTGATATTGTAGCTCTGATGATGATGGTGGGACAGTCGAAACTGTAAGAATAAAGTTTTGATAAAAAATGGTATGTTGAGGTGTATAGGAAAGTTTGAAATGGTATAATATGTAAATACAGTTATAAAAATATTATTTTAAGCATTTTTGAAAGTTAGAGATGAGTATATATTGGGCAGGGATGAATGAAAGGAGAGAGATCTGTTATTATGAATACTGAAATGCTTATGAATATATTTATAATCATGCATAGTAATATTTAATGATTAATAAATAATAATTGAGCCTAATTATGAATTTTACAGCAAGTTTTAGAAATGGCAAAAGGTGTTTGTTATATATTTTTTTCATATATTTTGTTTTTAACAAAAATTGTGAAAGTAAATCATAGTTTTTTTTTTTTTATTTGATTTTTTGATTAATTTTTTCTCCTAATTTTTATATGGATAATAAATATTTATTAAATCCAATCTTGTTTAATAAACAAAGATAAAAAAGCAGATTAAGTCCCAGAAGCAGTGATAGATTATCAACACGAGATTTTCATAATTTCTACCAGAAGCTCAAAAAAAAATATATATATATTATTAATAAATAAACATTTGATAATCCATTACTATGTTAACAGATCTTTTTAAACGAAAATCTCTTGTAATACTGTGTTCAATATGATAATTCTTTTATTATTGTAAAGTATGTGCTGTGTGTGTATATATGTGCATCCACGACTATATATATATTTCTAAAATATAACTATTGAAAGGAAAAGAATTGAATTGATTATGGATATAATTTATATTGATATTGATTTGTATTAGATTGTGAAAGTAATTTACAACTAAGCTTTTTTTTTTTCATGTGTCTTAGCATCGGCCGGGAAGCGAACCCGCTAACCCGGGACAACCACTTGTAAGGCAGCTGTTCTGACCTCTCGACCACCAATGCTTGACTACTAAGCTTTTTTTATATATTTATATATAAAATTTGCAACAAAAAAGTTTTCTCTATAGGATCATTTATCATCTGTTTTTCTTCCATTTGCTTTCTCTTATTCTTCGTAGTCTTTTTCAACATATACAGAATTTCTTTCATAATCCTTATCTCGAATTACTTGCCAATCCGAGTTTTTTTTCCTTCTGATAATTTTCTTAATACATATTTTTTTCCTCTTATCCTTTTCAACAATTACATATTAATATTAATATCATTTATGTTGTTTATTACTTTTTACAATGCTTTTTACAAACCACTATTGACGGTTTCAATCGCCCCAGCAATCTTCTTCAGAAATTATATCTGAAGAAGATGGCTAGTGACGGTTTTAGTTGCCCCAGCAATCTTCTTCAGAAATTGTATCTGAAGAAGATTGCTGGGGCAATTGAAACCATCAATAGTGGTTTGTAAAAAGTAATAAAGAACATAAATATTAATATTATATGGATTTGGCAATGCAATAAGAAAGATAAAGTTATAATACTTCAAATACATATTGCTCATCTTATGTTTCATTTTATTTTTTTCATACTCCTTTAAATTCATATCTAAGTTTCTAGTATTTTTTTCTAATCAACCACATATTTCTAAATAGGACTTTTTATATTTGTTAAGGTAGCTTCGCTGCTTCATTTAAAGTGTTTTACCTATGTGGATATATATATACCCAATTTGTCAATATTTTTTATTCAGGCAAAAGGTCATATATTGCATTAAGTTTTCTGTGTTCTATATGTTTAATTGAAGACAGATTTGATTTGTTATTTTTATATGGTTTCAGGTTAATGATTTTTATAAGTGAAAGGTGAATATAAAAATTGGATTTTTTTTCTTACTTGATCAGTTTATAGATGTATGTATTTACATTGTAATCAGATTTGTTTGTAGATAGATTATAATTAGGAAAATTGAATATTAATAAATTTTAAGTGTTTTTTTACTTCTTATTTTTTTAAATAATAATGGAAAGTACTCTGAAGAAGTCTGTTGAACAGCTGAAACTGTCAAAGAAGTCGGTTGGATAGTTATTTTGGGAAGGTTAGAGGTCATAAAATGCTGCACTTGCATTGTGTAAAGTGCATGGAAGAGCATGGCAGTATTATTTGTTTATAAAGAGAAAAAAATGAATGACTTCATTACTCAGGATTTCATTTGAAATTTGAGTGCCCGAAATGATTGCATTTTCATTGTAATGTGATAAAAGTATTTAGGTATTCATAACTAGGAACAATTTGCCTTTAAAATAAAATTAAACAAGGGGGGGGGGTAACAAAATTCAAAATTGGCATTAAATATTTTGGATGATCATCTGGGATGATCATATCATTTTATGAATAATGGAAACAAAGAGAAATGCTTTCTAATTCTTATGTAATAAATATAAATACTAATAAAATAGAATTACACATGGGTGAAAGAGAAATGTAAATAGCCATGTCTGTGTGCTGAAAATCAGATATATTAATCTTTAACTTGGATTAAAGTTTATATCTGTGCTAGAGTAAATCTCTAGTTTAATAAATGATTAGTAATAATTATTACGTGTTTATCAAAAAAGTTGATAATGTAAAAGTTGGGAGAGGAGTAAATTGACGCTTGAAAATAAAAATAAGACAATTTGCTCTACATAAATACTCTTCATGTAATAAAGATATATATGAGAGATGATGACCTGGCCCAATTGATGAGTGCTGGTTCAGCACAAAATGCATCTTGGGGGGCATTTGTCTTTTATTGTTCCTTTATTTATATGAAATTATTTATGAAATAAAAAAGAATGGAGAAATATGGAAGTTGTCTGTCTATAAAATAGAATTATCCAATAAATAATCTTAATGATAAAATTTGTTTATTAATTAGTATGGATTACATTAATTATGGTAAGATGATGAATTGTGTTATCAATTTGTATAAAAAATAATAATCCTAATTTAAAGATAACTGTAGAATATTTTAGCGATTTAGAAACTAATAGAACAAATTAGAATATAATAAAATTTTTCTAAGAGATATGTATGATTACAACTTGGGGTGGGGGAGGGCCTATTGTAAAATATTGCGTATCTTTTCTTAAGAATATAATTCATCTTAATATATTCTATTATGCTACAACACATAGTTTTGTCCATATCAAATGTTAATCACCAATTTCATTGAATCCATCTTGTCCTAGATTGATATAGCTGTATATTTGGTTCTATTAAATCAAGAAAATTTATTTGGATGTAATTAAATTTGATGCTCTGCCCTTTGGCAGGGTTCCCTGGCTGTGGAATATTAGGTTGAAATATTTTAAAGTATAACACCACATTCATTATAAAAATGGACAATACATTTTTTTATGATAAAGAAGCATAACCTATTCTCAGGTGTAAATAGCTTTGAGCTAAGGACTATTAGTTCTGAATATAACTTTCATCTGGACCATTATCATTGAGGAAATGTCTTATAAATTACAACACATTTTTTTCTTCATTACAGTACTTTTTAAAACAGGCTAATAATATGTTACTATTCTATATGTTTTGGACATCTTGTTTTTAATAATCAAAGGTTTCTGGAGAAGATTGAATGAAAAAGGATATATTTGTCCTTTTCCTGTCTCTTACCTATGATCTCAGATGATAGATAAACAACATCAAGAGAAAAATGAAATTTTCAAATGACTACCAAGTTAATAATTAACTTGAGATTGGATAAATATGTCATTTTTTAAAGTTAAAACACAATTTTTTATGCCCATATATATATCATTTTAAAGGGTTTTTTAAAAATCTTATTCTATTTGTAATATTTAATTAATTATATGTGTGCTTTCTGTCCATAGATAAATTTATATTTAGGTGCCCTGATCTAATCACAATTATCCTTTGTACATTAAGATTTATTATTTCAAACTTAACCTGATTACTGTATTTCAGTGAATATATCTAGAAGACATTTTGATTTTCTATTATGTTATGGTTATTTATAATTAAGCTGCAATATAATATATTAATATAATTGATTACAATTTTCTATCTTTATAAACTTTTCTTATGCAAATTCAGATACTTATAATTTTAGTCACAGTAAATGGTTTTTACTCCTGATCAAATATGTAATGTGATTATTCCATGAAATATTTATAAATCCAGATTTTTTCTCCTTTATTTTTTTTGCATTTCTTTATATATTCATATATATTTCTTATACCTTTTTTTATATACACTTTAATGCAAACAATTTTTTTAATAAAACTTTTTTTTATTTTCCTGACAGTTTCGACTGTGCAGCAGTCTTCATCAGAGCTTTCTCAAACTTCCTCTATCTTTTAAAATAAAAGTTTTATTAAAAAAATTGCTTGCATTAAAGTGTATATGAAAGAAGTTATTATAAGAAATATATATAAATCCAGATTTATGTAATTTCTATCATATATAAGTGTACAAATTTGAAAAATGTCAACAAGTTTTTGGGTTTTTTTATGTTATGTGAACACCTCTTGTATATATTGTACACAATTTCAGTAATTAAAAAATATTTTGATATTTTGTTCCTTAGTTATTATATTAGTAGATCTGAATGGAAAATTTGATTTACATAAAAACACAATTTACTTAGTTTTAGAATGATTTGAACTTATAAATCTGATACTTTTGATCGTATAAACTAAGATTTTTTTTACTTCATATGATGGAACACTTCACAAATTGTAAAATTTGAATGAAATTCCTTGGTTATTTTATAGAATAGGTAGATATTAATAATAAGTAAATTAAGCAAATAAATATAAGATTTAAGAAAACAAAATAAACATTTCCACATTTTAATTATGTAATACAAAGTAGTGAAGTAAATTGGTAAATATATGTTATAACAGTACAGAGTAGGGATGAGATGGGATATGGTAAGCCACATCAATTACCTCCATTAAATACATCAAATTAAACATCAAAGAAATATAGTGAATAAGAGCAGCATGAATTAACCATGTAGTAAATAGTTATACTAATCATACATTATAAACTACAGATTACCCAGCATTAGAAAATAATAATAAACTCATCAACAATCAGCGATCAATCAAGAATCCTGAAATCAACAGTCAACCTTGTAATTGGATTTGAAGGAGGTACATTATAAAATAGGCTACTTATCTAGCCACTGTCAAACTCAGGGCAAAATGTAATACCATTATTTGGAAGTACATATTTAAGTGCTAGTTTATCATTGATAATAAAAACCTTATGCTAGGATACAGAAATATCCTTATTACCATAAATGCTATGGCCACATACTATTAATGTACTGCCAACTATAAACTTGATTTCTAATGAAAAACAAAATGCAGTGAATGGATTTTAAAGGTAATATAAAGGTGATACCTTTGCACCATCCCAAGTTATCATTTGGATCTAAACAAACTTAAACCCCTACATCCATATAATTAACAACTATGCTTTAATCTACCTCAAGAAGCAAGAATTCTCTAAATTGTTACTGCAACAGATAAATAAATGTAACAGCACATTCTAATTTATTTTAAAGTAACTTTACTGGGATAATGTGAAAGCAATCCCTTTTCCTCTAAATTATTGAAATCAAGTCACACACACTGCCAATTCATGGATCAGATAGTTGGAAAATAAAGACATTAACACTAGAATGTTTATTAAACAATTATTTTATAAACTAATTAATTAACAATAAATAAAAATTAAAAATGAAACATAATATAATTTAAATTTATACATTTTATCAAAAATGTAATTTCAAGTAAAAAAAGAATAATTAACTAGTGGATTTTATTCATTAAATTTAATTATTTTTCCCCTTAAGTTATTTCCTTATAAATAACAAAAGATGGAAAAATCTTTTTAATGGCATTTTAAATTAGCTTAATCCTTTGTATAATTTTGGAAAGAAATCAAATGAGCAAGAAAAAAAACATCAAATTTAATCAAAATTAAGTTACTTTAAAAAAAAAACTAATTTTGAAAGGAAAAAAAATCACATGAATAAAAAAATGTTTCACAAGAAAGTTTGCCCTGCTAGAATTATTCATTCCCATAATTTTTTTAATCACTACATGAGTATAATGTGCAGATAAAGAAAAAAATGTTTCACCATGGTTTTACTTTTCTTGGGAATCCTTTGCACTTATAATTTTCAGTGTTTCTATGTAGGTTTTCTTCTTGAAGGGTTCTCACTTCCAGGTTATTGTATATAATTATTTCTACCTGGCAATAGAAAATTTCAGGATAATCATCAGCAAGAATTTATCAATTTTTTTCCAATAAAATGGTCAGGCTAATACAGAAATTCATGCTCTTATCTAGAGGCAAGGTTGCAGATTATTTCAGAGTATCCTCTACATTTTTAATTTTCATTAAATCAGATTACACAAAGAAAGGTGATGTTTAGTCTTTAGCTAAACTTAGCACATGGTTGTATTTATTTTAGAAAACATTTTATAACTAAACTCATAGTGTGCTCTTTACAGTTAAAGTCTGCCCTTTTCTTTAACAGCTTGATTAGAACTTTTTTCTCCTGTCATTTATAGAAGTTGGCTTAGAACTGACTGTCCTATTCAATAGCCGAATCAGGAATGCTTGCTTTTTACAAGACAGAGATCTACTGATTGACTCACACCCCTATTTTTGGAACAAATCTGTCTTCAACCAATTACAATCGTGTCTTCTACATGACAAAATTTAATAATCAATTACAAAAACAATTGTTTAGCTATTTTTCTCCTTCAACATTGAAATTGGAAAGCAAGTCAAAAACCTATTAAAAACAGTTTTTGTCATTTCTTTTTATTTATTTTTTCTTGCCAAAAGAAGATGATAATCAGATTAATTACACTGCCTTTTTTCCTTTGGAGAGAGATAAAAAAAATACAAAACAAAAAAAAAAACTTTAATGAAAATCAAGTTTATAAATTAAGTTCTTTTCTTATTAAAAAAACTTTACATATGTACATTTTTATTTACTTTCTTTCTCTTAATGTTAAAATAAAAATTTTTTAAAATAATTTACTGAAGAGAAAGTTTTTTTTCAGTAATTTTTAAAAGTAAAGATTAAACTGGGAAGTAAGTGCAATTAAAGAGAGAATAAAAGAAATTATTTATCTGAATTTATAGTTCTCTCTTTTACAATTCTTTATAACTTATAATACATTTAAACTTGTATTAAACATCTGAAAATTCTCATATCACATGATGAGAAAAAAAATTAAATAAGTAACCTTTATTCTCAAAAATATATATGGGAGGATTAAATACTATTTCCCGATGAATTGAGTAACTTTAAACTTAAGGAGCATGCTACCAACTATTATTAATACAGCAAGTAACCATATGACTATGATATATACACACATATATATATTTAAATGGTAACTGCTGAACTATTGCTAATTGGAAGATAATACTTATAACAGAAATCATAGAAGTAATAAAATAATAATTAGAATTCAACATTCATTATTATTCTAAATATTTATGTACTTAGGTACTCTACATTCCTGTTGTAACAACAGGTAAAATGTACTCAGAGCTATGGGGGGGTATTCTATGGGTTGTGTGTATTCTTTATCACTATTTGCAAAGATGTATTTGTATACCATGTTTATATAATAGTAATAGAGAGAAAAAACAAGTTTAGAAATAGATATAATGAAAAATATAATAAAATAATTAAATTAATGAGTAATGAAATAAAGCATTAGCCTTCCTCGGAAATTTCCTTCCATAAGTATTATTATTTTGAAAGACCATAAATGAAAGTTTGGCTATCTTCGTTTGGTTAAAATTCTTAAGTGATGATATTTCAGATATACAAAGAATTTAGCTTCTTTTATTTTGTAGCTTTTCATCCATAATTTCAACAAGTTTATTCTTAAAATATCACAGTTTATGCTAATAATTCAAATGTTAATAACATTTCTGTCATTTGTTAATGAATAAAGAAAATAATATTATTTCAAAGAAGTTCAAAAACAATTTTTTATTCTCTAATAATACCATAAAGCTTCATGAATATCTTTTCTTCACTTATTCATAAATCAGATAATAATAGTAAAATATTACACTTTCAGACTTTCAAACTGTATTACTGCAAGCTTGAAAAAGAAAACTTCTCTTCATTATTCCGAAGTAATATTTTTCGAGAGTTTATCAATGACATTTATATCCTTATTTTTTTCTTTTAGAAATTGTTTTCAGATTTTCATATGCTAATAATATTTTAACAAGAGTTGAGTAGGAATTATAGATTCAACAACTACATTATGTTAGAATTAATGAGCATTTTATTTTTAATTTAGTGCTTCATTGTTCATTTAAAACCATAATACATTGAATCTTCCATCTTTTTATAAATTATACAATAATTTAAACTTTTTCATGTTGAAAAGGAATGATTTAAAAGCAAAACTATTTTGTTTCCATTTTCCCACTTTTCGAAGAAGAGTGAGATAAAAAGAGAAGAATAATATTCTACTAGAGAAAAATAATCTCATAATATTTCTGTCACTTAATTTATGTATAAACATTTTAAATATTTTTCCATAATTCTTTTGGTAATATCTCTAGTAAATTCAATAAATTTATTTGTAGGAAAGGGGAAAATATGCAAATAAATATTTTGTATTATCTTTGAAAATATGACAATTTAATGTTGAGATAATATTATCGGTACATATCCCCTGTCTCTAAGAAGAAAGAGTGGGATTGCAAAGATTTATTTTTTTTCTTCTATCACAATATCGTTAAATAATAACTTTATTGTAAGAGAGATTTTTTTTTTAGCCATTTTGTCAAAATACATTTTAAAAATAAAAGGCATTTCCTTTATTATACAAAAATAAACTTTATTTCTTTTCCAAAATCACTAATTCTTGAACGAATTCTTGAATTGTCAACGAACAAACTGTCCTTTATTTTTCTTTAATGTCATGTTTCAGGTCTGCCTAAATAAGCTGTAAATAGTGATGGGGTTATTAAATGGTTATATTTTACTTCAGTGTTTTTCTTATTCCAATCCTTTCTTCTGTCTAGATCTGCCTCTTTGTAATTGCTTTCAATTTTTTATAGGCGTTCCATTTATACCTTGAGTAGGAAATAAAGATTGCTTAACTTTCAGATGGGTTTAAGGTTACAATTAATGTTATTAATATTTTCTCTATATACAAAGCAGTATTAATATTACTTTTAATTGTATTACATTTCAGTGATGGAGTTATCATAGTTTTTTTGTCATGGTTATGTTATTTTGAAGTTATTATTGCCATTTTTTTTTCTAAGAACAATCATTTAACTGATTTGATTTGTTTTCTATTAACATTTATTGATTACTTCAGTACATTTTCTATTGTTACATTTTAATCATGTTATTTCTTTAATGCTGTTTGAATTAATTTTATGGAAGCTTTTTATAATATTCAATCTTTTAAAAAAATAACATTGTTAAAAGAACTAAATAGTACAATGTTATAACCAACTGAACTATTAGGGCGTTAATTCAATATTTTTTGGCATTCACTATTCTTTATAAAATATATAGGGTATATGAGCATAGACTTTCACATGACCCACCACTCCCCACACTATCTCTTAACACTGATACACTTGAACACATATATGTTGAGAAGATAAATAATCACCAATATTACATATTTCATGCTAAACCAGCAATCATCAGTTGGTCCAGATTGCTATCTCTACACATATATGTTATAAGTGCTCAGATATATATTAAGATAGCCAATCCTCATACTTTAATGGACAGGCTTCAATCCACTTCACACTTCAACTCTTCAACCATCCATCCAATCGAAAATCTGATGATGGAATGCTCAAAGGCCACCCTGAGGCTGAGATTCTTATCAGTAGATTCTTGAAAGATTTCTCCAATCAAAAAATTGGAAAAAAAAAATTATATTAGGTAGTAGTTTAATTTTTTTTCCAAATATACCTGTAGTAATCTATGCCTCATATGGAAAATATATATTTTATGTTGCTGTAATATAGCAATCTTCAAATTGATGTGTAATTAATATCAATGGAATAAATATTAAATTGAAATCGGATTTTAAGTTATTCTATATAACTAATGATGCTTTTTTTCTTTTTATTGTGATGCAATGTAGGTTTTCATTTGAAGTTATTTGCATGATGTTTGTTACACTTAATAGAATCCATATATATGTATTTGCATTTTATCTTTTTTTTTTTGCTTTTCTCTTATTCTTCAAAAATCTGTTTTATGTAATATTTTATTTTTAATTTTTTATACAAGCCTGTCCATTAAAGTATGATAATTGGCTATCTTAATATATATCTGAACACTTATTGTATATATGTGTAAATATGATAATCTGGACCAACTGATGATTGCTGGTTTAGCATTAAATACATATATTGGTGATTATTTATCTTTTCTACATGCATGTATTCAAGTGTATCAGTGTTATGAGATAGAGTGGTACCTCAGGTGAAAGTATGTGCTCATATACCCTATATATTTCATATATTCTTATCAAAACTATATCAAATCATATATATATATATATTGATATTTCTTAGTTCATATGAATGTTTTCACAGGTTGCAGGTATAAAAAACATTTTGCGGATTCATCCATGTAAGATTTTAATTTAAAAACTCCAACGTTTCGACTACTGATATTTCTTTCTTTATATAAAAGATTTAGTAATTTCATCATTGCTTCTTTAAATGTTAATTTATGTATTCGGTATGAGAGAACAAACATTATTTATGATTATGGAAAGTCTGAAATATTTAAAATGAAAACTGATCTTAAACAGGGTTATGTAATAGCTCTTCAATTTTTCCATTTTTATGGTAGTGGTCACTGAAACAAACAGGCATTAATTTCTGAGTTAGATTTGATGCTAGAATTTTTTATTTGAATATTTTTATTTTTAGTCAATGTGATATTATTGGTTTCTTCATGTCTTTGATTTTGCACTGGATATGTTTGGCTATTATTACAGTACTCAATACTACTTACGTAAATAATTTGTTTTATATCTTGCTGCTTAACTGCTATGCGTTTTTTGGAATATTGTGACATTTGACATAACATGGCACTTTCAATAACTAAATCCATTTTTGGGGACTGCCTTTTGGTCACAAGTGTAGCAATCTTAATACAAGTATTTTTCAACATTGTGGGAATTCTTATTATATATTAACTGATTTCATGTTCGTAGAGCTAATTTTTACATCTATTATCCTTTGAATGAAAAGATTATTATATTAGCTCGATTCAAATAATAATAGGAATAGTAAATATGAAAACTTTCTGAAAAGTGTAGATTAATTTAGACAAAACATACATAATAAAACTGAACTATCATGCCAACAACATTAGCATATAGTGAAATGGAGAAAGTAGAAAGTACCGCATATCAAACATTAATCGTGATACCCATTTGCAAGATCTGTGAATAATGTCGGTGATTTAATGAAAATTGTTCTACTCCAGACCTAGATAGATATAAAACAATAATAGATTTTAATGGTGTAATAAAATGAATTATTCAAAAATATACCAGTTCTTATTAAAGAAGTATCTTCAAATTATCAGAACATATTTTAGAAAAAATAAATCACATTCTTTTGGAGAGGAAGAGAGTGAGTCTACCTTAAATTTACGATTACTAATTAAAAATTTTATATATTAAAGATGAATGAAATATTTATTATTTGGCTACTTGTTTGCGAGAACAACCAATATTTGACCAGCAAAATGGAAAAGTATAATGTTTCATTCAATTGATCAATGTGAAATTTGTACCATTTACTTTTACTCTCTACTAAGTCGTTATTATTATTAAATTACGTGTACTTTGGAGTCCTTCACAAATTGTAAAATGAAAAAGCGTAATGAATCTTTATTAGATTTGTGTCGTAAAATTTTTAAAATGATTTGGTATGTTTTCAGAATATTATATGGTTATTATTTATTTATAATATCATCTTTATTATTTTCAATTATTATCAATCCACTGCAGGATTAAAATCTCACCAAATCTAATCCAGTTTCTTCAATTCATAACTTCTTTTTCACATCTCACAAACTCCCTACCATCTTATGTGGTTTCTTTTTAGATCTTTTACAATCTTTTGGGATCCAATTTTTAAGATATTAATATCATTTCTTCTAGAGATATATTCAGTTCAGCCTCTTTTCTGTTTCTAAATTCTTTTATTTAATGCCATCAGGCGATTATTATTATGCCCTTTGCTGTTTAGCATGATAGTAGATTGACTGTCGAGTGCTAATGGTTTCCTGAATCAAAGAAATTAATCATTTTATTATTATTATTTCGACACAACTGCAGATAACTTTAATATGTAGGATATTGGAATGTGTATATATACACAAATTTAAATGGTAATTTTTATCTTTTTTTTTTTTGTTAATAAATGTGTGTGATTTTCTGCCATATTTATAAAATTGAAATTGTTGAGTGTTTATTTTTATGTGTATATATAAAAAACAATATATACTATGCATTTGTGTGCGATAATATAATGATAGAATGTTGAGAAATGTGTAATGATTGGAATAATTAAACTCAACCACTGGTTATATGCAATAGCAGCGCCGATTACTATCAACTTTTATCGAGAGAAAATGAGTGTTTGTATCTACAGATTGAAATTATGCAGACGATTGATTAGAAAATCTTAGGCAAGCACTTTTAGCAGCTTTTATTTGAATTATCTGAAATATATATTTACAAAGCAGGTCATTTCTATTCATTTTAAAACTGCTAACAAATATTTATAATACGCAATGCACACATATATGTATATGCCAGTTACAGTCGATGTGTTTGAAAGGAAAATACTAACGTTTGATTTTGAAAAAGCATAAATGCCTTCAAGTCATGTGCCCATTAGTTGGAATTCAATGTCTTATAAGTTGAAAAGAAAATCTCCATTATCAAAAAGCTTTTCTTGCATATCATGTTACGTATCTATATGTTAAATTCATAACATTGATGTCTTTTTGAAAAGAGTTTAATAAAAAAAGCAAAAAAAAAATAAAGTTTATTTCTTCAATGGCTATTCTTATACTTCAACTATGGAAATTCTTACCCCACAAGGATCTTGAATTTTTAAATGAGAATAAAGATTCCCATTTTATTTGGAAATCAAACATTTGTGCCTGTTGTTTAAAAATAAATCTTAGATTCAGTTACGAATAAAGCAGAGAATGTGAAAAACTGGAAAATTTGGAGTTGAAAGATTTTATAGATAATATTTTGTCCAGTTCTGAAAAAAATTAGAAGTCTCGTAAGATCATTTTTTCAAAAATTATTTAAGACACAATAAAATAAAACAAAAAATCGGGCATATGTGGTTGCATAAGAGAATTGTAATACCATTTGAATTTATCATTGCATTCAAAAGTGATCATCCTTTTTGGGTAAGAGAAAAGTGCTCATTTGAATAAAATATCTTCGGAAAATTTAAGTGCCATATTATAAGTGAAAGAGTAATAGGAAAATGTATAATGGCAATAGCTGCAAAAGGAACTTTGGTCATTTTCTGAGCAGATTTTATTATGAATTGCAAAATGTAGTCCTATAAAAGTTATGGTATATGGATCAGAAGAAAATAGTTTGATGATATGGAAGATTGAACTGATTTTTGGTTTAAGAAGTTAGTGCTGGATTTTGGTTTTCAGTGTTCACTTGTAAATAAAATTAAAAAAATTGATTATATTTTGAAGATGAATTTAATAATATCACAAGTTATAATTTAATGGGTTTGTGTTCAATAAGTGGAGAATAATACTGCTCGAAACATTGTGTAATCTACTAACCTGTGTTGTGTATTTGTGCGTCATTACTAATAGTTGTTTTTATTTGAAAAGTTTAAATAAAGTTTAATTTTTTTTAGACATTTCAACATTTAATGATAGATGATGGAAATAGTCCAACATATTATCATTATACTAAGTTTAGTTTTTTAACGTTTTGATGTAAATTTTTATTGTTCGTAAAATGGATTAATTTAAAGCTATATGTTTTACGATTTATTATTAATTTTATTGTTGTTACTTATAATGATAAGTAGCAACAAAAAAGTGTTGTTTAATTTGTTATTGTAATATATATTGAATTATAATATGTTAATATAATTAAAAGGCCTAGTAGTTGTATTAATAACCGCTTGTGAAAAAGTAATCATTTTGTGAAAAATGAAAATATAATGCATTCCAATGGCAAAATTAATAATTTTTTTAGCTTATAGTAGGCAAAATGGCTAATTAACAGTTTAATTAGACATAAGATTGATATGTTTATATTACAGATAAATTGTACATACCATTTATTACTTTTAGAAGATGACGGTAACTGGGAGATTTAATTATTTTTTGTTATTATTGACAGAAAATGGTCTTTATATGCATTAAGCATTATTCAGACATTTTCATTATTAGTTTATCACATGAATTTCATTTCTCCTCAAACATTAGTTTTTAACAGTTTTGTTTATTTTTGGTACGTGTTATTTTCTATTTTACTTGATAGTTGCCATTTTTGCAGTAATTTAATACCTGTAGTACCTGCAGTTTTTTCTAAATAGAACTATTTAAATAAAGTAGAAAAATCATATAACATTACAATACTAGCCACAAACATAATTTCAGTAAAATTCTTCCACAACCATGGTTTCATCTATTAAGAAATAAGCATTTTCAAGTAAAATTCAACAACAAACATACAACATATATATAAAACAAAATATTTTTCCCATCATTCATTTCAAAAACCAACTTCCTTTAACATCAAAGGATGTCTTGATAGTCTCAGATTCAAAAAGTTTTATCAATCCATCTCATGAAGATATCCTTTGATGTTAAAGGAAGTTGGTTTATGAAGTGAATGATTGGAAGAGTATTTGGTTTTGTATGTTGTATGTTTTTGTTGAATTTCACTTGAAAAGGTCTCTTTGTTAATAAATGAAACCATGATTATGCATGAATTTTAGCAAAGTTTTGTTTTTGGCTAGTATTATATATATAACGAAAACAAATATGTGGTAAAGATACTAATGTAAAATTTAAATCCGTTAAAATAAATACATTAATTCCAAAATATAACTCAAACAACAAAATATGATATATAGATAAATATCAACAAATTATAAATTATCCGAACGTTTTCGAAGGCTTAAATACACACATTAATTTATTTTAACGGATTTAAATTTTACACTAGTATTATAATAATATATGAATTTCTATTTTTTATTTATAGTTACTAGTATAGAGTTAAACAGTATTTAATTTTTAACTATTTAAATAGATTTTTATTTAATTTGTTTAAAAATAATGAAATCAAATATAATTTAGCTTTTGAAACACTTTGTCCGATATGTCCAAATTGTATTATTTATTCATTTGCGTCAGCTTTTCAATTCGCATTTAAATTTTCGGTATAATTTGGAAATAATATAATGTAGTATGTATTTGTGAGGAATGTATTCCCATTAATTGTATTTTGATTGGTTTTAATTCTAAAGGATTAATAACTATGTGTAAGTATGGTGAAAGTATATTAATTAATTTTCTTGTAGCAATTTTTTTAGTCTTCCAAAAAAATATCCGTTAAAAAGCTAACTTGTGTTTTTTAAAAAACAAATGGTGTGTCACCAAAAAAAAAAAAAAAAGAAGAAAAAACACCTGTTAAATTACTAACTACACCAGTTTTTTTATTTGTTAATAAGTTATTAAAACTAAATGAACTGTTTTATTTAATGATGAGTTTTCCCAAATACACACATTTGTTCATTTCTTTTATTCGAAACAGATGGGGTTTTTTTTTTTTCTAGCTTTCAAACAAGGCTAAAGTGTAGGGGATAATTTAAAAGTCTTAAGATTATTTCTCTTTTTTTTTACTCCTTGATTTTCTTGTTTTTTTCCCTTCAGATTTGTTCATTTGTATTGTTTATTGTGGTTTTTAGTTTTTTTTCCTGGTCCACATGCTGATGTCTGTTGGACCAACGCTATGACTGTTTGTTCCTATTCCCAGGCGGCTAAGATTACTGCATTTATGTACACATATGCTTGTCCCCGTTCTTACTTGTTGCTATGCCAATAAAGTTGCTACCACTGAGAAGAGGAAAGAATTCCCATGCTACTTGTTATTAATCTTCTCTAAGTTGACTGGCACTTTTTTTTTTAAAGAGGAATAATATGTGTAAGCATTTAGAGTGGAGAATGGGAGTATTTGTAAACTGTAATTTATAAAAAAAAAAATGATCAAAATAATTTGGTTAAATAATCTTTTTGGGTAATAATATTGTTATTGTTAGTAAGAACTGGTATATACGATTTCTGACATCATTATATTTTGCTAATATTAATTGAATACAGTATCGACTCTTGGCTATAGTTGTGTAATTTTATAATTTATTGATCATTAATTACTATATAGTTAAAATTTCATGCTTGAAAGAAAAAAATCCCATGACCCCGTTTTTCCATACATACTTTTTTTTTTGGTCTGAAAGAATGATGTAGAATTAGAAGGTATATAATTCTTGACGTGTAGAATTTTCATTATATATGTATAATTATTGATATTATATATGTATATGAACATTTCTGATTTTCTACTTAATAGTTAACTATTAGATAAAGTGCTGGGCTTGACTTGGTATTTTAAATCTAATGCTTGAATATCCTAGCTCCTCACTGACTAATGCCAAAAGCATGAAACTGGTCTTGGGAATAGGGCTATTCTGAAAAGCTTGTTAAGAGCTATTGACATGCTTATTATATAACATTTGTAATACAAGCTTATTAAATTAAGATACATAATATATGAATTGATTTCCTTGCAATTATTATTTTTACTCTTAAGGCTTTGGCGATTTTATATTGCTAAAGCTATTAATTTATGGTTATCTGAACTTAGTTCAGTCCCATATGGCTATTTAAGTTAGATAGCTGGATTTGAAGATATATGGATGTCTAAAAATTTCAGATTTTCTACTTAATAGTTAACCATTCGATAAAGTGGCGGGCTTGACTTGGTATTTTAAATCTAATGCTTGAATATCCTAGTACCTCACTAAGGAATGCCAAAAGCATGAAACTGGTCTTGGAGGATAAGGATATTCTGAACAGCTTGTTAATAAGATCTATTAGCATGCTCATTATATAATAATGATTATGTTACTTTTTAAAAGAGTTTTATGTCATAATGATCAGAGCATAAACTGAGATTGAGACTGGGCCAGATTATTTGGTAGTTTTTTTTATAGATTGCAAGCAGGTTTAGCCCTCCCCCCCACCAATAACTGGCTTGTAGCCAGTCCAGCATCAGTTAATAAATGATTATCAAACTGTTATTAACTATACAGAATAAAGGTCCAGGTTAATTTGGATCAATCAGGCTGATGCACTAATTAATATGATATGGAACTTCACCACTGGGAAGTTGTCACAGTTTTGCAGGGAGTCCTTATCTTTTATTTTTATTCTTCAGTGATAAATTTTGTATTATATAAAAGATATGTATATATATGTTCCAAATAATTTTAATGGTAAAATATATACACCTGGGTACGCGGATTTATTTAACGCGATTTTGAAGTTACGCGATTCATGTTTCTTCGGAAGTCGAACTCCGATAATGCGCTATTACTTTAAATAATAAATTTTGCGCACTTACGTCATATTGAAATTAATAGCACATTATTGGAATTCGACTTTCATCTTAGTAATTTCAATATTTTCAGTGCTTTATAATAATAAGATTTTATGCAATAATGAAATTAAAATCATGATTTCCACATTTTATGTATACCCACATTAAATTTTACAAGATTATAATGTAAATTTGTTCAAACATTGTGCGTGTTAATTTTGCATTTTAAATCACATTCTGTTTTTGCTTTTTAAAAAAGAACGTAATCAATTATTAATCATTTAGTGTCCGCAAGTTTATTTTTAATTATTTTCTTATTAATGACACTAATCACGAACATGCTCTTAAATTCCAACGAGAGCTAAATGGTTGTATGTCTGGATATCGCAAGCTTCATAAACAATTAATAAAATCATCGTCCCAAAGATTAATTACTAATTACGTTGTCACCAGAAAACCATTAACACAACATGAGAGTGAAGTTGGCACTAGTTGTATTTCCTCTTGTGAAGAATCTGATTTTTTACAAGTTTGCAAACGAACATGTTTATCGGCAAGTATCGATAATAATTAAAACGTGTATAAAAAATGTTAATTACTGTACTGTAAATTATGCATAAAAATATATTGTTTTGAATAAAATTAAATATTATAGTTAAAAAAAGTTTGTCTTGTATCAATTTTTTTCAAATTTGAAATTTTTTATTAATCATATTTTATTTTCTTATTTTTTTTTTGCACGAATTTTAAAGTAATTTTACGTTAGTGCTTTGCTTTTATGCGATTTTTGAAAAATCACAGTCAGTATCCCCCCTTTTTCAAGGTAAGTTACGTGTATTTTTGCGCGATTTCTTTTACGCGTGTTTTCTGAGGAACCTATATATCGCGTAAAACGAGACCCAGGTGCATCTTATTTAATTAGTAACGCTTTCGATTACATAGTAATTCTTATCAACTGTAAAGTAATATGGAAATTTAATATCACATGATTTTCCATGAACTATTGATTAATTAAGATATATATTTTATTATTTTTACTATTAAAATTATTTGGAACTTATATATAGTATATTTATAATGGATATTTTTTTTTACATATATATATATATTGGCCATGGGAGGACATATGAAAAGTTGTGAGCCTAAGCATTAATGATTTTGAATGAAATTTGTCTTGGATATGGATTTTTCTCAGGGTATTGCCTTGTATTTTTAAAAACCCATCAATCCATTATGATATTGCTATTGGGAACTAGCAAAATAAGTTTTGAGTTTGATAAACTGATAAAAAATCAGGTGGATATTGGTTATATGATAAGATGGATAGGAGGATGTGTGATAAAATTGTTATCTCTGGAGCATTCTCTCTATATATTTTGATGATTCATCTGCTTTTTGATCAGAGGAGCATTGTAATTGGCCATTATAGTTTAATTTTTTTAAAATCCAAAAACAAAAAAAAAATAGCCATAATCTTGTCAACTGATAAGAAATACGTATATTGATTATTTATCTTTTCTATATGTGTGTGGTCTCATGTATATCAGTGGTATGAGATAGCATGGATAGTTGAAGGGTGCTTGAAAATCTGTGTTCAAATCCCTTATATTTACAATTAAGCTCCAGGTATATGAAGAATGCCTGTATTTCAAATATTATCAATGATATGTTTTTATTATTTACATTGCTATTTGTATATTAGTTTCAGGGTTATTAAATTTTTATCTATTTAAGTGTAAAGGTTTTGTTTGTTCAGGATTTTATATATCACTATTTTGAAGACCCCCCCCAAAAAAAAAAATTGTGAGTTTCAACTTATATATTAAAATAGTAAAATAAAACCAAAAAGATAATTGAAAATGCTTGTTTTTCTCTAAAAATCCAAAAAATTGACATCCTCGCTATAGTAATATATAAAAAAACTTTCATTTAATTATTTCTTTTGTCATTATAAACTTTGCCTGAATTTATTATTCATCCATTCTATTGAAAGCTGTTTGTTAATTATCATCTATGATGTTCTTAGTTTGTTATCAATCAAATTCATCAAATTGAATTCTGTTTGCAGTCTTTATTAGAGACTGGAAAATAGTCATTGACTTCAGAAACTCACAGAACTTTTGATTTTATTTTATATTTTATTGGTAAATAATTTACAAAGTGCATACAATATGCAGTTTGCAGAAGTTATAAAATGAAAATAATCAATAATTTAGTTATGGCTTAGTGCTTTCAAAGTTCTCTGCCTCACAATCATAGCCATATTGGAAACTGAAATAGATTGTCTTAGACATAAGCTATGCAAATTAAATGCAAATGAGTCAGGTTGTCAATCTTTTGGAGATATCAAGCAGGTGTTGTGTCTGTTTATTGCGTTGTTATTGCCGTTGATAAAATATGCCTCTTTTATTTTTCTTTTACTGTCGTTGTCTCTATACATATAATCCTGGGGTTGGAGGGAACGAAGTTGTGGCCAGTTTTTTTAAAATGTGTAGAGATAAATGACTAAAAGGAAAATAAAAGAGGCATATTTTATCTACGGCAATAATAATGCAATAAACAGATGCGAACCTGCTTTGACATCTCCAAAAGATGGACAACCTGACTTATTTGCATTTAATTTGCATAGCTTATGTCTAAGACAATCTATTTCACAGTTTCCAATATGATTATGATTATGAGGCAGAGAACCTCTAAAGCGCTAAGCCATAACTAAATTATTGATTATTTTCATTTTATAACATTTGCAAATTGCGTATTGTATGCGCTTTGTAAATTATTACATTTATTGTAGAAGTAAAATAGAATATTTATTTGCAAATGTAACAAATTTGTATTTTTTCCACATCAAAATATTATACCAACAATATCATATAGGTTAGCAAAGATGTAGTATAAAATAACTCAGAGAAAATAATAAAATAAAATATGAGAAGGAACATAGTATTCCAGCGTAAAATACTCTGATTAAATAATATATATATGTGTGTGTGTTAAGTACTATATAAAAGCAGTAATATTGCTTACAATAACTCCCCTCATATACACTTGAATGGAAATTTTTTTTTAATGATTTATTTTCCTGATAGTTTCGACTGTCCTGCACTCTTCATCAGAGCGATCCTAATCTTCTCTACCTTTTAAAATAACTCACAATAACTCCCCTCATATACACTTTAATGCAAATTTTTTTTTAATGATTTCTTTATTTTTCTGACAGTTTAGACTGGCCAGTTTTCATCAGAGCGATTTTAATCTCTACCTGAGTTATTTTAAAAGATAGAGAAGATTAAGATCACTCTGATGAAGACTGCAAGGCAGTAGAAACTGTCAGGAAAATAAAGAAATCATTAAAAAAAAATTGTATTAAAGTGTATATGAGGGGAGTTATTGTAAGCAATGTATATGAATGTATGAAGAAATGCAAAGAAAGTAAAAGGAGAAAAATAAGAATATACTTCTAAAAGCAGTAATAGTGTATTTCAAATAGCTAAAATAATTAAAGAGAAATTATAAAGAAAAGTTAGAAAATAAAACTGATCTTGTTTGTCAAAAAAAAGGAGAGGTGGGGCTATTGTGATATTTGTGATTGCTATCTTCAATTTCATAAAGCTTAAACTAACTAAAATATTGCAAGTAAAACAAATGTATAAAAATAGAGAAGCCACCCTTTATAAATTTCTTTTAGAGACAGATATCTAATGATAATGGTTTCACGACTCCTGCATTTTTGTATTAATATTTAAAATTCTGAGTTCCTTTGACTCCTTAAATTAAATTAGTGGAAGTGGGGTGATGATAGGGTATAGAATTGGCAATAAGTATTAGAATTACTCATGGTTAAATATATAGAATATGAAGATTAATTTGCATATATTAGCATATATCAACAACACCATAACGTTTCTAACTCTTCGGCTATGAATACGAGGTTAAAAGACCTTGAAAGCGCTAAGCCTGATATGTAATTTTGATATTTCTAACTTCACCAACGGATGTTTGAAGCGCGGTATAATTACTATTAATATATTCTATTGTAAATATGAAATATGCGTATTTTAAGATGTACATGAATAGAACAGCGGTAACTATATTTCTGGGAGCTATGGATAAACAGTAACTTCTACAGCAATTAATCTATGAAATAGATAGACCTGGCAATTAAGCAATTATTTATCGATCTTGTAAAGAGAGCATAATATTTATATAATAACCAGATTTTAATATATTCAATGATTAAAAATTCATTATTGCGTAATTTTGCAGTATGTTCTCTTAAGAAAAGTGCCGAATTAGCCATTTTACAACCCGATTTTGGAGTTAGAGGATGTTATTCCTTAGATGCAGACATAGCTTTAAAATTATGCCATATATAGTTTGATTTATTAATGATGTAATTACCAAAAGTATAATTTAAAGTGTGTAATATAAATCTTGGAAATAATAAATCAAAGCTGTAATTATTTTATTAAAATTGTAATGTATAATTTCTTCCTTGAATTTTGTATAGCCTAGTATTGTAAGATAGTGCAAAATTTGAAAAGAATAACTGAGTCAAGCGTTGTTAGCCGAGAGGTCAGTGCAGCCGATGGTTGCAGACTGTTGTTGCGGGTTCACCTCCCGGCCGATGCTATGGCATATGAAAAGAACAAAAAAAAAAAAGAATAACTGAGTCCTATAAAATTTTGATTAAGGAAACTTACCAAAAAACAAATTAATTGGGATTATATTCAGAGTCAAAAAACATCTTCATTTGGTCACTCTAAAGGGTAAAACCTTTAGCAGTTTGGAAAACAAATTAATAATTTTTTTTTTTAAAAAAAATTATTTTAAATTCTCTACAGGAATTTATGAAAAACTTATTTATTCCTTTAGTATAAATTTAGTAATAATTTGTCTATTTTAAAATTATTATCTTCAAAAAATATTAATGTAATATATATATATATTTCTTTATATATCTGTACTTATGCCTATAGGTATACACTATATATATATATAATTAATTAATCAAGTAATTTTGTTCTAGATCGTTATTTAGTTTTGAATTTATATATTGCCCGTGAAACGCACATATGGGAAGCTATATTATGAATTAATATTTGCTTAGCGCTTTCAGGAACTTTGTGTTCCCATATTCATAGCTTATACTAATGAGTGTTTTTCTTATGTATAATGTTTTTTTTAAATTTCTATTTTATTTTTAATAAAACATTTAATATTTTTATTATATATATAACCTGTATTTTTATGTATATTAATATGAGTTTTCATATTTATGTTGCATAATATGTTTATTATATTTTTTTATTCACGTCCTTTACATTAATTTTCATAAATTTAAATTTTCATTATTTTTTATTCATATTTAAATATATACTATTCAATATATTCATCATGTTATTTATTTTTGTGTTAACTACTGTATAAATTGTTTGTATTATTTTTGTTTATTTTAATAATTTTATTGTCTATTTTTATGTCATTTGATATTATATCTATGTATTTAATGTTTTTGTTTTTAATTTTGTTTATTTAGTATACTTATTTGTATTTTTTAATATTGTTGAACAGTAACTAATTACTCTAAATAGTTTTGTATTTATTTGAAAAACAATGTGTTATTTTTATTATTCTATTCCTTTCGATAAGTTTATGGGTGTATTTTTGTTTTTCCATTATTATTATTTTTTTATAATTAATATTTAAAATTTAATTTTATTTACTTATTTTTTTGTTACAATTTTTTAATCAATTTTATTCGTGTTCTTTATAATGTTTTTTAAATTTATCTTTCATTTGTATTAAAAAATAATCATCCGTATTCATTCGAAAATGGGTCGAAATCTGCTTTATAATAGTTTTTTCAAATTCATTAATTTGAAGAAAAAAAACCCCCCATATAAAACAGATTCAAAACAATTTTTATAAAAGATTCATAAATGATTATTTTTTACTTTTTAATACAAATGAGAGACAAACAAGAAAAAACAAAATTTACAACAGGAAAAAAAAAAGATAACAGAATTTTTTAAATATTTTTATTGATAACAGTAATAATAATGGTGACGATGATGTGAAAACAAAAAAAAAAACATATCAACATATAAAATATAAAATGCGCTAAAATGCACAAACACACAAAGCTGCAGACAAAGAAATATTAATACAGATTGATACAAACTAAATATCTATATCCAAGTATGTGGCTAAGCGCTTTCGAGGTTCTGGGTCCTCATATTCATAGCCATCTTGTGTGAATAAATAAATTGATTAAGAGCGATGCAAATTTATGCAAATGAAATAACTATGTATTCCATTTCCTGGAGATCTTATAACAAGTCTTTTCTGTTTATCAATTCATTATCCCTAGCGATAAAATAAGCCTCTCACCTTTCTCTTGAGATTGTGCCATTCTCTGCAAATAACCATTGTGTTTTTAGGTTGGCAATCATGACCAGCTGAGCAGCAGTGCTGTGCGAAAACCAAACTACAAGAAGTGTCTGTTAGTGCTTTATTATAGGAGTATGTATGTTGGGATAGCCTGGTGGACAGAGGCCCTGGTCTCACCATAATATGATGCTGCACAATGTGTTTCAGGGCAGGCAATATTATAAACTACCTGAGGTATTTTATACTTTGAAATAATTAGCCACAAAGAAACTCTTTGCTCATATCAGCATATAGAATATTAATAAAAATAGTACATAAATTGGTATTAAAATACTGATGAAATATGAAATAATTTAAGCAAATAATTCCTATTTGAATAAAAGCCTTTATAAAGAAGTGCGTAAAAAAGAAGTAAAAATAACAATTAAAATTATATATTAAAAAACAATATTAAAAAAATATGAAGAAAATGTATACTAAATATCAAAATTAAAAACCAAAATATTAATGTATAAATACAAAATCAAATGATATAAAAATAATATACAGAATAAATAAAATTAATAAAATAAATTTAAATAATAAAAAATTATACAAATAGTAAACAATAAATAATTTATGAAATAAAATTTGAAGGTTGTAAAGAAATACATGCATAAGAGAAACAAAAGACTTCACTATTATATTATTACAACTTACAAAAAGCTATGTATCTTTATTAAAATTAATATTGAAAGATATTTTACTAAAAATAAAGCAAAGGAAAATAAAAAATCTACATAGAAAGAAAATACATCTAAAACTAAAAAGTGATTTTCGAAATTACTTAATGGTTAATTAATAATTTATATACATGTAGTGTAATATAAATATTAGTATATAAAAAAGAGAAGGAATAGGTTGATATGTAATAAAAAAATAAAATGTCAATGTATGTTAAATTTATATATTTGTATCCTGTAGAAATTTATAAAGTTTAGAGTAGATTTTAAAAAAAACAACTCATTAACTTGTAAATTGAGAGAGGAACTATTCAAAGTATGTAATTTTTTATGATTATTATTAAATTTAAAATGATATAATAAAAGATAAAAATAATCTAAATTGAAATAACATGTTAAAGTAATGAATGATTTAATAATAATTAAATAAGATAAATTATAGAAGTATGATTATATATATAATGTACATATATTTTTTGGTTTATATGTATATATTATTAAAATCAGTCAACACTTAAACAATATCAGTAACAATCAACAATCTCAGTCTGTTGTCAAGGCAACTTCCTTTTATCAACAAAGCTGAGATTGTTGATTTTTATTGATATTAGGATTGTATAAGCGTTGTCTGATTTTAATGATTACTTGTAAACCCATTTAGCCTTGAGCATTATGTATATAATATGTATTTAAATATTATATGAAAAATAGTAAATGTATATTTGTGTGTGTGCAGATGTATATAAAATGAAGATGTTCTATTTTTTATACAATAAAATGTATATTTTTCTTTAACATCTGAGAAAGACTGCTAGATAGTCAAAATTATTTAGGGATGTTAAATAATGTATTGTGAAAAGTGCATAATAGGAGTATAGTTTTTTAAAGATTTGGTATAAGATGTTAAACATATTGATATTATCTATTTTATTAACTTACTAATCTATTTTATTAATTCTAACTACTTTAAATACATTAAGACATACAGATGTTATGAGCACTCTATAGTCTGAAATACCAATAAAAATAGTGATTTTTTTTAAGATTCTGTCCTTAACTTTTTTTAATAATGTTATCCCAAAATTATCCAATCAAAAGCTGGTTATCCTGAACTGTACACATTTTATATTTTCCATTACCCATATCAAATAACAAGTTTAGCATACTGTACATTAAATATTGTTAATCCAAGTTTATCATAAAGCCTCGTCTAGTGAACTTAGATGTAATAAAGGCTGGCTCATGATTGTGTTGTCAATTCCGAACATTTTTTGCTTGTCTACACACATACACATATGACATTCTTATGAAGTAATCATTAAATATATCTTATTTAAGATTGATCATATTATATTATAAAATAAAGTATTGATAAAATATCAGGATTTATTTGAGCACATCAAATAGCACTTGGCAATAAATTTAAAAATAAAATCTCGAGAAATCTTACTTAAAAATGTTTATGTTCCCCCCACCCCCCCTTTTTAGATAAAGGAACGAATTAGGCTTACTGCCTGTAAAAATATAACATTCCATCTATTGATGAAAGCTGCATCTTATTCGGCTGGCCACTGCAGAGTGTCTTGGAACTTTTCATCCTCCAGCTAGCAATCTATAGTTTTCCCATTTATTAAATTTATTATTTATATCTATTTTTATATTTCACATACTTCAATATTTTTGACTAGTAACAGTGCCATTCAGTGATCTGTACTCTCATTGATTCTTGTACCAACCACGTATTCTCTTCATATTCATAACTTTGATTTCCTTGCTATGACACTGAAATTAGTGAACTATAATATTCATTTTTACCATAGACATTCAGAATAGGTTATCTTTATCTGTTTAAAGAAGTTTATTTAAACTTCTTTGTATGGAATAATTTCAATCTCTGTGGTCAAGTTGCAAACTTTAGTGTCTATGTATACATATATTAGACCATTAATAAAGATAGGATTCCATCTTTATTGTTAAAAGGAGGTTGCCTTGACAACAGTTTGAAATTGTTAATTGTTATTGATATTAGGATTGTTTAAGTGTTGATTGTTTTTTAATGATTACTTATAAACCCATTTAGCATTGAGCATTATTACACTTATTATTTAAGTAATACTTTGGGTGCAATTTGAAATTTATAATTGCAGTCTGTAATGTTATAATTGACTAGTCATTAGCCTACATTCAGAATAGGCTATATTTATCTGTTTAAAGAAGTTTATTTAAACTTCTTTGTATCAATAATTTCAATCTTTGTGGTCAAGTTGCAATCTTTAGTGTCTATATAAATACATTGGACCATGAATAAAAGTGGGGTTCCATCTTTATTGTTAAAATGTTGCTTTGACAACAGTTTGAAATTGTTGATTGTTATTGATATTAGGATTGTCTAAGTGTTGACTGGTTTTAATAATTACATATACAGATGTATAATTTAAGTAAATTGTAAACTAAAAAGTTAAAGCGTCAAAAACTACCTTCCACTCCCCCCCCCCCTTTAATTTTTTAATACCCCCCCCCTTTAATTTTTTAATTTTTATATTTTTTGAATCAGGATATTCTAAACATGGATATGAATTTGCAGATATGAGGAAGTAGTGAATTATGGAAACTAACTTTTAATTATATATTTATCCAAACATCATATTTATATTTTTAATATTATTTACATTTTCACATTCTTTGCATTCCGTTTTAGAATGAGGCAATTTTTCTGTTGTATTCCCTATTACTTTTCATTTGATGAATATATTAAACTATTGTTTTAATGAAGAACATATCTCTTTGCAGATGTATTGGGTGATGGCATAAAATAGTAATTTTATTCGTTTGATGAAATTTGGCTGAATTTTTTTTCCTCAGTTAAATGTGAAATGAACAACAAGAAAAGCCAACATACTGGTAACTTATAAATAGTTACTAAAGCTACACCAATTACGTTATTTCTCTCACAATTTTCATCTTATTCTTTATGTAAATAAACAAATGTGTGTTATATAAATAAAATTGTGTTATAACTTCCAACATTTTATTTTTAAAAGAAAAATTATAAATAAACAGGAAGTTTTAAGAGTAAACAAATGTGATTTTGTTTCAAATTTTTTATCAGTGCCTCTAAGGTATGCTGTAGTAATGAAATCGAAGTAAGAGTAATACAGATAACAAAAAAAAAAAAAATTGAAAAAAGTGATGTAAGATTACTGTATCTAAATTTATAGCTGTTGATTAATAGAGCTTGCAAATAAGACTACATTTACTAGATAAATATTTTAATAACATGTAAGTGGATTATTATTTTGTTTATTTACTATTTCAACTTTTATATTAAAATGTAAATTAAATAATATTAAACATTATATATGTGCATGTAATTTTTTTTTAACGAAAGACGGGTTGAATAAGTAGAATTATTGTTACTTACAGTTTTAAGCCAATAAACATCACATGACCACCACTTCTTATGCTTGCTTATAACTGTTATTAAAACGGGGCAAAACTCACTATACGTACTGCCACACTGCAAGCTAGAGTAATCAATGGATGCCAGAAGGCTTGTGCATAAAATCTCCATCTACTCATCCAATATCCCCAGACTAGTTTCTGGGTTGTGGCCTTCGGCAGTGAGGAGCCTTGGATCTGAGAGCACTGCACCTAGATCTTAAGATCTAATGCAAAACTGATAGTTTTGTTGTTGAATATTAAATATTGTATATATATATGTTAAGTTTTTTTTAATGAAAGTCGGGTTGAATAAATAGAAATTTATAGTTTTGCTGTTGCTTAATATCCTGCTAGCAATTTGTTCTAGCAGCTAAAGCTACGTTGTAAACTTTATTTAAACTTAAGGTGCATAGTTTTACCACGTTGTAGTAATCGTAATTCAAGAGTAGAATATTCGATATTATTTGAAGTTGTTATCCTTTTTCTTATCTTATTTGTAATTAGTTGCTGAAAACATTTCTAATGTTGGCTAAGAAAAATGTTTATTCCGTCTGTTTAATTTATTAACAGTAGCTGAGCACACTTTCGACTTTAGAAGCCAGATTCATATCACTCATAAAGTGGCCGGTATGCAGCTTTATTTAAATGAGATACTAATTCTATATTCTATATTATAAATTTGATGCTTCTGTTCTTATGACAAATTTCAAAAATCTTGCAAATATATCTTATGATTCCTTTTTGCAAAAATAAAAAAATAAAAGGATTGAAATTACGTAACTTCGATTATCTCTAAATCTCTAACAAATTTTATAGTTTTTCGTTGTTTTTTTTATTTACCTTATTTTAAACATTGTAGATTTGATTTTGTTTTGTAATAGAAAATGTTTGAAGGGGGTTGGGAAAGGAAAAACCTATAAAAAAAATTAATAGATCTAGTTAATGTCCAACTTATATATAGCCTGCAAATCAGATATGACCCATAATTTTTTATATAGCTATGCAAAAAATTTGAATATTACATTAAGTAGAACTAAATAAAATTTTAAAAAGTACATTTTATAATTGTATTTTAAATTTAGCTAACTATTATGAAAATTTGTACATTCATCAGTGAAATAAAAAGAAATTCAAATTTTTTTTTTTGAAAAATGTGTTATATTTTTGCAATTTTTAATATTTAAAATTATACTAAATAATTTAGTGAGATCTAAAATATATATATAAATTTGTTTTACTATGTATGTACTGCAAAAATTCACCTTATATATAGCCTGGGGTGGAAGATGAGGTAATCATTTAATCGGTACTTAGGGACTATTATTGACACGTGGTGGAATCGTTGGACCACTATTAAAAATACCAAGCCATTCATGGAATAACTAGCTGGAATATATTTTTTTGTTTGTTTACAAACAAGAATAATGAAAGATAATGTATGTTATGTAAACAAAATAAAATAAAAAAATATGTTTTGCATACTTTTTACAGAAATAATACTGTAAATGACAGATGGTAAAAAAATGTAGAAATTTAATTAAACAAGTAAATAAGAAAAAAAACAAAAATACAATTTACTTGTACAAATTTTAAAAAAAAAATAAAAATAAATAAAGGTTATAAATAAATAACAAAAAATATGAATTTAATAAATAAACAAATAAACCACAAGAAAAAAGTGCACATAAATTGTAAAACATTATTTTTTTTTTGATTTATCATCACTTTTAAGTCAAGGTAGATTTTATTAGTTTGTAACATGTGAAAAATGTAGCGGACATTTGATCTAAATGATTATGCCATAGGATTTCAACATTTTACCATAATACCTTTTAGTTTTTTTTAAAATTACTTCATACAACTCATTTCATATTTTTTTTCTTGTTGTTTATTTCTGTAATTACTTTGCACAATTAAATTAGTATTTTTTTCTTTTTGTTTATTTGTAACCGTTATTTTTTTAAAAAAAATTAATTTGCACAATTAAATTTGTATTTTGTTCTTGTTTATTCGTTTAATTAAATTTCTAAATTTTTAAGCCATCTGTCAATTGTAGTAAATATATATTATTTTTATTTAATTTTGTTTTTTAACACACATTACCTTTTTTATTTTTGTTTCTAAACAAACAAATATACTCTACTTATTACATTTGTCACTTGCTATTTTCAATATTGGTCTGGTAGCTCTCCCAAGTGGCAATTATTGTCCCCAAGTGCATATTGGAAGATGGTGCCATATAAATAAAATGTATTTTAATTTTTTTTTGCTATCATACATACTATATGTCTTTTTTCATTATTTTTTTCCCTTAAATTTATTATTATTTTTTTAAACACATATTCAGTTCAAGTCTTTTTTTTTGTTTTTTAGTTTTCTTAAAATATATATATATATTATTTATTTCACTTTTTTAGTATTTTTACATTTTTAACTATATATTTATAACTTCTCTTTATTTTTCTCCACAACCACATCTCAAAAATCTCACTTCCAAGTTTCTGTTTTATATAAATGTACATTACAATCAAAACATAGTAAGCCTTTCCCCTCCCTAAAACTTACTGGAAAGTCTGTTTAATTATTTCAATTATCATTTTTTAATTGCTACTTTCATAATTAGTAATAATATGCCTAAATATTTAAAAGAGTTAATTTTACTTTTTTTTTCTTAGCACTAAACAATTTTGCTTATCAAAACAACTTTAATTCAGCATGAAATAAGATACAGAAAAGATATCACACTATTTTTTAAGTTATCTTAAGTAAAATGTAAATATAGCAAATTTATTAAGCGCAAGCAGATAACATTGTAATAACGTGAAAGCTAAAACCTTCGAAAGATGCGCTTTAAACATGCTTATGTGACAGCCAATCAGATTTAATAATGACTGCACTTGCATAGAAGAAGGGGGGGGCATCTTTTTCTTATAGTTCTGACTTGTGTTTTAGAATTAAGAGTTCCACGTGCAGTCGTTATTACATCTGATTGGCTGTCACATAAGCATGTTTAAAGCGCATCTTTGGAAGGTTTTAGCTTTCACTTAAGTAAAATGAAAAACAATATATAACAAAAGTATTGTGGAAAGATACCTTCATCAATAGGATATAATGCATCATGTGATTTATTAAAAAGCAACTTTATTGATTCAAATTAGCTCTGTAAAATAAATGATTGAATAGTTTGTTGCTCAGGAGTTCACATAAAAGTTTGTCCGTTTGAAATGGTAATTGAATCATGATCTATAGAGCTGTGGAATCTGCCATTATCGCTGCACGAAACCATACCGGAAAGTAGTTTTGTAATCAGCAGAAGGAGAACAATTTTCAGCAAATACTGGCCCTTTTCATTCAATACTGAACAAATCAAATAATTTTTAATTGTGTCAAACAAATATAAATTTCTGTTTGAAGACAGACTGGTGCTAGAAGCAATAGAATATTTTAGCATCATGGTAATACTTCATCATCGTTGGCAATAGTCATCGCTTGTTATTCTTTGTAGAATGTATTCTTATCATAATAATGTGTAACTTCAAAAGTATATAGCAGTATCATGAAAAGCACTCCAATGTCTTCTCTCACATTGCCCTCTTCTAGACATATGTAATATTTCATGGTTACTTGTTAAATGCTAAATAATATATATACTGATGATGGAAAAAAATGTAGCGATGACATTTTATAAAAGTGAAAGGCAGTAAAGTAAAAATTAGTCTTAATGACAAGCTTTTCTATAGTGTTGGGTCTCCTCGCTATATGTCCAAAGTATACTATTATCCACCGTTCTGATAACCAATGTTCTCTTGTTGACTTAAAGTTTTTCTAAAATTATGTATTAGTCTGGTGGGCAATATAGTGATTTAGAAATATTTTTCAAAAGCAATACATTACAAATGCATCTGTATTTTTTTGAAGTTCCATGTTTCAGTGATATAAATGGGAACTGGAAAATAGTGTTTTCTAGCATCTCACATTTAGAATTGTACATTATATAAAATCATATATATATATGTTTTTACATGCTGTGATTGAATGAATAAAAGCCAAATTTATTGTAAATATATATTAAGACAATAAGAGCTAAAAAAAAATTAAAGGGACTATCATAAGACTTAAGAATATTATTGGTACACTCCTATATGGTTTAATGCAGTAATAAAAGGATGGACTGAAGTTCAGGATTCATAAATCCCGACTCCAACTTCTGAGCTTGAACTTATGAACTTCCAAGCAATAAACTGCTAAATTATTTACTTTTTATCTTCTTATTTAATTATCAGTAAAGTTATTTTTCCATTTCTGGGGAATAAATTGCTTCTTCCGTTTTATCTTTTTTTTTTGCTAATAAATCTTTCATAAACTTTTCCACCCAATCCAAACATTTTGAGTCTCCATTTTTCCTATTTATCTATCTTTTCAGACTCTAATTTTTTATTTTATTATTTTGAGCCTCTAGTTATATTTCAGTTTGTATTTTAGTGAAAACTGAACAGAAATTTATCTTATGGTTATGAAATTTTGTAGAACTTATATCCATCTTACAAATATTAAATAGTTATTATAAGTAGTTAACATATTGAACATCACATGATCATCATTCTTTATGCTTACACAAGCTGTTTTTCACAGAGACAAAACTCTCCATACAGTAGTGTCATTTAGTGCAAGCTGGAGTAATCAATGGATGTAGGAAGGTTTGATGGTTTAATACCAATTCTACCCAATAGGATTATGGTAATTGTAGTTATTAAAGAATCAAAGACACCAAAAAGTTTGGATGCTGAACTGAGTTCAGATCTGTACAATTATATTAGCTAATGACCTTAGCTTGAAAACATTATTGTTTTCATTTTGGACTCAAAGCTTTATAGTTAGCTAAAAAAGGAAAATGTGGTTGCTGGAGGGTTGCATTAGATCCTAAGATCTAGATGCAGTGCTCTCAGACCCAAGGTTTCTCACTGATGAGAGCTCAAGCTAGAAACTAGTCTGAGGATATTGGATGAGTAGGCACTAGTATGAATTTTACACACAAACCTTCTGCATCCATTGATTGTACTGAGGGGCAGTACTGTGTGGAGAGATTTGCCTCTGTGTAGTTAACATATCCTTTTAAATAATTTAGAATTCATATTCATACTTTACAATACTGATATCAAGCTGATGTTTTACTACTATTTTACTTTAACACTATCCATCTTTACATCTGCTTGACACTAATAAGTTAAAAGTCCGCATTTAATGAATAATGCAATAAATTCAAACATTAATTACAAGTTATTTTAGACTTGTCAGGCAATTTATTAAGGGAATATGCAAGAAAACAGCCCCTTTTCACTTTTAATTGATATTAATATTAATATCAAAACAATAATCAGAATAAATGAAATTGAGTATGGGTGAATGATAAACTCACAATAATATTTGCATGCAGCACATTGGATCATCATCATCAACCATTATCATTCCACTGCAGGATGAAGGTCTCTTCAAGTTTAATCCATCTTCTCCAATCTTTAGCTTTTCTTCTCCACATCACCCCTTCACACTTTCTTATTTCATCCATCCATCTCACATGTGGTCTCTTTCTGGGTCTTTTAAGTCTCACATTGAGTACTAACTGATTTATATGTTATTAATTTGTTAATAATGGCTGTAGAAAGGAGTTTGCTTTTAATTGAAAGATTTTTTTGATGTCTCTTGGAAACCTTAAAAATGCTAACTTGATGAACTTATTGGCTTTTTACTTCTGAGTTTAGATCAAGAAATATCATGATTTTTCTTCTCACTTACCTGGTAGTTCTTTAACTGAAATACCAGTTGATTTTTGAAGGCTTAGATGTATATAGTCATTGATTAATGAAATGTAAAATACATGTTAATGTGAAACTATAGAGATGAAAACTCTTAAGAATGCCAGTATTAAGAGTTAATATTTCTAATCTTCAGAAATATTTCATTGAATTTAAATTAAAACTTTCAAATTGTTTTAAAATATTAATGGACTTTGAAAATGGTTCAGATTTGACTAAAATCAATAAGAAAATAATTGCAAGAAAGATAACTGGTACAAAAAACAAAGCAATTAATAAAATAAACTTTTTAGTTAGACAAGAGAATATATATATCTAAAAGAAACATGGAAAATTTTAAAAATATTGAATATTTAGAATTTTATAAAATGATACAAAAAAGAGAATAATATAAGAAAATGTAATTGTGAATTGGCAAAGAAGGCTATAAAAGGGAATAATAGTCTCAAAAGTGTAAAGTAACATCTTGGTTTTGGAAGGAAAGTTATTTGTGCACTAAGAAAAGATGAAATTATTATTGAAAAGAGAGATGCCATCATGAAACATGTAGAACTTTATAAAGAAGGTATATTAATAAAGAACCTGTACAATACTACATCTTTTAAATTGCTCAACATCTTAAATGAAGAAATGAGATATGCAATAAAATCCACGAAGAAAGGGAAACCTTCAGGAAATGAGGATTTATAATTTATATCTTAATAGAAATAGATGAAGACAATTGTTTTTTTTTTAAAAAAAGTTATATACCAAATGTCTAAATGATAAAAATTTATCAAATAATTGGAAAGAAGGCAATAGTAATATTAATATTTAAGAAAGATGATAAGAAGATTTTAGAAATTAGAGACTTTTCAGGATACAAAACTTTAACAAGATAATTGTAACTTGTCTCCAACAAACTTCGGAGTCTAATCAACTGAAAAAATTACCTGGATTTGGAAGGTGTCTTAGCTGAGTGGATTACATTCAATTATTGAGAGAAATTACAGAAAGGTCATATGAATATTAGTAATCATTATGCAAAGTGTTTGATTTTATAAGAATTTCTATGATGATTAAAGACTTAGATGATCAAGTTATAGATTTAGGATATTGCTATACTCTGAAGAATATTTTTCAAAATGCAGCAGTGATTATTAGATTATATGGGATACTAAAAAGATTAACTTTGAAAAGGGTGATGTCAAGGTGATTCTATTTCTCCAAAACTGTAAATGGAGATTATTTAAGTCATCTAGATTTTTCCAGTTGTGCAAATAATGCTACTGTGCTTCAGGAAATATCGCAAGAGTTGTAAGATGTAAGAAAATAGGACTAAAGATTAATGCTAGAAAGACTAAACTATTCAATAGAAGAAAATAAGAGATTAATTATCATGAATTAGAAGCTAGCAATTACAATTATCTTGATCACATAATAGATGAAATTAATCATAGAATTAAACTTGGATGGCATGCTTTTAGTAGAAATAACTTAATATTAGAAGGAAATATATCTGTATTTGAAAATGGTTTTTAGATGTTTTTTACCAATTTTAATTATGAATTTGAGACTTGCACACCTAACAGAAGAGCAACACAGAGACTTTAACCCATTGGAAATATGGTGAGAATTTTTAGCTTATCCCCTATTTTAATCTTACCTGATTGAGAAAGCTTGTATTGCATGGTTTGGCTAGTACTGACCAAATCCATCTTCACATTATAGATACTGAATTGGTTTCAGATTTATATAACTATATTGTAAAACATTAACATGGGTTAGTAGCTTGTTAATAAAACAAAAAACTAAAGAATGGATAACAGAGGAAAAGCACATTAGATCCAAAAAAATCAAAGTGTACTGCTTCCAGATCGAAAAGCACATCACTGATGAAAACCATATAGAAATTAGTTCGGGGGTATTAGATAGGGATTTAATATTACTATGTGGCATTTATTGATTACTAAAACTTACGCTAGGTGGCAAACGTGAGAAAAAAGATATTGTATATGTAAGTATACATGATCTGATATTTCAACATGTTAATAGTGTGTTTCTTTATTTAAGACTCCCATTATTTTGATAATATTATGTAGTGTAGAAGGAGTGGTTAATCAACAATGCCTTTAAAAAATAATTTCTCTTATTGCATACAAATTCTATCAAATACTATCATAGTTTCTTCCTGATGAGACTCAAATTTTCTTCTTTAAAACTAGTATCTTTTTAAATAATGTAACTTTATGAAGTATTTTATAAGAGGTAACATATTAAATTTAGTTCTGAAGGCATGTTTAACGAGTAGAATCTGTGAAACTTTACATAAGTTGAATATAAGATTTATAATTATATAATTTGCATTTCAGACAAAGAGCGGAGAATATAAAAAAAGCGAAGTGTTTATAGTTATTACTAAATGTAATTTAAAAAATATGTATTAAATTAGTATTATGTTATTGAGTGTTTGAGAATAATATCTTGTTTATAGTACAGTGTAATAAATTACTTTCAGTTGTTTTCTTCATTATAGTAGCTCCACCCATCATAAACTATTCCAGTAATTTTCTCCCCTCCTTCAAGCAGTTTATATTATCTTTTTTCCTCACGTTCGCATGTGGTTTTCTTGATGTTTTTTTTTTTTTAATTAATGTTTATTTATTTATAATATGATTTTGTTTATGGGTGATTTTTGAATATGTTATTCAGGTTGAGTACTTTTTTAAAATTGGATCTTGTTATATTAGTATTGGGGAAAAGGAAGTTGACTTTACGTCAATTATCTAAATTGTGATTATTTTTTTTTAATTATGAGAATATGTCTAGCGACTAAGTTTGTTCACATTCTAGTTTCATTAAATGAACTAACTACTCGAGTTTTTTACTTTACATAAAACAAACGTCAAGTACTTATTATATAAAACAAGACAAACGTCATATTGTTTAACACATCATTCTATTTTGATGAAACGTAATTAATATTTTGTATATAATGAGAATAAACTACTAGATATACTGTACTAGAAAATTAAAGTTATAAGCTTTAATTTGTCATTATTGTCTATGGTGGCTTTTGCGTAGGTATTTTTTTGTTATTTTTCAATAAAAATTATTACAATGTACAAACTTCTGTGTAGATACATATATATAATCAAAATAGGGTACTGTGGTATTAGAGCTGCGACATGAAGAATTATAATCGTTTAATCATTAAATTAATTAGGTTACTAAATCAAAAACATATTTTAAAATCTACATTTAAAAAAACAAAACAATTTAACAAAAAAAAAATAAAAATACGAAAAGCATTAATGTGAAGAATAGTTAAAATGCGTGTTTAAATCATATTGAGTGTGTGTTTGCGCGTGCATATTCTGCATAATGTATTTTAATACATTGTGCAGGCTTACACCTGCATTTATATATGTAATATATGCGGGATTCGAACTCAGACTTTCACACGACCTACAACTCTCAGTGCCATCTTTTATTGCTGACTCACCTGATCGCACACATGTTGAAAAGATAAATAATCACCAATACACGTATTTCGTGCTAAACCAGCACTCATCAGTTGGTTCAGATTACCATCTCCACACATATATACAATTAGTACTCAGCTTTATATTAAGATAACCAATCTTCATACTTTAATGAGTGCTGGTTTAGCACGAAATACATATATTGGTGATTATTTATCTTTTCAACATGTGTGTGATCAGGTGAGTCAGCAATATAAGATGGCACTGAGAGTTGTAGGTCGTGTGAAAGTCTGAGTTCGAATCCCGCATATATTACATATATAAATGCAGGTGTAAGCCTGTACAATGTATTAAAATAGATTATGCAGAATATGCACGTGCAAACACACACTCAATTTGATTTAAACACGCATTTTAACTATTCTTCACATTAATGCTTTTCGTATTTTTTTTTGTTAAATTGTTTTTTTTTTTTTTAATGTAGATTTTAAAATATGTTTTTGATTTAATAACCTAATTAATTTAATGATTAAACGATTATAATTCTTCATGTCGCAGCTCTAATACCACAGTACCCAAAATAGTATTAAAATATAGCAATAAAAATACTAACATAATTTCAAATTTTTCATTATGACCATGCTTTTGCCTATTAAGTAAAGATCTACTAAAACGGCAACAGATTGCTGCATGCTGTCAATCTCAACAATAACAACATAATCCTCTTCTAGATGACTCTTAACATTAAACATGAATTATTACTAAATTTAACACAATTTCTAACAATGTAAACTAATAGATTGTATCTCACTATATGACCGTAATAAAAATTATTTATAAATAAAATTGTCAATTTGATGAATTTCTTTGACCCCTCTTAATTTCATTGTTTTTAAAAGGTAATCATTGCTTCATCATAGCATTAGGTAATATTATATTTATAATTATCATTATTTATTTGCCAAATTAACCCAATAAACCTTTTTAAGCTTTTCCATTCATTTCTTTATTCTACAGATATCAGTAAACCATACTTTTTATATATCATCAACTTCCTTCTTTTACCCTTTTCTAATTTTCTACAGATTTTCACAGTAATGCTTTCATAATTCTTCTGCTTCCTATTATATGCCAACACAAATTTCTTTAGCTTCACATTTTTTTCAAAAATATTTCATTTATCTTCGGTTCTTCAATATTTTTCATTTATTTTTTCCATTCTTTCCACATTTACAATTCAAATCATGTTATTTTTCATCTCCATGTTCTTTGTCACTTATAAAGCTACATTTTGATCGTTTGAGTCACTAAGTTAAAATATTAAAATTTTAAATACAATAATATGTGATAAATTTTTTTTTAGCTGATTAAAAAGCAGAAAAACAACAAAGTAATCTGACTAAAAAGTAGAAAAAAAAACTGCATAACGATTACTTTTCCATTCTTGGAAAATAACAGAGATTTTAAGAATCTGGACTTGTTATAAAACAATTGGAAATTGCAGAAATATTGTCATTTGAAAAAGGCATTTGAGTCTCCAATAAATTATGAAAATCAAAAAAGCTTCAAATGCTCTTATGAAATGACAATATTCCTACAATTTCCAATTGTTTTAGAATAGGTCTAGATTGTTAAGATCTCTGATATTTTCCAAGAATGGCAAATTAATCAAGAATCAAGTTTTTTTTTTTTACTTTTTAGCCAGATTACTTTGTTATTTTTCTACTTTTTAACTGGCTAGTACTGTTTCATAAAAACTTTACTTAAAAAACTTTTTTTTTTTTTTTACATATTATTTTCTTTTCTTTATGTTTTGGTTTTTATACTTTTTTTACTAAAAATAAAAAATGGTTCAGCTGGAGTATTGGTGGTCGAGAGGTCAGTACAGCTGCCTTACAAGCAGCTGTCCCTGGTTAGCGGGTTCACTTCCCGGCCGATGCTATGACACATGAGGAAAAAAAACCCATCTTAACCAAAAATGTGGACATACAGACAGAAACATATACAGATAAGACAAGTTAATATAAAAGCACATATTTTTGAGAATAACAAGAAATTGCAATTTTTTTTTACTACAGTGTGCTAATTGGTGCAATGTTTTCTTATGGGGATAGTTGTTTTTTTTTAATTTAATAATTATTACAGTTTTGTAATTAATAATTTATAAAGCGCATAACTTAAAACTATGCGCCTAGATATGACAGTAGGGACCTCTACAAATCTTAACACCAGATTAATGACTTTAAAAGATGAGCGGCCACTTTTATCTTCGACCAATTTTCTAATTATATACAGTTTTGTATATATTTGTGTGCTTCATCCATTATCCTAGTGTATTTTATTCATTCTATGCTTTGTTCCTACAGAATTTATTTTAGTAAAGAGATAGTAAGCTTGAAATTTCCATCCTCATTAAGATGAATGAAATGCTAACGAAACAAAATTTTCGTGGGATGTTATAATAAAAGTAGTATAATTTTTATGTGTAACTGTATGTGCAAAGCGTACGTGATTGCAATTGTAAAAATGTTCTACTCTTGATAAAATTGTTTTCAGAATTGTAGCATCGAGCTTGAATAAAATAATATAAGATTTTTTTCAGCTAATAATATTTTTAATTATCTTATGATTATATAATGTTTTGAACCATTCTTTTTAAAGATCTTTTCATTTATTTTTATTATTTGTAAAATTAAAGTAGTCGTAAAATATATATATATATAAGTTTGCAATCAAATATATTTAACTTTAATTTTGAAATGTATGTAATTAGTGTTTTAAAATTATCTCAGTCCATCAATATTCAAAAGATTGGCGAATATAAACAATAGTTATGGGAAAATGATATTAGCAAGAAACCATTTAAAAATAGTAGATAAAAACAATTTAATCATTATTATTTAATTGGAACACATAAATTGCAACTTAGTTATTAGCTGTAAGTATTATTTAAATATCATAATTGAAAGCATTTCACACTTTTTGTTTTCAAATGTGTATATATAATTGGCACTTGTGCATTATCAGGCCTATCAAGTTTGGCAGTCATTTTTTTAAACATACAGTTTCAGGGGCCTACAATTTTTTCTTTCATATTATATTACTGATATGTGTTAATTGTTAAGTGGTTATATTTACATTTTTAAAATTCTTTTAAAAAAAGAAAAAAATTCTGAAAAAATTAATTATAATATTTACACTTTATTTTTATTATTATTATTTTTTTGTATTAAATAAAGTTATTAATATAAAAATGGAAAAAGATATATGAATTATTTTTATGTGCATTATTTTTCAAGAAGAGTAAGTGAGGCTTATTCATGTTGGTAGCTGAAATCCCCAATTGCCTTCAAAATTATCACTAAAGTATTTTCTTTATGCACACAACTCTCAAATAGTTGTTCCAATTTATGACTGTATTGTTGGACAAATCCAATTGTTCTTTTGGTACTTGTGTATTATCCAGGCCATTAGGATTTCAGACCATTGACATGAATAATCCTCACCCTTTTTGAAAGATAATGCATATAAAAATGATTCATATTTTTTCATTTTTGTACTTAATACAAAAAAATAAATAAAGTGTAAAAATATTAAATAAGACCACTTAACAACTAAAACATATTTAGTAAAATAAAATTGGAGAAAAAAATTGTAGGCCCATGAAACTGTTTATTTAAAAAACTTGTTGCCAAGCTTGGTAGACCAGATAATACATAAGTACCTATAATTTTAATATCACAGTAATTACATATTTGTAAAAAATCAGGATTAATGTTAATTAATATTGCATTTATACTTTATTAAAAAAAATAATCTTAATTAATTTTACAAATAAATAAACTTTGAAATCTCAACTTAGAGACAAATTCTTTTATTAATACATGCATTGCATAACCTTCGCATCTCAATTCAAAATACCGAATTTAGTGTGCTTGGAACCAATCTCAGATGTTTATAGTATTATATATTTTATTCTCTGCTTTCTTTTATTAGTTCAACAACAACAACAAAATAACTGATTTAACCGAAAAGTTGTTGCAAGCATAAAACATTTCTGTTGGGGGGGGGGGGCAATGACACAGGTTTTGTTTGATTTTGAGAATGATATTGCAATATATTTCTAAAAAATGTTAATATTTTTTGTCTATAAGCTTTTTTTTTTTGTATATAACTATGTAAGATCCTAGATGTAAAAGAAACTTGAAAGGAATTTATTATCAATGAAATCTTAAAAATTTTTTTTTGGAAAATTGTTTCTTTTTGTTATTGATAAGTAATATGAATTATTTCTAAATGCTAATCAAAATATATATATATACACTGCAATGAAATTATGATGGCCCTTAAATATAGACAAAACTGTTTGTAATGAATTGAAGCTTGTAATTGTCATTGGATGAAGTTTAGCTCTCGTCAATGATAATTCATTTTTTATTTAGGTCAAAGAAAGGATGGAAAGCTATTTATTACTGTGTGCCATTTTAAATAAATAAAAAATCTGTGCAGGGGAAAATGTTGCACTATTACATTGATTTACCAACAAATTATATAATAACTAAAATCATTCAGGGAATAATGAATTATGGGAAAATATTACACTATATTCTTGGACTATCCACGCTATCTTATACTGCTGGCACACTTGATCACACACGTTGAAAAGATAATCACCAATATACATATTTCGTGCTAAACCAACACTTGTCAGTTGGTCCAGATTATCATTTTCACACATGTATACAATCGGTGCTCAGCTATAAATATTAAGATAGCCAATCTTCATACTTTAATGGACAGGCTTCAAACCACTCCACCCCACAACTCTTCAGCCATCCATCTCATTGAAAATCTGATGATGGAATGCTCAAAGCCCATATTGGTGCCAACCTTCTCACCCTACTCATGTTGACCATAATTCACTCTGACCCCTCATGTACAGATCATAATCCATTAACATACATCAATGAAGCATTGGTGGACTTTACAGCATTATATTTTAATATATGAAGTATGAAAAGCCTGTACTGTAGAAAAAAATCATCTATTAAAATATAGTGCTGTAAAGTCTGTCCATCCCTCATATGTGTATGTTAAGGGATTATGTCCTGTACATGAGGGGCCAGAGTGACTAATGGTCAACATGGGTAGGATGAGAAGGTTGGCACCAATGTGGGCTTTGAGCATTCCATCATCAGATTTTCAATGAAATGGATGGCTGAAGAGTTGTGGGATGGAGGGGATTGAAGCCTGTCCATTAAAGTATGAAGATTGGTTATCTTAATATAAGCTGAGCATTGATTATATATATGTGTGGAGATGATAATCTGGACCAACTGACGAGTGCTGGCTTAGCACAGAATACGTATATTGATGATTATTTAACTCTTCATTATGTGTGTGATCAAGTGTGCCAGCAGTATGAGATAGCGTGGATAGTTGACAGTCATGTGAAAGTCTGAGTTCAAACCCCATATATATTACATATTGGAGTGCAGTCTGTACTGTAAAAAAAATTCATATATTCTTGAAATAAGCAAAAAAGTAGATGAATATGTGGAAAAATGAAATAGAGTTTTTTTTTTTACAAGTATGGAATATTTTGAATTACAAAATTTTAGTAACACTGTACATGTAATTCATGGTCTAATGTTCATTAAATTGTTTTTATCTATAGTTTTTCTAATACTATGATTTTTCTACATATTGTATACAATAGGGGTGGGCAAATAGCGGCCCCAGAGCCACATTCGGCCCACCAAGACAACCAGAAAAATCCGTCTTGCACCGAGATTTCCTTCCCGTGCGCGACCGAATATTCATCTCATATTTTCCACTAGGATGGCCACGTCAATACACATGTGCAGTGTAGATACAGTGCTTTTCCAGCTGATCTGGTTAATTTCAATTTTGTCTTTGTATTAGCAAAAATATACATTTCCAACTTTAGTGAAACCATGAACTCTCCGAAAAAATGTAAAATCGGTGAAGAATGTCATGTGTTTAATGAAAAATGAACAAACAAATATTTCTTTGGTAATACAAGAAACAAAGCAGTGTGTTTATTGTGTCATGAAAAAAAGGTGAGGCCCTCCGCTAACCTTCGCTTCCACAAAGTGGCCTTCGATGTGGCCCTCCACCATCCTCCGTGCCCCCCCCCCGAGCCAAAACAATTGCCCACCCCTGGTATATAATTTTGTTCTTTAAAGAAGATTGAGGTTTTGCTTTAATTGATTATTATTACTATTCTATTTAGTATTTTGATTTAATATTTATTTAAGTTTCCAATTTACAGGTATTTTAATGACAAGATTTATAATGCAAAGAATGTTGTGGAATTAATTACGCATCCATTTAATTAGAAAAATTGTTTATGTGAGATGTCTAGAAATGTAAGAGTGCTGAAGTAATGACATTATTTTGTGCATTTTTTTTTTTTTTAAATAATAGAAAAACTGTCAAAGAAGACTGTTGGACAGTCAAAATTGTCAGCTATTTTTGGAAGTTTGGAATGGTGGAATATTATCTTTGCATTGCCTAAAATATGTTAAAGAGTATGATAATATGGTTTGTTTATCTTTACATTAAAATATCTGCATGTTTAAATAATATAAATCTCGATGGTAATAATAGCAAACATGTTTTTAAAATTTATTTTGGGAAGTCTGAAAGTTTAGATTTAATTTCATGCATGAAGATGGGAGACCATTTTCCGATCAGCTTCCAATGTTTCTCAAAAAAAAAATTTTGAATGACATATACCTCGACTGCTTGTAGCAGTGAAACCATTGGTTATGTTTTAGTTCATTTTCTTGGCTATTCTGTTTGAGTTGTGAATTTGGGGTAATTTTGATTAATTCAATATATATATTGTTTTATTTGTTATATTATCAGATTATGAATTCTTAACGAAAAACATTTTGTATTAATAATTAACAAAAATGAGATGCATTTTTAAAAACATAATTTTATAAATATGAGCGCGTCTTTTTTTTAACTTTCTCTTTTCCTTTCGAATTAAGCTATTTATATAGTTTGTTTGTTTTCACTTTTATTCTAAGCTTTCATTTCAATTTCTTTTCCTGATGTTATAAATAAATTTCATAAAGAGTGGGGGGAAAAAGTTGCAAGGTTTATTTTAGTTTGCCCTATTCAAAATAGAGTATCTGTCAGTTTTTGGCTGCTAAATGAGTGCAGGATATTCACACGTATTAAATGAGAATAGTAAAATTTATTTTTTTCCTGTTTGGAGTAAATTTCAATTTTTAAAATTGTAAATACTGTAATCTTTATTCACCCAGGAAAAAGATTTACATGTAAGATTATATAGTGGTCATCAATTAATGACATGTAAGATATGTTTAATGTTAAGCTAGATAGATGAAAGCTATTGAGAAATATATTAACAATTAATAAGTCTTAACTATCAAAATACTCCGAAGTTATAATATTAAACCATCAAACATCACATGATCACCATTTTTTTATGCTTATACAAGCTGTTTTTCTCAGATCCAAGGCTCGTCACTGATCAAAGCCACAAGCTAGAAACTAGTCTGGGGATATTGGATGAATAGGTACTAGATAAGGATTTTATGCACAAACATTCCTGCATCCTTTTATTACTCTGGCTCGCACTGAGTGGCACTACTGTTTGGAGAGTTTTGCCTCTGTGAAATTATAATATTTATTTAAATATTCTAATTATTTTTGCATTGTTTTATATTTATTTATACACTTCAAAGTTGTTCCAAAATCCAGCTCTATGCATTGAATCCAACGGTTTTATAATCCTTACTTCACTAATAGTTTCAACTGATTCATAATCATCATCAGAGCTAAAAAATAACTTTTAATATAAATATTAAAATTCGTTATTATTAATTTTACATATAGTACTTGATATTAAATACTATCAGAAATTGTAAATAATTTTAATCATTAATATATATATTGTAACGGTAAGAATTCACACATTTCATAAACAAGTTGCACAGTTTCTCCACCACACTCGAAAAGCAGCACCACAAGTGGGTTCAGGGCCTGTCATACCGGATTCGAATATAGCAGATCGACTGCGCAACCAAATACGATGGAGCCCGAACCCGCCATCACAATAGCAACATCTTTTCAGGCCACGGTGGTCAGAGAGAGAGAAGAGACTACATGAGATTTATAAATAAATTAACAGCTAGCCTTAATAGATACGTGTATAACCCAGACAATACGAGACAATGAGATGAATCAGAAAATAAACACTAACGTAAAGAATTGATTAAATTAACATGATTTATTAAGTGGCTAAATATGATTTCTGGCACTATTTATTTATTAAATAGTGGCGTCAAATGGTTAACTACAATTGATTAAATCATTTTACTCGTTAATCCATAACCTGGGTCAATTATTACGAATGTGCCCTACTAAACCTTGAATACATGCGAAGCCCAAGAATAAGAGTACTGGAATTATTTATAATAAAAGATATTAAATAGTTTTACGATAAAGGCTGACTTCAGAAGAAATGCAGAGCGGCTCCAATGAGCTTAGCAGCAGCGACTTGCTTAGTGCGGAAATATATGTGTGAGTATGATATTATCTTAAAGTACTTAAAAAAGGGATTCAGTGGTACTCGCAAGGTTTAGGAAACGATGGAGGGTGGTAGTCCATTTAAACTACAGGAACTTTGTGACGACAATAAAGAAATAAATCATAAAATCAGATGCATATGTTGCACCCCACATTGGTCTCGGCCGTAGCCCTAAAGATCGGAGTATGCTAGCATATGGCTGCGAAGAACTGCGTCAGCATCCCCAGGTGTGACACTCTGGTACACACATTGACTGGAAACCGCAGGAAGAAGTAAAGGGGAAACGGACTTGGTCGTTTAAAGCCCTTTTAAAGAACAAAGTGACCTCAACATCGACTACCCTTGCCAGCAACACTAAAATATATATATAATCGATTAAAAAAAAAGAGACATAACGAAAGATTGGGCACTTAAGCAATTCACTGCATTGATGAAAAACGTCTACACTCTCCCAAACTCAGAATAACAATAGAAATACTTAAAACATATAATGGGGTTTAACATTAAAAGGGCGGTGTGAGTGCGAGAATTTAAATAAAATGTAATTAACCCACGCACTCCCACATCTGCCAATAGTTATTCCCACACCTCGCATACATCCTGGAAGATTATGAATCAAATCTAGGTATTATAAAGAAAATAATATAGTCATCGAACGAGCGGCTTACTAAATCTCATTTAAGGGAGGGACTCATGAACGTAAAATTACATTCTTTATAAGGAATGGGGAGTATCATTAATTAAGATTTGCTTCGCTCGGTCGATGCTATGCAAGCCCATAAAATACGCAAATAAAACAATTTAAATTTGATATTAACCCAAGGTTTAGATCGAGCAATAAATTTAAATATACATTTTAAAACATACATGATAATAAGTGTGGCGAGAAAAAGGGAGTTTGTTTTTGCTATAGCGGGTTTTAGATCACAAGAGCTCTTGGGTTAATTTTGTTACCTTTCAGTTGCTTTGGTGGTTGGAGCTGGAGCACATTTCAGGAGTGGATAAGATTTAGCAGCATGTTAATTCAGTCTCTGTTTGCAGCAGCATAGGCGGTTCCTTAAGGCATATTGGTGATGCGTCAGATGGTACATCGGCAGCGGCCAGCTATTTCCGAAAGGAAAATACCCACGGTGCCGACTCTACTCCATATTGGCGGTTTTATGATAGGTCAGCATTTTGTACATTTTCTTGAAAGCGGATTATTTAAGTCACGGATGGTCGGTCAGCAAAACATCAGGATCAGCATACCGAAAATAATAGTTCAGACCGTCCGAATTCTCAGAATAAAAAAAAATTAACCTCAGAAAATAAAATCAAAACGCAAAATCTAACAGCAGACAAAAAAACATCAGAATCAGCTTTTGTTTCTTCCCTCCTTTAAACAAAAGAAAAACATTCAATATATACTGTTTATCTTATAAAAGAACCTGCCTTGGGGCATGACAAACCTTTAACCTTTTGCATTCTTATCAATTAGTTATTTCTTATCTGAACGTCAGAAGGAATCCATTTTAAGGTTTTTTTTTAGTTTACAATTATAAATTCCAGTAAATGCTCAGATTGAAAGAAGATTAAAACATTTATTTCATTCTGTTGAAGACTTGCTAATTGGAAATTCCTAAGTAGACATACGAAGTGTGAATTTATAATCCAAAATGTTTTACTTTAAATCTATTATATTCTCAACCTAGCCTTATTTTATATTTATATAATTTTCAATGGTGGGAACTTTATAATTTTAGAAAAATATTAAATTATTTCACATTTAGATTGTAATTGCATGAATCCGTTTATAAACTACTTTTAATAATTATTATTTTACCTACAATAGAAAATAAATATTGCAACACAATATTTTTAAAATAAATGAACTCAACAACCACAATCCAATAATATAATTCCAATGATTCATATTAATATTTAACAGTTATCATCGTAGTCTGTGTGTAGTTTTACCTATATAACCTTTTAAATGAATATGTAAACATGCACATACTCGACATTTATATATCAATAAAAATAAAGGGTTGAAAATTGGACTCCACGAGTAATAATGCCTACGTGGTTTATTTTAGGCGGGATTTTAGTATATAAATGGCCGTACCGACACGCTACGAACGATTTGGGATTCGAATTTAGGTATAAGGGTAGGTGAAATGTAAGAGAAAGGTGAAACGAAGACTTGCAGAGCAATCTTCCTGTTTCAATATATATAATCTATTTCCATACATATATAATAAACAGATACATACAAGAGGAGACCCCAAAATAAGCGAAATAGTTTGCACACCTGTTGTAATATATGCTTCTGCTGCTGCATGCTTCTCACAGGAATCTTTCTGCATCAATCTGCCAAATGACATTATCATGGGAAATAGTGGACACATGTAGCGGTTTCATATATTGGGTGATTTTTATAATGACTGAAAAGTTCGAACAATATGAAATTCTGTTTCATTTACAGAAAATGGCAGGAAAAGAGTTATAATGCTCGGGACAGTTTCATTGAAATGTTAAATTCATCACGTCTCTAAAAAGTATGGCTAGTAAAGTCCAAAATCAAAACAATGCTGATTTTTATTTTTTGACTAAATGACATTTTAATCTCAGATTTAGTTCGTAATGGTGAGACATTTTATCTGTAATTACTGAAACATTTGCATGATGCAGAAAACATGAAAGTTCTGTTTTGTGACAAAGAGAAGAGTTCAAATTTTACCCCGACAAAGTGCATGTCTCAAAGCATTGAATGTGAAACACCTTTTAATTAAATTCAGCATGATTCAGCTTATCCATCAGTCTTATTCACTTGATCTAACTTCGTGTGATTTTTTTATTTATTTTCCTGAATGAAAAAATGCCTTTTTTTTTTGCTGATTTAGAAGTAATGGGGAAAAAAAAACGCCGCAAGTGTTAAAAGGCACCACTTTGCAAGTGTTTTGGGACGGCTTTGAAAAACAAAAACACATTTAGACAAGTGTATTGCATCAAATGGACAGTAATTTAAAAGTGGTTAAATTTATAACACTTAAAAAATAAATAAACAATTTTTTATTGTAAAATTCCGGATAATTTTCGGCACTCCCTGGTATATCTCTGGAAGTGGCATTTTACTTGAAATTATATAGTGGACTATTTTCACCATCTAATCAAATTGTTAAATGATTTTAGAAAAATTGAAACTTTAAACTGTTAATAATAAAAGATGTTAGGTTGTAACACACTTGAGTCGTATTCTCTTTTTTTCAGGTGTTCCTGACCTGTCCATTGAGTACTACCATGACAACGAAAATAGTAATCTGTAGATTCATGAATATAGAATTTAAAGTAACATAAACAAACTAGTTTATTTTGTCAAAGGTGATAGAAGTAGAAATTTTATATACTTACTGATGAGGATTCTCCTGATTTCTTTTTTTCTTTGTAGTACTGGTAGTTAAAAATGAGAAATTTTCTCTTCCCTGTGATATATAAATTAAATTTGTACAAATAATTTGTCATTTGAAGTATCAGGTTCATGATGTGATCAAGTTCTGATTTAAGCACAGTCTATAAGAATTGGTTTATAAAGAGTAGAATCTAAGAATAAGTGCTTCACTTACACTTTTAAAACGCTTATTGATGGAGGGGGTGTGTGTATATAAATTTAATATCAATCTAATAGTGCATATGTGAACAGTAATTTTCTTCCACAAGATTACATATATATATATAATAAATCGCTAAATTATTTCATATATTCAAACTAATGTAATTCAAAATCATAGGTACTTAAAAATGAGAAACTTTCTCTTCCCTGTGATACATAAACTAAATTTGTATAAGTAATCTGACAATTGAAATATAAGGCTCATAATAAGACTTAGTCCTGATTTAAATACAGTCAGGTAGGATTAGTTTATATAAAATTAGACTGTAAGTATAAGCGATTCACTTATGCTTTTAAAACACTGATTGATGAATGCATGTAAATTGCTAATTGTACATGTGTGAAGAGTAATTTTCTTCCACAAGATTGCATATATATATAAATTGGTAATTTATTTATGTATTATCATGCATGACTCACTCGTGCTTTTTTCTTTCTAATCAGTACTTTATGTTCTTTTAATAATCTTTTGAAAAGACAGTTAATTTTACCTATATATATATATCCTTCCATATTATATGATGTTTTATAGATATGATTCTAACTTTTCAGCATTCTAATACAGATTTTGGAGAGAAGTCTTTATCATATGCTATGCTTTTGGAAAGGCTGTTCTGATATTATAACGACAACAGTTTTTTTTAGTTTGTCTGCTATCCCTGATATGTATGGATTTATTACCATATCTTTTTTTAAAAATTTCTTTCATATCTTTTTAAGATTTTCTTAATGATTTTTCATAAGAGTTTGTTCTATGTTGGACTTTTCCAATTCATTGGTTTCTGAAAAACTTTCTTTTGCAGTGGACAATAATGTTAGTATAGTTCCATTTTTTGTATGTCTGTCATGATTGGATGTATATCTTAAAGTAGAATGCCAGTTTTCTTTCTAATTTTATTATAAATTTAATTGGATATGTTTTTAATGTGTCCAGATGTTTGTATCCTAGTGCTGCTTTATGCAAAGTTTCAATATATGCATCATCAACATAGCAAAGTCGAGTTTTGATAAAAGTGGAGTAGTATTTATGACTTGGTCTTCAGAATTTGTGGAAAGACTTGAAATCATATCCAACAATACTAAGCGTTGGCGATCGAATGGTCAGCACAATTGCCTTACAAGCAGTTGTCCCGGGTTAGTGGATTTACTTCCCGGCTGATGCTATGACACATGGAAATACTATTCCATTTCTATCAAAAGTTTGGCTTCATTATTTTGGTGATTTAATCATTGTTATGACTATGTGGTAAATTACCACAAACAGGGTTTAAAAATAAAAGACCATTACCCAGGAAAAATTCAATTGCTGTCTCAGAGTGGGTTGTCAGTCAATAATCTCATATAAAAACAAGCAATTATAACACTTTTTCTATGCCAAAAAAATTTAACTATTTATTACAAATTAAAAATATACAGTAAATCTTAACTATTCGCCAAAAAAAAAAAAAAGGTTTAATATTAAAAAAAGAATTAATAAATAGAAATTTTACTGAGCATATTAATTAAAGACATCTCACATAGATCATAGTTCCTGTAATTTTTTTTTAAAATTTTACATACTTTATGTACACAATTTTGAAATTATGAAATTTATATTTTCTTGAATCACCATTCATTAAATTAAATGAGTAGATACAAAAAAAAATTAACACAGTGAACATTTTTAAATTTATTTTTGATGCATGACATTAATATTTTTTGATTTTGTAATTAATTACTTAAGAATAAAATCATGTTTTTTTTTGTTTTTTTTTTGCAGAGTTATTTTTGAAAAATATTTTAAAATATGTTCAAAATCACAGGACACATCAAAATGCAATTTCAAAAATTTTGACAAAGTACAGAATTTAAATCGAAGTGTACATTATTTTTTCCGTTATTTAATCACCTTTCTAATGGTGCATTTTTTCTCTACGATAAAATTTGCATTTCTTCATGAATTTTTTTTTCTGAAAAGAGATTTTAAAATTTTTATGAATTTTTAAAATTTCACAGGAAAAAATTAAAGTGAATATATTTTGCTGCAAACACAGATTACAAACACGATTTGTTGGAATAAATGACTTTTGCTTTAATACTTTCATAATGAATAATCTGATATAAAAATTTTGTTGTTTTACAGACATGGAAGTTTATAAATGAAACCCTTTCCTAATGCAGAAACTTAGAAAAAATTGTAAATGATTTAAAAACTTAACATTCTGTACTGTTATTATTTTATGTTGAAATGAATGTTACTAGAAGCCTAAATTTGTATACTTCAGTATATTTAATAATTCACTATCATATACATTTATATCAGTACTGATTTAGCATTCACTTTACGATAGTCATTTTCTACAACTTGTGGCTCATTTTGTAAATGAAAGAATAATCCCAAAAAATTAAATTGTAATTTACTGTGAACATAATTATTTATGCAAACACTTTTTAACAAAAAATTTTTTTATAGTATTTATACACGCACAATCTGATATTTCAACTATTCTGCAGTCTTCATCACAGGCATTCCTTCCATTTCTTATAAATTGAAATATGCATGGCTCTGAGGAAGTCTGCAGGACAATTGAAATGTCAGATTATGTGATTATATATATAAAAATTTTTTTTTTACTAAAAAGTGTTTGAAATTAGTTAGACAAATTGTATTTATATAAAATATCACAGCAAAATAAAGGAAGTAATAGATTTATTGTACAAATATCATTACAAAAGAATAATAAAATAAAATTATAATATATAGTAAAGATTTTTACATTTTCATTTACCATTGTCAAACCTCCTCCACTCACAACTTTGACGCCATCTATTTCAGATTAATACACTAATGATTATCACCAATCACTTTCGAAACCAGATTTGTTCAAATGTACTTACAAAAATAATAGTAAATTTACCGGTATTTCTTACATCAATAACATTAGCAAATTATATTTATTTATTTATTTCATTCAAGTTATTAAAGCCCAGAATGTTTTTTTACTTAATTTATTTACTTTATTACTTATTATATTTTCTTTTTTTACTTCATTCACCTTATTACGTCAGTTTGCAATTAATTTTTTTCTTCAAATCAGTGTAATGCAAATTTCACTGATTAACGGAATCTTTATTTAGATAAATTTATTATTCTTTTGTGATTACATTTGTATAAGTAAATAACTTTAACGCATGTCATAATTTAATTTTTTCTTTTATTTTTTTTGTAATAAAAATATAGTCACTATTGGCTATACTTTAAATTCTTATATGTATATTTATCTGAAAAATATTTCAATCAGTTGTAGAAAATGATTACGGGTGTATATTAAATCAGCATTTTACTAAATTTTACATTAAGCTTTCAATACCATCTACACTTGCCTAATACGTTATCAAAAGAAAAAAAAAGGGCCAATATTGCTTATTATTTAGATACATGCCTACAGTTATTAAAATGTGGTTACGTTATAAAGTCAGTATATTCTAAGCTTAAAAAATGAATTTGTGTTTACAATGTGAAATTAGAAATGATCAAGGATGAAGAAAAATATAAATTTTCTATGGCATTTGAAAATAAAATATGTGAGACTACCAATGAGCTTATAAAAAGAATTCTGATTGTGAACGGCTATATTTTAAAAGAATTTTTTGAATCGTCTCTACAAAAAGAAAATGTTTTCTGTTTTAAACATGAAAAAAATATGTTTTTAATATTTTCTTAGCAATTTCTGCAATGCTTTGGATTAGTGGTGGTGTTTAATTTACCGGTCATGATAAAATAAAATACTAACGGCTTTATCGCTCAATAGTTCATAAGAAGTTGGAGTGCTAGAATTGATCCTGGGACCTCCTGATTCCAAGTCAGAGACTCTATCAACTACATCAAACTACGCATCTAACTCATTCAACATTTCAAACAGTTAGTATGCCATTAGTTATATTAGGATTTTAAAATATAGTTCTAAATGAGCAGTAATATATATATTTCAATGCACAAAAATCAGATAAAGTACGTTAATACTATTTAATTTTATAATAAAAACAATATTGAATACTATATAATGAATAAATTTTTTACTGCGCTGTATATTTGTAGTATCAACATCACCATTTCATTTTCAGATAACGTAATTATAGCGAAGTCGCTATTTTTCCAAATGGCAGTTGTTTTAAAGATCATAATAGTGAATAACTGATTAAATTGATGATGGTTGTTGTGGTGAATTCTTGCATAAAGATTCGTTGCTAACTGGGCTAAAGGTGTATTTTGAATTTAAAATAATTTTTTCTCTCATAGGAACTCATTATAATTACTTACTTTTTACACGAAGTCTTTGATTTATGTTGCATTTTGAGATACCAATTGTTGGGATAAAGGTATATAAAGAAATTATTATTATGGCTTTTTGATGCATAAGTGCATCAGTTCCATTTTTGAAACCTAAGTCTCCATTGACAAAAGCAAAAGCCAGAAACAATTTTTAATGATATGGATATATATTAACAGTATCATTTAGTGTCCATTGATTATTCAGTTTGTGTGGCTTTGGAGTAAGATGGGAAAAAAAATTGCTTTTGGAATCATTCATTATAAGACATTGGAGTTGGATCTAAGTACAGAATTAATTTTTAAACCATATTTAGCAAGATATATTTTTCAGTTCTTAAGTAATCAGCTTGGATGAATCTTGATTTTATCAGCTATTTGTAATTATATGTTGGATTACTTTCATCATTTAGAATTGATTGTTAAATGTCTTTAGTAAAAGCCACTCTTTATTTAAACTTTTCAAATATATTCAGTTGTTAATATGACACAGGTTAGGTAATAATACAATCATTTGGTAGTAGTATTCATTTCCTCTTCAGATTTTTGTTGGTCTGATCAGTAATAGCACTAGCACTTGTGGATTAGTGAATAATGAATTTAAGGCAAGGTTCTAATAACTAAACCCTTCTGTCAAAGATAGCAGTAATTACTAATAAAGTGCAACCGTTATCAACTTTCAGGCAAACATTATTAATAAATAAATGCTTAAAAAATTGTACTTCCTGCTATCTGCAAAAATGTTGTTTACTTAATTATATCTATTGATGAACTTTGCATAGCATAAACATATTTTTAAAAATTAACTTTATAATGGAATGTTAATTATTTAACCAGCCTATACATATTTCATTTGAAGAAAATAATCTATACCAATATCAGTTTATTTCTCAGTGAGTTGATAGAGGCCATAGGAGGTTGCCTTGACAACAGTTTGAAATTGTTGATTGTTTAGTGATATTGGAATTGTCTAAGTGTTGACTGGTTTTTGGTGATAAATATTATATATATTTTAAAAGAAAGTATTAAATTTGGAGGACAGTCGAAACGTAAGGTGTACATGTGTACGTATATATGTACAATAAAGGATTTTGCTAACAACTGTTCAAAGTGGTTTGGATAAATTGTCTTTATTATATGTGTGTGTATTGTCAATTGCTTGTTAGATCACATGATAATCACTAAATGAGCTATATTAGTTCTTTTAAATCGCCATACTAAGAATTTTTTTTTCTACTCAACCAAAAAACAAAAATTCAAACTTCTGAAAGTTTGAGTGGAAACCACATTTTGATTTAACTTTGGTATGTTTTAAAAAATTGTTAATAGAGTATGATTAGATATTTTTTTAAATCTTTTAAAATTACAACAGTCATGTTTGTATTAATCATTTTTATGTGAATATTTGAAATACATTGTTAGAGAGTAACTAAAATAAAATAGCCTACTATAAGACCAAGACTAATATTTATTGGGCTTGTTGTTAGGTGAGTAGTGAGGGTTTGAACAGTTTTTACCCTTATTCTACTTTTTAGCTAAGGATAGTAAAATATCACATTTGCCACCCAACATTTGTTGAGCTGTTTGATGATTGGTTACCTAAAAGAAAAAAATCTAAGCCTGTTTAAAAAAAAAAATCCAGTTTACTCAGCCCATATTTAAACCCAGATCATCAGCGTGGCAGTTGAATGTGCTACAATGTATCTTGAGCTATATTGTTATAATAATTTTTTTAATCTAAAAATTGTAATCCTTAGCAGGATTCAAATAGGCAAAGCAAATGCAAAATTGATCATTTTATTGTCATTTGTCAGGAAATCACAAATATAAACAATTAATTTAAAATGTTTCCTTATTAATAGTGTGAATTTCTCGAACAATTCTCTAACATCCTATATTATAAAAATGGACATAGAAAATATACCAAAATTATTTGTTACGCGATTTTGTGTTTATGTGTGGTTATATGTACACACATATTCATTAATATATATATATATCAATTTTTAATTTTTATATTCTTTAAAAGATTTCCCCTAATAAGTCATTAAAGCATATTTTTTGAACTGCTAATATTTTTGAATCTTTGCCAAATACTGAGTAATAAAAATTGGTCATAAAATCACTTTGGTCCCTTGCAACATTTCAAATTAAAAAGCAAAAAAAGGTTTACATAATTTTTAGGATTTTTTTTTTTTTTTTAAAAAAAATCTGAAGTTTTTATGACATTGATTTTTTGTATTTGAAATTTGCAATTAAATAATTTTTTTTAAGATTATGAATATGTGGATATATTTAATAGGATTAAAGATGGCCCAGAAGTAAAACAAAATATATAGCTTGAAACAGTACTTAAGACTTCTATATATAAAATACTAATCATTGTTTTTTGTCTATATATAAATGTTAATATTTAAATTAGTAGCTTAAAATGAAGATTTGACACATGAAACTGTGACTATTAATTAGAATATTGTTGCTTCTAAAAAGATTTATTAAGATATTTATAAAACCCTGAACTGTAATGGCTTAATAGAGTACAATCCGGCTGCATAAGCCAAAGATACCTTGATTCATCTCTGGTCATAGTTAAATGCAGTACCATTTTCTAGTGTCAGAAGGTAATCCCAGGTCTAATTTCTAGGAGGAGGGGAAAAAAGATGGAGGAACTCCTTTCTTATAAATAGATCCATATTTGTCAAATATTTGAATGTAAGATTAAGAGCTTTTGTTTTTAAAAATACGAAATGTAATAATGCTCAAGGCTAAATGAGTTTGTAAGTAATCGTTAAAAATCAATCAACGATTAGACAATTCCATTATAGTTAACAATTAAGAATTTCAAACTGTTGTCAAGGCAGCCATTTAATAATAAAGGGATTCCACTTTTAATGTTAAAAGGAGGTTGCCTTGACAACAGTTTGAAATTCTTGATTGTTATTGATATTGGGATTGGCTAAGCATTGGCTGGTTTTTAATGGTTAAATATAACAAGTATTGTATTAATTTATATCTGATATGGCTTACCAAGTAATCTTTTATAAACATTGTAAATATTTTTTTTTTTGTTAAGTTGTAATTCTCCATAACTAAACTGATATTTTAGATATTTTAAATACAAAGCATTAAAAGTTGCTTTTCATTCACATTGTTTATTGTATTTATAATTTGATCTATTTGCGTAGCTTTAAGGTTATATATTTTTCATTACAAGTTAAAGTTTGAGTTTGTTTATGCATGCATCTTCTATATATATATATATATAATCAATAAAGCAAGTCATATATAGCATGACATTGCTTTCATGAACTTGTATTTATAAATACGTAATATATATATAGGGAGCGTACCGATAGCTCAAACAAGCTCTTAATTGATAAGTGCAGTAAGAGAAAAATATTTAAAATCTCTGTCTAGATCATTCCCAAGGATTTTGAGTTGATATTTTGGATCTAATTTCTGAATATTCTAGCTCCTCACTGAGGTGAACCAAAAGCTCGAAACCAATTGGTCTGGGGATGGGGATGTTTTAGCTAGATTTTAAATATTTTTCTCTTACCACACTTAATCAATTAAAAGCTTATTTGAGCTATTGGTATGCTCCCTATATTACACACACATATATATGATCTTTTCAATAGTCTAAGAAATTGAATGAAATGTTATAAGTCTTACAATTTTACTATTTATCTTTATTTTTTTATATAATTTTACTTTTGTTATATATTGTAACTGTAAAATGGATTACAGAATTATAAAAAACTAACAAAAATAAGGCATTATAACCTATAATCATGGAGATTATATACTTGAAGAGGCATCCCAATTGTCTTAAAATTGTGACTACCATAAGTTGATATTATGTTAAATATATATATTTTATATATATGCAAGAAAAAAGAAAGATCAAAAGAGAATCGTTTTTTATATTTATTTTATGTCCAGTTATTTGACTCTTGCATTGAAAATAATTACTGCAGTAAACTATTTTTTATTTAATTAGCATATGATTTTTTTTTTTTTACAATAATTGTCAGATATATGTATATACTTTGTAATATTTTTTAATCAATATTACTTCGAATGAGTGTAGACAAGTTCATTAAATTATTTCCTATAATTATTATTAAAAGCATCAAAATATCGCATGATCACCATTTCATATGTTTACACATGCGGTTAATAAGAGCATATGATATGATGTTGTGATGTGATGCACTGTGACTTCTTATACGGAGTCAGGAATCACTCAGCCACTATGCCCAGAAAAACCTGTTAGCCACTTTACCTTCCCATTTCATTCTCCGCTCGTAAGTTTTCCCATATTCTTCTCTATTCTCCTCCATCTCATTTCCACAATATAATCTTTGTCATCTCCATAGCCTTTACATCTAAACCCCCTTATTTTTTTCCAAACCCAACATAAAAACCAATAATCCACTTTCTGTGTATTCACTTTTTTTATATTTATTCTTCCACAACTTCAATATTTGTAACCTTTCTGCTTTCAGACATTTACATTCAATTAACAAATGCCTAATATTTTTTATGTCTTCCTTACACAACTTGTAGACTAAATCACCCACATTTTTCCATTTATGTGTATATTCCCTTGTTGCTAAAGCTCCTGTTCGAGCCTTAAACAGTAAACTACTTTCCTTGCGTAAATTAACTCGCACCCAATATTCCATTTACTTCTATATATATTTAAACTCTTTTTTCTCTCCATACTAGTTCTCCATCTCTCCAACTCACTATTCTTTATTAATGCATCTATTCTTCTATTTCATTCTTTATCACTATAACATTCATTCAACAATTCTCCTAACACAAGCACTTCACATTTTGTGCAAGTATACTGACATAAATTATTTATCCAAATCTTTTGCATACTTTACCACCTTTCTCACCCATCTTGTTGCTTGTCCTTTATTCATAACCCAATTAAATACTATTTTGGCTATTCTCTTATTATCCATAAACTGCAATCTACTGATCATTTTCATTTTGCTTCTCTCACTTTCTCCTTGAATTGCCTCCACCCCTTTACTAACACATAACACATCATTACCATACATTAATCTGCTACTACCACTCCTTTCCATACAATTCTAGGTACATCATATTTATTATGTGAAAACAATTTTTTGATCAATCCCTTTTCTTTGCTTCATTTACCAATTTTTTTCTTCCATTTATCCAAGCAATTTCTTTGATTACTTAAGACGATTCCCAAATATTTTATACCTATTCACCACACTCAACTTCATATCTTCCAATAAAAATTCTCTATCTTCTCTTTCCTCAATATTAATCATTATTACTTTTGATTTTGCCTTACTAAATTTAATCCCCATCTCTTTATCCACCCTTGCACCAAATTTTGCATACTGCAGTGCCACCAAGTTCAAGCCTTCATAATCAATGGATGTAGCAAGGTATGAGCATAAAATCCCTATCTAGTGCCTACTTATTCAACATCCCCAGACTGGTTTCTAGCTTGTGGCTTTCATCAGTGAAGAGTCTTGGATTTGAGAGCAAACCTTTCTGCCTCCATTGATTACAAAGGCTTGCACTTGGTAGCACTACTCTATGGAAAGTTTGCTACTCTTATTAACAGCTTGTGTAAACATATGAAATGGTGATCATGTGATGTTTTGAAGGTTTTATATCTATCCTACCAATAGGATAATGGTGACTGTGGCTTTTGAGAAAACAAAGACGCCAAAATGTGTGAATGCTGAACTGAGTTCAGATATATATGATTATACAGGTGAATGAGCTTGGGTTGGAAACATTATTAGGTTTTCATCTTGGGCTCCTAGCTTTATAGTTAACTAAATAGATAAAAGATGGCAGTTGGAGGATTGCATTAGATCCTAAGCTATAGGTGCAGTGCTCTCAAATCCAAAGCTCCCCATTGATGAAAGTCACAAGCTAGAAACTAGTCTGGTGGTGTTGGATGAGTAAGCACTAGATAGGGTTTTTATGCACAAACCTTTCTGCATCCATTGATTACAAAGGCTTGCACTTGGTGACACCACTATATGGATAATTTGGTGCTTATAAACCATTATTGTTAATTCTAAAAATACTTCCAATATAAAAGGCACTATAATTCTAAAAACAAATATTTCATTATAAAAAACAAGCGTTGGTGGCCTAGTGGCTAGCATAGCTGCCTTCCAAGCAGCAGCTGGTCCGGGTTCGCTTCCCGGTCAGCGCATTTGACATATGGAAAAAAAAAGCATCTATCTATTGAATTATGGGTGAGTACTTATTTGTCATATGAAGCATTGGTGTGAATTTACTTCTTCATGTTGTTAATTTATAATAAGGTTAAAAGTATTCATAGGATTGTAAATGTCCTAGTTCGCACAGACACAAAAATCTGTTCTTAAATAAATATTTCACAAACATGACTTTTGTAGAAAACGTGCAAAATATTCAAAATACATTAAACTTTCAAACTTTAATAATAATAATTCAATTAATAATATAAGAATGAGGAGGAAAATATTTTTATTTTATTCAGTAGCAGCAAATTAGTTTTATTTCTTTATTATACCAATCAAAGTTGAATTGTAAAAAGTAATTTAACTTAATAGTATGAAAAAGAGTGTGTGTGCGTGTGGTATCTTTAAGTATTAATAACAAACTAATTTCTTCTTCTTTTTCTGAACAAAGTTAAAAATAGAGGGAAAGATTCATTTATTGGCAATAGAGTTTATTCGGTAGATGGCAGTTAAGAAAAAGAGATGAGAGAGAGATATTTTTTTCATTTGTTAACTGCAGAATAAATTTCATTAATTACAAAATTGTCAACATTCAGACACTCAGTACTTAGTGATGTTTCAAATAATGTACACTTTGTAATAACTTTTTCAAGACAGAAATGCTTTAAATACACAATTAGACAAAAAATTATGAAACAGACTAAATACATAAGAAACTGTATAATACCCACTTCCTGTCTGTGTGAGAGTGATGGTAAAAGGCAAATTTAAATTTATTGTATAGTATTTTCTTATAGAGCCATTATTACTCATGTAGTGTGTATATATATTTAAAAATTAATTAAACAAGAAATAATTTTAACAATATCTTTTATAAAATCATGCCAACAATTTTGTGAAAACAAAAAACTTTTTTCTTAAAAACAATAAACTTTACAGGGGGACCCAAACCCCAGAAATTTTGTAATAAAAAATATATATTCATATAATGTAATAAGTGTCCCAATAGCTCTTAACAAGCTTTTCTGAATATCCCTATCCCCAAACCAGTTTCAAACTGTGGCTATCGTCAGTGAGGTGTTAGGATATTCAGACATTAGATCTAAAAATACCAGCTCAAGACCAGTATTTATCTAATAGTTAACTATTAAGTAGAAAGTCGGAAATTTTCAGACATCTATGTTTTCAAATCCAATTATCAAACTCACCAATGATAGCCACAGCATGAAATCGGTTTAAGGATAGGGATTTTCGGAAAAGCTTGTTAAGAGATATTAGCAGGCTCATTATATTACATTTGTAGTACAAGCTTTTTAAATTAAGTCACGTGATGTATGATTTGATTTTTATTACTACTAATATATATATATTTATAGTTAGATATTACACGTTGAATCTCCTTTAAAGTATTGTCCATTTGATACAATGCACTGGTCTAAATGTATTTTCCACTTTTCAAAGTAGTCCTGAAACGCTAGCAAAATTTAACACATCCATGATTTTTTTCTTCGCCACTTCTAAATTGGCAAAACTTTTTTTTTTTTTGGAGGCATTTTTTCATTTGAGAGAATAAAAAAAAGTTGCATGAAGCAAAATCGGTGAATATGGTTAATGGATAAGCTGGATTATGGGGTTTTTAATTAAAAATTGTTTTATGTGTGCCAGCATGTTATACACTTCCCTCTTTGCCACAAATGGGGATATTTTCCTTTTACTGCATCATGCAAATATCTGAATTTGTAAGTAAAACACCTGGTTGTTATAAACATACTATGAGTGAACAATGCTTTTTGCATAAAAACAAAGTCAATATCATCTTGACATTGAAATTTCACTCGACATGCTTTTCTGGGATGTGGTAAATTTGACACTTTCATTAAACAACTCATAAACTTGTGTTTTCCCCAGGGCAGTTTGCTTATATATTGTTTCAAGCATTACAACTATTTTCCCTGCCATTTTTTCTAACAGAAAACAGAATTTTATCTTATTCCAACTTTTCAGCCATTATAAAAATCAACCAGTAATCGAGACACATTTAACAAAAAGTTTCATAGTAAAAGGACTTTATTCAATGATGATGGTTGGCAGACTGATGTAGGGCAGTCTCAATAAGAGGCATCTAGTGGTGGAAGCATATACTACAATGTACTTCCCCTCCAGAGAACAATTCCATTTATATTTGGGTACTCCCTCATACTCTGTTTGTTGTTTATCTGTCTGTCTGAGAAATCATGTAACTCAGTTTCCATCCACATTTCAATTTCCAATCTAGTGAAACGCTTACACACATATATATATATACCCAGTGATAATTTTTTTTTTTTAGAGTTTACAAATAATTTTAGCAAAAATTATATAATTTTATATGGGTTTCAGTATTTTTTATGATATTGCAACTAAAGATATTAAATTATATGTAAACCTTATAAAACTAGAAAGTAGAAAATAAAGAATATAATTTTTTAAAAGAAATGTTATTCATATAAATGCATTAAAAAGAAAACGTATAATTAAAAAATGTCTTTTTTCCCAGCTTTCACAGTATTCTTTATATTATGTGACCCTTTAAAATAAAAGCGTACAAATCTCCTTTAATTAAAACATTTTCAATCTCCTTTTCAGTTCAGTATATAGGAAAACTATTAAAGATATAAATTCATGTTATATATTACTTGATTCTATATTAAATTATCTTTCATAATATGTTTTTGACAATATGAAAATTTTAAATTACAGTAATTGTTTACTTCAAGATTTTTTTTTTGCAACTTTTACAAATAAAAAAAAAAAGTATATATATTTTTTTTAAAAAAATGCTTTTGAAATATTTTTAATGTTCGAAGTCTGTTTAAATTTTATTATCATTATAATAGAAATATTACAAAGAATGTATAGTTCAATTTTTAGGATAAATTATTTTAAAACAGGCAAAACTCACTATACGTATTGCCACACACAGCAAGCTAGAGTAATCAATGGATGCCAGAAAGATTGTGCATAATCCAAGGCTCCTCACTGACAAAGGCCACAAGCCAGAAACTAGTCTGGGGATATTGGATGAGTAGGCACTAGATGGGAATCCTTCTGGCATCCATTGATTACTCTAGCTTGCTGTGTGTGGTAATATCTAGAGTAATCACTGGATGCCAGAAAGCTTGGGCATAATCCAAGGCTCCTCACTGACAAAGGCCACAAACCAGAAACTAGTGGGGATATTGGATGAGTAGGCACTAGATGGGGATTTTATGCACAAGCCTTCTGACATCCATTGATTATTCTAGCTTGCTGTGTGTGGCAATATGTATAGTGAGTTTTGCCTGTTTTAACAACAGTTATACACAAGCATATGAAGTGGTAGTCGTGTGATGTTTATAAATTAATTTAGTATGGTTATTTAGGTCATATGCTTGCATAATCTTGTCTCTCCCTACTCCTTTGCAAAAGTCTCCAATGATGAGATCAATTCAAATTTGTGGGAAAACTATTCAAGCTATGTCATCTTGTAATATGTCATTGGAAAGGATAGAAATGTACTTTTCATGTGATGTATTGCTTACCATGATATTGCAGAAGATAGTGGAGATACAACATTTTGAAAAAAAAAAAGTTTATTCTAAAATTTTAAGTTTTCCATCTCTAAAGCAAAGAAAATAAGGAGTCTTGAAAAGAGATTAAAATATTTTAAAAAAGAAAACATTTTAATGATATAGGTATTTTTATATTTTATTATAATTCTAAAATTTTAACTTTTACAATATATTTTTCAATTTTTAACATAAATTATTTTTATAATAATTACACTTTATATGTAATTCTCAAAAAATATTATATTTCATATAGATGTCATAAGTTAAAAAATTTAATTTTTATTTATAATATCTGTGTACATATGTATGTGTATTGTATATATTCATATAAATTGTTATTTATAGAACTCGCAAAACAGACTCTTAACAAGCTTTGTAGAATATCCCCAACCTCAGACCGGTTTCTGCTACTGGCATCCTCGGTGAGGTGCTAGGATAGTCAATCATTAGATTAAAAATACCAGGGCAAGCCCAGCTCTTTATCTAATGTATAACTATTAAGTAGAAACTCTGAACTTTTCAGGCATCCATGTGTCTTCCAATCCAGATGCCAGTAACAGAAATCGGTCTGAGGTTGGGAGTATTCTACAAAGCTTGTTAAGAGTTTGTTTTGCGAGCTCTATATATAATATTTGTAAACACACGCTTTATTAAATTAGGTCATGTGACATCTGGCTTGATTTTTTTTGTAATCATATAAATTGATATGTTTGCTGTTTAAATATTTATACATAGCTTTATAGAGTTATAAAAAACAAGCAAATATAGGACTATTTGTATGTGTCTATATATATATATGTATGTCTATATATACATATGTAGGTATTACTGCATCTTTGTATATAGTTAATATTTTTATACTTGAAAATTTGTGCTGTAAATTAGTAGATAAAAAATAATTGCCATCATAAAAAAATAAATTATAAACATGCCAGCAATTAATGCACATGTAATAATTTTTCCATTTTTTTTGGTTTTGTTGGAGAAAGCAATAGTTCTTACATATTTCCAATATATATATATATATTAGCAAAGGGTTAGAGAATGTAATTTTATCTTTAGTTTAGTGATGGCATGAAATATCGTAACTAAGACTTTTTATACGTAATTTTAATTGTAATTTTGTAAGGAATGCAATAAATCTTGGTAGAAGTTTAATTTTAAGATTTATCTATCAAAATTTGTAATTTTTAACTTTAAACGAGAGGTCAGCAATAGCTGCTTTACAAGCAGTTGTTCTGGGTTAGCGGGTTCGCTTCCCGGCTGATGCTATGACACATGAGAAAACAAAAAACGTTTAAATTTTTACATTTAAAATGAAGATAACTGTTATTTTATAATATTGACTATATTTTTCTCATTCTTATTCACTCTATGTTATGCTACCTTTATAGCATTGTATAATGTATTCTTAAAGTAACCTAAAAATATGAAAATTGTAATAAAATAAATGTAAAAAAAGTAATTGAATATGGAATCTCTAGAGATAATCTAAATATTTTTAGACCATTTCTGAACTTGAACACTGCATGCATATTTTGGCTGTTTGATATCAAGAATACAGTGAAAGTTGAAGATTTTTTTTTTTATATTTAGGGCGTTTTTATATTTATCTATTTTTAATTTGGCAAAACCAGTTTGTTCCTTTTTCTTTTGATTGACTAAAAGTTATAAATGACTTAGATTTTTATCTTTTGTCTAACTTGTTTGTTGTTTTCACATGAAAGTGACTTCCATTTATGTTATAAAGATTATCTCGTAGACACTAAAGAGGTGGGATATTCATTGCCCATCATTGTGATATAACAGAATAGAACTCAAAGAAGAGCACAATTAAGCAAGATATTAAAATTAAAAAGTCAAAATGACTGCAGAAAAAGCTAAATGAAGCATTGTAAAATATCAAATGAATATTCTCAAAGACTAACATATATATGGATGTATTTGTAGTTTATAGATTTGTTAATGTAGTCGTGGTGGACTTCATCTTTAACTTTCTTATTCATCTTCTTTTGTTTTTTTTTCCTTCTGGACCATTCTTTTTACTGAGCAGTTGTTTAATAGTTAATGGAAATCTAAAGACATTTTACTTTTAAAGATTTTAAAAATATAATCATTAAAGGAACATATTCATTTGCAGCATCTCATTTCAAGAGACGGAACTAAAAGATTGAAGATGTTTTACAATGATTTTACTAATCAATCTCTGAAACATATTGCGCATAATGCCGCATATTATTCTTTTAGTAGCCATTTTTTAATCTGATATCTTGAATTTTTTTTCTGACACGTTTAGCATTTGCTTTATTATACTTTGGTCATTGTATTTTATCCCGTCATATTTTTTCTAACAAAAGCAGTGGGCATATTGAACTTCATTGATTATTTTTGAGTTGATAAATGGTAATGCTAACGGGATCTGCCTTTTCTACAAAAAATGATATTCGGATTCATTTTAAAATCCTTATTGAGGAAGTCTACTACCCTTTGTCTGTTTCAAATGCTCAGTTTTTGCAAATGTAGATTCAATATCATATCTAGCAAGTTGGAAAATATTAATTGGCCTTTTGACTACTGGGTCACCTCTATTTTTGGAATATTACAGGATATTCTCTAAATGAAACTTTTTCAGTGCTTTTATATTATAAGGGAGTCTATATTTCACTTCAATAAATTTGGAACAATAACATCCTTTTATATACCTAATTTGGATGAAGTAGTTGTATAACCACGATGAAATACCCTATCTTTTAAGATGTCAAATATGGCAGTGACACATTGGAATCCATAGTTGTATAACCACGATGAAATACCCTATCTTTTAAGATGTCAAATATGGCAGTGACACATTGGAATCCATAGTTGTATAACCACAATGAAATACCCTATCTTTTAAGATGTCAAATATGGCAGTGACACATTGGAATCCATAGTTGTATAACCATGATGAAATACCCTATCTTTTAAGATGTCAAATATGGCAGTGACACATTGGAATCCATAGTTGTATAACCACGATGAAATACCCTATCTTTTAAGATGTCAAATATGGCAGTGACACATTGGAATCCATATTGTACTTCAACATCCATATCCAGCTTTATTATTATTAAAAAACTACCAATATATCCGATTTACATTCTCATTTTCTTAACAGTTCTAAAAATAAACTGGAATATTTGCTAGTGAAAATAGTAATTTTATAGTTGGATGTGATTTAAGTAAATAAATAAATATTTTAAAAAATTTGTTAAAATAGATATAAAATTAATTTGATGATTACGCTAGTTATTGCCATTTCAAAAATGTATTGGTTAGGATGAAATGTGTCTACTTTTATCGGAATCTGAAGAATTGTTAATAGTCGATAACTTTCTTAATTACTTTCTTAATTATTTTTAGTAGAGTTCTTTAAAAATATAAGGATGTGGAAAAAGTATTAATTACCACTTGAGTAGCTTTTGAATTGAAATGTAAAACTATCTCAAAAAATCGCCAAAACTTGTAATTTAAAATATTATAAAATTTAATTAATGATTCAGCAGTATTGGAACAGTTTAGCAATAAATTATGTCTATGTTGTTTATTGCTAAACACTTATTAAAAATGTAATTTTAATCGAGAAACAATTTTCTTTAAAGATTATAAAATTTTTACGAAAATAAAAAAACTTAAGCTTTTTTACAATTATTTAGGAGTCACAGTCATAATTGATTTCGTAGTTAAAATAATTTCAAAAATGCGCAGTCACTCAAATTCAAATTGATAATAATGCTACAGAATTATAAATTATGCCATATCTAGCTACACAACTTCAATTATACACGATCCAAAAAAAAGAAAAGAAAATGTAAACAAACAAATAATCCTACTAAAATTAGGTTATTTCATGATATTTGGCAGCCATTCTTTCTTTTCTGAATGATCTACATGATTATATATATTAATGAAATTTCTCCACTTTATATTAAAAGCACATAATTTTATTCTTCCTTTATTATTCTTTCCGAATTTGATGTGGTTATAAAATATTTTCTGAGTGTAATGCTAAATGTTTTTACAAAATTTTAGACCATTGCAAAAGTTGATTCTGTTTTAAAAACAAACTAATTAGATCCTAATTTCTTGAAAATAAGGTCATTATTATGTTTCTATAAGGGAAAAAAGTTATTGAGCAAAAAAAAGAATATTGTCTAGAGCTTATTTCATATATGTTGGTATTTATTTTAAAAATAAAAATATAATAGGTTTTCTTTCGTATTTATATTATTTTCAGTGAATGCATGAGTAATACAATAAAATATATATAAACGTGTCCCTTGAATTTATTGTTAAAAATTATATTATTTTTAAAATTTTATTTATATTACAAACTTGATATAAATTATTACTATTAAAAAACTGCCCATGTTATATATATTTATTATATAATGAACTTACAAATAACTTCACAAGTTTTTCCGAATATCCCCAACCTCAGACTGGTTTCTGCTACTGGCTTTCTCAGTGAGGTGCTGGGATATTTAAGCATTAGATTTAAAATACCAGGCCAAGCCCAGGACTTTATCTAATGGATAGCTATTAAGTAGAAATTCTGAAATTTTCAGACATTCACGTCTTCCAATCCAGCTATCTAACTTAAATAGCCATATGGGACTGAACTAAGTTCAGATACACCATATATTAACCTTTTAACCGCTAATTTTATCATTGGTTGTATCAGATAAAAATCAAATCTTTTAATTGGCCAACTCACAAACTGAAGACAAAGCCTATTGTTAAAACATATTCGCCTATAATATTAAATTCAACTCAGATACGTTTATAAAAAGTATATAATTAATTTTTCAGGTTATGAAGAGAACGAAAGTTCTTTCAAAAATAAATTGCTATTTATTTATTCTAAAATATTCAATATCGGCAACATAAAAGTTATAATGTAAACAAAAAGATCGACTTTTACGTTATAGAAAAGTAAATATTTCTTTTAATTTTATCTTCAATCTTTTCAATAATTTTTAAAATAAAATTTTGTTTTTTATTATTCTCTCTGAAAATAATTTTAATTTCCAAAATATATCTTTTATATAATAATTAAATCGTATTCGAAATGAAAATCTCAGCTTTTTCTTTATTTTCTTTGATCAGGCAGTTTCTTTGTTCTTTCCAGCCAATCAGAATGTCTTTTTCGGCTGAGAGCATGCTAAGAACCAATCACAAATAATGTTCCTTCTTTGTTTAGGTTTAAATGCGTTTTTTTTCTATTTTTTACTTCTAAAATAAATCGGAAGATGTCACCATCGTACAGAACTTTTAAAAACGAATTCAATACGTGTTTAACGAATATTTTCGTATAAAAACTGGCTGAGTTAGAGTGATTTCAGATGTCGACGAGGAGCCTCGTAAAAAACAGTCTAAACATTAATAGCTTTAGCAATATAAAATCGCCAAAGCCTTAATAGCAAAAAATAAATATAACATTTATAATACAAGCTTGTTAAATCAGGTCATGTGATATATGACCTGATTTCTTTGTAATATATATATATGTGCATGTACTGTACACTTGCAGTTCAATTATTCTATTCACCGTTTGTCAACAAAACCTGAACTATTGTACACTACATACATCGAACGTAAAGGGGACTTGGAACAAAATGTAGCGTGGTTCATGACTCCACTGTATTGATAAAATAGAAATTGTTTAAAAATTAAATGCAATATATTAGTGTAACTTAAATGATACTTAATTTAATAAAAAAATAATTTATTATTTATATTTAAATTAATATTATTTTTTAGTACATTATTTAAAGAATATTTACGTTCTGTTTAAGTTATTTTATTGCATTGCATTTAATTTTAAAACAATTTGCATCCCTAATTGTAGGAAAGTTGTATCATTTTTTGTATTTTATAAAAGTAATTGTAAACAGAGAAATGCTTAAAAACTTGTTTAATTTTTTTTAAAAAAATAAATATATTTAAATCCATTGTCTACATACATTTATTTGAAATTTTGCATTATATTACATGGAAAAAAATTAATAATAAAATTTGACTGCTTCACAAAAATTCTTTTTCTATTGACATTTTGAGGATAAATGTTTAGCATAAATTTGTAAATTTTTTGGTTTTATATTTTGTTCAGAGTTGAGAATAAATAGCAAATCAACTGATATGATTTTTAAATAATTCTCCTTTTTTATTAAACAGAAGTACGATTTATTCTAAGAACATATTTTGATATTTTATTATGTAATTTTATGGAGATATTAAAATTTTGCCTCCCGCATTTTTTTTCTTTTTTGAAAATGAACTTTTAGCATAAATTTTCAAATAAAGATTTTGATTTCAGATGTCATAAAATTGCAAATATATAGTTGTACAGCTTAAAGATAAATTAAAGTTTTTCATTAAAGAATGTTTTGAATGTGCTACTGTTCGATTATGTTATGTCTTATTTGATTGGCTGATGTAATGCTGCATGAATATTAAAAAGTAATCATATTTTATCATTCTTTTTGTAAAAGTTAATTTTAACATAGAGTCGCAAATATTTTTACTTTATAGGATATTATTAATTGTATAGATAGTTAGGAAATTTCAAGCAATTATGTTACCAGTATTAACTTTTTCTATGTGTTTTTTCTTTTAATTTGGCTAATATAACATTATCCTGTTTCATTTTTTATTAAATATAATGTTGTGGACTGGACAGGAATTTCACGTTGCTTATGGATTAATTTAATTTCATTATAAAGATATTATTACAGAAAATAAACTCTCACAACATGGTTTCATCTTTTACCCTTGGCTAAAGTAATAGCAATCTTATATTAAAAGCTGCAGACATGTTGTATTTGTTTCATTTGTTATTCAAAACCAACTTTTAGTATAGAACCATAACTTTTTTGGTTTTTAGATCATTGCAGGTAGTTAAAAATTCCACATAGGTTAAGGATTATTTCTTTATAAAAATGTATTCCAGATATTAAATTCCAGCCATCTGGATTTCCTTTTTAAATTCAGTGAACATATAGTGTTGATTTGAGACATTAGAAGCTACCCTCATATTATTTGTTTTATTTTTTAAAATTAACGAAAATTAATAAGCGTGCCAATTGCTTTAAACAAGCTTTTCCAATCAATGCCGGAAGAGAAAGCATTTAAAATCTCTATCTAGAATTATCACTATCCCCCAAACCGGTTTCAAGCTGATGGCTTTCATCAGTGAGGCATTAGAATATTCAGACACTAGATCTAAAATACCATCTTGAGTGCAGTGTTATTGAATACTTAACTATTAAGTAGCAAATCTGAAAATTTTCAGATTTGATTTTTGTACTATTAAATTAATGGAAATAAAATTTTAAAGGTAGAATGATCAGTTTTTGGTTTTGTATATCATTTACATTTGGGAATCAATATGTATTACTTGTATTCACATAGCATAAGGTTTTAATATGATTGGTTAATTCAATTCTTTCACTAATGTATATACTTTAGAAATTATTGTGTGATTCTGCTTGGCTGATTTAAAGATTTTGAATTCGTGCATTTCAGACCTGTAATTAAAATTATCCAGATTGTTTCATGATTTAATAGAATAGAGGATATGCATTAACTGCATTTTAGTAGATGAGCATAAATTTTAAGATTGATGACAAAACACTTGAGAGAAATCGTAGGTGTAATTATATGTTGGAATGTTTCCATCAGCTAATATTAATCGTCAGATGTCTGTCTTTAGAAATATTCAAACTTTATTTAAACTTTTCAAATGTAGTCAACTGTTAAAAGTAAAATGCCATTAATATATAATAAAATGTTTTGAGTAGTATTCTCTTTTCGTCAGTTGGTGCTGAGCTGATCAGTGGAAAAACTGGCACAGGGATTGAACCAGAGGTCTTTAGATTTGCAAATATTACATTTAATCATTCTGACAAAAGCATATACTTATCTATGAGAGTCATTCTAACGTTTCCACTTTTTTTTAAGGACTAGATAAATTGTTTCTAAACATTGTGAATTATCACACTAAATTAACTTATGGAGTTATTTGCCATTGTTACCCATAAATCAATCTAGTGAGATAACTTGTTATGTCTGAAAGCCACTCATTAACATGTCCTTATGAAAAAAAAATGTAGGAATCAGGAGGCTAAGTAGTTTCACAATTTTAAAGTTCCTTAGTTCCATTTCCATGCTAATACTGTCATTAGTCAGACCAGCAATGCTTGGAGGGGGAAAGAAAATACACCTCAATATCTTCTGTTGAGCCAATAAACATCACATGATCACCATTTCTTATGCTTGCTCATAACTGTTATTAAAACAGACAAAACTCTATACTTATTGCCACTCAGTGCAAGCCAGAGTAATCAATGGATGCTAGAAGGCTTGGGCATAAAATACCCATCTAGTGCCTATTCATCCAATATCCCCAGACTAGTTTCTGGCTTGTGGCCTTCGTCAGTGAGGATATTGGATGAGTAGGCACTAGATAGGGATTTTATGCTCAAGCTTTCTGGCATCTATTGATTACTTTGTCTTGCACTGAGTGGTAAATATGTATAGAGTTTTGCCTGTTTTAATATCTTCTGTTGTTGTACACTACATGAAATTTGACTTTTTCTAAAAATATGTAACTCTTGATATTAAATAATAGATATAATCCAAAATTTAATTACATCTAAAACGCCATCTTTATAAACTTTCGACAAGCATAATTTAATTTCTATAAAAAAAAAAAAACTATTAAAATTTTTGAAATCCTTGTGGATTTCAAATAAAATAAAAACCTGCCACAATATTAGCAAATCAATTTCAGAAAAGAATTGATGAAAATTAAAGATTAATGCTTCTCTATAAATATCAACCTTACCCCCCCTCCCGTCACACACACTTGATATCGTAATTAAATAAACTTTTGTTATTACATCTATTATTTCATATCATTTTTGTATATTATTTTTATCACTTTTAATATAGTACTGTTTTATTTAAAACCGAATAAATATTTACAAAAGAAGGAAGAGGGTTAAGTCTAATAGTGTCAACTGTTAGAAGACCAAAACCAAGCAATTTGTTTAAGTAAGATTAGGGCTGCTGCACGGGTAAAAGGCAACTTTGTGCAAGCAAAATTTCAGCATTCTTAGTCCCATGTTGGCCTGAGGGTAGTGTGATGGATGAGACCTCTGTTAATTGAATGTAAATGCTTGAAAGCAGAAAGAGTACAAATAATGAAGTTGTGGAAGAATAAATATGAACAAAATGATTATACAGAAAGTGGCTTATTGGTTTTTATGCTGGGTTTGGAAAAGATAAGGGGGTTTCAGATATAAAGGCCATGGAGTTGACAAAGATTGTTGTGGACAGGGGATTGAGCATGATAGAGAAGAATATGGGAGAACTTGGGGTGGGGAGTGGAAAAGGAAGTCAAAGTGGTTAACAGGTTACTCTGGGCATAGTTGCTGAAAGATCCCTGACTCTGTATAAGAAGTCACAGCGCATTACATTACATTTATCAAGGTCCTGGATGTGCATGATCTATGTTTTCTGTGAAAATCAAAAAATAAAAAATTTATCACATGCGAAATGAAACTACCTTTCCTTTGGGGGGAACTATAATTTGTGATCTCTACAATGAATATCCTCTGTGAAGTAATGCAATTGTAGAAGCATTGATTATGCATCAGCACAGATTTTTCAGTTAATGTTTCTCATTGTTCTACTCGTGTTAATGTGAAATCAGCATAGATTAAGAATGATTTTCTTTGTTAGGATTTTTACATATTGAATCAGAATTCACAAAAATAAATAAATTAGGAGGTTGTAATTAACGGATTCACAATATAACACTGAAGAAAATAAGAAATATTTTTTTTGCATTATATGTATTTTATTTTTATTAAATGGTATTTATAATAAATAAGTATTTAATATTATAAGAACCAATTTGTGTGATTTGTTCTATATTTGCACGTAAGGTAATTTTTTTGTTTAATATCTAAATGTTTTTTATCATGTGAAAAAGACTCCTTCTCCCCCTACCCATGAAATAAAATTAGATATTAAAACAGAAATGAATTCTATATAATTTTGTTTAATAAAAGACACAGCAGAATATTTAAAAATTATAATTATTTACGCTTTTACCTTTTTATTTACATATTAACTCCTGACTTTGGTGGCCACATTGTGATAAATAATGATCAGCTTTAATTAGGTCAATTCTAATTAACATATTTAATTGGTTAAAAATAACTTGTTTTTTACTTTGTTTCATTTGGAGTCTCCCATGCCTTATGTTTTCTATTAACAAAGTTAATTTCTCAAATATTTGTTGAATAATAGAATGCTTACACTACTTCATGATTTAATTTTTTGTATGCTTGTTATTTCAGTATAAAAACTTAGTCATGCCACATAATTAGGTATGTACGGATTTTAAGGATTTAGATTTACTTAAGGGAAGAAATTTTTACACTTTGGTTATCCATTAAATTTTTACAAGCCATTATACCACCCTTTCTGTTGTTTAATGATAGATTATAATAAGTAAAAAAAACCAGGTGGTTTCTTCTACTAGAATAGATAAAGAATTTTGTAGGCACTTTCCGATTAGAGTGTTTACAATTGATGTATATAGTTATTACAATCAACAAAGGGACATTAAATGATAGTACCATTTTAATGAAATGTGTACAATTATATCTTTTTAAGAAAATGTTTTTTAATAATTGTTTTCCTTAGATTTGGACCATTATGTATTTAGGTAATTTTATGGATCATTTAAGAATTTTAGCTAAATAACAAATTCTACGATTGTCCAAATTCAATGAAAAACAGATTAGTGAGACAAAAAAAATTCTATCATTATTAAAAAAAGAGATAATATTAGTATTAAAAAGAAAAACAAATAATATCGATGCTAGAAAAATGTATGAGGCTGCATCGGAATCGATCTCCAAATCACGTTTCCGGTTTTGATACTCTAAATCTACAGCCATACTACAAGAGAAGAGTTTGTAAAATGTCTGATAAACTAAGTTACCTATTATGCATAATTATTATGAGGTGATGTTTTCAATAATTTTATTTTTAAATAAATTATTAATACTGTGTTATTTTTGATATAAATTAGGATGTTTAAGCAAAGGTAATTCAGAAATCTGTTTTCATTTACATATAAAGTTTATTAATTGTCATAGCAAAATGACATAGATCTGTTCAGTTTATTTAGTATATTTCAAACAATTGTCACAAGTTTATGTAAAAATGTAATCCTCTTATATTTAAATAAAAAAATATTTGCAATCAAAATGTTTCTAACAATGGAATGATTCAGAAATCTAAACATTTTTATTTACATATAAATTTTACTATTATCATGGCGAAATGGTACTTATCTGTTTGACGTAGCTCAAGGTTAAAGTATATAATATTTAATAAATTTCAAAAAATTTAAGTAAAAAAATAATCCTCATATATTTAAATAAAAAATAGTTACAATCAGAATATGATAGTAACTATTGAGTGATTCGTAAATCTAAGCATTTTCATTAATTATTACTTGATTTGGCACCCCCCCCCCCCCATTAATGAAGCTTTGTGCCCTGCACACCTGCACACCCACATGTGGCAATCCTGATTAAGATACAATAACAATTTAGTATACATAAACCCAAATCATTTTGGAATATACTAATGTCATGTATAATAATAATAATTTATTTTAATTTTTGGATTAAATGGCTGTTATGAAATAATTCCTTTATAATCATAATTGCCATGTAGGCAGAAAATTCAACAGGGAAATTATTGTTTATATTCAGATTTATTATTTTTATTTATTTGTAATCTGAAATACTGAAGTTAACAAAAATAAAGAGTAGTCATGCATTGGTGGTCGAGAAATCAGCACGACTGCCTTGCACTTGCAGGCAGTTGCCCGGATTGCGGGTTCGCGTCCCGGCCGATGCTATGACACTTAAAAAATAAAAATAAAGAGTAGCATAAAGATGTATAAAATGGAAAGATATTTGGTCTCTAATCTAAAATTGCTACAGTTCAACAATTATTATTATTATTTTTTCACAGTTTGCCTGGTTCATTTCTATTGAATCCCCTCTCCCTTTTTTTAAAAGAAGTTATATACCCCCCCCCCCATTCTTGTCTGCTATCTATAGAATGTACACATTTTTATGTAAATTCTAATCATTCTAATAAGACTGTAAATAAATCACACCTATTGAACGCTGATGATATACAATCATTGATGGAGCAATTAAGTCTGTAAATGCTATAAGAATAATTCACAAGTCAAACTCAGTGAGTTATTTTAACAAACTTGCAAAATAAATAATTATCCACTTGTCATCTTCATGCTAATCTATCATCTAGAGCAGGGATGTCCAACAAATCGATCGTGATCCACCGGTCGATCGCGAGGCCAATCTGGCAAGAGCTATCCGGTAACGAATGAAACAAATTAAGTCAGGATTTTCAAATTTTTTTGTTATTTTTGTTTTTGTTCTAATTTTTTTTTTTCCAATTCTAGATAGGTGAAGTCCACTAAGCCAATCATTATTGAAAACAATATTTTTAATCTTGATTTAATGTAAACAGAGCAAAACTCTCCATACAGTATTGCCACCTGTGCTAAACAGAGTAATCAATGGATGCCAGAAGGCTTGTGCATAAAATCCCTATCTAATGCCTACTCATCCAATATCCCCAGACTAGTTTCTGGCTTGTGGCCTTTGTCAGTGAGGAGCTTTGGATCTAAGAGCACTGCATCTAGATCTTAGGATCTAATGCAACCCTCTAGCAACCACCTTTTATCTCTACTTAACTACAAAACTATGAGAATGAAATTGAAAACACAAAAAATATTTTCAATCTAAACTCAATAGCTTATATAGTCATATAGGTCTGAACTCAGTTCAGCACCCATACATTTTGGTGTCTTTGGCTCTTTTACAACCATAGCCACCACTATCCTATTAGGCAGGATTGGTGTTAAACCATTAAGCATCACATGATCACATTTTCTATACTAGCACATTAATTGTTGATAAACAGAGCAAAACTCTCCATACAGTATTGCCACCTGTGCTAAACAGGGTAATCAATGGATGCCAGAAGGCTTGTGCATAAAATCCCTATCTAATGCCTACTCATCCAATATCCCCAGACTAGTTCTGGCTTGTGGCCTTCGTCAGTGAGGAGCTAGAGGGTTGCATTAGATCCTAAGATCTAGATGCAGTGCTCTTAGATCCAAAGCTTCTCACTGACGAAGGCCACAAGCCAGAAACTAGTCTGGGGATATTGGATGAGTAGGCATTAGATAGGGATTTTATGCACAAGCCTTCTGGCATCCATTGATTACTCTGTTTAGCACAGGTGGCAATACTGTATGGAGAGTTTTGCTCTGTTGCTCTGTTTATCAACAATTAATGTGCTAGTATAGGAAATGTGATCATGTGATTATTGATTTAATGTAGCTAATTTGAATTAATAAATATTGTTAATAATTACTAATGTTGCTTTAATCCCCCCTTCCCCTGGACATGAGTTTTTTGGCTCGTTAAATAATTATTTTTTACTGGGTAGATATATAAAAATAGTATGTATTTCACACCTCCCTCAACTTAGACTACGCCTATGACAACAAGTCGATCGCAACACATTTTTAAAATAAAAAGTAGATCTTATGAACACAAAAGTTGGCCACCCCTGATCTAGAAATAGTCCCTTTTATCTAACTACCACAGTCTAAATCAATCAGATAAGTTGCGAAAATCATTGCTATATTAAAATGTCATCCTTTCAAATATCAATAACTGATTTATTCACCACATATAAGAATAAATAGTTAGATAATAATGATTATCTTTTGTCTGATAAAATATATAATAGAATAAAACAGTTTGCTGGCAGTACAGGTTCATTGGAATGAATTAGTTTTTGGAAAAACTCAAGGGAATCATTTCATGTGCTTCTCAAGGCTGTCATTGATTGTGGACACGGGTAGTGTCCATCTCTTTCATGTGTAACATTTCTGCAATCTTTCTTGAACTTCTCAGTCCGTTCGTACACATTTCTTAGTGACAAAAGCCGTTCTCCACATTGTGTGCAAAGTCATGAATCAATATCAGCACCTGGCACACCCTCAGACCCCCAAAAATGAATCACTGCGTACTACTGGGTTTTCATATAAGCTGGGCAGGCATTGGTTTTTCAAGCTGCATCACATTTGAACAGACATAGCATGTTCAGAAGTGCATATTAGTGATCGGGAAGATAGCGATCTCGTACTACAGAAATCACTGATACGACAATGCGACCAATAGAAGATTTAATTAACTGGAGCGCGGATAATTTTTGACTCCTATGTATGAATTCATGAGATGTTGGAATGAATTGTGTTGAAAAGGAATAAGTACTAGCAATGTACTGTCGGCGATGATCAAGTGGTCTGATGCTTAGATACTCAAGCAACTAATGATTGCAACAAGCTTTTACTTAATAGAAACTACTTTGGGCGATTGAATATTTTTAATGCAAGAACAAAACATCGCTTTTTTTTTTAGAGCATTTTTTTAAAATTAAAATACAGGAAAAAGGATGTATTTATATATATTTTAAATGCGATTAAATCTCTTAAGCTAAAAACTCCTGGAAATTATGAAATTATTTTGCCACCCTAAAAAAAGCAGGTGAAGGAATAGGAAAATTGTTGACAAAATTATAAGCTACTTAAATGATAAAAAATATCAGTTAATTGGAAGAAAGCAGTAATGACATTGATATTTTAGAAAAGGAATAAAGAAGATAACAGAATTACAAATCTGTCCCTTTTCTAATAATATTATACAGGATCCTTATCTACTGCTAACTTTGGGTTCGTACCCATCGATAGAATAGGTTGGATTTAAAGGTGTGGATCATATATAAATATTGAGGGAAATATTAGAAGCAATGAGCATGGTTTAATATTCATAGATTATGGAAAGGCATCTAATTCTATAAGCACTTTTACAGTGATTAAAGCTTTGAACTATTGAGATATATACCCAAGATATATTCTGAAGAATCTCAAAATGCAGCAGCTGTGATTAGATTATACAGTGGTGCTATGAAGATTAACATTAAAAAATCAAATACCAGAAGTGATAACTGGGGTACATTCCATGGACTTGAGCTCCAAAACCGGCCACTTTATTACTAACTTGTGGAGCAGATTAATATTGATACGAATGTAGATCAGGATGATTTCATCGCTTCAAAACGTTTTACAGTAGTTTAGTAAGAAGTAATGTCCAATGAATTTTCTCTAAAGATGAAAATAAATATTGATTATGATGAGTTAGAAGAAGTTAACAACTACAAATACCTTGATCAGATTATTACTGCCTTAATATAATTAAGAACTTTCTACTGATCATTGAATTCCTGCCTTAACTTTCCTTTTTTCTTTCTTTTACAATGTGATAAAGAACTAAACTATAAGACAGACCAAGGACACACACAAAGTACAAATCACTAGTCGAAAGTTAAAAACTATTATGGACTTATTCTAAATTAAGCTCTTCAAGATTAGGCAAATGCCAAATATGTATTTACAGCAGGGATCCCCAACCTTTTTGCACTTAAGAGCACATTCTATAATACTGGCCAGGTGGTGGGCACCATTTATTTTCTCAACCAGATGGCGGGCACCATTTATTTTTTTAATGTACAGGTTTATCTAGGCATAATTGCTGAGATATTCTTGACTTCGTTTAAGGAGAAGCCAAAATACATCACATCACATGTAAATTTATAGTTGGGTATTGTTAATAATACACATAATGTACAAAAAAATATTTATTTCAAAAATAAAATTTTAATATATAATTAACGTTTATATTTTTACGCTGTAGAAGTATAGTATGCCCTACAATTTGATTACAATATAATACAATAATTTATAAGAAATTTTAAAAATTAAATTTATTTGTATCAGATAAATTTTTTTTTATCGTGTTCGGATAGCGGTGGGCACACGTAAAATGGTCGGCGGGCGCCATGGTGCCCACGGGCATAGGGTTGGGGACCCCTGATTTACAGAATGAACGATCTACAAGAATCTTTTTTATTTCGCTTTGATACTCCGAATTTTTGTTACAATTTTTTTTTTTTGGATTATTTAAAAATGGTACTTTTATAAGAAATATTTATTACTTTTGTTTTTATACCAGATATGATGTGTCCTATATTTGCTTCCATAGTATATCATAGTTGGTGTACGCCCCATAGGTTGGTCATCTTAGATATTATTTAACACGTTTTAATGGCATTAACTAATTAATTTAATAACTACGACATGGGCATGCTTAAAATTTTTTCTTCATTATTTTATCGCCCTAATTACAAACCCATAAACACCTCTCCTCGCATTAATATATTGAGGTGTGTTGGAAATCATCTAATGAAAATATTGAGGTGTGTTGGAAGTCATCTAATTAATGTGTCACTTAGATTTTATCAGCCTGTACAGTCAAATTAAATGCTAATAGTAAATTGTCATTGTTAATACACATAAACACCCTCTCCACTATTGTGATTAGCGTAGCACATCATTTATGTATATTGTCTAATCCAAATCTATGCTGTATTTTAAATTTTCGGTGAAATACATAAGCTAAACTAATATCACGTATAAATATTTAAACTATAACACTGCACGATCCGTATATATATATATAACATATCTGTAAAAAGCTGGCGGGTTCCACGTCAAGGATCATGGGCGGGCCTTTATGTTGGTTTTATATTTATGATCAATTGCTTATGAAATATTAAAAAAAAAGATAATTTCTTTTTTGTTTAGGAAAAAAATGCACTTTTCTCTTTCAGGGTTTAGATATAGTTTTAGTAACTAATTTTTGAGAATCGCTCGTTGAAATCTGTTGGCTGTTATTCACAATTGAGTCTTTTCTTCTTTTTTAAACTGTTTCTTTTTGTCAATAGTTCTTTTATAGGTTTCAAAGGGCTTTACTAGGTTAGTTTGTCACCTGCAGCTGCCTCTGTAATATAGAAGACATTTTTAGAACTGTCAGATAATCGAATTTGATTAGATTTTATTTTTTTAGTTTCATTGTTTCTCAAGTAATCCTTATTGTACTTTTTAAAATGAGTTTTCTTGATTTTGATTTAATTTAACATTGCATTAAATCACATACATTCTTCAATCGCATTGAAAATATGTATACTTTAAACACCAAATTATATAAAGAATAAGATTTAAATAATCATCATCGTTAACCATTATCAGTTATCTGCAGGTTGAATGTCTCCAAGTTCAATCCATCTTCTTCGATCTCTAGCCTCTCTTCTCCATATCATCCTTGCACACTTTCTTATTTCATCCACCCATCTCACATGCGGTTGCTTTCTGGGTCTTTTACAATCTCTTGGAATCCAGTTTAAGATTTCAATTGTCCATCTATTATCATTTATTTTAGCAATATGTCCAGCCTAACTCCACTTCAGTCTTTTAATTCTTCCGATATCAGTAACACCTGTTTGTTCTCTTAGCCATATATTGCATTTTCGATCTCTTCTTGTTACTCCTAACGTGCATGTCTCCATACTTCTTTGAGTGGTTTGAAGTCTCTGTATTGCTCTTCTATTAAGTATTCAAGTCTCAGATTCATAAGTAAGAACTGATGAAACACATTTATTAAAAGCCGTTTCAAATGCATAGGCATATTTCCTTTTAGTATTAAGTTAATTCTTCCAAAAACACTTCATTCAATTAAGTTTAATTCTATGATTAATTTCATCCATTATGTTTCCATTTTTAGTAATAATCTGCTAAAGTATTTGTAGTTGTTAACTTCTCCTAACTCATCATAATTAATCTTTATTTTCACCTTTTGAGAAAATTTAGTCCTATTTTCTCTCTTTCATCTGATAACTCCTGAAACATTTTCCGAAGCTGTAAAGCATTAAATAATATATATACTTAAATAAGAAAACTTTGTGCAATATTGGGTGCTGATTTGAAACTTAATTATTTGAAAAAGGGGGAGTGAATTAAAATTTTTTTTTATTAGTCATTCATTAGACTAGAGGTTATCCACTTAATGAACAATGTTTCTGCCATTAATCATTACATGATCAAAATTCTTTATGCTTACATGAGCTGTTTACATAGTGATAAAACTCTCCATACAGTAGCGCCACTCAGTCCAAGCCAGAGTAATCAGTGAATGCAAGAAGCTAGAAACTAGTCTAGGGATAATGGATGAGTAGGCACTAGATAAGAATTTTATGCACAAACCTTCCTGCATTTATTGATTACTCTGCTGTGCATTGAATGGCATTATTGTACAGAGAGTTTTGCTTTATAATAATGTTTCTGTAGTGTAATTTTCACTACACTACTCTCACACATGGTAGGGCCTGGTTTCTTATCCACCTTAAACACCTTGTGGAGAGGTGTAATCATAAGCATGTGACCAAAGACCTGTTATGATTCCCACAAACATTTAATGCTGAAACAGCACTTACACCCTTCCACTAGGTATTTAAAGCGGATAGAAACCAGACCTTGCATGAGAGTGGTGTAATGAAAATTACACTAGAGAAGTATTACCCATTATGTGAAGTAAGTGGGTTTTAAATTCCAAACAATAAATTTTAGGTTATTCTTTATTGGAATTTGGGTTTAAATTAGGTTGCATATAATCAGTTATGATGCATTTTCGTTTGAAATGATTTTTTTGGTTCTATAAGTATTTTTCAGAAGTATAAATAAAATAATACCATCCATTACTTGGAGATTTGATGTTAATATGTCATTCTTAACAGTATAATAAATAGACTTCTTTCTAATTCTGCTTCGATTAGCATATAACCATGTTGGAATAGGCTAACTCGTAGGAAGTAGTTAGCGGCAAATATTTGTACTATATTGCCGTTACCGTATAAATATAAATTGGGTGATTATATTTGAAATGAATTGTTGACAGTGACTACTGATGAATGAAGTTATTCCTGAAAGACATGTATTGTGAACGATGTCACTCTTTTCATGTCGTTTGGCAGTCATGGTAAAAAAAAGTATTAAGCTGACATCTTTTCAAATTTATATTTTTAGTCGTAGATTACCAAGTAGTTATATATTTCTTATCTAGGCATCAATTTACTTATTAAATTGGTGTATTTTTTTGTAATTTGGATTAATCTACACTTATAATTTTTCTTCTGCCATATACTGCCTCATTCTTGAGATAATTTGTTTTATATTATTGTCAAAAGATCTGTGATTCTAATATATTCAGGGCCCGTCTGTAATCTGACAGCCTTACAATCATGTAAATAAAATTTGTACACACACGACACATGTTTAATAATAAATTCATGAGTTTATTTACTCAGAATAACAATAGTAGTAGTAGATAGGATTCGTAAATCAACTGGAAATTTGCTAGTTGAAAACAGTCTTAATTACATAACAGTTCATATTTCTGCAGATAATATGTATGTATATCTTGATAACTGTTGACCAGGTCACATAACATATCCTCACTGATAACTCTCTGTAAGCACCTTATTACTCACACACATCTCTAAAGTTATTATTCTAATTAGATTATGATCGGAACTCAGTTGCAACTGTGCAATCAGTTTGCAGTCTATTTCTTAGAGTTTCACTTTCCCTTTCTTCTTCTCTCTTCTTTATTAGAAGTTCTGCAGACATTTTTACCAACTTTTCTAATTTGCATAACATTAGCCTATGCAAATTAGCTAGTTGCTTTTTGCAGTAGAGTAATTTTCATTTTTCTGCATATTATTTTTAGAGTGACTCAGCACTGCCTAGACTAATCAGCATGTACACACACACATACTCAAGTCGACTGAAAAATCCTGAGTTCAAATCCCTCTAATTGCATATATAGGAAATATTCAGAAGGACCAAATTACATACTGCTTCAGAAATTACATTATAACTTTATTTAATAAATTTTACAAACCTGCCAGTCTACAATAATATCTCCTCTTCACTCTAGAAATAAGCAGAATTTTACTCACAAATAATATCTTGTAACTCTATTGGCTTGCACTGCACTCAGGTAGGTGTCTTGTTGAGATTAATTCTTCTTTCTTTGTAGTCTTTTCTTTCCGTTCATCATTTAATTCTATGGTGTCATATTGACATGAGTTATGTGGTGCTTCTAACTCCATGTTAGTAAAAATATCAGTCCTCATATCCTTATATGATCTTGAAGTAGAAATTAGATTCTCTAGGGTTTCATTTTTTCTTTCTCTTATATGGTTAACATGGCATTTTAAAACTTTCACCTTCTAATTTTATTTCATATATTTGTGGAGAAACAATTCTATTTATTATTCCCAGTAATCATTTTTTCTTAATTTATATCCCTTATCCATATGGTTTGGTTTACTTGAACATTTTCCAAATCTCCATCTTTTCTTTTTACATTATTTGTTTTTAAAGTAGATGTGTTCTTACATATCATTTCATTAATAATTCCACATGTTTTTTGTAACAACTGGGTGTGATGGTAATTGCTGTAGAAAATGCTTCATGAATGTCAGCGTATATTTATTTAGCATAGTTTTCAGCTGTTGAACTGCCTTCTTCTCAATTTCTTTGTTGACTCCAGTTTGATAAGCTGGTCTAAAAATATGCTGTATCCCCTTCAGAGCAACATAATCTTTGAGATGTCTCTGAGCTGAATCTCATGCCTTTGTCCATTACAATGATTTCAGGATACCCGTGCATGGAGAAAAGTTTGTTGAAAACTTTTATCATACTGTTGATACTCTTATCTTTTACTAGATGGTAATCTATCTATTTTGAATATATATATATATTTATATATATGGCTATAAAAGATATATCTATGAAATGGTTCAGCATGGTCTAAATGGATTCTTTCCCATCCTCTCTTAGCTTTAGGCCAGAACTGAAATTTTTTAGCTGGTAAGCTCAATATTTGTTGACAGACTTACTAACAGTCTGCTTTATATCACTATTTAATTTTGGCCACCAAGCATAATAAGGATTCCTTCATTTTGACTATCCTGAGGTGTCCTTCATGTAATAGCTGTAATACACTTTTCCTCCCTTCAGATATTATTATATGGTTTGTCATAATAATGCATTCATGGCAAATCGGTAAACTTTCTGGGCATTCCAAATTGCTGGAGTTAAATTATTTGGTCATTTAAACTGCCATCCAATTTTTATCTAATTTTATGACCATTGTATTCTATTCCTTTTAGTCCATTTTGCTGTAGTTTTGCTGTTAACTTTTTCGGACTTAAATTTATATATATAATTGATTTCATGTGCTTTTGTTTGGAGTCCTAGAGATAACATCTGCATACTTTATTAGCTTTTCTGGCCTATAGAACAACTCGTAATCATATGAAGCTTGTGGGTTTAATCCACCTTAACACCTGCTGATTGGAATGGTCCACAATTTTGTTATTCTTGCTGAGTATTCCTAATAATGTCCTGTGGTCGATATAAATTTTAAGTGACCATCCATACACATATTGGGCAAACTTTTTCACTGCAAATACTATGGCTAAAACTTATTTATCTAACTGGCTGCAGTTTTTCTCACCTGTAGACAATGTTCTCGAAGCTAAAACTGAGGACATTCACATCTGTAAACACTACACGATAATATGTCTCCAACACTAAATTATGAAACTTCAGTTGTTATTATCACTTTTTGTTACTCACTATAGTCGACTAATACATTTTCAGAGGATAACAATTCATTTCCTTTTTGAAAAGCAATATTTTGAGGTTCTCTCCTTTTCCATCTTTGGTTTTTCTTTAGAAGTTCATAAAGGGGTATAGCTACACGTGATTTTCCTTTAATAAGGCTTTGAAGAAATTTAATAAGTCTAAAAAAGCTTGCAACTACTTTACATTTGTTGGATTCGGAATATTTTTTATGGCTGCAACTTTCTCTGGATTTGGATATTTTCCATTCTAAGTAATAATATGGCCCAGGAATTTGATTTTCCTCGACCATAGACATTTTTGGCATTTAATTTTGCACTGAATTTGTTTAATTTCTTGCAGACCTCATACAATCTTCCTCTTAATTCTGTTACATTTTCAGCAATTATGAGAATATCCAAATATGGTGTAGCTCCCTTTACACCTCTTAGCAAGTTCTCTTTGTTTGGATGATATTAGGTACTATGGTTATCTCATATGGTAGTCTATTATACTTAAATAATCCCAAATTCATGTTTTGTCATTAGTATCTCAGCAGTTCTGTTTGTAAGTGAAGTTTGATGGAAAGCCAATTTCAGATCTTGTGAAATGTTTAGTTTTTTTCAGAAAAGCTAATACTTTTCTTACGCTGAATAAACACCTTTGTTAACATTTTTATTAACAGTAATTCAATAGTCACTGCATATCCTCACATTTCCATCCAGTTTTAGTACTGTCACTATTGGCATAACCCAGTTGATTCTTCTATGAGTATAATAATGCCTTTATTCGTTAATTCCTTCAAAGCTTTTTCCACTTTTGGTCTAACCCCGTTAAGGCCCAAATTAGTTTTTTCTTAAATTTTTGCATGATTTTTTAAAAATGTATGTAATTTTAGTTAAATTTCAAATTTTTTTAAAAAAAGTTGCAGTATTTTAATAAAAAGGCCACTGGGCTTAAGTGAAATAAATTTTTTGAAAGGTAAAAAAATATTTTAATCTAAATTAATTTGTTAATACACAATTAGATAAAAGAAAATAATTTTTTATGAAAATCTTGAAAGTACTGAGAAAAGCAAAGTCATTTATCTCATTTTACACAAAAGGTCCTTGGATTGCTATGGAAGATGTTCTTTGTTGTCAAATTTGATGAAATCTGCCACGTGTTTTTGAGAAGATTATATACTTCAAGGTCTGTCTTTTCTCATCCGAATAGCATGACCCAATTTCAGGTAAGGGATATCAATTTGTCAATGAAATTCTTTGATAGAAATACTATTTTTTCCATGAACTATATTGTATAATTACACTATCATTATTGCCAAATCAACAATTCTAGTAAAGGTACACCAATACTACTTTTTCCCTTTAATTGCAATGCTATGCTTTTTTGAAAACCAGCCATGATGATCCACTTCACCCTTATGCTGATTGTAATTAGCAATAACATTAGGTTGCGAGACCAAGCAGCACTCTCTCATGTCTTTGTTCCATCTATTTGCAAATGCAAGGGGTTCAATCACATCATAATTTGTTCCTAGAGCTATACATTTGGTATGGTGCCATTTGATGATCATTATGTTACCCAGGATATTGTCATATTCTGAAGAATATTTATAAAAATGCAACGGCAACAATTAGATTACATAATGATACTAGGAAAGCCAACATTGAGAAGGATGTAAGACAGTGTGACTCCATATTTCCAAAATGTTTTACAGCTGTGCTGCAAGAAGTATTTTGTGGATTAAAATGGGAAGCTAAAGGAGTGAAAGTAAAATGGCAGTAATGAACATTTGAGTAAATGGAATTTAAAAAAGAAGTGATCAAAGAAAGAAGACAACACAATAAATATATTAAAAAGTTAATTCATATTATTCCAGATGATGATGCATAATATCTCGTAAGTTTACTTACTTAACAACAGTTCACATATTGAGAACTAACGTAATTCAAATTTACATCTTCAATTTCTATTACAAATGTAGTAATAAATTTTAATTTGATTTATCTGGCAGTTTGGCCCAAATATCAGCATTTATGAATTTTTTTCAAATAAATGTTCCAACCTATTGAAGTTGAAACATGTGAAAAGAAATGTTGAATCTAATTATAAGGGTAAGTTGTGGTTGCAAATCAGCATTTACTGAAAGACCATTGGATATTATGAAGAAATGCAGCCAACATCATAAACATAATGGAATAAATTATTTTAGGGATCAATGCATATCTGAATATATCATCATTTTCACATTAGTCTATTGCAACTATCACAAGCTACATCCATATTACTTGACTTTAAAGCGATTATTGTCTGATTTATATATAGAAGATATGTGTAGTTGAATAAGTGTTTATACCATTTGCCACTATCAAAAGACTCTAGAAATTGCTCAAAGAAGCTTATTCATCAGACTACTTTCATCCGAAATAGAGTAGTAGAATTGACATGATTAGCCATGTCATGGTAATTTATCATATTTTAAAATCTAATTCTGCATGGATATATCATGGCTGCAAACTATGTAAACATTTTTTGAGATATTGTTTCCTAGTTAATATTGCCATTTTATGAAATAATAGTGCTAGAATCATCCAATTTATGCAGTTAGAAATTAGTTTGGGAAGTATGAGAATGATATTACACATTTCCCATGACTTTCTTGGTTGTCTAATTTAAATATGTGACTCTTTGTGAACCATTCTTAAATGATTGAAATTGATGTCTTTCCGTGATATCTTTTAGAAACTTTGAGGATTTTATTCCATGAGAAGTAAGATAATATTTTTTCTAGACTTTATTCTGGCCTATCCGGAATACAGACCCTGTTAAAAATGGTGTCTTCATAATGTACTAGTAGGGGTATTACTCAATGTCAGTCTAACATGGTAAACATAACAGAAATGCAAGTGTGCAATTCTAGCAGCTTCACAATTTTATAGTTTTTGATTGGAAGTAATGCCGGAAGGTTTGTAAGGATGGTATATTCGATGTGATAATATGTTGGCCTATTTCCATGATCTATCAGTAAATGTTGAACATATAGAGAGTTTTAAATTTTATTTAAACTTTTCAAATACAAACAACTTATTAGTAATTAATTACACTTTTCAAGTGGTATTATTCTCCAGGGGTTGCTGGCTTGACCAGTGACAGTATTAGCATAGGAGTATAAAAAAAGTTGAACTTAGAATTAACTAACCCTCATATTATATACACCTGGGTCTCGTTTTATGCGATAGATAGGTTCCTCAGAAAACACGCGCAAACGAAAACGCGCAAAAATAGACGTAACTTACATTGAAAAAGGGGGGATGCGGTCTGTGAGTTTTCAAAATTCGCGTAAAAGCAAAGCACCAACGTAAAATTACTTTAAAATTCACGCAAAAAAAAAAAATAAGGAAATAAAATATGACTAATAAAAATTTCAAATTTGAAAAAAATTGATACAAGACAAACTTTTTTTAACTATAATATTTAATTTTATTCAAAATAATATATTTTTATGCATAATTTACAGTACAGTAATTGACATTTTTTTATACACGTTTTAATTATTATAGCTATTTACCGAAAAACACGTTCGTTTGCAAACAACTAGCGCCAACTTCACACTCATGTTGTGACAGTGGTTTTCTGGTGACAACGTAATTAGTAATTAATCTTTGAGATGATGATTTTATTAATTGTTTATGAAACTAACAACTAAAAATTAAATTCTTATTTTTGTCTTTAATTTTCAATTCCGTTTAAAAATCAAATTTCGCCGTAAGTAATTTTTAAATTGTTAATTACAATTAAAAATCAGATTTTAATTTTTAATTGTCAAATTTAATTGTGCCCACTGCTATTACTGACCTTTTAAAAATAAACTTGTGGACACTAAATGATTAATAATTGATTAAACGTTCTTTTTTAAAAAGCAAAAACAGAATGTGATTTAAAATGCAAAATTAACACGTACATACGTTATAATCTTGTAAAATTTAATGTGTGTATACATAAAATGTGGAAATCGTGATTTTAATTTCATTTTTGCATAAAATCTTACTATTATAAAGCACTGAAAATATTGAAATTACTAAGTTGAAAGTCGAATTCCAATAATGTGCTATTATTTTCAATATAATGTAAGTGCGCGAAATTTATTATTTAAAGTAATAGCGTAATATCGGAGTTCAATTTCCGGTGAAACACGAATTGCGTAACTTCAAAATCGTGTTAAATAAGTCCGTATAAAAAGAGACCCGAGTGTATATGAAATTTCTACTATCTGATGCCTTGGATAGAATAGCTTATTTGGTTAGAACGCTTGCTTTAAAATTCGATGTCCGAGAAGTTAAACGTGTAAGTTTGTCTCCTATGCTAATAGTGTCACTGATCAGGCCAGCAACACCTGAAGAAGATCTGGAGAATAAATGTATAATTACTAGCCTGTGTTGTCTATTTGTGGATTATTTCTAACAAGTTGCTTGAATTTGAGAAGTTTAAATAAAGTTTAAAATTTTCTATACATTCAACATTTACTGATGGAAATAGTTCAACATATTATGCCTATTTCATGTTTTTATAATTTACTATATGTGAATATGTACTTGAACATGTAGACCTAGTTTCTTAAGTGTTTATTTTTTTTCAATATTTGTGTGTGTGTATATATATATAAGCACCAACACTAGTATCTCATATATATTTATATTGTAAATTATGTATGTAAATTGAAACTCAATGTTTTGTTAATGAAAAATGCGTAAATAATTCAAAAAAGAATTGGATTAAATAGGTTAGTGGTTGGAAGATAAATTTTCAACTTTTTGAACACAATAACTGGGGTATTTGTTTTCTCCCATCAAACCAGTGTTTGATTATAAGTTTTAACTTAGCTGAATAATCGAAAAAACATTTTTACGGTGTATTTATTATCCATATTAATCAGATAGATCATTTTTGTGTGTGTATATATAATTTGGATGGACGGATAGCGAAATTATTTTAATTAATAGTCTCTTTAAAATTTATATATACCAATAATTGATTTATCATATATACACACGCACAGCTAAATATTTAAATGTTCATTTTTTTTCTGTTACAATTGTACTGTTTTACAGAAATATAAAAATGGATTGTATGTAAAGTGTGTATGTGAATTTTTACTGAAAATGAAGATTACAAATGGATCACTAGATGGCGGTGGTATTATTTTTATTCCTTTCACAGCTTTTGGACTATAAACAAATTGTTACTTAATTATGTGTCATGAATAATTTATATAACATAATATTGTATAAATAAAACTAACTTCATTTTTTTAAATATTTTTTGAAATGCATATTATATTTAAAAATCAGTACCATAATATAGAGAGGGGGGGGGTAATTAAAAACTATGAATTAGGATACTACAATTAGAGAGGACTTTAGTAGTTGATTTAAGAAGGGAATAATTAAGAATGGACAAGAAGGGAATAATTAAAAATATTTAAGGAAAAAAATTATAGATAGCCTGCTTTGATGTGTGACATCTGATTGTTGAAAAATAATAATAATGACCACGATATTGAAATATGAAGAGACTGACTTTATAGAAATATGAAGAAAATTATTGTCAACACAAAATTAATCTAGAAAATCTATGATATAATACTTCAATTGTCTAGTAGTCTTCCTCAGAACCGGTTGCCCAAATAACTTACTTTACTTTGTATACAGATATTTGCATAAATGAATAACCTATTAGCAGAACCGCTTCATAAAATAAAATATTGGTTCTTCACAGTTTACATATTATTTCCAATACAGTCTTCTCTGAGTTCTCATTATACTTTTTTTTTTTGTTCTTTGTTTTCATTTACCATGCTATCTTCAACTTTAGGACAAAGTTGTTATGAGCATCTCATACAATCTTTCCTACTCTAATTGCAACAATGGCAGTATATGTTTGCACAATAATTAAAATGGTCTTATTTATGGTTGATAATGATTATATTATTATTATTATTATTATTATTATTTTTTAAATCAAAAAAACATCCACATTATATGCATATAAAATTCACTACGTATATATATATCAGTGATGAAACATGACTTTTTTAGGAACGTAAGCACTTCATGTTTTTAATAATGTTTTTATTTCACTTGCCACAACAATTTTTACATAATAGCACTTCAGATATATATATATTACACAAAAGTTGCATTAGAATGCGTTAGTCAAGTTCATTCTTTTGTTTTATATATAAAACAAATTCAACTATTAGTAAAAAAAACTGCGTTGTTAGAATGCGTTAGTTAAGTTCATTCTTTCGTTACATATAAAATAAATTCAACTGTTAGTAAAAAAAAAAAATTACATTAGAATGCGTTAGTCAAGTTCATTCTTTTGTTATATATAAAACAATTCAACTGTTAGTAAAAAAAAAATTGAAAGTGAATTTTTTAAATTGAATTTTAATTAAAGCTTTGAAAGTTTTAATGAATTTTTTTTGGAAGCACTAATTCCATTCAATATATGATGTTTTGTCCCTGATACATACATAGGTTGTAATATTCTTGATTAGTGGATGATAATTTTGACATTAAACAAAAAAAATGCTACTTTTCAGAATGAAGTGATTGTGAGCTTATTGTTGATTCATAATTCCATTTACAAACCATACTACTTAAAACATTTAACTATTCCAAGTTGTTTATAAAGAAAATAATAGTTTAACATTTAGCACCGTGATATGTCTTCAGCTAACTTATTGTAATCTTGCACATATCTAAGATTTCTGATTCTTAAGCAATGTTCTAACTTATTATCTAAGAATCAGTTAATCATGTATCTTCATATTTAAGAAAAGGATTTTGTTAGAATATGTTGGAATACTATTAAGAGTATATTTACTTGTTAAAAGAATAACTCTTTTTATTAAATTCTTAGAATGTTTCATCATTCAGTTGAAATCTTATAATTATATCAATTTTTTATGTGTAATTTCTAATAATATTGTTGGAAAATATCTGTTTAGTGCTAATTGCATGCCCATACCCATTGATGGAGCTCCGTCTTTTTTATAAAAAAATCAAAAATATGAAAATATTATATTTGAATACATGAGAATAATATAATTTACTTGGATAATAAACCTGAAATTAATATCTTTAGCAAATGAACATTGATTGAAAAAAAAAAAATTTTTAATAAGTGTGATTAATGTAAACATTTAGTGATAAATTTTATTAGCACTCGCAGCAAAATGACTTAAATGATGTTAAATCAAAAAAGTGAAAATAATACTGTTGAAAATATGAAAATAATATAATTTATTCAGAAAGCAAATCTAAAAATAAAATTTTTAGTGAATAAATAATGATTGAAAAAAATATATATATATATTGTCAAGAAGTAAGATGAATGGAAGGAAACATAAGAAATTCAATTAGCATTGATGGCAAATGCTATACTTTTTGAAAAAATTTGCTTGTAGTCTAATTTCATTTTTTCAAACATTTCTATATTTTTTGGTTTGCCTTCATAATATTTTTAGTTTTGTCCTCATAACGACTGTTTGACATCATTATTAATAAAATTTCTCATGGAATATTTGATCATATTTATTCAAAATTTTGTTTTTTATTCATTGTATGCTTGTTAAATATATTATTTTTAGATTTGTATTCTAAATAAATTATATATATTTTTTTGATTTTATAAAACTTGTCAATTAGTTTATTCTTGTCTACTTTGATATACATATAGTAATTCTACAAAAAAAAAAAATCAAAGTCAGATGTTACATGATCTAATTTAATAAACTTGTATTACAAATGTTATATATAGAGCTCACAAATAAGCTCTTAACAAGCTTTGCATAATATCTCCAATCTCTGACCGGTTTCTGCTACTGGCGTCCTCAGTGAGGTGCTAGGATATTCAAGCATTAGATTAAAAATCTAATTCTGCAAAGCTTGTTAAGAACTTATTTGCGAGCTCTATATATAATATAGTAATTCTATATAACAACCCATACCAATAGTTTTTTCATTAAATGTGACCTTTTTTGTCCAATTTAACTTTAAATGAATTTGTTACATTATAAATGGTTCAAGTGATATGACGATTTTTATTTTGCAATTTCAAATTTAATTTCTTAAATCTTATCATTAAATCAATAAATACTCAAAATCAAGTAAACAAATTTCTGTTTGTAATAAGTAACAATATTCATTTCTGGATATTAGAAACCCTTTCACCTAACAAATTAAAAACCTGATGGAGTACTATTCTCTTATTAAGCCATCACACTTACGTGTGACTAAGAAGATTATTAAATTCTGAATTTTTTTTTTAAAGTAATATTTCTTATGAAGTTTAAAACAGGCAAAACTCTCCATACAGTAGTGCCACTCAGTGCCAACCTGAGTAATTAATGGATGCCAGAAGGCTTGTGCATAAAATCCCCATCTAGTGTCTACTCATTCAATATCCCCAGACTAGTTTCTGGGTTATGGCATCCATTGATTACTCTGGTTGGCACTGAGTGGCACTACTGTGTGAAGGGTTTTGTCTGTTTTAATAAGTTTGGTGCTAGCATAAGAAATGGTGATCATGTGATCTTATGAAGTTCATAATTTTTGTAAATGTTTATATGTTGAAAAAATGTATTTTTTTTTGTGTGTGGATAACATTTTGATAGATAACGCAATTATGTGACATAAACTTTAATAATATGAACATTAATTGTATAATTTCTTTTGCTTATTAGAAAAGATGCCAATATTCATCTTCATATTAGGCAGTATTTTATATATTATCTAATTGCAAAGAAACACCAATAAATACAATTCAACTCTCAGCAAAGAACAATGTCACAAAGAATCAAAATTATCACTACTGATATTGATTCAGGTTGGGAAAAAAAAAGGCGTCTTTTTTAGGCGTTTTTTTTTTTTTTTTTTTGCATTTAGATAGACTTCTCAATTAAGTATTATTACGAAGATAATTTCAACCTGATTCAATATTAACAACTATAATGTTGATTTTTCCTGATTGCCGAGAGTTGAATTGTATTTATGGCTAGTTGTATTTTATCTTTAGAGTAATTAGTAGTGAGTCAGACAATAACTAAATGAATTGTTTTTCTAATTCAATCTATAAATGGTTTCTTTTTTGCTTTATTAACCCATGAGTAATTTTAAAGAGGCCGCCATTGCACTAATTCATTGTGAAAATTGGCTATTTTTTTCCTTTTTAATTTTAAAAAGATGGAAGTTTTTATGAATAGTGTCAAAATGTTTCTCCGTATTATATTTTTTAAGAACTGCAATACTTGCACTATGTAAGGAATACATTTCTTTAAAATAAAATAAACGTTGGTGGTCGAGTGGTCAGCACAGCCGCCTTATAAGCAGTTGTCCCGGGTTTGCGGGTTCGCTTCCCGGCTGATGCTTTGACACATGGAAAATAAAATAAACGTTGTTCCTCTTATTTTGTTATTTGTCATTTGCTTTTAATATCCATCATCTGATTGCTAAAGGTTAAAAATAAAACAATTAGAACAATTGATATGAGTCAAGATTAATTAGAACCAAATTACTACAACTGTAGCAACATAACAGAATCATAATAATAAAACAATCCATTGCAACGAAAAAAAAAAACAATTGAAAGTTATAATGAGACTTGCCATATCAGCTTTAATGGCACACATTTTAAAAAATACCTCATGAATGCAAATTGATTCTAAAATAATAATCAGAATGTAAGTGCAAGGTCGTGAAAAAGCTAAAAGAGCTATATCTTAGATGTGTCAGATGACGTTTTTGGTCATTTTTAAAATTCAAAATGGCGGAGGTCGCGTACTAAAAGAGCACCAATTAATATATATATATTAGTCCAACATAAAAGATTGATATCAGTCGACATCCAATTTCAAAAGAATAAGAAATGCAGTTATATGCTCTAGCTACTAGATCTATTTAAAATGTAATGTAGAATATTTTTGTAACCTTAAATTGTTGAAAAAAGTTACACAGACATGTAGTAAGTGTAATGTTAAATAATTTTTGTTAATGGGGGAAAAAGTATTTTGTGGTTAACTCGAATACGACTTCTTTAAAGAAGAGGTTAGATTTTAGCAAGGCTATCTCAAAGGTACTTCACAGGAATGTATATATTTTGAATAGTTTATTTCAGAAGATGAGAATATTTTGGAGAACTACAATTAGGCAAGGACTTTTATCAGAAAGAAAAATTTTCCTGTAGTCTGTGTTAAAAAAAGATTAACTACTGATGTCAAATAAATAGGCTAAAGATATGTAGCTAGTATATATGGACATTTTTCTGTTTCATATCATCATCAATCATTAACAATCCACTACAGAATGAAAATCTCTCCAAGTTCAGCCCATCTTCTCTGATCTTTAGCTTCTCTTTTCCACATCATCCCTGCCCACTTTCTTATTTCATCTATCCATGTGGTCTCTTTCTGAGTCTTACAATCTCGTGGACTCCAGTTTAAGATTTCAATTGTCCATCTATTATCTCTTCCAGCAGTATGTCCAGCCCAATTCCACTTGTCTTTTAATCTTTTCAATAAGGTCAATAACACCTGTTTGTTCTCTTACCCATATATTGTGTTTTCGATCTCTTCTTGTTACTCCTAACATGCATCTCTCCATACTTTTTTGAGTGGTCTGAAGTCTCTGTATGGCTCTTCTATTAAGTGTTCAAGTCTCAGATCCATAAGTAAGAACTGGTAAAACACATTTATTAAAAACCTTCATTTTCAAACACATAGGCATATTTCCTTTTAGTATCAAGTTATTTCTACTAAAAGCACCCCAACCAAGTTTGATTCTATGATTAATTTCATCCATTATATTTCCATCTGTATTAATAATCTGTCCAAGGTATTTGTAACTGTTAACTTCTTCTAACTCATCATAATCAATCTTTATCTTCATATTTTGAGAAAATCTATTAAACATTACTTTAGTCTTTTTAATTTTAGTCCTACTTTCATCTGATAACTCCTGCAACATTTCCTGTAGTTCTAAAGCATTATTTGCAAAAACAACTACATCATCTGCAAAATCTAAATGACTTAAATAATCTCCATTTACTTTCACTCCTTTAGCTTCCCATTTTAATCCACAAAATACTTCTTGAAGCACTGCTGTAAAAAGTTTTGGAGATATGGTGTCACCCTGTCTTACACCCTTTTCAATGTTGACTTTCCTAGTATCAATATGTAATCTAATTGTTGCTGTTGCATTTTTATAAATATTCTTCAAAATATGACAATATCCTGGATCTACACCTTGATGATCCAATGATTTAATCACTGAAGAAATGTTTATAGAATCAAATGCCTTTTCATAATCTACAAATCCAAAACGTAATGGCAATTCATTTGTCCTTTCATATATCCATGAAAAAATCACCTTTAATACTTTTTGGAGTTGGAATAACCTTTACTAATGATGCTAATGATAGTTCAACTTTCCACATGGATAGTAATACAAAATGATAAGGTTATTAAACAGACAAAACTCTCCATACAGGTCATGCTGGTGATCATATGAAGATAAGGTTCTTGGATTGCAGTCTTCTCTCTGCTATTTTTGGCATTCAAACTTCTTACTCCGAACAATAAATCGTTACAATTATTCTTATTTTTATAGGGAATTATCTATAAGTTGATTTTTTGAAACATTTTATTTTTCAGGCTAAAATAGAGATATATTAAGATTTGTCTGGATCATGCCTCTTTTTTGCAAGTTCGTGGTCATACATATCGGTTGCTTGAGATAGAATAGAGGATGAATAGACATTGTAATCCGGAGTTTAATTCCTCAATTTATATATTTAAATATTTTATGTTGTGAGTTTTTTAAGTTTAATCTTACAGGAATTTATATTTACATTTATAAACTTTATTTATCGTAATTTCACATGCAAATTCGTCATCTTATTTTTTGCTTTATGCATTTCCACATTATAGTCAAGGGTTGGTGGCCTAGTGGTTAGCATAGCTGCTTTTCAAGCAGCTGGCCCAGGTTTGCTTCCCGGTCAACGCATTTGACATCTGGAAAAAAAAAAACAACAAGTGATTTTAGAGATGAGAGCAATTTTTTTAAAATTTGTTTTCATTTTGTTCTTTAATCATACATAATTTTTTCATATTTGTACGCATGCTGTATACAAGCAGTCCTCAACTTTCATACATTCTACTTTTGCACAATTCGCTATTTTGCACGAAGGGCAATAGAAAAAAGACAGCATGTTATGAAACTTTTTATCAAAAAAAACAAAAACAAAACAACAACAAAAAAAAAGAATGCAATTCAACTATCTCTTGATAAGATTATAAAGAAAACACCAGATATTAATAAAGTGTTATTTATTTTTATGCTAATATTTTAAAAACATTTTTTGATGTTTTTTATACATTGTTCTACTTTCATACATGTTGCAGGAACCAATTAAGTATGAAAGTTGAGGACTGCCAGTATATCAACCTTGCACAGTTATATTTTGTTTTAAATTTTGATAATATTATCCTTTATGTATAAGCTGTGATAAACAGAGTAGCAACAAATTAAAAACATTAACCACAAAAACTTTGCCAAACACTTTCTGTACCGTGTGCCAGAATTGTGGCGACATATTGGAACTGAACGATTAATATTCCCATGCATTCTCAGTGAAACATTAGTGTTATAGTGATTGATAACATTTTTAGACTTCACAATAAACCAAGCTTCTTTCAACTTATGAATCAAACATTAGAGAAAGGAAGTTGAAAGAGGCTTGGTTTATTGCGAAGTCTAAAAACACTATTAATCAGCATAACTCTAATGTTCCACTGCACATGGATTTGAATATTAACCGTTCAGTTCCATTATGTTACCATGATTCTGGTATACGGTACCGAAAGCGCTTGGCAAATAGTTTTTGGGGTTAATGTTTTTTGAATTTTTGCTACTCTGTTTATCACAGCTTATAAGTGAAGAATAATTTTCATTGTATTATTTATTTATTTTGATGATATCTAAATTCCAGTGATATATGGTAATTTTAGCTTTATAATATTTTAAATCTTTATCTCAGTATTTCATCTTAACGCTAATTTACATAGCGGATGACCAAAGTGAACCCTAACCTGTCTTACAATATGTTACTTAAAGATTACCATGGATACTTTTTCATCTTAATACACACAGACAAATCATGAGATTTTATAAAATAAAGTTTTAAAAAAATAAGGAAAAAGTTATTTTTTCTTTGTTTTGAATAATTGCTAAATTTTGATAATAGATGAATTATTAACATACAGTTTTCGTGAAATTGGAAATTAATTTGTATATTTCTACTAAAATATCACTTGCAGAATTTTAAAATATAAATCATTGAATATATAAAATATCTGTGTATTGTTTTTTAAATGTAAAAATAAAATCTTTGTGTTGGCGGCCATTAACTTAAAACACGTGAATACGATTTCTTAAGTAAATATAAAATTATGATGTGAATTGTTAAATATATATAATAAAACTATAACAAAATTTTCAAATTAAATTTCCAGTAAACTTGCTCAGGAAATATGAACGCAACAATTCTCAATGTTATATTTTGCGGTAATATGTCAAGGATATTTGCCACCCAGGTGAAATTAGCAGAAGAATTCAAGCCTCAGTAGAAAGTTAGTCAAATTTCCATTCAAAAACACAACTCTATGAAAGTGGAATATGTGGAATAAATTAAATTAATGATGTGCTGTTTTAAAGTTTTTGGTATATATATCAACTATTATCAGTCCACTGCAGGATGAAGGTCTCACCAAGTTCAATTCATCTCTGATCTTTAGCTTCTCTTCTCCACATCATCCCTGCACACTTTCTTATTTCATCCACCCATCTCACATGTGGTCTTTTTCTGGGTCTTTTACGATCTCTTGGAATCCAGTTTAAGATTTCCAATTGTCCATCTATTATCATCTCTTCTAGCAATATGTCCAGCCCAACTCCACTTCAGTCTTTTAATTTTTTCAATGAGGTCAGTAACACCGGTTTGTTCTCTTACCCATATACACCTGGGTCTCGTTTTATGCGATAGATAGGTTCCTCAGAAAACACGCACAAAAGAAATTGCACAAAAATAGACATAACTTATCTTGAAAAAGGGGGGATACGGACTGTGATTTTTCAAAAATCGCATAAAAGCAAAGCACCAACGTAAAATTACTTTAAAATTCGCGTGCAAAAAAAATATGGAAATAAAATATGACTAATAAAAAATTTCAAATTTGAAAAAAATTGATACAAGACAAACTTTTTTTAACTATAATATTTAATTTTATTCAAAACAATATATTTTTATGCATAATTTACAGTACAGTAATTTGCATTTTTTTATACACGTTTTAATTATTATCGCTATTTGCCGATAAACAGGTTCGTTTGCAAACTGGTAAAAAATCAGATTCTTCACAAGAGGAAATACAACTAGCGCCAACTTCACTCTCATGTTGTGTTAATGGTTTTCTGGTGACAACGTAATTAGTAATTAATCTTTGAGATGATGATTTTATTAATTGTTTATGAAGCTCACGATATCCAGACATACAACCATTTAGCTCTCGTTGGAATTTAAGAGCACATTCATGATTAGTGTCATTAATAAGAAAATAATTTGCCAACTGATTAGAAAATTGAAGACCTTCTCCAATTATTTTTGCAGTGAAAGAAACAGATTCCACTTCTGTTTCATTATCTTTTTCTACACTGCTGGGAAAAATTTAATTAAAACTAACAACTAAAAATTAAATTCTTATTTTGTCTTTAATTTTCAATTCCGTTTAAAAATCAAATTTCGTTTCACATCACATTAATTTCAGGTCACCTTAATTATTTTTTAAATTGTTAATTACAATTAAAAATCAGATTTTAATTTTTAATTGTCAAATTTAATTGTGCCCACTGCTATTACTCACCTTTTAAAAATAAATTTGCGGACACTAAATGATTAATAATTGATTATGTTCTTTTTTAAAAAGCAAAAACAGAATGTGATTTAAAATGCAAAATTAACACGCACAATGTTTGAACAAATTTACATTATCTTGTAAAATTTAATGTGTGTATACATAAAATGTGGAAATCATGATTTTAATTTCATTATTGCATAAAATCTTACTATTATAAAGCACTGAAAATATTGAAATTATTAAGAAGAAAGTTGAATTCCAGTAATGTGCTATTACTTTAAATATGACGTAAGTGCACAAAATTTATTATTTAAAGTAATAGCACATTATCGGAGTTCGACTTCCGATCTAATACAGTGTTAACGCATAAAAGAAAACCGCATACAAAAATATTAAGAAGAAACATGAATCACGTTAAATAAATTTGCGTAAAACGAGATCCAGGTGTATTGCATTTTCGATCTCTTCTTGTTATTCCCAATATGCATCTCTCCATACTTCTTTGAGTAGTCTGAAGTCTCTGATCTTCTATTAAGTGTCCATACCTGCACTTATATATCTAATATATAGGAGGTTTGAATTCAGACTTTCATATGACCCTTAAACATTCATGCTATCTTGTATTGCAACTTGATCACACACATGTCGAAAAGATAAACAATCATCAATATTCATATTTTGTGCTAAACTAGCACACACATATATGCAATCAAAACTCAGCTTAAAGATGATAATGTGGACCAACTGATGAGTGCTGGTTTAGCATGAAATATGTATATTGATGATTATTTATCTTTTCGACATGTGTGTGATCAAGTATATCAGTGGTATGAGATAGCATGGATGATTGAGAGACGTGTGAAAGTCTGAGTTCAAACCCCCTATATGGTTCATATGTAATTGCAGATATGAAAAAGCCTGTACTGTAGAAAAGAAAAAAAATCATATTTCAAAATGTGCTTTAAGATCTGCCCATCCCTCTTATATTTATGTAAATGCATTATGTCCTGTACATGAGCGGTCAGTGACTTGTGGTCAACATAGGTAGGATGAGAAGGTTGGCACTAAGGTGGGATTTGAGCATTCTATCATTAGATTTTCAATGAAATGGATGGCCGATGAGTTTTAGGGTGGAGTGGTTTGAAGCCTGTCCATTATAGTATGAAGATTGGCTATCTTACTATAAGCTGAGCTTTGATTGCATATATGTTTGGAAATGATAATCTGGACCAACTGACGAGTGCTAGTTTAGCACGAAATATGTATATTGGGGATTATTTATCTTTTCGACATGTGTGTGATATGAGATAGCATGGATGATTGAGGGTTGTGTGAAAGTCTGAGTTCAAATAGAACCTATTAAAATTTTTAGATAAGAATAATTTAATAAAGTGCAACTCAATTTTTTTATAAATTAAAATATTTCCCTTGAATTATTTGCAAAATGGCGCTTACATAATTTTAACATGTTCTGTAATATTAGACTTAATACTAATTACATTGATAGCATTTTTTTTCTTCTAACAAAGTTGTTTTATTTAAAAATCTTAAAAAGACTTACATTTTTGTTACTTTTGAAGTATGGAGTTTAGTTTAATGGCAGTTAATTCAATCTTGATGGGTTTAAGATAATGTAAAACATCAGCTGAGAAAAAAGTAATAAGAAAAGAATTGATTAAAAAAAAAACCTTGAAAGTAATTTTATTTGAAATGAAATCTTAAAATGTTCTTTGGAAAATTGTAAGATTATTATTTATATATTTCAATTTGTTGTTTACAATTAAAATGTAAGAAAATTTAAGGTACAAATTTAATTATCAGAATATTAATCAATAATTAACAAAGTAATTATGTGTATGCATACAATATAGTTATATTTGAAATACAGGCTTTCTTCATATATCTGTAGCTTAATTGTAAATATAGGGGATTTGAACACAGACATTTCAAGCAATCTTCAACTATTTACACTCTCACACCACTGATACGCATTACCACACACACACGTAGAAAAGATAAATAATCACCAATATTCGTATTTTGTGCTGAACCAGCACTCATCAGTTGGTCCATATCATCACCCCCCCCCCACACACACATGTATATATAATCAGTGCTCAGTTTATATTAAGATAGCAAATCTTCATACTTCAATGGACAGGCTCCAATCTACTCTTCAATTCTTCAATCATTCGTACCATTGAAAATCTGATAATGGACTATCCAAATCGCATGCTGATGCCAATATTATTGTTAAGCCCATGTTGACCTCAAGTTACTGTGAACCATGTATAGGACATCCATTTAAATACATAGAAGAGGGATGGGTAGGATATTGGTTGTTGTTTATCTTTTCTGTATATGTGTGTGGACATGTGAATCAGTGGTATAGACAGTGTGGATAGTTGAAGGGTGCGTGAAAGTCTGTGTTCAAATTCTCCATATTTATAATATAGTTATATTATTTAATAATGAATAAACTAATTGTAAAACATATATGCACACATAGTGATTTGTATGTCATTTCAAGTTTAAAAAAAATCCATGAGAAAAAATGTATTGGAACCATGATTTGTCAATGCTAGATGCATGAAGAATAATGCATTTGCAAAGAAAATAACATTCATTTTCGTGGTACTGATTTTGGATTCAAAACAAAGCCAACGAGGGATGCAAGAAAATGCATAATTATGTACTGAAAGTTCATTATAATTCTTAAATATTAAAATTATCTTGCGTGGTTTTTTTTTTTTAAAAAATTTGATCTAGTTTTTATCAGATTTAAATATTTAAAAAATTTCTTTATGCTCCTGTTTTTATTACGTAATGAAAATTCAAAAGTAATAAAATCCGTTTTATAATATAACAAAAAATTGTTGGTTGATGCTAATTAATTAAGAAAATGAAATTAATATATGTTCTAAATAAATAACCACAGACTCTGAAACACTATTCTATATGCAATGCAATTGAATAAATGTTTGAATGATTGTGAAGGGATAACAGATATATAATTGTATTTAGAAGTTGGTGTTTCCAATGATGATGATGATGATGATGATGTAAAGTGCATATATCAAAAATATAAATAACATTGATTTCAATAATTTGAATGAAAGCTGTGACGAGAATTTGTTAACCATTTAGCTAGTTTTCTGCAAGGGATTTGAATATATTTTATCTATGGCTATGATGTTTTTAAAGATTATACTTTATATCAGGATGCTATGCTATCAATCATGATTATTAAGAGAATACCCACCACTGGTTCAGTAAATTAAAGAGGTACTATATTTATCAAATTGTGATGAAGACTGCAGGACAGTCGAAACTGTTAGAAAAATAAAGGAGAAATTATAAAAATTGCATTAGAGTTTCTAGCTTGAGCAAGCATATGAAATGGTGATCACGTGATGTTTATGTGTTATTACTAATACTCAAATTACTATATTTGGAAAAGTATAAAGTTCGCATATTCACAAAACTATTTAATAGTTCAACTAGATGATGGAAATAGTCACCCTTGTAACTACACACAAAATGCCACCATTACAAACTTTCAGATAATTATTAACGTAAATCTGTTTTTTTGAGTTTCTTTATTACATTTTAATATTTTTGATAGTATTTCTGAACTTTTTCCAAACAAAACATCTGTACAACTTTTTCTGCGTATAAACAAACAAAAAACACACAAACAACATGTAATAAAATTATGATTCTCAGAATCTATGCTATTAAGAAATTGTTACTAAGAATAAATATTAAATTTCTGTACTTGCTGTGAAATGAAAGTGAAATTAAAAAAATTTCCAGTAAAAATATTGGTTATTTATCGCCATTTCTTGGAGGTTTTCAAACAGTAATTTAACATATCAATTTTTTTCAATAATTGCAAAATTCAATTAAGACAAATTATGAGTTCTCTTTTTTTTTTTTTTTTGTTAAAAAAAATAACATAATTCAGTTAATTAATCAAATAGATGGGATTTGAACTCAGACTTTCAAGCTCCCAACAGCTATCCACTCCATCTTATACAACCGATTAGATGGGATTTGAACTGAGACTTTCAAGCTCTCAACAGCTATTCACTCCATCTTATACAACCGATACCCATGACCACATACATGTGAAAGAGTAAATGATCTCCAATATACGTATTTCATGCTGACCCAGCACTCATCATCAGATTTTTAACGATCTGGATGACTGAAGAGTTGGATGGTGGAGAAGATTGAAGCCTATCCACTAAAGTTGGATGATCTGCTATAAATTAATATAAACTGAGCACTGATTATATATATGTGTGGGAGATGATGATCTAGAACAACTGATGAGTGATGGTTCAGCACAAAATACATGTAGTGGAGAGCATTTATCTTTTTCATGTGTATGTGGTCATGTGTATCAGTTGTATGAGAGAGAATGGATAGCTGAAAGGAGGTTGAAAGTATGAGTTCAAATCCCTTTTAATTACATTAAGTTCAGTATAGATAATATACTTGTATTTAAATATTAAATATTCAATTAATTTATTTTTCAAATATTTTCTTTATTTTAAAAAACAATATATAGATGTTATCATTTCAATGTTATTATTAGTATTTTTTTATAAATCTTGTTTATTATAATACCAATTTATATACATCCATATAATCTATGAAAATAAAGATTGATTATGATGAGTTTGAAGAAGTTAACAGCTACAAATATCTTAGTCAGATTATTAATACAGATGGAAACATAATGGATGAAATTAATCATAGAATTAAACTTGGTTGGAGTGGTTTTGGTAGAAATAACTTGATACTAAAAGGAAATATGTGTATGTGTTTGAAAAGGAAGGTTTTTAATACACGTGTTTTACCAGTTCTTACTTATGGATCTGAGACTTGGACATTTAATAGAAAGCAATGCAGAGACTTCAGACCACTCAAAGAAGTATGGAGAGATGCCTGTTAGGAGTAACAAGAAGAGATCGAAAACGCAATACATGGGTAAGAGAACAAACAGGTGTTACTGATCTCATTGAAAAAATTAAAAGATTGAAGTGAAGTTGGGCTGGACACATTTCTAGAAGAGATGACAATAGATGGACAGTTGAAATCTTAAACTGAATTCCAAAATATTCTAAAAGACCCAGAAAGAGACCACACGTGAGATGGATGGATTAAATAATAAAGTGTGCAGGGGTGATATGGAGAAGAGAAGCTAAAGATTGGAGTAGATGGATTGAATTTAGAGAGACCTTTGTCCTGCAGTGGATTGATAATGGTTGATGATGATGATAAATCTATGTATTCTAGTCTCCATCAACACTTTGATGTAATCTATGGTCACTGCCAAGGTTATTTTTATTTACTACTATATAGATATTGATTTGATTCTCTAAGCATTTTGTCAATGATTAAGGCATTGGATTATCAAGGTATATTCCCAGGATATTGAGATATTTGAAGGATATTTATAAAAATGCAATAGCAGCAATTAGTTCACATATATTAAAAGATTAACATTGAGGTGTACGACAGGGTGACTCTATATCTACAAAACTTTTTATAGCGGTTTTGCAAGAAGTATTTTGTGGATTAAAACGGGAAGTTAAGGGAATAAAAAAAACGGAGATTATTTAAATCATCTAGATTTTGTAAATGATGTAGATGTTTTTGCAAATAATGCTTTAGTGCTTCAGGAAATATTGCAAGAGTTATCAGACGAAAATAAAATAGTATTGAAGGTAAATATTGAACAGACTAAAGTAAGGTTCAATGCTTTTTCTCAAGATAGAAAATAAAGATGATGAGTTAGAAGAAGTTAACAATTACAAATATATTGGCTTGATTATTATGGAAGGTGGAAAGATAGTAGATGAAATTAATCATAGAATCAAATTTGGTTTTAGTGCTTTTGGTAGAAATAACTTAAATATTAAAAGGAAATATGTCTGTGTTTTAAAGGAAGGTTTTTATTCTTACTTATAGATCTGAGACTTGAACACTTAACAGAAAAGCAATATAGATACTTCAGACCATTCAACAAAGTATGGAGTGATGTATATTAGAAGTAAAAAGAAGAGATTGAAAATGAAATGCGTGGGTGCAAGAACTAACAGGTGTCACTGTCACCATTGAAAGAATTAAGAGGCTGAAGTAGAATTGGGCTGGACATATTTCTAGAAGAGATGATACCAGATGAACAGTTGAAGTCTTAAGCTGGATTCCAAGGGATTGTGAAAGATTTAGAAAGAGACCACTGTGAGATGAACGCATGAAATAAGGAAAAGTGCTGAAGTGATGTGGAGAAGAGACGCGGAGAAGATGGATTGAACTTGGAGAGACTATCCTGCAATGGATTGAGAATTGTTGTTAAATGATGATGATATAGTGATTGATGATGATATATTGATTTATAAATTACATATATATTCATAACTAAATCGGATAAGAATAAAAATCCTTATGCCGCTCTTCCACAAAATAATAATCGGAAAATAATAAATTCTTTACAAAAGCTATATAATCAATAATAATTTTATATATAAAAGCGTTTTTCAGCACCAGTTTAGCGCCCCTTTTAAATGTTACTAATCTATTTAATGTTGACGAATTATTTAATTATTTTGTAGTTACTGAATTTATATATGAAGGTTTTGATTTGTTTTAATTATTTATATTATTATTGTTTCTTTAATTCCATTATTGAACACTGGATGGTTTTATGTCTGAAATAATTTGTCAACATTAAATAGAGTGGCCTTTGAGCGTTCCATCATCCGATTTTCAATTGGATGGATGGTTGGAGTGTGGAGTGGATTGAAGCCTGTTCATTAAAGTATGAAGATTGGCTATCATAATATATATCTGAGCACTTTTTGCATATATGTGTAGAGATAGTAATCTGGACCAACTGATGATTGCTGGTTTAGCATGAAATAACGTATATTGGTGATTATTTATCTTTTCGACATATGTGTTCAAGTGTATCAGTGTTAGGAGTGGTGGGTCGTGTAAAAGTCTGTGCTCATATACCCTTTATATTACATATATTGATATAAGTATATAATAAGCCTGTATTTCAGTTATTTAATAGATTAGTAACATTTGAAATGGGCACCAAAGCAGGTGCTGAAAAAGTTTTTTATGTATAAAATTATTATTGATTGATTATACAGCTATTGTAAAGAATTTATAATTGATTTCTGATTATTATATTCATAACATTATTTAGTTTTAATGTATAATAATAAATTCCGTATACATTTACAAATTCATTCATATTTATAATTCATATTTATAAAAATGAAATTCCCACTTGAATAAATAAATTAAAATAAAAAATTCAATCTTTAAAATGTATATCTTCAAAACTCAATATAAATTTTTTAAATATTTTTATCCAATTATTTAACTTGATTTCAACTAAAATTTTATCTTATCTGTTCCTTAAATATTTATCTTAATCATATTAGTCATCTATAAAAAAAATAAATTCTTATACTTTTTGAAATCCTCTTTTTTTCTTTCTTTATTTGTATTAAAAATGTTAATACATTATGACCTATATATCTAGCTGTTATCTTAGCTATCCAGGATTCAAAGAAAGCCGATTTAGTGCAAAATATCATAATTAATATTGGATATGATTTATAATAATCATATTGATTATTATCAAACTAAGATAGTAGATTAATAAAAATGTAATGATAATGTAACTAGAATAAATTCAACAATGCAGTGCCCATGAGCCAATTAAACCACAGGAATATAATTGTCTTTATTAATTTAAAAATCCAGAATTAGACTGGAAAAAAATTAAAATGGTAATAAACAAAACAATAAATAAATAACAATGTATAATATAAATTGCCAAATACTAATTGAAAACAATATTTGCATTAAGTCAGCATTTCTCTCCATTAAAATTTCCTATCTTATATAAATATTTTAATGTCACCACCAATTATAAGATCACTATAAAAAAATTTTGACAATGAAATTTTTTCATTTCTTCATGCATATTATATTAATGATATTATCCCTTATATAAAATCCTTATGAATGTATGTTTGTCCTCAACGTTGTTCATTGGTTACTTTAACAATTACTTTTTTTAATTGCTTGCTTTAACAAATTCCAAAAACGATAAAAAAAAAGTTTAAATTTATTAAACATAAATAAATATTCCTAACTAAACCACAATTTATATTAAAAAGAAATAATTTCACTTTTTATATTTAATAATCCGTTATTTTTATTACGAAGCATATTTTATGTGAAGTCAATAAAAACGCTCGGAAAAAAATCAGTACATTTTTAACTACCAATGTATAGTATTTAAGTCACAAAGAAAATGTGATTACAGCACTTAAATTCATGTTTGGAATGTGATATTTAGTGAGGGAGGGGTAGATGCTATAGTGGAATGTGATATTTAGTGAGGGAGGGGTAGATGCTATAGTATCACATTTAGTTTTGGTTTTAAAAACCATGCCCTTTATATAGGCCAGGTATTGCTTATAAGTATTAGAAAGTTAAAGTGAATTTAAATCAAGCTCAGTTAAAGAGATTGTGCATGTGATGTTTGAAGTATATATTTTTACATACATTTGTTACAAACAAATGATAACATTAATTATATTTATCTAAAATGCATTCTTTTTCAACATTTTCTTACCCTTATATTCTTTTAAATGTAAATAAAGATGTGAATAAGTCTCTTACAATCGCAGAACACGATTGACAATACTAAATATATCCTGTGAAATAGAAGCATATTAATCAATTGTAATTGAATTAATAATAATACTTTGTAAACTTTGTTGAATATATAAACTTTGCAGTTAAGTTTGAATTTACCAATATTGAAAATTCAGTACTCGTACTTATGACAATCCATCCCACTCAATGGCACTGTTGCTAGTCAAAAACACATAGATATAATGTTATCGGGCCAAGTTACATTTTAATTTTTTTTTAAATAACGCTTTCACCAGTTTCTTATTTTTTTGGCAATTTACATTTTTTTTTTACATATAAAATATTGAATTTTTTTCCAAATAGATTTACTTTTTTTTTTAAAAAATTATTTTCTAAATTACAGATTTTAATTACATTATATATTTCAGTGCATAGCGTTGGAATGTGCTGGGGGGGGGGGGTGACCACTGTTTTTACTGATCCAAAGTATCGGCCAATAAATCCATTACTCTGATCAAACCAACCTTAGGATTTCTAAAACAATGTACAATCTCAGACATTTGATGTGTCTCCTAGTTCTTTATGAAACATTAGTTAATAGAATGGAATAATTACATTTTAAAATTACATTATACATTTCAGCGCATAGCGCTCCACAACAGCCATTTTAATAGTCTCGTAGTTGTTCTCGTGCAAACGTGACTTCCCATGAATTCTCTGAAATGGTGCTAGAACCTACCCTTTTGGAAATTAAATTCACCTTTAAAGATGTGTAGGGAAGCACGGCGATGGGCTTACAATTATTACTATGTAACAGTACTTCAGGTAGGGTGTAAGATCATTACTTCAAATGCACATTAAAAGAGTTATCACCAGTTGAATTCTATACACCCTCACATCATACGATAGCAATATGTGAACTGTGCGCTATTTGTATAGTATCACGAAGCACATTAGCGGGCCCATGTGCAAGACAATCTAGGCCTGCAATGGCTAATATGAACACAACTATTTTATAAGCCATAAATTTGGCCACGTAAATGGCATATTTCTGTGCTTTTGCATGGAAACAGCACCATCGAGCGGGATGGATTGTCATAAGTATAAGTACCGAAAATTCATATATAAATTATATTTTCAAATATTAATTCGCCCCTTATACTATTACCTAAGTTATAATAAAATTATATTTTCAATGATTTGAGTAGAGTTTTTCTACAACAATGGTATTAATGAATCCTTAAATAGATTTAGCTTTGAGATAATATTAAAATACAAGTAAACATTAATTAAAGAATGTTCTCTAAGTTAAGAAAAATGGTGAACTTTATAGTAACTTCTTTATCAAGACCAATGTAAATGCGAAGGCTACATGAATGATCAATGTTCTGCATTTTCTAGTTCATTAGTAAAGTCACAAAAATTGACAAATATCGTAGACTACTAATAACATCATATCAATGATAAGCATATTAATACAACCATGTTAATTTCATCTAAAGTAATTATTAATGTTATATTCTGTGATGGAAAAATAACAATACTTTTTTTATCCTTCAAAAGCATATATGCTGTATATCAGATGAGAATAATAATAAACATCATATGATAGTCGTCAGAAAATGATTATTTCAGTGTTACAGGTATAAATAAAGTGTATTTGTGCAAACACTACTACTATTAATTTATGTCTTAATTAACTATTTTCTTTTATACACTTTGTAATTTTTTTTTTTAATTTTCAGTTTCACTTAAATATTATTATCATAATTTTTTTGTTTTGATATGTTTAACAAATCATTCATTCATATATTTATTTTATTTTAAATATTGAATATTTGTAATTCGTTTGTGATAATTTCAGATAGTAACAAAAAAGAACAATTTTCTCTTTTTGCCTCCCTAGTAGATTTAGCATTATAAATATTTATTTGTGACAAAGTCCTTGCCCCAAAATATTTTCCTACTTTTATTTACTAATCATCAGTTTAAAGGAGTTAAAAAAACTGGCTGTTAAAAGATTATCTCTAAATAATAGCAAATTAAGTCTCAATAAAGTTTTAATGCATTTTTAATAATATTCGTCAGAATTTTATCCATATATTATTAAAAACCAGTCAATACTTAGACAATTCCAGTAGCAATAATAAGCAACAATTTCCAAACTGTTGTCAAGGCAACCTCCTTTTTTACAATTATTAATAGTCTAATATATAGATACTAAAGATTGTAACTTGATCACAGAGATTGAAATTATTTATATAAAGAAGTTTAAATAACCCTCTTTAAACAGGTAAATATAAACTATTCTGAACGCAGACTAATAAATAATCAATTTTAACATTACAAACTGCAATTAGCTCCTGAATGGCTCTTCAGCAACACCTGGACAAGCGTCTCCTTCCTAAGCACATGAACATTCACCTTGAGAAATTCAAAATACCCACACTTAAGCCATGATGCAGCCACCTAGTGCTACAATGCCAGCATATGGTGCCAAGATTACCTGGACTCTTTGATTTAACTCATGTAACGTGAATATTTCCAATAAAGTTGTTTTTTTGAAATAATAATTATAATTTTCAAATTGCACTCAAAGTATTACTCAAATAGTAAGTGTAATAATGCTCAAGGCTAAATGGGTGTGTAAGTAATCATTAAAAACCAGTTAACACTTAAACAACCCCAATATCAATAACAATCAACAATTTCAAACTGTTGTCAAGGCAACCTCCTTTTTAACAATATATATAAAGAAATCATTAGAAATATAAAATTATTTTGTTATCAAGAGTTGCTTTTATATAGGCAGTGTGTTATCATTTGGTTTATATATATGAATTTTTATTGTAGAAGTTCATTCATATCTTTAATAAAGAAAAATTTTCCCTTGATGTTGTTTTCTATATGAAAAAATGCAAACGTTTTAATTTAAAGATGGATTAAAATCTTCATTTGTTTCATATAAATCATATAATTTACTTTTAGTATCATATTTTCATAGAGAATTGTAATTTATCATTGATGCAGATGTCAAATTCATTTCAGTCACAGTTCATTTTTCTAAATAATTTGATATATATTTATATTGTTATTCATTCTCTTTTTCAAATTTCACAGGTTTTTTTTTTTAATATTTGTTTGAAGAAATTTCAAATTAATTACAAAATTAAAATGGAAAATCAATTTATTCTATTATTGAGAAACAATTTATTAATTTAAAGAAAATTATATAACTAATAAATAACGAAATATTCCTGTCTTGAAATTTTCATTCTTCATCGATTTTTCTTTTCCTTATCGACTCTGAAAATGAAATTTCCGGATAAAAATTATATTGGCCATAAACTTTAATAAATTTTACATTTTTGATAAAATATGTTTTATGTTGGCCAACAAAAACAAAAATGGGACATACTGGTCCTGCGAGAACATGACAACATTGTATTGGAAAGAAAAGTGCAATTTAAATGTTCTGATTTACATGCCATCAATAGACGCGACACGTGTTTTGCTATTTCAAGAAAATGGACAAATTAATTTGCATAAGCATTTGCATACGCATTTGCATACATTATTTACTAACATTACAGCAATGGTTTATAACCTATTTTGGCCATGAATATGAGAGAAAACCTCGAAAGTACTAGGCCTAGATTAATTTAATTGTTTTTGTTACTACTGACAGCTTCTTCTTCAGCGGGTTAAATCGCTTATATATGCTATTAGTATTAATTGGAATTAGTGTACCTATCAAAAAGTGAGTAAGAATGCTATTTTCTATATAACCGCATTAATAATGTGATGATATTCTTAATATTTACAAAATAATTTCTTCAATTAAATTTTTATACTGTAATGATGATGTGCACCAAATATTATGGGATATTTGACATCTTTGTTGCAAGTGATTTAGACAGAATTTATATTTTATCATTTACATCATTTTATTTCATTTTTATATTTCTACATTTTAAGGTGTTTTAAATTATAGATACTATCTCATTTATTATAGCAATCTTTTCATTTGAACATATACTGAAATATATTTACTTAAGGATAATCTATTCCAGGGTCCTATAGTTTGAGAAAAGTTATCATCCAATGCAATCAATTAATTAAAGAGGAAAAATACAATACAAAATTAAAAATTTAAGTGTAAAAATAATATGATTAATAAATATATTATACTTTTATACATGGTGTATGTAAATTTAAAAAAGCATAAATAATCTTTTCCTAGTGCAAAAAATGACTGATATTCTAATCAAATCCAAAAATGTTATCAAACACATACACTACATTAGGCAATAAATACCTCCTCATTTATGTCAGTATTTGCATTCATGCTGGGATATTGATTTTATTATAAAAAGTATACATTGTCACATTTGGCATTTGTTAATGATAGAATCGTTAATTTTAGTATATCTCTATGTTTGTATATTTTTTTTCCTTTTTGTTTAGTAATAGTAAATGAGAAATTCTTTTGAAATATATTCTGATGTTTTTGGTTCATATTTAAAGAAATTTTGACTCAATAATTCTATAAGGCAAAAAAAAAAAAAAATATTATGAAGTATTAGATATATTTATTTGTAGATCCTTCAAATAGTATTTTATATTTCATTTTCTTTTTAATAACAGTTTGGAGATAATTTTCTTTGATATTTTCAGTGTGCATTAAAAGCCAATAAACATTACATGATCATCATTTCTTATACTTGCTTGTAACTGTTATTAAAACAGGCAAAACTCTCCATACAGTATTGCTGGAGGGTTGCATTAAATCCTAAGATCTAGGTGCAGTGCTCTCAGATCCAAGGCTCCTCACTGACGAAGGCCACAAGCCAGAAACTAGTCTGGGAATATTGAATGAGTAAGCACTAGATGGGGATTTTATGCACTAGCCTTCTGGCATCCGTTGATTACTCTGTTTGGCACAGGGTGGCACTACTGTATGGAGAGTTTTGCCTGGTTTTTTGAGCATTAAAAAACTTATTTTTATTTTTTAGCCAAATGTCATAGTTTTTGCATAAAACAAGTATTTGTTACTTATATTTTCCACAATTTTCAATTGATTCATCAAAATGATACAATTTTATCAAGACATTAAAATTTTCAACAAATTATTTTAACACTGACCATACCAAGTACTAATTAAGTTTACAACCAGCCATCTTTTTTATAATCCTGAGGAACATTTTAATACAGACTAAATATATATTTTTCACAGCCATTTAATATTTTGTAAAATTATTTTGTCTTTGCTCTCCCTTCTGTCTCTTATATATTTTAATAGTTGTTCTTCAACAAAACATTGAAACCTATACTGTTTAATTTAAAAACAATGAATTTTCCCCTACCAGAAGAAAGATGTTATTGATAAGAAATTGTTTGCCAGTATTAACATATATACCAGAACATAAATTATAATAACTACAACACATAGTAACTTCAACATATGATGACACGTAATATATTCTGATGAAGGTTGATTTAAATTTGAAGATTGTAGTTAATTTGTGTAGGAAAATACTGAACTTATTAGGGCAGAATTTGGAATTGCTTTAAAAGCTGAGTTTACTAGGGATGTTAATGACATTAAGAATTAAAGCTAAAATATTATACAACTAAGAAGTATATTAGATTGCCATGTTTTGTTCATAATATTACTGGATAAGAATTTTAAAGCATTTAAGTATCCATTAAACCAATCTTTGCTATTTCTTTTGAGAATGTTGTATTTCTTGTTATCAAAAATAATGCAACTTGTCAAGAATCGGTGGCCTAGCGGTTAGCATAGCTGCCTTCCAAGAAGCTGGCCCGGGTTTGCTTTTTGATCAACGCTTTGACATTAAAAAAAAAAAAGAAACACAACTCAAGTAAGAGGATGAATAATTATAGAAACATAAGAATAAAAAAATTTAATACAAAAAGGTGGCAAGATGAAAAGTATGGACATTTTTTGAAAGATGAATAACATATCATCTAGATGGCTATTATATAAGACACATGTAGTTCAAGATTTAACTTAAATCAGTTAATAAGGGAAATTTTGGTTGGAATTGTTCCTTGAAGTAAATTAATCAGAAATTTTAACTATTTGTGATGAACACAGAGGTTTTGGAATTTTGTTAAAATTTTACAATTGGCAATATTGACCATAGATGTATATAAGAATAATTTTTTTTAAAATTTCTAAATGAGATACCATCTGGAGACTTTATATTGGTCCAGTAGATCTCCAGTTATTGTTTGAAATTGATTTAGAATATGCAAGAGATAAGGGAATGGTTGGAAGGGCTCAGAAAATTATCAGGACATTTTCAAAAAAGGATATTGCTTTAATAATAGTTTTTAGATGAGGAAGGAAAAGACTTTCTGTGCATTACTCGATTTTTTTAAATCTTGGGACCTATATATATTGCAAGTAATAGTGATACAAGTTGTAAGTCTGTGGAATATCACAGCTAGGTTTAAAAGGTATGGAGAGAGACATAATTCTAATTAATCTATTGGTAAGATAATTTTTCATGGCAATAAATTGATTTGGTCAGGCAGGAGTGCACTGAACAAATATTTTCAGTTGGCAAAATACTGTAAAGTGAACATGGCATCTGACATAATTTGTAAATTTGCTCTCTTTTGCAAACAAGATTGATTCTTGTACTAAAAGAATAGATTGAGATTCACAGTGGGTTTTCACTGTTTAATGTGAAGTAGAGACTTTTGGAAGGATAAGATCATTTAGTTTTTTTTTAGAATAATTTTTGCAAGCCTTTTTTTTTGCTAAATATTCTCCAGAGTGATAAAATGCAGGTTATTTATAGAAGGATATAAAATCTCTAAATTCTTTTTAAGACAAAATATTATGTTGGTAGAGAAGTTGGATATATTATATTTTTCTTAACACCAGTGATTGGAGCGCTTATGTAGGATAGGAGTGATGATATAGTCAAACTGTAGACATTAGCCAGAATAAGATGATCTGCTAATGAAGTATGCGAATGCAAGTGCATAATCACTTCAAATATTTATTACTTGTAATTATCTTCAGGGAATTGGGTATCATGGTTAACATAGGGCTGCCATTGATTGACCATCCTTAGAATAGATTTTAAGTACCCAAGACGTTTGATGCCAATTTTAGTGCCTGAAAAGAGAATGTTATTCTTTGTCAAAATGGGAGTACCCAAGAAATAAGATGGAATAGATTTTGCGTAATTTACAGTAATTCTCATCAGCTTTGAATAGAGATTATCCTTCTTAGCCTAAATGTTATACCATTTTTGGTTATACAGAGCAGTTAGCTGATTGGCTTCATGCATTATTAAATTGCAAAATAACTTGAAGAGTTGAATTAATGTAGTCAATTCATTGTCTTATAAGGTTATTTGAACAAGAGGATGTTAGTTTATTCAGTACTTGTGAGTTTTCAAGTAAACCAAAGATGGCATCTCTTATTTTGATAACTGTACAGTTTCGGAAACCTAGAATCTACCAAAGATGTGGTAGTTGTTAAATTAAAACAAAATTAATAAATTAATTGTTAAATTTTTTTTTAAAAAGGAATAAATTGCAATAAATTTCATCAAGAAGCTTTATTTCTTTTTTTACTTATATTGCAACATGGGAAGCACCGAGATGCTCTTAACATTGTTGTACTTTGGTTTAGTGTAGCGTGTTTTTTTTTTGTCGGCAGTTTTTTTTGGCTTATTGTCATCATTGATAAAAATAATGCAGTGGAGTATTTTCAAAGGTATGGGATTCTGCCCTCCTGAAAAGTGTGCATAAATGGACACAATGTGATTGCATGCCACCGACTTAAATAAAGTGTAATATTGTATTTATATGTTTCTTTCATTTTTCTGTTAATAAGTTAATCTCAAAAAAAAAAGGAAAAGAAACTGTAAATATTGTAATTAATTTTTTCACAATGAATCTTTTTTTAAAGTAACAGTAATAAAAAATAAAATGTAATTATTCCTAGCAGGCATTTTTTTTTGTAAACATTTTTTGGGGGAGCCTCGAAACTGTAGATTTATCAAAAATACAGACTGCCATTTTGGTTTACTTGAAAACTCACAAGTATCTTTTCCTCCTTTTACTTTCTTTGCATTTCTTCATATATTCAGATATATATTGCTTGCAATAACCCCTCATATTTTTCTGACAATTTCAACTGTCCTGCAGTCTTGATACACCAACATTTTTTTTTAATGATTTCTTTATTTTCATGACAATTTCGACTGTCCTGCAGTTTTCATCAGAATGACATTGAAACAGTTGAAACTGTCAGGAAAATAAAAAATCATTAAAAAAAAAAATTGCATCAAAGTGTATATGAGTGAAGTTATTGTAAGCAATATATATATGAATTATTCAAACAACAGTTGTTTAGAAATTTTTTGTGAATCGCAATTAGATTTTGACTAAAAAGAGATTCAGTCATTGATAAAAACTAATGACCTCCAATGTCTGTATTAGAAAGATCATTAGTGATTAATTTAAACTCATTTGAAAAATGATGCATGTAAATTTATAAATTGATGTTTTATTTTTGTATTAGTTTAAGAATTACACATAAATGAGCAGAAAATGAAATGCAAGACAGACGGATAGAGGTTTTGAAGTTAGTAGGAGATAGCAAAAAGTGATCAGTGATATAGGATCCTTACATACATAATGCAAACATTATGGAAAGTAGTGGTAAACCAGCAAATCTTCATTGGTGATAGATATTGAAGGAACTTCATATACATGAAATTAAATTTAAATAAATTCATATTTATATCCATCCTCCTACTCAACAGTCAGTGTTGCAAATATGAGTCCGTAAATAGGTTTCGAAAACGCGAAGCTTAATCTAAAACACGTAAATTCTAAGCTTTTCTTATCACAGCGTCCAAGCGCTTGAAAGTCGAATTACATTTGTCTAAGAAAAGTTTCTATTTCAGATAATTATATATAAATCTTTTAAATTCAGAGAACATATCATTATAACATATTTGTTTTATAGACATAATGGTTCCCAATTATCAAAAACATCTTACAGAGTTATTCAATTCTTAGGACTAGAAGAAATAACGATGACTTAGTAAAAGAAAAAAAATGTTTCAATTTTTTAAATAGTTACATTTTCATGAAAATTAATATTTTAATTCACATTTAAATGAAGGCTTATTTTATATTTTACATGACAAACAGTAAGAATCTTATAGTCTTAAAATATTATTTTCATCTACTAATTTGCCTCTAAAGGAAATAAATTGAAATTCCTGCCTTGTTTAATATCACTTATGATTTTTTGGATTACTTTGAAAAAAACATTGTCTGTAAGTGTATACTTGCAAATGCTTTTATACTTAAAATAGTAAATTATCTTTAGATTGTTTGTTTTAATAGTTATCTAATTAATATTCTCAAACTGGTCAAAATGTCATTTTTATTCATAACTGACATTTGTTTATGATTTTCTTTCTATCAGTATTGTCTTTTTGAGAGTTGTGAACAATTTTATTGCTTTTTTGAGAGTGTAGACAACATTAGAAACATGATATCAGAAATACTTTTTTATTTTTATATTTACTCTTATCGTATTTATATATTAATAATTTTTATTAGTCATGTATTTGACTAGAGATTAATGAATAACATTTCTATAATCTTCACTACACACGTAAGGTAGGGATTGGATTCCATCTGCTTTTAACATATGACCAAAGATGTGAAAAAGATGTATGACTCCCAAAATGTACAGTTCATGCTGACCCAGAACTCATCAGTTGACCTAGATCACAATCTCTTATACATATCTCTATCATTGTTCAGCGTATATATACAGATAGCTAATTACTACAGTTTAATTGATGGGTCTAACTTACCGCCCTCACAACTTTGACACAAACCAACCACCTTTAACATGAGGGGGGGGTGTAATCATAAACATATGATCAAAGACCTGGGAAAAGACGTATGATCCTCAAGGTGGACATTTCATGCAAAAGTAGCATTCATCAGTTGGTCCAGATCAAAATCTCATGCATTTTTATCATTGTTCAGTATGCACAGATAGCCAATTGCTACAGTTTAATTGATGTGTCAAACCTATCACCCTCACAACTGCGACACCACACCGCTTTTAATACCTTGTGTGTGGGAAGGGGTGTGTGTAAATGTAAACATGACCAAAGACATGCGAAATAGATATATGACCCTCAATATGAACATTTGATGCTGAACTAGGACTCATCACTTAGCACAATCTCTTACATATATCTTTATCATCATTCAGTATATATAGATGACCAATTTCTAGAGTTTAATTGATAAGTATTAAACATAACTTTGACGCAACCACTTAATGGAAGTATATTATTAATTTTTATTAGTCATTCATTAGACTAGAGATTATCTACTTAATGAATTATATTTCTGTAGTGTAATTTTCACTAGAGAAATATTATATCTACATTTAACAAAATCAAATTGTAAACATATCTTTAGTATTGTCATCTATAACAAAGCATTGGCAAGTTTATCATTTAGAAAAAAATGTTTTTAAGAAAACATATTTTTTTGCTTTCAGCATAAAGTATTGACAGCTTTTTAAAGAACAGATGAGTTTTTTTTTTTTTTCAATTTACCATAATACATATCTGAGCACTTATTGCATGTATGTGTAGAGATCATAATCTGGACCAACTGATGATTACTGGTTTAGCATGAAATACACATATTGGTGATTTATTTATCTTTTCGACATATATGTGTTCAAGTGTATCAATGTTATGAGATAGAATGGAGAGTGGGGATTGAGAAATAAAGAGTATTTTATTTTTAAAATGATATTACTCCATAAGGTTTTTATTGTAGTTATTTTTGGAATTTTAAGTAGATTAGATTAATAATAAGAAAACCATATTTTTATAAGTGTGAACTGTAAATAGTTGAACTTCATCATCAAAATTAATCTCAGCATGCTTCCTACAAACTGGTTCCTGTTTTATTGAAGAGGAAACTCCAACATTGATTCTTTCTGCAGTTTATGTATGCTCACACGAAGAGGAGACCATTGAACACATTATATACCATTGGCCAAATCTTAAAACAGTCAGAGATATAGTCTCTACCAACTCCAATATCAAACCGGATCTGATTGTCTCGCTTAAAAACGCGATCCATACCAGAACATTTGCAATTATTAGACTTTCTACTTTCATCCTCTCTGCAATTTGGATAGTAGGTTGCAAGTTGATAATGGAGCTATCTCCATCTGGATCCAGGGCTCTTGTTCTGCAAAACAATAAAGAAGATCATGAAAAGAGATGATCTCATCTCCAAAAAATCCTTTGAGGACACCTGGGCCCTATTCACCATCCCAGTTAATAACAATAGAACGTTAGACATGCTGGCCCACTAAGCCATTCAACAAGAACTCTCAGGACATAGCATAATCTCATAACTTTGTATACATTCTTTTCAATTTGCACATAGCATTTAATAAATATATATTTTTGAAACAAATAGTTTAAAACAAACTTTAAACACAATCAAGATGGCTAACTTGAATATGTGGATTGTTTTGGGATATATTGATTTGCACATAAATTTGCTAACACGTAAATGATTATTCCAAAATTTTAGTCATGAGATTCAAATTTTTCATATTATGAAAATAATGATTTCTTTGCAGTTTAAACTATCATCTTCTATGATTTCTGTAATCATTATTCTTTATGATTTCTATAACTCACATTTAGTTAATGATATCCACATGCTAAATAAATAAATAGTGGTTAATTCACCATTCTTATTGTGTCACGAAAAACTGTATGTAAATATTAACTAATCAAGTAATAATAATAAAAGCGTATGGCTTTATTGCTCGTGACTTCATAAGGGATTGGAGTGCTAGAATTCATCCTGGGAGCTTCCTGATCCTGAACTGGATATGTGCCAAATCAGGCAGGGTGCCAATAATGCTTACAGATTCTACAAATACTTCCTGGATCATCACTGCATATAATTACAATGGACTGGGTACAATAATCATTTTTATAGTCATATCCAAGTCATTGAAAAGTTGTTGGAAAGGGAACAGAACATGGGTGTGAATGTATGTGTACTTAGATATATATTTCCGCATGGTATTTATATTTGAAAATATTGTTATTGTAAATTTTCGAAGTTGTTAATTGTTTATTGTTCTTTCTCTCTCTCTCTCTCTCTCTCTCTTTTTTGTTAAATATTAATATAATTTAGAATGTTTATTCATTTGTTTACTTAAAAGTCTCAATTAATTATGTTACACACATGTGTTAATCACAATTGCTATTATTTTTTAAATCGTAAACAGTTTTTATATATATATTGCGAAAGCAATTAATTCTTGATGAAATGGGGTGTTTGCTTTTAAGGAAGTTGTTAGGTAATTTCTAGCCTTTATGTTTCTGAAACAAGTAACATTTTCAAAATAGATTTTGTGTTTTAATAATTTTTATTTTTTAAGATTTAATATATATATGATATTTGTAAAACAAGTTTCGTTAGTTGTGATCCTTTATTTTTATGATTTTCAAAATTAGTTTTGATTGAGATAGAATGTTTAAATGAAAAGAAAATGCTGCTTTTTGGAGCGTCCCTTTTATTTTCCAGTGTTTTTCTTTCATTAATACGATTATAATCTTAATCTTAATCAGAAAAATTGAAAGCTAGGAATGAATAATATTGTATACATGCTATAAATAAAAAAAATATTTGAACTCATGATTAGGAAACATTTAATTTGGAAACGCAGAACGAAAAATCAGCTGAGAAATCAAATTTCATTTTAGAAAAGAAATATAATAAAAATAAGTCTGAAACTTAATGATATAAAACGATTTATTAAAATTTGATGATGTGCTATAATAAATTGTCTTAAAAATGTAACAAGTTTAGTCGTTTAACCTTTTATTTTTAAATCAGAGAATGTAACAAATATTACAAACTTAAAAATAATGTGTTTTCCTGAAGGTTTGTGATGACGGTGTTTTAGTTGTATTTATATGTTGGACTATTTCCATCATCTAATAGGAGTATTGAATGTGTTTAGAAAAAATTAACTTTATTTAATTATTCCAAATACATTCAACTGTTAGTAATAGCACTTACCTTAGTATGTGCACAATGTTTCAGAGGTATTATTCCCCCCTCTTCTTCAGGTGTTGGCCTGACCAGTGATAGTACTAGCATGGGAATCAGAAATTTAAAGAAACTGTTCACATGACAATGGCAAACAATCCCATAAGTCAACCTAGTGTGAATATACATAATGTAAGGAAATCACTAATCAACTTTGCTCTTAGAATAGATAAGTAGAAATTTCTACTAACTGTTACCTTTGGTAGGATGGCTGTTGGTTAGAGCATTACCTTAAAATTCAATACTCAAGAATCTAAGGGTCCACATTCGAATTCCATGCTAGTACTGTCACTGGTCAGGCCAGCAACACCTGAAGAAGAGGGGAGAATCATATCTCTAAAAATGTTGTGCTTATACTAACCTGTTTGATGTGCTATTACAAACAGTTGAATGTACAGTATTTGGAATATTTAAATAAAGTTAAATTTTTCTAAAGACATTCAATACTCATATTAGATGTTGGAAATAGTCCAACACAAATTCAATTAAAAATAATGTGGACATAAGCCTAAAATATATTTTATTATATTATATATACGGATCAAGAAATTTACTTTATTATAATGGAAATGGCTTTGTAATAAGTCATTGTAGAATATATTGAAGAAACTATTGTCCTAAAGTGAGATGTCCATTCATGATGATATAAGTCTGTGTGTACATTTATGCATACACATACTGCAGTGATTGATAAATAAGCAGCCATTTATAGCCACTGATTATTAAACATCTCTAATTATTTATGTTTATATTTTAAAAATAAATATTTAATTATTATAATGTGATTGTTAAAAATATAAAATCAAATATTTTATGGTTAGAAAATTACTTTTAGATGCGTATTAAATATAAAAGTTTATAATTTAAACAATAATAATTAAAATACTCTTTTAGCCAGAACAGTGAACTCAATTGGTTCTCCAAAATGCCCCCCAATCCAAAATAAGCAATTGTAATGACTTCCTATGGGGTAAAAATTAATTTATTATCTTAAATTCAAAATATATAAAAACCTGATTAAAAAGGTAAAGCTTAATTGATTAATTAAAGTGTTAATTAATGAAAAAACATATTACTAAGCTAAGCTGTGACTAAATATACTGTATGAAACCATTTCAGTCACTATAATTTTTTCATTAATAATAGCCAGAGAATATTTCCCGAATCACAATTCATTAAATTAAAATAATAACTAAGCGCAAATAAATTGAGAAGAGCTAATTTCTTCTTATGTTAACTTCAGAATAGTCTAATTTTTAAATAAACATTTAGTTAGACTGCAGTCATTAAACTTAGTAACAGACTTCCATACATTAAATGATCATGTGACAAATTCAAAATGTTTTAAATAATATGAGTATTTAATGTTTATTAGGAATAGCTGTAGATGAAAGAGAAAAAGTGTATAAAAAGTAAAATAAATAATAATAGTTTTAGTCTCTATCTTCAGCAATTTGATCTATTTGTTTTTTTTTTTGTTTTTTTTTAAAAAGAGAAGTAAAAAAAGGAAAAATATATTAAGCCATTTTTTTTTTAAAGAAATGAAGTACATTTCCAAATTAATGTTTAAATAGAATATGTGCTTTAAGTAATTAAGAAAGAAAAACAAAAGATATTTCAAGTAATTAGGGAATATTACCAAAATCACACTTTTCTTTATGTTTGCCGTAATATCATATAAATACAATTTATCCAAACTTCAAACATTTTTTAGCAAAACTTTATTTGTACATACACCTACGTTTCGACTGACCTGCAGTCTTCTTCAGAGTTAGGTTATTCTGATCTTCTAAATAAAATAATGAAAAATCGTTTAAGATAATTTTTTGGAAAAAACGATTTTTCATTATTTTATTTAGAAGATCAGAATAACCTAACTCTGAAGAAGACTGCAGGTCAGTCGAAATGTAGGTGTATGTACAAATAAAGTTTTGCTAAAAAGTGTTTGAAGTTTGGATAAATTGTATTTATAATTAGGGAATAATTAGAATTTTTTGAAAAAAGATATTTTTTATAAAAAGAAAATCAATTGGTCAAGGCTTGGTGTCATTTTTGAGATATCCCTGTGATTGGATGGATATCAAGATTGTTTTTATTATACCATAATATAATATGATAGGAGACAGCAAAGTCAGTGTCAGTTCAGCTGTGGTGGAGTGAAGATTGAGAATTAAATCTGGTAATATGAAGTTTAACTGACTTCATTATTAGTAAAAAAGATTTTTGGAAAGCAAAATAATAAAATGGAGTTTACAAAAATCATGTGCTAAGCTTTATTTAAAAACTAAGTTTTACCAATCCCATTATGTAACTAATTTCACAAAAAGGCAAATACTGGAAAAAACTTTCAACAAGCTTTATATATTTATCCATCCAAAATCATGGCTAGTTCAACTTATGTTAAAGTGGAAACTTGAAGCTACAAGAAGAAAAAACTAATCTGAAAGGAAATAATTCTTAAACTGAATCTTGTGTTAATCTGAAATTAAAATACTTGCTAAACTGCAATCTAGATCTTCAAGAGAGGAAAAAGCTAAATGGAATAATTGCAATGATTAAACTAATTTACCTGAAGTGAAACTTAGCTACTATCATAATCTATTATTAAACAAAGAAAATGCAAAGTGTGATAATGTCATTTTAAAAAGGGTCAGAGTGACTTGAGGTCAACATGGGCATAACAACAATATTGGCATCAGCATGGGATTTTCAATGATATGGATGGCTGAAGAGTTAGAGGTTGGAGTGGATTGAAGCCTGTACATTAAAGTATAAAGATTTGCTATCTTACTATAAACTGAACACTGATTATGTATATGTGTGTGGGAGATGATAATATGAACCAACTGATGAGTGCTGGTTCAGCACGAAATATATATATTGGTCATTATCTTTTCTACATGTGTGTGTTGTCATGTGTATCAGTAATATAAGATAGACAGAGCAAAACTCTCTATACATTATTGCCACCTGTGCTAAACAGAGTAATCAATGGATGCCAGAAGGCTTAAGCATAAAATCGTTATCTAATGCCTACTCATCCAATATCCCCAGACTAGTTTCTGGCTTGTGGCCTTCATCAGTGAGGAGCTTTGGATCTGAGAGCACTGCATCTAGATCTTAGGATCTAATGCAACCCTCTAGCAACCACCTTTTATCTCTACTTAACTACAAAACTATGAGAATGAAATTGAAAACACATCCATTGATTACTCTGTTTAGCACAGGTGGCAATACTGTATGGAGAGTTTTGCTCTGTTTATCAACAATTAATGTGCTAGTATAGGAAATGTGATCATGTGATAATATAAGATAGGGTGAATAGTTGAAGGTTGCTTGAAAGTCTGAGTTCAAATTCCCTATATTTACAAAACCAATGTAAGTATTAAAATTTATTTCTTTAAGTAAATGTAATATAAATTTTTAACTCTAGATATTGGGCTGTATAGCATGATTAAGTTATTATACTGAAATATCGATAAACAAAAAAATTTAATCGTAAAGTAATATAAATATTTTATTAATGAATGAATATTTGAGAAGCTAAATTTGTTAATAGAAAATGTAAATAGTTATGCACGACTGAGTCCGAAATAAGCACAATAACAAACAAATTATTTGTAACTAATGATTTAATATTGATTAGAGTTGCCCTAATTATTAATTAGCTAATTGTTATTTATTATATGCAAAATTTCTCAAGTTATTTTGTTGTGACCAAAGTTAGGAGAGTTAGTATATAAATAAAAAGATACAAATATAAGTAATTATATATTTTTTAAAATACTGCTGTTTTTGTGTCTTTTGTTAAAGAGAATTGTGTAGAATTTGTTTTAATTTAATAATTTTAATTCATGGGTAGAACCTGGCTTGATAAAAAGTGGGGCCGGTACAATGTTTTTATGTTGGGGGGGAGGGATCTTTTTCATATGATAAAAATATTTTTAAAAAAAATCTTACTTGCAAATACAGATATATTAAAATTGCATACATTGCTATTTATAATGTATAAATAAATACTTATTTATTATTAATTATAAATATGATTTTTTGCAATCATGATTTGAGAAAACAAAATAAAGTATGTATAATGCGAAAAATTATATTTTATTTTCAATATTTTATTGTAAATCTGTGAATAGCAGTCTTGATTTATTTTTTTTTGTGACTTCTGATTGGATAAAAATGTTAACGAAGAAAATTATTCCTGATTCATTCTGATTTTGCATTAACATGACCAGAACATTGGAAAACATTTAGGCATACATATATGTAACTCAAAAATCTGTGTTACTGCCTTATTATTTTGCATGTGATATTCATTGTAGGGCTTACAGATTACAGAGTTTTGGCAAAAAAGGAAATGTGATTTTACTTAACATGTAGAGCAGGGGTCCCCAACCCTATGCCTGCGGGCACCATGGCGCCCGCAGACCATTTTACATGTGCCCGCCGCTATCCGAACACAATAAAAAATTATTTATCTGATACAAATAAATTTAATTTTTAAAATTTCTTATAAATTATTGTATTATATTGTAATCAAATTGTAGGGCATACTATATTTTTACATATAATTCTATAATTAAAACCACTTCTTTTCTTTTCAAAAACTTTATTTGATGTATATATATATCCACTTATTTACAACGTTTCGACTATCTTTACTCTATAGTCATTTTCAAGGATCTAGAAAAAACATTACATTATAAACAAACTTCACATAATAAATTCATTTTTGAAGTATATAAGAAAGAAAAAGGAAATAAGTTTTTTATTGTAACAATTGGTTTTTTGGATAAAAGAAAATGTAAAAAGGGAAAGTTTTTTGAGAAGGGAGTCAAGTAAGTGTGGTGTATGTTTTGTGTTTTTAATTTAATTGATTTTAATGTATTTTATTTATTTTTAAATTTTATGGGGTTTATATGCTTTATATTGTTTTTGATTATTTTTTTTTTTTTTTGGTTTTATTATGTGAAGTTTGTTTATAATGTAATGTTTTTTCTAGATCCTTGAAAATGACTATAGAGTAAAGATAGTCGAAACGTTGGAAATAAGTGGATATATATATACATCAAATAAAGTTTTTGAAAAGAAAAGAAGTGGTTTTAATTATAGAATTATATGGCTATATGTACTGTATATTTTTGAAAAGAAAAAAGGATTGAGTCGTGATTAGAAACAGAAGTAAATGGATTTATATTTTTACAGTGTAAAAATATAAACGTTAATTATATGTTAAAATTTTATTTTTGAAATAAATATTTTTTTGTACATTATGTGTATTATTAACAATATCCAACTATAAATTTACATTGAAAAAATAAATGGTGCCCACCATCTGGTTGAAAAAAATAAATGGTGCCTGCCACCTGGCTGGTATTATAGAATGTGCTCTTAAATGCAAAAAGGTTGGGACCCCCTGATGTAGAGAAATGTTTTTATTTTTTGATTTAAAGCCCCGAATCTTGAAAAATATGGGATCTCGTTGCTGTTGCAGCGCTGGCTCTATTAATGGAACTAAGGGCACTGTAATTTAACTTGCATAAAGGCACCTCTTGCCAACATAGTGATCCTGCTTACATTCTCTTGCATTGACAATAATAATTTGCTATGAAAAAGCTGAATATATATTAGTTTTGGAAATATTGATTTTTTTTCATTAGAAGTTATCCAATCTGCATTAGATCAAAAAATAAAATCTCTGAGCATTTTTTCCTGTAATGTTCACGTCCTCACTAGTAATTTGCAGCAGTAATTAAAATAGGTTAAATGTTAATGTATGTCTGTGACAAGATATTGGGTAAAAGGAAGTCATTGCGGACAAAACAAATTTTCTATCCCTATAATATTCACATACTTGAAATTTTTAATTATTTTGTATTGTATACATACTTTTGTATAAATGTATGGATTGGATTTTTGTAGTAAATTTATTAACGCACATGACATTTGAATGGTAGTAAATGGCACAGTACTTTAAGTCGCTCAGTAAATAAAATATTTAAAAGTATAGTCGGTAATAATTTTGAATGATTCAAATATAATATTTTTTAAGTTTTTTTTTTTGATAGACGGTGAATCTTGTCTTGATTTTGATTGCATGAATTGTGTTGTTATAAATAAATTTGAAGAGATGTCAATTCAAATCTCGGTGCATAATACATTTTACTGCAGCTGCCGTATTGCATTAAAAATAGATAATTCTCTCGGCAGTATACATGCAGTACACATATATTTCAGGAATAGACTCCCTTTTCAACTGTCTATTAATAATCCGCACAAATGTAACAGTGCCTCAACTTATATTAATACTGTATTCGCAACCAGCTTAGTATTAAAACATGAATATATGATTTCTTATTATAAATGAACCTATTTTAACACAACTATATTGCGAATCAAGGCAAAATCTGAGACTCATATTATGGACAACATTAATTAAGAAATCCATTTTTTGATATTGGATTTCTTAAAAGATGCATTAACCTATTTCTTATACACGTCAATGCTAGTTGTTTTAAGTCTCCGATTCTGGCCTGATTAATGTATAGCCATATTTAAAAAGCTAATTTGTAATAAGTGACTGTAGTGCTAAATATTCTTGCTTCGACATCAAGTCTGGCATTACTATAAATGGCAAATCACTAATATATTTATGTGGAATTATTGCTAATACTCCTTACAGCCGAGAAACAAGAATATTCCTGAAAGGCACCTATAATAGAGAGAAATTTTTCTATTTTGCATGTAGTATAGCACTGCATTAAAAATATATTATGCATGATGATTGGAAGTAACGTGTCTTTAAATTTTTTACTTCTATTTCAATGTGCATTAATTTGTTTATTAAATATTATTATAGTAAATATTGCTTACTTTAAAAAGCTATTGTTTATATTAATGATTATTTCTTTGATTTACATTAAAAGGAGATTACAAAACTATATACCAGGTGTTCTAGTTGTATTTTTATATTGGACTATTTCCATCATCTAATATGTGTATTGAACGTCTTTGGAATATTTAAATAATCATTAATATAAACAATAGCTTTGTTCATTCATTTATATAAACCTTAAGATCTAACTGATAATCTGTTATATTTTTGATCTATTTTGACATTAACTACAGGAAAAAAGAATATAATTAAATGTATACATACTTATTATATAAAATGATTTATGTATGAATAATTGTAAGAGAGAGAAAGAGAGCAATTTCAGAAAATCAAGAATTAAAAACATATGGCTAAAATAAGTAGTTTTCTATTTAAATTGGGTGTGAATGTCAAACTTAAGATTAATATTGTAAACTATTTTGATTAAAAAAGAGAGAAGGATAGATTTTTAAAACTATAACAGAAAGAGTAAAAAAAAATATATTTTCAACTCTTTCCTATCTTTAGAATTAATAATTCTTTATGAAAGGGAGTTTGTTTAAATATTGGGGGGGGGGGGCGTTTTTTGTCATATGACAATTTTTAATCTATATGTTGTATTATGGTATTTTATATAGAAAGACCATTGCATTCGATGACTGGTTTTGACATTTTAAATAAATCCCAAACAGTTATGTACCTTTAAAATTATATTTATCATAATGGTTATAAAAAAATGAGAACATTTACTATATTAATACTATACTTTTGAACCAAGTAGGATGAAAATGGAAATATACATCAATTTAACATTTTCACGCACTGAATGTTAATTAAGAAAATGGTAACGAATATTTTATAACAATGTTGATATCAGTTTTATAAGGTTTTCAGCCAGAAATATCAGATTTGTTTGCAATTGAAAGGAATCCTAAATTTGTTTCTGATATTAGCTGCTAAGTATCAGCGCTAAGTCTGTTGATGGCTGTTATTATAAAGGTGATAATTGTATTTACTAAAAATAAGATATTGGCAGTTGGAAATCATTGCTTATTAAGAGAATCCAATAATATACTACAAAAGATTATTGTTAAGAAAGACAATGACTTTCACAAACTGAGTATTTATATACGTTATAAACTTAGAGCATTGATTCCCAACTTTTTTTTGGCCATGCCCCTAGAAAATATACTGAAAAGAAGTTGTCACAGAAAGAGGGAAATTTAAAAAAACATTAGAAGTAAGAACAATTAGCAGGCCTTCAAGTTCACCGTTAATAACTCATTTCTGAATCATCCCCCCCCCCAATCAAATTGCCCCCCTGTGGGGCATGTGCCCATATTGGGAACCATTGCTTTAGAGTCTGGTTTTGCTAATATGAATGCAGAAACAGGGAGCTTACAAGCATAACTTATACATAACACATCAGCTGCAATCAGTTGAAACATTTTGAAAGTTTTTTCACAAAATACGAATGTTGTTTACAAATATTCTTATCTACTTCTCGGATGATAATGCTTCAAATTCATATAGCCTATGGAACTGTATTGAATTTAGAAACAAGAGGATATCATCCACATCTCTTAGCTTTCTCAGTCATTTGCTTTAACTTTGAACTGTGAATTAAGAGGTTGATATGTTATGAGTGTTTACGCCTTTTTTCTAACTCTTGTTTTCCGCTGAGTGAAAATTAAATTTGATTTTTTAAAAGCATAAACAAACTTATGCTAATAAAAATCACTTCTGCTTCCTTATTTTAAACTTTTTTTCTTGACCTTACGATTTGAGGGCTAAAGACAACTTTTAAAAAGTATAAACAAGTTTATGCTAACAAAAAAAAAAATCACTTTTGCTTTCTTGCTTGGAAATAAGTTTTTGACGCTATGTTCTTTTTCCTTCATCATTGTGAAAACTAACGGTTATAAATTTTAAAACTGTAAACAAACTTACATGAATGAAAATCTTTTCTTATCATTTGGGATTTTTTTTTTTTTGTTGGTGATATTAATCAGCTTTCTAACTCTGCTTTTCAAAAGCTCTAAAATGTCCATCTCACACATGTTCTATGTTAGCTAATGGTGCTGTGATAGCATGTGCCTTTGATCTCAGCTTTAAAGCTTTTTTGTGTGATAATTTTTTTCTCCGATACAACGTTAATCAGTTTTCTAATTTTGATTTTCAGATTTTTGACTAAAATTATTAATAATATTTGAAATACAATTATTCTTATATATATATACTTGGAGTCTAGATGTAATATAGGGAATAGAGTGGCTCACTGAAGGGAGCTTGAAAGTCTGTGTTCAATCGCCTTATATTATGGCTAAAATTATTATATACAGTATATAGCAGAATAATTTAAAATAAACGTACAATAGGTTTTCATTGCTAAAAATAAATTGATAACTTAAACATTATAAAACAACAAAAATATTTGTATTACAACATTCATTTTCAATGTACAAACCTTAATTTCATTAGAAAAAGTGTTTGATGTACGGTTTGTTCTCAGTAAAAGCTTTTCTTGTTTAAACATCGCTGTATACATAAATATAAATAATTACGATATTTTTGTTTTTGAGTATTATATAGAACATAAATTTGATTTTTTTTTCTTGTATTGATAAGCATTTAAAATAAAACGATAATTAATAACAAACAAATGTTAATGTAAGAATGCAGTATTCACCAATTCAATATATATTAATTTACCACTAATATTTATTCTTATCTGAAATTTGTTTATCAGTTTTTGAAATTTAACATTGATATTTTATTAAATAAGAATTGATTCCAAATCAATGTTGCAGCTAAAAATTTAATAATATTTTTAAAATTAACAGTAATAATTGAAAAGATATATAGTCACATTACTTGTAAAACATTCTGAATTTGATCTCTTACATGTACAATAAAAAATAATAAATATAACAGTTATAAATGATCATATACAGTCTTTCAATCTGCAGAAGTACTTTCGGTTAATTCCTTAACCTGCCTCAACTGCAGTTAAATACAAATTTAAATTTTAATGGAAGTTGAGGTAGGATAAGGAATTAACTGAAAGTACTTCTGCGGATTGAAAGACTGTATATAATAGTTTATTACCATTATATTTATTGCTTAAATTTAATGGCAGTTGAGGCAGGTTAAGGAATTAACTGAAAGTACTTCTGCGGATTGAAGACTGTATATAATAGTTTATTACCGTTATATTTATTGCTTAAATTTAACGGCAGTTGAGGCAGGTTAAAGAATTTTGTGGATTGAAAGACTGTATATAATAGTTTATTTCCATTATATTTATTATTTTTATTATTACAATAATTTTTTAATTAATGGACATTTTATTTGTATTTATGTATGCTCTGCTGAAGGCAAAGCTAGCATTCAATGCAACACTGAGCTATTATATAGACTATTGATACACTTAGTTTTTAAATTCTTGATTATAGCATCACGGGCTTAAAATATCATCATAAATTTTAATAGTTTTGATATCAAATGTTGTTATAAAAATAGTATATGAAATCAAATATTTAATTGGTCATATCAGATAAATATGCTAACCACTACAAACAATACTTTTACTTCCGTTTTCTAGGTATTTATTAAATATATTTATAATGATAAAAATCGATTTCTTAAGACTGCATATTACAAGTAATAAATATCAATATATACATATAATATATTAAATATGACCATATACAATTAAAATAAACAAATAAGTGTGCCTATGATATACTTAACACCAATGTCAGTTATAATTGGCTATCACCATCTTTGGTCATCCCCTTGTCTACACATACATAATATTACATAACATTTTCATAACATATAACACAACAACAAAAAAGCATTGGCCAAATACTACATTTAAAATCATATTTATAATTAAAAATGATTTATTTAAGACCATAACAATGGAATTGACCAATATTTCAAAATTCATGTAGATAGTCAAGGTCATGTCTATTGCTAAAGCATTTGTAATTGATCGTTGTTCATTCCTAATTTGAGATGAGAAAGATTTAAATATTGTTTTTAATACAGCTCATTAACCAAATTATTCTCACATTCCTTCACAAGTATATAAAGACTGCAGTGAACGGAATTCAGCAGTCATTTATTTGCCTTCACATTCTGCTTAATCAAAGCTACCATTCTTATATTTAGAACCTGTTGACCATCGTATCAAACATTTTAAGATCAGGGAGCTAAATTAAGTTTTGATGATTATGATTATAGAAATATTGTCAATTTACTCAGTCATTTGAATATTCGACTAACAGCTAATTGGAGTAACAATTCCCATTCCTGCATGATGTCCGCTACTTTGAAACCACATCATTCATTGTCAAAATGTTTCCTGTATTATTAGTTGATGACTCAAATCTTCTTATAAATATGAATATATATGTAATATTTTTTTACTGTTTCCTTTTATTCTAATACTGACTAGTAACCTCATTGTCATTGATTATGCATAATGTTTTGTGTCACATAATTACTTAAGATAAAATTCTTGCAGTAGTATTTATATAATAAAGAACCAATCTAGTAATATTTAATCAATTATATAAACTTGTTAATGTATTCATTACTATCATATTCAGCCATTATTGATCCAGTGCAGTGATAAGGATCTTTCAAATTTAATCCATTTATTCTGAACCCTAGCTTCTCTTTTTCTTAACCCACTAGCAAACTTTCTTATTTCATCCATCCATCTCACTTGTGGTCTCTTTCTGGATCTTTAACAAAAAAATTTTTAGGCTCCAGTTTAAAATACCATAGCGGTAGTGTTCGGTGACATGTACTGTGGCTGCTAGGCAATGCTGCAGCACCACCAAGAAGCCTGCAAGTGATAAATTTATATCCAAAAATGGCTGAAATCGATGGAAAATTAAAATTAAAATGCCTAAGGCAAGACATCAAAAGTGATAGTGCTGCAGCGTCACCTAGCGGCCACAGTACACGTCACTGAACACTACCAAAATAGCTTTTCTGTTCTAACAATATGTTCAGCCCAGCTCAATTTTAGTGTCTTAATTTTTTCAATGATGTCAATGATACCTGTTTGTTCGCTCACTTATGTACTTCATTTTCGATTTCACTTTATTATTCCTAGCATACACCTCTTCATACTTTGTTAAGTTATCTGAAGCCTTTGTATTGCTCATCTATTAGGTATATAAGTCTTAAATCTATTCAAAATTGTCCTTTTCAAATTCATAAGCATATTTCTTTTAATAGCAAGTTGTTTCTGCACTCTAGCCAAGTTTAATTCTGTTTAATTTCATCCACTATGTTTCTATTTATGTTAATAATCTGACTAAGGTATCTGTAATTATTAACATCTTCTAATTTATTATTATAAATCTTTATTTTCTTCTGAGAAAATCCATTGAACATTACTATAGTGTTTTTGACATTTAGTGCTACTTTCTTATTTTCATCTGATAACTGTTGCAACATTTCCCGGAGCTCTGAAGCATTATATGCAAAAACACGCACATTATTGCAAAATCTAAATGATTTTAAAAATGTCCATTTACTTTAACTCTCATAGTTTCCCATTTTAATTTGCAAAATACTTCTTGTCAAAATTACTGTAAAAAGTTTGGAAAAATAGAATCATCGTGACATACACCTTTCACAATATTAATCTTCTTAGTATCAACTATGGTATTTAATCGTTGATGCTACATTTTGATAAATATTGTTTAGACTATGATAATGTTATGGGTTTTATTTTAATGTTCCAAAGCATTAATCACTTTGGAAATGCTTATAAAATCAAATGTCTTTTCATGATCTCCAAATTCAAGGAATATGATATATAGCAATCTTCCAGTCATCTGGTACATGTTTATCATTTAGATGTTTGATATATAATTTTTCCAACAATTTTTTTATTTCTTACCTATTTTTTTTAAAATATCAGTTACAATTACATCATTTCTTAGTGCTTTTCTCTTCTCTTCTTCATAAATTTAATTGAATATCTCACTTCTTCATGTAAAACGCTGGGCAATTCTGAAATGTAATAATATAGAAGATACATTATTTTCTTGTTTTTTATTACCATATAATTCTTGTAGAACTTTCATACATTTTGTGATGTCATTTCTTTTTTTATTAATATTCCCATCTTTGTTTCTTATTGTATACATAACTTTCTTTCTGCTACCAAGATGTTATTTTATACTTTTGAGATTCTTGATTCTCTTCTCTAGCTTTCTTTGCCAATTCAAAATTCCTTTTTCTAACACCATTAACACTTTTTGAATCATTGGATATTCAATTATTTTAATGGATTATTTAAAAAAATTATATTTCTTCTTTTCTTCAAGGATTTTCATGTTTAAGTACAAAACTTATTGGTGAATTGTTGCTTTTTTGTACCAGCTATTTTTCTTTTGGTATTTAATAAAGTATCAATTATCTTTTTATTGATTTCAGTCAAATCTGAACTATTTTCAAAATCTGTTAGTATTTTAAAGTAATTTGCAACTTCTAATTTAAATTTGTTGGAATTTTACTGAAAATTGGAAATATCAACTGATAATATTCTTTTTTCTAAAAAAAAAAAAAAAAAATTTTTTTCGATCTGCCTATTTTGCACTAATCCATATCTTATGCCTCATTAGGTGATGATCATGTCCTGTATTGAATCTATTATGCACATTACAATTTGAAAATGCATATGCTCCATTAGTCAAAATATAATCCAATTCTGTTGTACCTTCATTTGAAAGTTTTTATGCATATTTTCGTTTAGCATTTTTCTCAAAGAAAGAATTTATAATACATACATTTTCTTTTTTCATCTTCTCTCATTTTTTTTATCACTATAACTAAATTTATCCACATCGCTTTCACCTTTCAATCATTTATTAATTCTAATACAGCCAAAACACTTTCATACTCGTTTTTGTTTTAAACACAACACTTTCTTTTTGAATGTTGTAAAATTACTGAAAGCACAATTTGAGTAATCAGATATTGGTCAGCAGGAGAAGTTGTATTTTGACCCGTGTATAACTTCATATGGCACAAATGTCTATTATAGTTGTCTGCACAGATCCATTATTTGAACCCTCACTTTAGCTGGTCTTTAGATCATATTATAGTATTGTATTAAGTCCAGCAAATTTAGTGACTGCTTCTTATACTATTACTTCTCTATGAATCTTATATACAACTTTGAATTTTATTTGGTTCTAGTAATACATACATATATATATGTATAGACCTAATTTTGTATATTTGGTTAAAGTTTTTACTTTTGTTGTCCGGTGTTTTCATTATTATTGAAATGCATTTTAGGATAATAAATTATGAAACCGATTGCAGATAATTATATCTTAAAAAAATGCAATTTATCCACTCTACTTTGAAAACTTTTTAGCATAAACCTTTTATTGTACATATATGCATACACAATCTTATGTTTCAACTGTCCTGCAGTCTTCTTCAGAGTCACTTTTACTTTAATTTTATTAAAATCACTCTTTAAAAATATTACTTACAAATTTATTATTCATGATAATCTTAACTTAAAGGTGATCTTTAAACAGTCTTAAGTAAAAAGATATTTGTATATTGACTGGAACCAATATTAGTAATGATAGTGGTATATGAAAATTATTAATAATTAATGAGAAAAGTTCCAAGAGTTTCGATGGCCTATAAAGGGATCTTGCAATCTAAAATAATGCTCTAAAACTGTCATTATAAATTCAAGATCATTTTTAAAATTCAAATTAATAAAAAATAATGCACAAAACACCAATGTCTCTGCACTACATCAGGATTAGCAATAGAATAAAAGAGGAACTAAAAATTATTCATTTTATAATATAAACATTTGTTGTAACAAAACAAGAAGAAAATTGTAATAAAACTTTATAATTGTATTGAACATAATTATTCAAACTATTTTTATTCTTCTAAAAAAAAATTTTTTTTAATTAAAAGTAAAATTGTATTCTTTTCAAATTTTCCCATGATTAAAAGAATAATAAAAATTGGTACTGTTCTATTAGCCAGTGTCAACTGCTTGATGGCATTGTTGCTATGCAAAAACACAAATATAAGGTTACCACCCTGTTATTTGTGAAATAATAATAATCATGCGGATTAACGTAAATCATTTATTTTCATAATAAATTACAATAATTTATAACAATTTTTTTGCAAATATTATATTATAGTATACGCCAGTGCTGGAAAAACCATCATCCCTTCTCTCCACAAATTTTACAAAGTCTATTATCATTGCTTGAGGGATAACTAACTACATCATGGGGGAAGAAATGATAATTCTTTAATTACTGAACTGTATTTTACTCTCTTTTTGTAATTTTTGGAAAAGAAAATTATTTATTTATTATAATAATTATCTTTGAAGAGAAGATGTGTATGAATATTAATGGCTTACCTATTAATAATGATTAATAATTTCCAATTCGATTGGTTATTGTTTTTTTTTATATTTATTAATTTCTTTGTATAATAAAAATATTACAATTAATTAACATATGAGTATAATTTATTGATTATAATTTCTATACTGTTTTACAACTTAGCAGTAAGAACTGATTCGGTGAGCATATTGGAGGGATGGGGGTGGTGGTGCTTTGATTTTGCTGAATTTAGATTTTTTTAAAAACTTTCTTAATACCTAAATGTAGAGACTAAATAAGAAATAAGGGTGAACATTTTTATTAATTGCATATAAAAACAAACATTATGTTAGAATGCTGATAGTTAATGATAAAACGAAATGGTATGTGTTTGAGCAAAAAAGAGTATAATTGTTTTATTTATATTACAAGCTATAATACACTTATACCACCACTATCATCGTCAACCATTATCAGTTCATTGCAGGATGAAGATGTCTTCAAGTTCAATCCATCTTCTCCAATCCATAGCCTCTCTTCTTCGCATCATCCCTGCACACTTTTTTATTTCATCTAGCCATCTCACGTGTGGTCTGGTCTTTTACAATCTCTTGGAATCCAATTTAAGATGTCAATTGTCCATCTATTATCGTATCTTCCAAGCAATATGTCCAGCCCAATTCATTTCAGTCTTTTAATTCTTTCAACCATGTCAGTAACAGCTGTTTGTATACTTATATATATATATATTTAAATAAGTAAATTTATTTTGTACTTATTTTTGTGATCTTTCTATTTCTCTTTTTTAAGTTATAAATTTTAGAAAGAATAATGTAAAACTTTTAGTAATGTGTTAGACTATCAGTAAATGTTGAATGTGTAGAATATTTTAAACTTTATTTAGACTTTTCACGTACAAACAATTTCTTAGTAGTAACACGTGAATAGAAACACAAATTAATAATTACACATTTCGAGTAGTATTCTCCATTCTTCTTCAGATGTCGCTGGACTAACTGGTGACAATGCTATCATAGGAGTCAAACTTACATTTTTAGCTTCTTGAATATCGAATTTTAAGGCAACACTCTAATGGCCTTTGACAGAATAGCTCAGTTTGTTAGAGTATTGCCTTAAACTAAAGGTGCCAGTTTAACTCCTATACTAATATTGTCACTGGTCAGATCAGCAACACCCGAAGAAGAGTGGAGGATCATACTACTCGAAATGTGTAATTACGATCCTGTGTTGTCTATTTATGTATCACTACTAACAACTTTTCAAACACAAAGTTTTAATGAAGTTTAAAAATTTCTATACATTAAATGTTTAATGATAGATGATGGAAATAGTTCAACATATTGCTGATATACCATCATCACTAATCTTTGGGCAAATAATGTAAAATTGTTTTTGATATTTTATTAAAAATGTTTGAATATAAAAATAAATTGTGTACTTTTTATATTACTATAATTGTTTATAAGCAGTAGGCAAATATTTCAATATTAATACTTGGCAATTCAATATTATATCCAATTTATGCTTTATTCAGTTTTTTTTTTTGCTATGGATTGTGTATTCACTGAGTTCACTTTTAAACTGGCAAATATAAAAATAACAATATTCATGTAATATGTTGTTTTAATTCATGCTTCATTAATTGGGATGTTATTTATTATTTTGACAGTATAGTGTAACAATAACGAATTTAAAATCATTCATTCATTTTGCCTTTTGTTTTAACTTCTATGTAATTTCTTTTGGCAAATCGCCCTTGAAAAGGATCCCCGAAAAGTTAAGATCTTAAGATAAATTTTTTTGAGGTAAAGAAGGCAAATTGGATTAAATGTATTTATTTTAAAAATATTTTGAAAATGTGCCAATATATCAGAATGTTTTTTCATATTAAAACAAAACACATTTCTAGAAATGCAAATTACTGTTTCTATACATTAAAACACAATGGTTGTGAACATTGGAAAAGTTTATTAACTTTTTAACATTTAAGCTAAGTCATTCTGTATATATGTATTTTTTTGTAAATTACTTAAATTTATCTTAAAAAGTCCTGGATTGTCAAGCATCGGGGGTCGAGAGGTCAGCAACAGCAGCTTTACAAGCAATTGTCCCGGGTTAGCAGGTTTGCTTCCCGGCTGATGCAAGACACATGAGAAAAAAAAAAGTGCTGAATTTTTGACCAACATTTATTCTTTACAACAGAAGTATTAATATTAATTAGCCAATTGTATGGTTATTCTAAACCCAGAAAAAAAAAAAAAAAGGTGAAACTACTATAGAAATGAGTTTTGTGGTAACTATAGAAATCAATCTGAGAAATACAAATTTGTCCATGAGCAAAACATGCTGGTCCATTTTTCTGTTTACTTGATATTTTACAATGTCGTCTTAATTTTTTCAGCCAAAAAGTTTTTTTTCTGAAATACTTCAACTGCACGTCTACTTGTAGCTCTCCAATATATTCGATCATCTGCCATATATTCCAAGTTAAAATGATCAGCATTGTGCTTCCTTAGAATGGTTGAGATAATTCTGATAATATACGTGAGGTCTACCTCTCCCGTGAAAACCATGCTCTAATTCACTATTAAGTAACATTTTACGAATCTTGCATTGTTCATTGGTTTACATTTCTAATCCAATAAAGGTGTGATTTTACAATAGTGGACTCTCTTACATCATATCCAGGAAGTTGGAGAATATATTGTTTGGTTTTATGATCTTTGCGTTGTATTTTTAAAATTTTACAGAACATCTTTAAGTTACAACTTGCGCATTACGCAAACAAGTGAAGCTCAATATTAAGAGAATTATCAGGCTGAGCGCTTTCGGGAAGCTTTAGTTCCCATATTCGTAGCCTATCTTGGGAGTGTCGGCTTGAGTTGTGATTTTAAGTGACTGGGTAGAAATTTATGCAAATTTATTCAATGTCTTCATATAATCCACTTTCTAGAGGTGAATGAAACTTTTCTAGTGCCTTGATAATGCACTGGTAGAATGACCAGTTTTTACTTCTATATTAAAAAAGTAGGTAATTAACAACTCTATATACCGCTAACTTAATTTAAGGAATTATTTTCCTGTGATGAAATATTCTATTTTTTGTTTTAAAAGCAACAGTAGCTCATTAGAGTCTGTGTTGTAACTCGACATCTAAATCCAAGTTTGTATTATAAAACTACTATCCATGCTAAAAGTTTCTGAGGATTTTCTTCTGTCAAGAACTTAAGTTTTTTGAACATTCATTAATTTACCAGAGTCTTATGTTGCATTTAAAATATTAAATACATTCTATAAAATTGGTTTCTTTCAATTGGCAAAAACAACACAATCACCGGCATATTGTAAATCCAGAATCTATTAGGAAGAAGTTCTTGCTTTTAATCAGTTCATTTTAAAAATTTCATCCCCAAACCTGTATTGTATCTTGATCCTTGTTCTATTAAATCACCTATAAACAGTTCCAAAGACCACTATCATAAAAATTGAAAATAATGTTGGAAAAAATATGTATCCTTGTTTGATAGCTGTTTTCATTTTAAATATCTGATTTTTCGAATGTTGTAATAATATAAATAAAATAATGAGCATGCTAATCTTTATTGATAAATGCATTTAAAATCTCTATCTAAAAGCATCTCCATCCACAGACCGGTTTCAAGCTATTAGCTGTCCTCAGTGAAACGCTAGATTTGGGGATGGAGATGTTTTTAGATAGAGATTTTAAATGCATTTATTGATAATGCTTGGTTAGAGCTATTAGTACGCTCATTATTTCACAGATGTGATATATGGTGGCTTTTCCTTAAACAAAGTCAAGAATATCTCATCAATTATGCCCAGATAAACCTGTTTCCACTTTATTTTCCATTCCCCACTAAGTTTTCCCATATTCTGCTCCATCCCATTTCCACAACATAATCTTTGTCAACTCTATGGCCTTTATATCTAAATCCCCCATATCTTTTCTGAAACCCAGCATAAAAACCAAGAATTCACTTTCTGTATAATCACTTTTTTCATATTTGTTCTTCCATAACTCTATATAGTAGCACCACTCAGTGCAGTACTCTCAGATCCAAGACTCCTCATTGATGAAAGCCATAAGCTAGAAACTGGTCGGGATAGTGGACGAATAGGCACTAGATAGGGATTTTATGCACAAATCTTCCTGGATCCATTGATTATTCTGGCTTGCACTGAGTGTTGCTGCTGTATGGAGAGTTTTGCCTCTGTGAAAAAGATAATACTGTTTTTATTGTTATAATTAGCTGTGCATGCTTGCAACGTTAACTGTCAGAGTCATAGCGCTCATATTTTGCAACATTGTTTTCTGGGAAATATAAGCATTATGATTTTGACATTCAACGTCAAAAGCATGTGTGACCGTCATCATCGAAAGCATACTCAGCAAATTATAACAATAATAAAAACATTATTTTTCCTTGGTTAAACGTTCAAAATATTTATATATATATAAATTACTACTTGGTTTGTATAGTGAGAAACTTTTTTAGTGATCATCTTTCTAAAAAAAAACTTGTGAGTTGGAATAACTGTACTTGTTTATGAATGTCTGTTAATGATAATGACGGATGCTTTATCCCAGATTGCTTGACAATACGACTGAATTTAATTATACTATTATATTAGTAAATATTCCATTAAGTTTTTAAAATTAATCTTGGCTTATAAATTTATTGCCTTGCAATTAAACAGTAAAATAGGTTTTTACACACATTATTGGGATATTTCTGTTCCTTTTTTAATATATATATATATTATCTTTTTTATATACAGTATATATTTAAATATTTATATTAATAAAGTTTTATTTAAAAGAAACAAAACAAAAATATTGTTGAAACTGCTTTCTGTTTATATATATAGCAATAATAGCATCTTGTTGGCAATAATTATTTATAATTTTTTTAAAGATGTTCATATTTTTTTCTTAAAAAAATTCTGTTTATATGTTCAAATAATTTTAATTTCATTTGATATGAAGGATTTGGAAATAGCATTTTATAAATATATACTCACACACTATACCATATTATTATTGGTAGACCGGTTTTCATTAAAAAATAAGTTTGAAAATAGTATCATTTAAAAAAAGTGTCTTTATGTAATTTAATAATCCCCCCCCCCCCATATGTCATAGCATCGGCAGGAGGCGAACCCTAACCGTCTGCGACCAACTGCTTGTTTGCAAGGCGGCTGCGCTGACCTCTCGGCTAACATTTTTCATTTGTATTTGGAGCATTTTGCAACATATTCATATAAACAAAAAAATAAAAATTTTTTGAGAAAGAAGTAAACCTGCAGTTGTGTTATACAACAATTACAATAAATAATTTGAAATTTGAAGCATTCACTGTAAGCAGTGTGCATCCATATGAAAATAGTTACTGAAAAATTGACATGTATTTTAAATAAAACTAATACGTCATGTGATGTGATAATTATTTTTAGCAGATTTACTGACTTTAATCTTTTTTTGTATTCTTATTGTTTAATTTCTGGTAGTTCACAATATTCTTATTAAATGTAAATATTTTAGACAGTTTGCAGATTTTATTGGTCTATTTTAAATAAATAATACTGTCATACCTGACCCTGCCTTTAGAAGTGGATTATTCCAGATTCCTTGCCTGATTGGCTAGTACCTAGTTGCTATCCAACGGGATTAAAACCTTCACTGAGGTTTGCGCACCAAATCTGCATGTTTCCAGTAAGGTAGGGGATCTGCCTTTAAATAGTCACCCTTTTGGAGACAGGGCAGAGAACAATTACTTCTGTTAACCTGAACAACAGAACGTGCTCTCCATTAAATCTTCTGCCATCAGGCAAAGGTATTTATCTAGTCATTATTGAGACATCCATGCAGTGAGGCAAGTCTACCTACGAACTGGAAACTGCTACATCTGAACTAGAGCCGACTCGAGGCAAGCTAACTACATAGCTGGCAGAGTCTTACCAGAACTCACGGCACAGGATAATCATTAGCTGGAAGTGAGTTCCTTACTCCATACGACTATCTCTGCATTGAAGCATATCAACTGTATTTGTTCATTTGTTTAACTAACGTGTGTATATATTTTGTACTAATAAAGTATACATATTAATTGCTGAATAGTTGTTCATTTTGTATCTGTTGGTTTGGAAACGAACCTGCAAGCCTAATCAAACACAACAAATACAAAAAACTCTATCAGATAATGAAAATTATTCTTCACTTATAAATCGTGATAAACAGAGCAGCCAAAAATTCAAAAAATATTAATCACAACTAACAATTTGCCAAGTGCTTTCATTACAGTATACCAGAATCATGGCGACATATTGAAACTGAATGGTTAATATTCCAGTGCATGCTCAGTGGAACACTAGTGTTATGCTGATTGAACTTTATTTAAATATTCCATATACATTCAACTGTTAGTAATAGCACACAGGTTGGTATATGCACGTTTCGAGAGGTATTCTTCCCATCTCTTCAGGTGTTGCTAGCCTGACCAGGGATAGTACTAGCGTGGAAATAGAACCTGGATCCTTATGTTCTTGAGTATTGAATTTTAATATAACTCTAACCTATTTGGCAGGATGGCACAGTTAGATAGAGCATTACTTTAAAATTCAATACTCAAGAATCTAAGGGTCCAGGTTCGATTCCCTTGCAAGTGCTGTCACTAGTCAGGCCAGGAGAATAATACCTTTCAAAACAATGTGTGTATACTAGCCTGTGTGCTATTACTAACAGTTGAATGTATTGGAAATATTTAAATAAAATAAAATTTTTAAAAAGACATTCTATACTCCTATTGATGATGGAAATAGTCCAATATATAAATACAATCTCTCCATACTTGTTTGAGTGGTCTAAAAAATGTTGGGACTTTTAATTTTTGCAAATGAAATTTAAATATGTATTTTTTCTAGAGGCACAATAAAAATGTTTTAAATTAATTTGTTATTGGAAAAAGTTGCTTAGGGAATTGAATTGCTCTCACACTACTCAAGCAAAATATCACTTACTGAATTTGATTTACTCAAAAATTGTGTGTTTCCATGTTAGCCGATACTAGTACATGTCAATAAAACAGGCAAAACTCTCTATACATATTGCCACTCAGTGCAAGTTTAAGAAATAGTGATCGATGTTTATTAATACATGTTAAGTGGGGATATACGTGTGGTAAGATTTTTTTTAAAAAATTCCTGTATAGATATACCTAACAGTTGAAGTTAAGATGAGATATAGTATCTTAATAAAAAAAAAGTTTAAGAACTATTAATGAGTTGAGAAAATTAAGTAAAAATTAATTCTATTGATGACCAGATAAAGTCTTTCCAATACCCAATGCAACTCATCTTTAAATGTCAGTCCATTACAAATTAGATGGAATTCTACAAGATTTAGTTTGGTCATAAATTTAAATGTTTTTTTTTAATATGAAAGATAATATAATGAGCATGTTAATAGCTGTAAGCAAGCTTTTCCAATAAATGCCACAAGAGAGAGCATTTAAAATTGCTATCTAGAATTATGCCTATCCCCAAACCGGTTTTAAGCTAATGGCTCTTGCTGTGAGGCACTAGGATATTCAGACACTAGATCTGAAATACCAATTTAAGCACAGTATAACTATTGGCTAGAAAATCTGAAATTTTCAGACATCTGTATGTCTTCAAATCTAGCTCTCTTAAATAGCTATATGGGTCTGAATAATTTTCAGCTGTGTCATATATTAATAGCCTTAGCAATATAACATTGCCAAAGCTTTAAAAAGCAAACTATAATAGTAAAAAAAATCAAGCCATATATTGCGTGACTTAACTTAGTCATTAGCTCGAAACTGGTTTGGGAATAGGATTAATTCTAGATAGAGATTTTAAATGCTTCTCTTGTGGCATTTATCAGAAAAGCTTGTTTAGCGCTATTAACATGCTCATTATATTATTTTATAATATAAACTTATTAAGTTAAGTCACGTGATGTATGACTTGATTTTTTTTTACTGAAATATGCATGTTATTTCCATACTAATCAGATTTATTTTTAAACTTAATTGGTATGAAATTTTATCTTGTATTACAACGGTTGTTACTGATAATAATCAGCTGTTTGATTATTTTACAAGATCTTTGTTATATTGTAATAGCTAGCACATTTTTATTAAAACCAATCTTTTTAAAAAATTTTTGTTTACCATCTATAAAAGCATAATAACTTGAATTACACGTAATTGGAATGTTTGCAAACTAAAAAAGAGTAAAATGCTTATCATGTTCAGTTTTTGACATTTCAAATACAATCACAATAAAAACCTCTGATTTTTTTTAATCAGGGGTTCTTGGAAGTTATATCAGTTCAGAAGGGAAATAAAGGTTCTTGATTAGAATGGATTGGATTATTAATGAACTTGCTTTCAAATCAATTAAGAAAATTCTTTAACAATATAATATTTTTTTTTAGTATTATGTTTGTTATTTTGTAAATAATTATGCAAATTAAAATATAATAGTATTCTTACTTTTTTCTTTCACGATCTTTCAGTTTCTGCATAAACTCAAGCCAATCCTTTTTATATAGGTGTAACTCGATGTTAAATAACGAGCGTGCCAATAACTCCTAACAAGCTTTTCAGAACATCCCTATCCTCAGACCAGTTTCTAGCTCTGGCTTTCATCAATGAGGCATTAGGATATTCAAACATCAAACTTAAAATACCAGGTCAAGCCCAGCACTTTATTTAATCATTAACTATTAAGTAGAAAATCTGAAAATTTCAAAGATCGATATGTCTTCAAATCCAGCTATCTAACTTAAATTGCCATATGGGACTGAACAAAGTTCAGACACAACATATAGTAATAACTTTAGCAATATAAAATTACCAAAGCCTTAATAGCAATAATAATAAATGCAAGGAAATTAAGTCATATACCAAGTGACTTAATTTAAAAACTTGTATTACAAATGTTATATAATGAACCTGCCAATAGCTCTTAACAAGCTTTTCAAAGCATCTCTATCCCCAGACCAGTTTCTAGATCTAGCGTTCATCACCGAGGCACAAGGATATTTAAGCATTAGATTTAAAACACCAGGTCAAAAACAGCACTGTTTAACTATTAATCTGAAAATCTTAAATTTTCAGACATTCATATATCTTCAAATCCAGCTATCTAACTTAAATAGCCATATTTAATAATTGCAATTATTGCAAGTATAACTTAAAAATTTTTGGTCTATTTTAATGTCTCTCCTTTGTTGTTTGTTTTTAGTTTGATTTTCAGGCAAAAAGTCTCAATTTGGGGAACTGAGGTGGTATATTTTTTAACTGAATTTTTAGCTTTAATTTTACTATCTTACTTATAATATATAGGATATATAAACCCAGATTTTCACATGACCCATTAATCTCCACTCTATCTCATAACACTGATACACTTGAACACATATGTCGGTAAGATAAATAATCACCAATATCCATATTTCATGCTAAAATAGCAATTATCAGTTGGTCCAGATTATCATCTCTACACATATACACAATAAGTGCTGAGATATAGCCAATCTTCATCCTTTAATGGGCAAGCTTCAATCCACTCCACACTCCAATTCTTCAACCGTTCATCCAATTGAAAATCTGATGATGGAACGCTCAAAGGCCCCGAGGCTGAGATTCTCGTCACACCCATATCTTATTTATATTGTTGTTATAGTATTTATAATTGTTGACCTTTACAAAGTTCAATTTCATTCATTTAAGCATGTAGTTAAAAAAGAATCGTGCTTACATTTATTGATTATTAACCTAATCTTAGTAGCATAATTTTTTCTTCTAAATTTGTCATCATATCTTAGGAGTAATAATCATTTGTTGTGACGAAAATATCGCGTCTGTTTCCATAGCAACTATTTTGAGATCCAACAATAGTAGATGTAGTATTAATTTCCTATGCTTTAGAAGTGATTATTGCGTAAACCATATGAACATAAATTATCTTTTTATGATACAAACACAGCTAAAAGGGTGTGCAATTATGTTTTTATTAATAATAAAAGTTGCTGAAAATTGTTATATATATATATGTATTTTCAGTTCAAATTTTTTAAAAACTGTAAATCATCTTTTATATAAATATGTTTATATATAAGATAATTATCATATTTTCAAATTTTTGTTACTTTGTCCAAATTCTAGTTTACGTAAACTATTGGCTGTTGTTGCTTTTGTTATGGATGATTTATTGCTGTTTTTCGTAGTTTATCAGCCTAAGGACATTACGTGGAAGCCAAAAGTAATTGTTTAACTGAGAACTGCAGGTATCAGATATTGTTTTCTTTCTTAAAATCATTTTTATAGAAAAACAAAATAGTTTATGTACGTAAACTTTTCTATTTCTTGAACATAAATAGTTGACAAAATGTTTGTTCTGTAATTGTTTTTATGATTCTTATTACTCTGACATTAAAAAAATGTTGATTAGTAGTAATTCTTTAATTTGCCATAAGAACATGCGGGCACCATTGAATGCCCTCCCCCCCCCCCCGTGTGGCTACAGTTTTTTTTTAACCATAAGTATAGATTTTACTATAAAGACAACTCTGTGATTAATTTTTTTAGTCCTTTATATATATAACACATTAGAGGGCTAAGAATATTTCAGTATGTTGTAATTTTAAATACACAAGTGAATTCAGGTTTGGTAAAACAGCTTTCAAATAGCCTACTGCAGGTTGAACACATCTCCATTATTCTTTTTACTAGAAATAGTGGAGAAAATAGGCCGGGTGGTTAAGATGTATGTTTTTTTGCTTCTGTTTTATACTCTAACAATGGCTGAATATCGATTTACTGAGTAATAGTTGGATGGTTAAGTTTGAATGTGGGCCAACTAGAAAAATTCTAATCCTGTTTGAACTCACTCAGGTCATGGTCATGGAAACGATGTTTTAACCACGAGCTACATGGTTTTTCATTTTAAAAGCTGTATATATGAAATTCTAAAATAATACAAACTAATTGGCAAGAAATGCTAAAAATTTTGCTGTATTGTTGAAGTTTTATTTTTTAGTCATGAAACTATTCGTCTAAACAGTAACACTAGTCTTTCAACTTAAATATTTAGTAGACATTACACACTGTGATGTTTTTTGTTTTTTTTTGACAGTTGTGACAGTAGTAAAGTATTGTGGTGTTAACTCATTGTAACATTTTATTTCATATATTTTTATGTGCCCAGAGAATTTATAGCCATTTATATATGTGTGTGTTAGCCCTTTATATATACATTATCCATATTTTTACGAGTGTGATTACATAATATTATAAATTCCTATATATTTTTTTTATATTGTGACTGAGTGCTTAAGTAATAATAATTCTTATATTAAAAATTAATATTGACTTGAGATTTTTTTTGTTTTAATTTAATGTCAGTTGTTAAAAAATAATTAAGTTAAATAAATCATCGCAAGTCTTCAAGGAAATAGCAGAGGAAATGTTTTATTGATTACAAACAAAATTATCATTTTTTGAAATGAGGGAAATCTGAATTTGTCAAGTTATTTTTAATTATAATGTAGTGGAAAATTTCTTGCACTTTTGGAATCAGATTATTTGATTTTATTTTTAATATACTGTATATATAACGAATTTAGTTTTTTTTTTTTTAAGTGTCATAGCATCGGCCGGGATGCGAACCCGCAACCCGGCAACTGCCTGCAAGTGCAAGGCAGTCGCGCTGACCTCTCGACCACCAATGCAAGACATAATAACGAACTTAGTTATGTAGAAAAGTATGAATATATAAGCTCAATAAGAAAATGAAATTTGTTAAAAATAACTGAACAATATTTTATAAAAAAAAATATTTGATGCTCATATTATTGATGTTGGGAAAAATGAAATTTGGTAATAATTTCAACCCATGTGCTACTATTTTTTAAGTGTGGAATCTCTAAAGTGAGTTTTACAATTTGATGGTGAAAACAAAGTATATATATTTTCTCATATTTTTAAAATAATGTATATATTACTGTAAATTCTAGAAATGATCCAGAAAATATAGCCAATGATGGGAATTTAACAGACCACATAAAATAGATTGTGAATAACATGGACTATATGAAGACATTGAATAAATTTGCACAAATTACGTCCCAGTCGTTTAAAATCACAACTCAAGCCAACACTCCCAAGATAGGTTATGAATATGGGAACTAAAGCTTCCCAAAAGCACTCAACCTGATAATTCTCTTAATATTGAGCTTCACTTGTTGCTTAATGCGCAAGGTGTAAATTAACTAAACTAGAAGATGGGATCATTATTCCTGTTATAACTCAATTGATGCAACATTGCTATTAGTCACATGATATAGCATATATGAAATACCTGCATACCTAAAATGTAGGAACTCACTCTATATAATAGTACCACCTAGCACAAATTACTATTTTAATAGCTTGTGTAAGGAAAAGAAATGGTGGCCGTGATATTTAAAATGTGTGACATTTTTTGCATAACCCTATTAATTCAATGATATTTTAATGAGTTATTTGCAGAAGTCATTTGATAAGGTTTTATACATGCTTGATACCATCAGTAGGAACAGTCATTTCCAAACAAATATGGCTATTCCAAATCCAGATTTATTTTGGATGTTAATATATATATGCTCAAGGCTAAATGGGTTTATAAGAAACTATTAGAAACCAGTCAACACTTAGACAATTCCAATATCAATAACAACAGTCCAAACCGTTGTCAACCTCCTTTTAACCCCTATTCCACCTTTACTGTTAAAAGGAGGTTGCCTTGGCAACTGCTTGAGAATGTTGATTGTTATTGATTTTGAGATTGTCTAAGTGTTGACTGGTTTCTAATGGTATATGTCAATGTGATATTCTATAAAGTAAAATTGTTAAATGGTATTCTTCCAATGAGATCAAATCATCTTGATATATTTATAAGAAATTTCATTACTTTTGGAGCTTATCATTATACTTTAAAAGTTTCGTGTAATTCTAGATATTTCATCGGGAGTAACAGCCTTTCTATTTTTAAATTACAAAGAACCATTTTAATTTCACCATGTCGTATCTCTTTGTCTAAATCTAAATGAATGGATATGATTGATATGTTATTAAAAGCTGGCGTCTCAATTCTTGTAACATTATTCAAAAGTTGACCAAATTTCTCTCTCCTCTTATGGGAAATATCATATAAAGGAATATCATCTATGACTATAATAGGACTGTGATGTTATCTTTCGGATCCATTTGCTACTTTCAATATAATAAAGATCTAAAGTGATTATGGCTAGGGAATTTTTGTTCTCTAACTATTCTTTCTTATGCATTGCCAAATGTATATCATAATACTAAATCATCCATGCACTTTACTACTATTACACAATACCTTATTTACCATCCTCTTTTGAATTTGAATTTAGCAGTTGAAGTTAGGAGATATAAAAGTTCTGAAGAAGATTGCTGGGCAATCGAAACTGTAAACTGTAAAAGATACTGGTAAATAAAGGATTGTGTAACAGTAGTAAAGTGCATGAATGATTTAGTGTTATATGAATTTTTTGTTCTCTTTTGCAATTTTATTTTACTACTTTTCTCAAAGACTGTCAGTTGTGCTTGAACGGTAAGGAAATCAAACATCCCATTTAAGATTACCATATATAGGAATGACATGCCATTCATCGAAGACAAATGAGGCAATGTTATAGCCGCATTATTCACATTCACACAAAATAATGCCCATTATATAAGGTTATTTTTTCACAATGTAAAAAGCACTTCTTGTCATCATTAAAGCTTTATGTAAAGGTCACAAGAAGAGATATCAGATCTATTTTTTCCAAATTTTGGTTTACCATTTGAATAGAAAAGGTATATTATTTATATTACTTATCAAATAGCTCTACAGTCGCTTATAACTTCACCGTTAAGTCATTGTTGTATAACTGCAACTGTTTCTGTGACATTTGCTGTTGTCTTCCCACAGCCATTTGTTGTTACACAGCCATTCTTGTATTCTGATACACACCAGTTGTTCCAAGCCGCTTTACAATTGTACCTTTGAAACAGCATTGGTAGCAAGAGCTTTTAGAAATTTGATTTTTAGAATGCTGCAGTAACACTGAAAAACATTTATAAGATATCTTATGATTATAGAAAACATGTATTAGAAAAATGAACTACCTGATATTAAAAGAACACAATGATTAAACAGGTGTGTAATAGCAGACCATACATGCACCAATAAATATATGCTTGGTAAGACACATGAATATTAAACAGAAAAAAAATTAAAGAAGCTGCTCAGATGACATTTGCAAATAACTCCATAAATTAACCGAATTTTATAATCCATAATATTTGAAAACATCATTAAACTTGTCCTTAAAAAGAAAAAATGAAGAAAGCAGATGGTGCCTCTAGATCAAGAGTTTCCCTTTACCAAATCTTTTAAAACTGTTGACCCTCTAGTTATTTAGTTTACTTACTCAAATTAATAAATTTATACAGTACTCGATATTAAATATCTCACTAGATATCAATCTTTTCATTTTAATCACTTGTAATTAATGATCGAAAAAGATAATGTGGCATTATCTTGTGCAATATTTAATATCGAAACCCGGCACTAACGAAAATTAAAGGAAAAAGATACTAGCAGTGGTTTTTTGTAAATTTTTGACATTTATGAAATAAATATGTAAATTCAAAATAGGTACAAATCTTGACATCACTTTATTAAACATAAAAATGGAGTGAAAAAAATCAACATGTTCAGACAGAATTAAACATCAATGAAATTACAACAACGATTTAATCCAAATTATAAAAATAAGAATAAAAAAAAATAAATTAGCTTGGAAAACTGAATTTAATGAAATGGGTGCACCTGGTGATCCGTCAACCATTTATCTATGTCTGGTTTTAAATTAATAAGTTGCATTCTCAAATCTCCACATTCAGTGATATGCAATCAATGTCTTTTCTGAAGCAGGTTTAAAAGTCTAAGCTGTTTTGTCTGCATTTCTTTTTTGGTTCAGTCATTATTATTGTAAGAAATAAAAGCTTTTATTAACAAACAGTTTCGACAGCCCATGATTAAAAAAAACCAAGAATGTATTTATTTATTTGAAACAGAAGATTTTTGTTCAGACTCAAATAAATAAACTCTGTCCTCTGATTCTCCTTTTTCAAAGTTCAGATCACAAATAAGTACGTCACATCAAATGAAACAATTTATGGTGTTTTATGAAAGCTTGACCGATGCTGCTAATATCGTCTCATCCCACCATGAGCGAGTGCAGACATGCAATGGTTTTTCATGTCCGTATTTGCTTTGATACATTCGATATGACGTGTGACACTTTTAATGATACATTTGACCTTTTCATTCGCAAGTTTGGTATGTAATGTGTTTTTATCAATAAAAGTGTTTTTTTTTAAATAACAAACAAATAGCAGTAGTAAGGGGTCTATTTTGCTGTCATCGACCTCCAAATTTTTTTAATTGAAACTATCGACCTAATTTTATAATCCATAATATTTGAAAATGTCATTAAACTTGTCCTTAAAAAGAAAAAATGGATTAAGTAGGTGGAGCCTCTAGATAAATATATATATATTTACTCACTGTTACTTTTTCCAGAATAACTTAGCTGGTTAGAGCAGTACTTGTAAATTCAATATTCACAGATCTAAAAGTCACTCTTTTGCCGATTCTCCTTCAATTTAGAGTCAGACATAGCTCATTTTATTGACTTTTTCCACAAACAGGCAATGTTCTTTTATAAATTCACAATTTTTCTTCAAATAACCTGATTTGCTACAGCCGCAATGCATCCAGGTATTGGCTGTATTTTTGCGGTTTGAATTTTTAGCTTTCACTTTATTTATAGTCATTGGGGTTTTCTTCACATCTGTACTATTTTGGAATTCTACAGCATTTTCTTGCAATGCTTCATATACTAGGCATTTTTTTTATCGTGTTTATACGTTAGATCAGTTTTATTCAGCAAGACTTGTCTGAGCTTAGTATCACACATTTTTCCATAATTGGTCAAGCAATATGTCATCCAGCTTGGCGTTTAAATCCCATCCTTTAGCTAGTGTTCATAATCCCATGTTGCAATCTTAGATTTTTTCGTGTGGTGCCGGGCTTTTGTTTCTTAAATCTGAGACATGCCATCAGTTTTGATATTGCAGGTTTAAAATAAATACATAATTTTTATTTTAATTCCTGATAAAATACTTCAGGAGTTTTCATTTCATAACATCAATTCGCTACTTGCATTATCTTTTCCCCAGACATCCACGTTAACATCGCTACTTTTGTATTACAATATTGTTGATGACAATGTATCTTTCTACTTGTTCCATATAGTTTGGCAACCCACTATCATTGTTAATTTCAAATTCACTAATGGAGTTATTTTGCAGTACCATTCTTCTTCTTTACCAATTGGCTGTAGCATTTTATTAATATACACAAATTTATGAAATATATGGATACACTATTTTGCTATGCCTAGACATCTTTCTTTTCACCATTATTCAGGTTTTTTGAATTATCAATTATCCCAGTCTGCTATATATTCATATCCTCGATAATACTAGTTGAATATACATTGGTAAAAATTAATATAGTAAAACGCTGAAAATTTAAACTCAACATTAACTCAAGTCAAAACAAATAAGGTATTAGTAGAAGGCATTTAATACATTGACTAATCTTCTTAGCAATAAATAAGACAATCTCCGTGCACAGTCTTATTCTTCTTAAGATATGACTTAAGCTTCTTCACATGTACACTTAGTATACATTATGAGTAGTAGTGTGTGCTTGCTTTTCTGTTTCTACACATAGAACGGACAGATTTCTGTAGTTTTATATCACACCTATAATCTGCATAAATTAGCTTACATTAGCTTAAAAAGAATTTAAATGCATGCTTGCATATATAAATTTTCTAGAATGTTTACAATTTTGGAGAAATTTATTCGTTTCCTGTTTGACTAAAATTACAACAAATATATGAATTTTATTTACAAAACTAATAAAACATACATATATGTGCGCACACACAGTGCTGCAGTTAGTAGGACAGTACTATCATTTGTTAATGATGGTCACTTTAGTATTCTCTTTGATGAAAGGCATTTTCTACGTAATAATGATATTTTGAATAGTCAGAGAAAGCCGTTTCAGGATTTTTTGAATAATAATAACAAGAATTCTGATTGGCTGCTTTTAATGGTACATTTGCTTTACTGACTTATATAGATTTGGATAAAATTAAAAAACAAACACTAATTCCTAATGGAATATTTGGAGCAGTTTGAAAATATGTTTGTGTATATTAGCTTTAAAACTAGTGGATTTTTTTTGTAAGAATATATCAACTGATAATATTATACCACCTAGTCTTAAAAGTATTGCTATTGTTCTAATTTTAAAAAATAAAGGGACTAGAAAACTGTAGTAATTATTTTAATTTTTTTTTTTTTCTACAGTACAGGCTTTTTTATATATACCTGCACCCAATATGTAATATATAGTGTTTGAATTCAGACTTTTACATGTCCCTCAACTATCCATGCTATCTGACCCTCAACTATCCATGTTGTCTCATACTGCTGACACCCTTAATCACACGCATGAGATAGCATGGATAGTTAAGGGTCGTGTGAAAATCTGAGTTCAAACCCCCTATATATTGCAGTAATTATTGTGAAATATCATTGTTATCCACCATACTAGAAATGTCTTTAAGGATTTTATTGAATAGGTTGTCCACATTATAGATGAAAATTAAATTAAATGAAAATTGTAGACTGGAGATGCAGAATAGTTTTAGGGAATCAAAGAACCCTATAGATCTGTTTTTTTTTGCCAGGAAAAAAAACAAGAAAAGCATAACAAATATGTGATGCATCATCATCATCATCAACCATTATCAATCCACTGCAGGATGAAAGTCTCTCCAAGTTCACTCCATCTCCGCCGATCTTTAGCTTTTTTTCTCCGCATAACCCCTGCACCCTTTCTTATTTCATCCATCCATCTAATATGTGGTCTCTTTCTGGGTCTTTTACAATCTCTTGGAATCCAGTTTAAGATTTCAGTTGTCCATCTATTATCATCTCTTCTAGCAATATGTCCAGCCCAACTCCACTTCAGTCTTTTAATTTTTTCAATGAGGTCAGTAACACCTGTTTGTTCTCTTACCCATATATTGCATTTTCGATCTCTTCTTGTTACTCCCAACATGCATCTCTCCATACTTCTTTGAGTGGTCTGAAGTTTTAATCCTTTAAAAAATGCATTTGATTCAGCCATTTAATAAAAAAGTTGTGATAATGTTTTAAAAATATCTGGTTGTCCATAGAAGGTTATCCATATTTTGCAATTAGTATGTGATCATGTGAGAGAAAGAATTATTATTGGAGCTGGAAAATCTGATGAGTATAAAATGAAATTTGATGGTAAACAGGGATATATACTAGTGTTTTCCTGAAGGTTTGTGATGATGGTGTTTTAGTTGTATTTATATGTTAGACTATGAGTATTGAATGTCTTTAGAAAAATTTAACTTTATTTTAAATATTCCAAATACATTCAACTGTTAGTAATAACAACTGTTAGTAATAGCATATAGCTTAGTATAGCTTCATTTTTTCCCTCCATTTTTATGGCTGTGATTCTTTGAAATAGTTTACTGGTGATTTCATGAAGTAGGCATCAAGATGTAACATAGGTTTGATGTTCGATTTTAAATTTGAGTCAGAAAAACAATAATATTTTTTTTTTCTCTTTTTACCTTTATGTTGTTTTTGCTAGTTTTTTCAAAATATTCTCTAAGTTTCAACTTCAACTCACAGAATTTTTTTTTTTCTCTCGTGCCATATCATCAGCCGGGAAGCTAACCCGCGACAACTGCTTGTAAAGCAGCTGTCGCTGACCTCTCAACCACCAATGCACAGAATTTGGTATAACAATTATCACTAAAGGAAAAAAGTTAGTAAGTGATGGAAGAAAAATATTATTGAACAACTTTTGGGAAATTTATATTGTTAAAAGGAAGTTGTCTTGACAACAGGTTGAGATTGTTGATTGTTACTGATATTGGGATTGTCTACGTGTTGACTGATTTTAATGATTACTTATAAACCTATTTAGTCTTGAACATTATTGCTTATTATTCAAGTAATACTTTGGGAGTAATTTGAAAATTATAATTGCAGTTTGTAATATTATAATTGACTAATTATTAGTCTGCATTCAGAACAGATTATATTTACTTCCTTAAGGAAGTTTATTTAAACTTTTGTATCAATAATTTCAATCTCTAGGATCAAGTTGTAATCTTTAATGTCTATATAAATATATTGGACCATTAATAAAGGTGGGATTCCATCTTTATTGTTAAAAGGAAGTTGCTTTGACAACAGGTTGAGTTGTTGATTGTTATTGATATTAGGATTGTCTATGTGTTGACTGATTTGCAGCTTTTTAAGTAAGCAATTGATTTTAGATACTGACATAATTATTTAAATGCATTGATCCTGTCATCAACAATGATCAAGTGTTAACAGGTAGTTGGATTTATAATATAAAGCTTGTGGCTAATCTAAAAATAATTTATAATATAAAAATTGGGGAATTATATTGAAAGTAATATATTCATATAAACAATGAGGATTGCCAATTCCTCAGCAAGCTTTGTGATAAATGCTTAGCCAGAGCCTGCATTTAAAATATCTCTGTCAGGAACCCCCCCTCCAAACCCCTGACCATGGTTTCATGCTTTGGCACTCCTCAGAGAGGTGCCAGGGTAGGTTCAGACCCGCTCTGGCTAAGCATTTATCACAAAGCTTGTTGAGGAATTGGCAATCCTCATTGTTTATAACTTTCAAGCTAAAGAGAATAGGGTCATGTGATATATGACTCTTATTTTGACTAATATATTCATATATTTCAGTTTGTCATGATTTTAAAAATATGTAATATATTTAGATTAAAAAAATTCATTTGATTTAATAGAGTGTTGAACGTTTATGAAATTCTTTTCTATAACAGTTTGTTGAGCATTTAATTTTTCGAATAATTCTTTGGATATTTTAGAAATTATATTTTATCTTATACTTGTATATATATTTATTTTATTTTAACTTACATATCCAAAGTAATATAGGTGATTTGAACACAGACTTTCATGGTCCCTTCACCTGTCCACTCTATCTCATATAACCAATACACATGATCACACACGTGAAAGAGAGAAATGAGCTCCAATATATGTATTTCATGCTGAACCAGCACTCATCAGTTGGTCCAGATCATTATCTCCCATACAGATATATAATCAGTGCTCAGTTTATATTAAGATAGCAAATCTTCAAACTTTAATGGACACCGAGCACTGATTATATATATGTATGGGAGATGACCATCTGGATCAAGTAATGAGTGCTGGTTCAGCACGAAAGACCTTTATTGGAGATCATCTCTTCCACATGTGTGTGATCATGTGTATTGGATATATCAGATAGAATGGATAGCTGAAGGGAACTTGAAAGTCTGTGTTCAAATCACCTATATTACATTTAAACTTCAAGCACATGAATTATGCTTGTAGTTGAAAATTATATCCAAGGTAACAAACATGAGATTTGAACGGGTATAGAATTATTGCCTTCCAAGTTTAATAAATCACAAATACTTAGAGCAAATAAAGTACAGTACTTTCCTCCTTCCCTCCCAGATATGAATTATCCGTTTTTTCTCTCTAATTTACCCTCCCCCCCTTTGTTAAAGTACATATTATTATAATCAACATAATATGTTTCATTATTATTTTTTTAATCAAAAATAAGCTAGAAATAAATAGCATAAAAATTTTATTTGTCAAGCATTGGTTTGGTGGTCGAGAGGTCAGCGACAGCTGCTTTACAAGTAGTTGTCCCGGGATAGCGGATTCGCTTCCCGGCTGATGCTATGACACATGGGGAAAAAAAATTATTTGTGTTAATCTGTACTTGTTTAACTAAGGCTCTCCATATTGTAAACACCTAAGATAAAAAACGCAATACAAGCAACAAGAAAAACAAAATGAAACTATTACTAAAAAAGGAAGACATGATATGAAATGTTTAGGCAAGTTTTACAAAGACTTCTGTAGTAGTAAAAACAATTACAATTGCTATATGTCAATTGTCAAGTGTTTTAAATAAAGAGAAGATGTATGCAATTATATCTGTGAGAAGGAGAATGCTTCAAGAAGTAAATAAATTATTATTGATATTTTAAAAGAAATAGGTGAAGAAATGGACACCTTGTTGGCAAAACTATATCATATAGGTAAATGATAAAGCTGTATTGTGATTGGAAGAATGTGGTAGTAATACTGAGAAGATGATGATGACCTTAGAAATTATACACTCTTCATCTTCTATCAGTAAATAGAATTAAAAATGGTTTTGGCACAGTGGATCACATCCAAGAATTCAGAGAAGTTATAGAAAGGTTCACTGAAAAAGAATTGCCATTCTATTTTGGATTTGTAGATTATGAAAAAAGTCTTCAGAAATTAAAGCTTTGGATCATCAAGATATAGATCCAGGATATAATCCAAGCATTCAGAGAAGTTATAGAAAGGTCCAATGAAAAAGAATTTCTATTATACTTTGGATTTGTAGATTATGAAAAGATCGTCTACGGAGATTAAAGCTTTGGATCATCAAGATGTAGATCCAGGATATAATCAAAGAATTCAGAGAGGTTATAGAAAGAAATGAAAAAGAATTGCCATTGTACTTTGAATTTGAAGATTATGAAAAGATAGTCTATAGAGATTAAAGCTTTGGATCATCAAAATATAGATCCAGGATATTATATTTTGAAGCATATGTATCAAAATTCAACAGAAATGATTCGATTATATGACAGCATTAAGAATATTAACATTAGACAATAGAGTGATTTTTATATATCATAACTTTTTTAATCTGTTTTATACAAAATATTTTGATAGAAACCTAACAGAATAAAAAGATATTATTTAAGCCATCTGGATTTTGCAGATGATGTGGTTGTTTTTGCAAATAATGGTTTCTAGCTTCAGAAAATGTTACAAAACTTATCAAATGAAATATAAAAAAAGGATTAAAAATAATTATTACAAAAAAGTAATGTTGTGTGGAGAAGAGGGGCTATGGATGGGGGAAACAGTGAAATTTAAAGATATCTTTATTCTACAATAGGTTGAGAATGGTTGAAAATGGAGGTAACACTACTTGTCAATTTTGTTAGTATTGGTTATCTAATTGTTAAAAGAAAGTACTAGAATTAATTCGACTTCATTTTCTACATTTTTTTTAATTGTAAAGAGAATGGAGAGAAGGAGAACAAATGGCTGATTAAATAAATGAAATTGGATTCCAAAAAAATGAATTTAACACGATTTCTGCAGGCTATGAATCAGTTTATTCAGGATAAATATCCTTTCTGTTAGATCATTTGCGCTCAGTAAATACATTTATTCTGGGTAAATATCCATTCTGCCGGATCATATAACGCTCATCTTTTATTAAATTGTGATATTTAATTATCTCATAATAAATGTACTTTTACAATTTTTAATAACAATTTTATCAAATTGCTTAAGAATTTTAAAAATTCGTTATTATTATAATCTAACAAATTATATTCCTCTTGAATTCCAATTTATAAATTCTTAATATAATTGTCTATACATTTTATTTTATGAATCATTATCATTTTTAGGATTTATTCCTATAAATATAAACAAATCTAGTTTCAACAATAATTTATTATTTCTAATGTATACAGTGATGTCAACCCAGACATACAAGGTTTACATTGTTGTTCTATATTTATAATTTATAACATGTTCACAAAAATTCATAATTCACTCAAATTTATACATTTTTTAAAATCAAGGTTTGTTCTCTTATCTGCCTGCAGCGCCATCTCTTAATGAATGCATATGTTATGTAGCAATATAGTTTAGCTGTTCACCACAAAAAAATTTAAACTACAAGCATGTCTAAATCAAGAGTTATGACATAAAATGTAACTTGTCTTTGATACCTTCATAAATTATTTTCAAATGCTCTTCTTGCCATCACAAAATCTTGCAATTCATGGATTTACTGCCTTATATGGTTTAAATCACTTCAAATGTAACAGTAGTAGCGTTACCCGTTTTTAAATAAAATTTGATATTAGAACGTTTTGTTGTGAGTTATAGTATGGAACAGACTATCATTCTACGTCATAACCACTGATCTAGACACACTAACTCATAAAAATTTTTTTGTGCTGAATAGCTAAACTATATCACTATATATGTAACTTGTTGATTTAGAGATAGCTAGGTGTCCCTAGTCATCTTTTCATTGGAACACTAATTTCAATTTACTTTTTTTCTAATTTTCTTTTTTATCATTTAAGCACATTAATAAATTTTTAATGATTTTTAAAGCATGTTATGCCATTTCTGTGACTAATTGTCTTTTTTTTTAATTTTACTTCAGCTAATTCATATTTATATATATGTAATCTTACTTTCATATTTAAATGTGCATTTTTACTCTGGTTAGTGACTGAACAAGGATTTCTATAGTGATTTTCACCAATTTGTACATATTATTATGATTTTTAAAAAAAAAATTGGAAGTTTTTGATTTAAAATAGCTGCCATTTTTTCAAGATGGTGCCAGTTTTGTGAGATTAATGATGTCATAGGATAGTTGGGTTCATTCAAGCCACATCATCTGAAAATAAAATTGTGATGTCAATGCTAAAAATTGTATAATACTGTACAACATTTATTCATGATATAGTTTACAATATTGTTTTGATCATAAAATTAAAATCTAGGTAATTATTTTATCTGATTTTCATTCAGTTACAGTAAGTATCCCAAAACATACTTTGATTGTATATGATAACAAAGTATATTAATAAAAGTGTATCCATTAAGCAAAATATATTCATTAATTATAATTGTAAAATATTATGCACCATAATTGTAAATTATTTTGAGGGAAAAAAATATACAATCAAATATTATTAAATGTAAGTTTAAAATATTAATTATTTCCTCAAATTTAAATGAATAATTTCATAGTTTGTTTCTGATAATGATGATTGTTAAAAAAATACACCTTTAATATGTCGATAAAAAAAATGTATTCATTTAAATTATTAAAATTTTAACAATGAACTCTATATTTTTTTTTTAAAAAATCATTCTCTTTTACAAAATAAATATAATTTGCGAAGCTTTGATATTAAAAAAAAATTTGATGGTGGTGCTATTAATTAAAAAAATTTTTTTTTTGATAATAGAACGTAAAATGCATCCAAAATAAATTTTATAACGTACATTGCATTAATTTTTTTTTTTAATTTTAAAATGTTTACTATAGGTGCAGGTTTCGTTCTTCATATTTTATTTTAATTTATAATTGATCATGAATTAGAAAATATTTTCTTAAGAAACAAAATGGTGTACCACAATAAAAAAAATTATAATTGTTTTTTAAAAATTATAGCTATTGAAATGTTTTAATACAATATAAATAACCACAGGTTAATATTTTCTTTAAATAAAATGCTTAGTAAAATGTTTTTTCATTAATTAATACTTTTTTCAATTTAACTTTAATTTGTTTAATCAAATTTTTATATATCTTGAATTTAAAGTAACTCCTTAATATTTCTCCCATAGAAACTCTTTATAATTTACTTTAATTTATGATGCATTTTGGGATACCAATTGTCATTACTAATCTGGATAAAGGTATATTTATTTGTAATAAATAAACATGAATTGAAAAAATGCTAATTTATATTTTATTATTGCATGTTTCGTAATAAATTCACTGTTCTGCTGCTAGTAAGTTTACTAGGTAACATGTTATAGCTTGCCATCATTTGCCACTGCTTAATATAATTTAGTCCGGCATTTCAATTTTGGAACTTCATCATAAGCTCTTTGTATCATTAAGAATTTAGTTATTTCATATATCATAATATGTATGAAACAGTTTTTTAAAATGTCATTTTTACTTGACAAATTGAATTTAATTATATAAATTTTACAACTGATTTTATAAGAATTTCTAAATTTTAAACTAGTCGTAAAGTTGTTCAATTTTAATAATTTTAATGATTTGTTCAGTGTTTTTTTGCTTTACTGTATTCATATAATTGTAAATTAAACATTATTTTAAACTTTCAAACTTGATCTCTCTGTAAAGACTATCCAGAAAATAAGCTCTAGCATGATTTTTTAGCATGCTTGAAATGTAAGCCCTACCCCGAAAATAGGCTGGAGTTAGAAAGAAAAAGAAAATACTGTACAAATTTTATTTCTCTGTCTTGCAAATGTCTTTTGGTAAAACCACAGCAGCACTACTCTGGCAATGTGAAGCTCTAAGACCGTCTGATCATAAACCTGCCAAATGGCCAATCAGAATTTAGACACGGCACATGTGAACCTCTGGTGATAGGAAAATATTTACTATATTGTCAAATGCATTAGATTTTTTTCCCCGTCTAAAATGAAAATTAACCAGAAGGGTTTACGTTTTGGAATTACTAACTTTATTATTATTTACATTACATGTTATAACAGACTTGCTTACAATTATACACTCGTGTGAAATAAAGAAACAATTTCAGAATTTTATTTTTTCCAATTTTTTGCCACACATCTCATAATTCTTCCAATTACCATTTTGAATAATTGTAGATTCTTATACATAAATAAACGTGGACTTGAGCATGAACAAAATAAGACATCTCTGGAAAATAAGCCCTAGGGAGTGTTTTTGAGCAAAAATTAATACAAGACAGTGTCTTATATTTGGGGAAAGACTGTAATAACTGATTGATTTGTTTTAAAATGCATTTTTTTTCTTTCCAATTTTTAAAATTATCATTACTACTTATTGATAAATCATAAATGGTGGTAAAACAATTTCTAAAGTTATGAAATGTGAACTTTTAAACAGTTTTAAGAAAAAAATTCAAATAATATTAGCATGTATGTTTAAAAAAAATCTATATATGAAATGTGATAAAATTTTTGATTACTGTTGGCTAAATTAAGTAATTAAATTATAACATTTTAAAATAATTGAGTTAACCCCAATAGAGACAGAGTTAATATAATGAGACTGCCTTATTTTAATATCTATGGATTCACTTAATCATATTATCAAAAAATATTAACAAATAATAAAAAAATGAAAATTTGTGGAGAAAACCTGAAATACTAACTTTCTACTTCATACTCCAAATGCTTGGCAAAATTATACACTTGCTGTAAAATTATATGTAATCAATTTAATATCATTTTGAGGATGTATTTTTGTATTTTATCATTGACAGTTTTGGTCACATTTTTTAAAATAAAATGTGTGTGCTTATATAATGTTAATATATGTGTTTAAAATCTGAGCTAATATTAATTATAGTGATCAGATACACTTTCAATATTTTTATTTAAGTTATTTGAAAATTCTTATTGATATTGTTTCAACTTAAAATTTATTTATTTTTACTCATCATTTATTCATCAATTAACTTAATTAATTGGCTACCATAAGGGTTGTATTTAATTGTGTTTGATTTATGATACAATTTTCATAATATCTACATTTTATATGGTGCAAAGATAAAATATTATTTGTGGGCATAAACTGTAGTCATTATCATAAAATAAAATAAAACAATAAAAAATGTAAATTTTTCAAAGTTATTAATTGCATATTTATTCAGAAATTCTAAACGTTGGTAATTTGTAAAATAACCATTTTAATTGTAGAGGATTTGAATCCACACTTTCAAACTACCTTCAGTGATTCAATTTATCTCATAGAAACAATACACATGACCACACACATATGAAAAAAATAAATAATCTCCAATATATGTATTTTGTGCTGAACCAGCACTCATCAGCTGGACCAACTAACGAGTTCTGGTTCAGCATGAAATACGTATATTGGAGGTCATTTATTTTTTTCACGTGTGTGATCATGTGTGTCAGTTGTACAAGATAGAGTGGATCACTGAAAGGAGCTTGAAAGTCTGGGTTCAAATCTTCTGCAATTACATCTAAACTCCAAGTAAATAAGTTATTCTTGTATTTTAAATAAACATTTTAGGAACAGATTAATTATATTTTCTTATAAAATTATTATTAAAATTTATTTATTATTAGTTAAGAAGTATTTTTTTTATTAAACATTAACATCTTTAAAAAATAAACTAAAAGCTAAGTTTCGTCAAGCGTTGTTAGCCGAGAGGTCAGTGCAGCCGCCTTGCAAGCAAGCAGTTGGTTGCAGACGGTTGTTGCGGGCTTGCCTCCTGGCCGATGCTACGACATGGAAGTAAAAAAGCTAAGTTTCCAAAACACACACACACACAGATATATAATAAATTTAAAGGTATTTGTTAAAAATATGCTTTTGTTTAAGTGTTTATTTAACATTTAGTAGAAAGTTTGGTGAAACTAAATGAAAACAAATTATTTGCATTTTTTTTTTGAAAGGCATGTTCAATTAAAAAAAAAAATTGGATATTCCTTTTGTCATTAAAGTTTGTGAATGCATTGTGTTTTACAGTTTTCAAACACAAATTTAGATTGAATGGAATGTTTAGTTTAAGATCATACAATTAATCTTTAATTGTAATTATAAGTTTCGGTGCTTTATCTCTAAAGAAATGTACTCAGTACACATAGAGCAAAACTTTAATGTTATTTAAACATGATGTAGCATGCTTAAGCTTTGCTCTACATCAGGGGTCGGCAAATAGTGGCCCGAGGGCCACATGCGGCCCTTCAAGACAATCAGAAAAATCTGCTTTGAACTGAGATTTCCTTCCCGTCCATGACTGAAGATTTATCTCGTATTTTCCACTAGGATGGCCTCATCAATACACATGCGCAGTGTAGATATGATGTGCAGTGCTTTTCCAGTTGATCTGGTTAACTTCAATTTTGTCTTTGCATTAGCAAATATATACATTTCCAACTTTAGTGAAAGTTATGAACCCTCCGAAAAAATGTAAAATTGGTGACGAATGTCATGTGTTTAATGAAGAAATGGACAAACAAATATTTCTTTGGTAATAAAGGGAATAAAGCAGTGTGTTTATTGTGTCATGAAATAAAGGTGCGGCCCTCCACTAACCTTCGCTTCCACAAAGTGGCCCCCAATGCGGCCCTCCGCCAACCTCTGCGGCCCCTGAGCCAAAACAATTGCCCACCCCTGCTCTACATGTACTGCAATATTTATGATTTTACTAAGTCGAAAGCATGCTACATCATACTTGATGAAAGTTATTAAAGCTTTGCTCTATATGTACCGAGTATTTGTTTATTACATTAAATCTTTTTAAAGAACATTCTGGCCAGTCAAGTGTTATCGGTCATAAAGGTCTTCACGATAGCTTTTGAACATTTATTTATGTGCCAATGCTTGTAATTTGACATTTAATGCTTTTGATAAATGATAATGAATCTATATTTTATTTCTTTGTTGTTGCTAGATATCAAGAGTTATCAAAGATTTAAAAAAATCTATACTTTTTTCACATATTTGTAAAGCACAGATGTTTTGTTTCACGATTAGTTTCATAATTTTAAAAGCTAGTTTTATTCAATAAATATTTCAACTTGCTTTATACGAAAGAAGAAAAAAAATGAAGTTATTTTAGTTGTATAATTCTGTGATAGATTAAAGATAAGTTTCTAGCTTGTCAATCCACTATGAATATCTTGAAAAACTTTTAAAATTTTGAATATTGGTAAAGCTTTCCAATATTTTTTTTCCATATGTCACAGCATCGGCCGGGAAGCGAACCCACAATAACTGTCTGCAAGTAACTGCTTGCAAAGCAGCTGCACTGACCTCTCGACTATCAACGCTTGACAAGATATTTTTTTTTTTGATATTGGTTCATTTTTCCAAGTCTATGAATTTAAGAAGAAGAGACTAAGTTCATTTTATAAATCTTTATAAATTATGTCTGGGTTCCTAAAACAGAAACTTCTTAATTTCAGTATTTGAACAAAAAACATATTGCTTCTATTAAGAGTTCAAACTCTTTACTTGCATTAGAATACAGGAGGATCATAATGAACTAAATATTTTCAGGTCTTTTGTTATATCATTCTTTCATTGTAGTTCACATTGAAGTATATTTATTGGGGGGGTCATCCATTTTAGGCCCTCAACCAAGAGCAAACACTACCATATTTACATCAGTCAAATGCTAAGTTTATAATATACAAGATGAGCAAAATGAAAGATAAAACATGTATACATATATTAATATACATTCACAAATCAATATGTAGAATTTAGCTATAATTTAAAATTGCATAACATATAAAAGTTTATTTCCAAACTATAGTTTAACTCCTTCCCAGCCCACTCTTATGAATATTTACTGCCAGTGCTTTTGATAATAATTGCCTTTCTTTGTTTGCAATTAAATACTTATAAGGGAAAATTAATTGGCTATTCTACCAAGTCATGACCCTTCTCCCCTCTCTCAAGAAAATAGCAAAAAAAAAAAACTAATTTGTTAGCTCCCACTGACCTTATATTGACTTTTTATGCATTTGGTTGAAAATGCAATTTTCATAATAACTTCAGTTTAAATCATATACAAGTAAAATCTTACATGTTTCATAAAGTTAACATATATATATAAACAATGCTAAGAAATATAATCAATATTATAAAATAAAAAATCTATATACTTTAAACTTATAAAGTTTTAATTTATTTTAAATTGTAAATTTTGGTGTATGCTTTAAAATAAGCATTTATGTGTGTCTTATTCTTCATAAAATTACAACTAAAATGACGTATTAAAAAATCTCAAGTTTTTTAAAATTTACAATATGCTTAGTAAAATGTTTATATCATTTTTTTTGAAAAGCATTTGTATTAAATGTATTAAAAACTTTTTTATATATCATTTTTTTTAGAGAGATTCCTTGAAGAAGTCTTTGAAGTATAATGGATTATTTAATTAAGCTGTTTATTTTTTTATAATATAAATTGTAGTTATTAATGTGGACTAAAGTGATACAATTATCTGAAAAATATTTTATCGATTATTTCAACTTAATAGTTGGAAGTGGATTTGATTTTAATAAAGACTATCTTTCACCAGATTTAATTTCGATTAAAATGTTAAAACATGGCAAACAGCAACAATTTTAATAAACATCATTTATCTTTCTATATTCTTGTTATATATATATATGATTCATAGCTCTAAATATTCCATATTTAATATGAATTGATTAAACTGTTATTAGTGGTGATAATGAAGTGTTATTACTTTTTATAAACATTTTTGTATGAAAAATATACATAAAGCGTATGCAAATATGTGTGTGTGGGAATGTTAGCTACAGATAATTTGTTGATTCTAAAAACTTTTTGCGTCCAAGAAATAACAATGATAGCTTCTTGCCGTTACTTCTACCACTATATATAAACATATCAATTAGAAGTCTATTGAAGATTTCTAATGAAATAGGTATGTAGATAACTATTAAGTGATTATTGAAATTTTATTTTCAAAGATTCATGTTTATTTTTATGAATAGGTTAAAGAATCTCTCCAAAGTTATAAAAATCTGAGAATTTGAATTTTAAAAAGTGAGTTCATGTTTATACTGTTGAATATATCAAATTATTTATGTATACAGATTAAAAGAATTTATTGAATCTGTAAGGATAATAAAATCAGCCACCTGGAAAATTATTTATTGCTTTCAATACAATTCCAAAATATTGACACAAAAGTGTATCGTTTCTTTCTGTTGAGCTCACTTTAAAAGTCACAGGTATATTTTGTCCTTTCTATTTTTTAAAAAATATTTTTTCAAAATGTTATTTATTATTATAATAATATATATAAGAAATTTAAAACTGCGTCTTTTTTATTGTTATTTTTAGACCTATTAAAATATTGTTGCTAAATAATATATTCCATGTAGTTTGAAAGACATTTTATTTTTTTTCTGAAATGGGAAGTTTTCTTTTTTAAAAAATTGTATTGAAGTTTTAAAAAAAAATTTTTTTTTTTTCGAATAAATATTTAAGATTTGATAAATATTTTTTAAACATCAATTTATTAATCTTTCAGGCAATTTAGTTGACAGTATTTTAATGTAAATTTGCTTTTATTTGAACAATAGTTTTTGTTGCGTCTCATTTTGTGATTGACCTATGGAGGTAACTTAAATGGGAGATTTTTTAAAAAATAAAATCAACAGGTTTTTTTTCATTCCTATTGATAATTTAATGTAGATTTTTTTTTTTTTCAATGTTTACTGCAGTGATAATTGTTAATTTTTAAATTGCAAAAACAAATTATTATTTTTTACCTTTAATTTGATACATTATATTATGGATGAGTGTAAAATATTTAAATCGTTTTGCTTTGGTTGAACTTTTTAATGATAAGCAAAATCCTGAAGGTTAATAATAGTTTCCTATCTCTCTTTGGAGAAACTGCTCCTGGCGAAGTGAGAATAATTAGATCAAATTAGATTTGTATTAAGAATATTTATGTTGTTAAATATTTTATTTACTTTAATACTTGAATTGTCTGTGCATAGATGATCCAGATATTCATTTTGGATAGACGTATATGTTTTTTGCAAAAACTTTTGTTAAGTCACGTTGTGCAATTTATTAATGAGAATCTAGAAACAAAACTAGTGCTTGCTAAATTGCCTTGTCCCTGGTTCGCGGGTTCGTTTCCCGGCCGATGCTTTGATACGTGAAAAATAATAAAGTAATAAATTGAATGTATATATGTGTGCTTAATGCCCAAAGATAAGTTTGGTAATTTAAAGTTTTTTCTGATCACATGGCATTATTTAATCACAGTTGCTGGTGGTAATGTGCATATTCTTAGTGCAATTCAATGCCGCATCTAATATTTAAACATTAATATTTTTTAGTGAAAAGTAAGATGAACTCATTAATTTTTATATATATCGATGTTTGCACACATGATTTCCATTTTCTTAAAGGTCGGTGATGGTGGTGTTCTAGTTATATTTTTACACTGGACTATTTCCATCATCTAATATGTGTATTGAATGTCTTTAGAAAATTTAATCTTATTTAAATATTCCAAATACATTCAACTCTTAGTAATAGCACGTCAAACAAGTTAGTATATGCCCAACGTTTCGGGAGTTATTATTCTGCCCTCCTCTTCAGGTGTTGCTGGCCTGACCAGTGATAGTACTAGCATGGGATTCCAACCTGGGTCCTTAGATTCTTGATTATTGAATTTTAAGGCAACGCTTTGGCAGGATGGCTCAGTTGGTTAGAGCGTTACCTTAAAATTCAGTAATCAAGAATCTAAGGATCCAGGTTCGAATCCCATGCTACTACTGCCACTGATCAGGCCAACAACACCTGAAGAAGAGGGGAGAATAATACTTCTCGAAATGTTGTGCATATACTAATTTGTTTGATGTGCTTTTACTAATAGTTGAATGTATTTAGAATATTTAAATAAAGTTTTTTTTTCTAAAGACATTCAATACACATATTAGATGATGGAAATAGTCCAATCTAAAAATACATGTTTTGCATATTTATATGTGTTATAGTCACGTGTATTCATGTATGTAGTACATAAAAAGACAAATAGAATATTGAATATATATTGCCGTTCCTTCAAACTAACAGGGAACATTTACATTCATATCCCTCTGTTTATTCAATTTATATATATGCATTCTCATATATATCCAAGTTTTTTTTATATTTGATATTGTTTGTTTTGTTTTTACTTAAAAAGCATACACATTAAATTTCTTTAAAACGACCTCTCATATCCTGCTTACGCCTTAAATTATGAAATTGATTCATATATATATATTATTCTCTAAAAGAAAGAAACAAGACCTCCACGAAGTTGAATAAGTTTAAGTGACTTTAGATTGACAGGTGTTAGTATAGTATTTCTTTAATAACTGATTATTAATTAGATTATAAAACTAAATGTTAGCTTTTTTTTTTTTTTTAAATGTAAAAATCAATAAATAAATAAACACTTTACTTGCAATAGCTGTTGATTTATTGAAAGCAGCTTGTGTTTTGTTTTCTCGAAGCGTGAGGGTGAAACAAAGTTGGTGATCATTTTAAGTGGACTTGAAATTTTGTCGGAATCTGTTGCTATACATATATATTTAACGAAATGTATAGTAGTGTCAAGCAATTGATAAAACAAATGTCTTCTAAAGGTTAGTCCGTAATGACAGTTGTCAAAGATAATTTGAATTCTGCCGAAATGAATAATTTTATTTATTGTTTTACCATATTGAATAACAGTAATTAGATACTTTATTTTTTTATTTTTTTTCTCTAAGATAGCATTTTTAATAATTAGAAAATCGTTATAAAGAATCAATCGCATAAAAGTACCTAAGATTTTTTTTTTTCTTAGATACTTTATTATGTATAAATAAGAGTTACCATTAATGAAAGTTATAAAGACTAAAGTAGGGAGAGGGTTTAAGACCATCCCTACGGTCCAATATAATCTTCGCCTACGTCAATCGTCCATTGATATCAAGTTCCATGTTAGGTCGTAGATAAATGCGGGTGGTAGTCTTTTGTCCCTTTCTCTAATGGCCCTGAGCTTTGCAGTGAATGTTTGTCGTGGGTTGCTACTGCTGGAATTGTCAATCAGCATACATCTTGTGGCCCTAAGAACATTTTTTGTAATTATTTAGCTTAATCTGCCATATGAATTCCCAAATGTTACTAGACCTTTCCATTATCTATCTACACAATTATTATTGCTTATAATAAATTTTACAGTAATAACTTTTAAATTAATACACTGTACAGGCTTACACACACCTGCACATATATAATGTAAACATAAGGGATTCGAACTCAGACTTATCTTTTAATAAATATTTCCACTAGTATTAATGACATAAAAAAATGCAAAAATATTATTTTGTGAGGCATCTTTTAATTTTTACATTAGTGTTTGAAAATGATTTTGTCTCCTCCATTTTAAAATATCCGTTGAAAGTTATTTTCATATGAGGAATCTCCGATTTAAACAAATAATAAGTAAATAGTGCATTTTAAATTACTATGTTTGGTATAAGTACTAAAACTAAGTGAAAATATTAATAATCACATGGATAATTGTCATCAATGTATTCAATCCCCACAAGTGACATATTGAATCCTGATCCAATAATCTATCAAGTAAATCAGCTTTGCCATTTTGCTAGACCCCAAAGGAGCAAAAACATACGGATCTTGGATCAAATTTCAATCTCTCATATCTCATAAGCAAACATTTATTTACTCGTTTACCAAATGAAAACATAGATAATTATTGACAAGAATTTAACAACCTAACCCAATTTATCTTAATATTCCATATATAGAGCTATGATACAAAATATACCATTTAATATAAGGGACAGGGTACTATGAAAGATGTTGCCAGCTCTGTAAAACTGACAATGAAACCCTCCAGCACTTCCTACTTAAATGTCCCTTTCTGCTTGAAGTGAGACATGTCATCAACTCCTGCCTTTTCTCACACAGGAATACCATCTTCAACATCCAAGAATCCATAGAAACAGGGTCTTTGCAACCATTAGGCTGTCAGTTTTCCTCATCTATGCACTCTGGTTGCTCCGATGTGACATTATTTTTGACCAGAGAGTACATTCAGTGAATCAAAAGCTATTGGACCTAATTCGCTCTCTCAAAACCAGAGATACCAAACTAGCCCCACATCCACTCCTCGCAGACACTTGGGCAATCCTCCAACTCCCATCTTCTCAGCCTCTGCCATAGAAGTCAATCATTTAAATATTTGTGATCCATGCGGTGCTTGCTCAATGAAGACATGCATCTCGGACTGGCCTGGACTACACACCCTCTCCCCGTTCCACTTCCCATTCCCTTTTCACATGTATCCTTTCCCTCTTACCATGTTGCTCCTGAAATTTCAATTTATCATATAATCACTCCCTTGTAAACCTTTTTCTAACTATTGTATTGGTATCTGTTCTTTTTTTTTAATGAATAAACTTTCATCGCTGAGAGAGAAAAAAGAGATTTAATTGTGTTTACATTCCCAAAAACAAAGTATTAATTAGCCAGCAAAAATTAGTTTTTGTTTCAGCTCGAATCTTATAATTTATATGATGACCAAAAAATCCTAATAAGTTTTGATATATTTTAAAGGCTAACTATTTTTTTTCTTTAGAAGTAAGTATGTTGAATAAATATCCTTTTGTTATTTGTAGAATTTTTTTTTTTTTTAATCAAAAGAAATTTATAAATATCTTTTCATTTATTATAAAAGGTGCTTTAAAGAAAGCTTTAAATTATACCTTTACCCCAATTAGTGATGGACTTTATGCAAGTATTCGCCATAGCAACATCATCAATTTGTATGCACTGTTTTGATTTACAGTCAGTTATTCACTATTATGATCTTATAAAAAAAATTAACACTAACAAAATATAATAATTATCATAAAATAAGAAAAAATGAAGAATTAAAACATTTTTCAAGCTATTAATTTTAGAATTACTCATAAATTGGAAATATTAATATGTTAATTTTAAAAATAAATTTTTTTAAAATTAATTTTCATTGATTCTTCATAAAATTTCAAATAAAATGATATATAAGATTACTTACCAATCAATACTTATTTATAATTGTTAATAAAGAAGAATATATAAATTATTATTAAAGTTTATCGGCTTAACGTTTTTGAGGATCCATGCCTCTATGAATATGAGGCATGGATCCTCGAAAACGTTAAGCCGATAAACTTTAATAATAATTTATATATTCTTCTTTATTAACAATTATAAATAAGTGTTTTTTGTTACAGAATATTGAGAAGTAAAACTATATTTATTACCAATCAATGTAAATAATACGTTGTTGTTGTTTTGTTGCAAAAACGAAAGTCCTTTTATATCAAAACATTGCTTAGTGTTTTTATTTTTATTTTAAAGATATTATTCACTATGAATACATTCCTGAAGTTTAGATATTTTGAATCATTTATCATTATCGCTAATTGAATTTCTTGCATTGTTTTCATTGATCATACTTATTGACCATATTTATTTCTCAATCCTTGCTTGTTCACTAGAGATATTGTTTTTGGATTTATTTTTTAAACACATTATTTTCATGTTTTTTGTTTTGCCATTAATTAAGTCATTTGCTGTGATCATTAATAAAATTTCTCACCAAAGGATTTCATCTATCAAACTTATTGAAATTGTTTGTTTTCTCAATAAATTATGTTATTTTTATGTTTTTGATTCTTTACAAAAAAATAGTAACTTTTCGATTAGCTTAGTCTTGTTTATTAGTGGCGCCACCACTGGTCATAAGTACATGCAACTAAGTTTGAAATTTTAATTCATAGTAAAGCAAAATTAAAGTACTACAAAAAGGAAAAAGATCACCTGATAAAATATATGAAAAAATAAAATAAAATGTACATATTTGCTTTAAAAAAAAATCTTTTAACTTGATTTGTTGTTTAATGGGTGTGATTTCAATAGGATGCTCAATTTAAAAGTATTGTTTCAAAATTAGATATTCATAATTTATAGTATATTTTAAAAATGTGATAGAATTAAATATATTATCATTAGAAAATATTATGTAGATAATATACACTAAATGCAATGTTTTATATCATGTTTTATAAAAATGATATTACTTTTTATTTAGTGCAAACCAAAGTCAATTACTTATTTGCAAATGCAGTCCACTCTTAGCAATCATAAGCTTTGCTCATGGTATTAGTTAATATTTAGAGATCATGTGATTATTGTTTATTGTACATTCTTAGAACAAAATCACTTAGGTTAATTGCAACCTATCTGTAATTGCTTTTTATTTTACAAGGTTTTGATTTACAATGAGTTTTGAGAAAGACAATGAGTTCATCATTCAAGGCGAAGGTGCTTGAATCTGAGATCTAAAGTTCTATTCTAATATAAAATAGCCAGTTTTAAAGGCTTTTTACTCAGAAACTGTAGACCGTAAAATACACAGCTGACATTAAAAATAACTTGGAATCTTATAAGGACTTAATCAAAATTAGCTATTCTGCCATTATACTGGATAAAGAAATAAAGAAATTCAACAATAGACATAAATACGATAGTCCCTTTAATCTTAAACCTTGGATTAATATGCCATATATTCAAAATTAATCTCACTTCTCTCTAAAGACTTTAACATCAGCTTTAGATGCCTTCTATCCCTCAATACTCTAATGTTGTCAAAGCACAGCTAGGGTATGTCTTAGACTGCCAATCTTGCAATGGTAAATATTACTGTGAAACTCATGCTAATTTGAAATCCAGACTATCTCAGCATGTCTATCTACATGAAAGAGCCAAAGCTAACCCCTTTGTATAACTCAGTATTTGTCGACTATGAAAATATCACTGACCATTCTTTTAAACCCACTATCGCTAAGGTCATTTGCTTTGAAAGCAATTACAAGAAACCGAAAGTTAAGAAGGGCTTGGCACATTATCAACTCTATCAATGCGATAAACATTAAGAGCCAATCACATTCCTCCTAACAGATACTGGTAGTTGAATCTGACAACATAGGGGGAGCCTTGTCACTTTGCATTTACAACTATCACATTTGTAAACATGCAGATACATTAAAATTGTATGCCCAGTGTAATTATCTTTATATGCTGGGAAATGGTGATATATTTTGATCTCTTTCAGTCGTGCTTTGACAAAGATTCTTAGTCTCAACAGCCTGGCTTAGCAGATTAATAAATTTATTTTATGCTTATTTTGCCATACCCTAATTATTATTTACTTATTATATTAGGTATGTATATATAATTGGAAGGGATTTGAACTCAGAATTTTAAGATTCCTACAGTCATTCATTCTGCCTTGTACAACTAATACTCATGACCACATATATGTGAAAAAGATAAATGATCTCCAATATACATCTTTCGTGCTGAACCACCATTGATCAATTGGTCCAGATCATCATCTCTGACACATAGACAAAATTCTTGTATTTAAATATTATGTATGTGTATATATTGACTAGCAACATTTTGGCAAAGGAGGGGAGGAATTTCGATAAAATAATTAAGAAGTAAAATCCATAGTCTTATAACTTGTCTTTTGTAATGTTGATTGCACTTTTGATTAAATTATCTTTTAAGTTATGCATGGAATATGTTATGAATTTTCTAAGGTTCATTCTAATGGTTTTCAAAAGTATTTTTTAAAATCTTTTAATTTATTTCATATCTAGAAAAATCTTCCCTCTCTTTTATTCTCTGAAATTTATGGCTTTACTTTTTCAAGATCCTATTTAATAATATAATAGCTGTAAACAAGCTTTTTTGATAAATGCCACAAGAGAAATAATTTTAAAATCTCTATCTAGAATTATCCTTATCCCAAATTGGTTTCGAGCTAATGGCTGTCATCAGCGAGGCACTAGGGCATTTAGACATTAGGTCTGAAATACAAACTCAAGCTTAGCATTTATCTAATATTTAATTATTAAGTAGAAAATTTTTCAGACATCTATATATTCAAATCCAGTTATCTATCTTAAGTAGTCATATGGGACTGAAATAAATTCATATACATCTATATTAATAGCTTTAGCAATATAACATCACCAAAGTCTTTAAACCCAAACTATAATAGTAAGGAAAACCAAGTCATTCATCACATGACTTAATTAGCTTATTTATAAATGTGATATAATTAGTGTGCTAATAGCTCATATTATATTTGTAAATACAAGCCAATTAAGTCACATGATGTATGACTTGTTTTCCTTACTATTATAGAAAGAATATATATACATAAGCTTAGCAAGGCAATTGGTTCCCCAAAACTTCTCCTTAAGCGAGCATATTGTATAAAGAACATTCCTGTGATGAAATACTTTACTTTTTAATTTATTTAAAACAGCAGCATCTTGGAGTCTGTGTTATATCTCAAAATACAAGCAAGTTCACTTTTCCACTTAAAACTGGTTTGCATTCTCAGGCTTATAACCATCCAAGTTTAAAAGGTGCTGAGGATTTTCTTGGTCATTGGTTGATAAACAACTTGAATGTTTTGGAACGTTAATAATAAACCAAAGTCTTTATATACTGCATTCAAAACAGTATAAATCATCTTCTAAATTGTCAAAATTAGCATAATGATCTTCCACCATCTAAACCTGTTTTTTATCTTGGATTCCTGTTTGATTAAACTGCCTATGAACAATTTTAAAGACCATTGTCATAAAAATTGATAACAATGTTGGTGCAAATACATATTCTAGTTTGACTCCTATTTTTATTTCAAATGCTTTTGTTTTTCCAACTTCCTTTCTTTTCGTTATGTAGAGCCTATATAATATGAATAAATTTTGTTGAACAACTAACTAATTTCAAACAAGGCCAGAGACCTATCATATTAACTGAATCAAACAACTTAACCAAAGCAATATAAATATCTCCTTTTGTTACGGTCTTTTTTTTTTACATTTTTCTGGTAATAGAAATTATATCTAGCACTTCTTGATTCTCTAAAACCACATTCAATCCAATCTCTGGTAACCATTCATCTATAATTGAAAGCAAGTGGATAATTGTGGTATTCTATAATAATTACTTCGGTTTTGTCTATTTTCTTTGTTTTTAAAAATTCGAACAACAAAAGCATCTCTAAGATCAGATGGCACAACTTCATTAGTCCTTATATTCCTTAAAAATTCCAGTATTTTTGAAGCTAACTTATCACCACCATATTTTAAAACTTCTCTGTGTATTTCATCGGGATCTGCAGTCTTTCCATTTTAAGATTGCAAAAAGTTGTTTTTGACTTTACTAAGCTGGATATATTTGTCCAAATCTAAATGAGGTAAGGTGGACATTAAACATTGTCACCGTAAATCTTGTATCGTTAAAAGATGATCAAAAACCATTCACCTACTCAAAATATCATTGTCATCATGTTAGGGATTACCATTGCTGGATTTAATAGAATTGTAGTACCATTTCTCAGGTCAATATGTTGCATTCAGTGAATCAGAAAAGATCTAGAAATGACCATGGTCAGCAAATGTCTTTATCTTCTTTGCAGTTTTAATCCATCCATCATTTTTAAGTCTTTTTCTCAGTCATTGAAATTTCTGCCTCCAGATCTTCATATTTATTATGAAGTTCCACATCTAATCTTATTTTGGTACATAGAAAATGCAAACAAGTTAATAATAATATCATCAGAAAAACAGTCATGATTTTTTTTAATGAACCCCAAGAATTGATTTATTTATATCCATAATACACTCCTTAAGAGGATTTTATGCTTCAGTAATAGGACAGTCTTGAAGATCCAAATTGCAATTTTAATGTCTAATTGTTGTTGAAATTTAATATGTATAATAGATTCTTTGAATGCATAAATTCTAATTACATGGTGTTACCTTTTAAAATATTTTCAATATCACAGCTAGATTATCTATAAAATATAATTGCTCAATCATCATCATTGTCACCCATTATCAATCCACTGCAGGATGAAAGTATCTCCAAGTTCAATCCATCTTCTCCGATCTCTAACCTCTTTTCCACATCATCCCTGCACTCTTTCTTATTTCATCCATCCATCTCACATGTGGTCTATTTCTAGATCTTTTCCAATCACCTGGAATACAGCTTAAGATTGCAATTGTTCATCTATTATCATCTCTTCTAGCAATATGTCCAGTCCAACTCTACTTCAAACTTAATTCTTTCAATGATGTCAATAATGTCTATTGTTCTCTTACCCATATTCTTGTTACTCCCAACAGGCATCTCTCCACACTTTTTTGAGTGGTCCAAAGTCTCTGTATTGCTCTTCTATTAAGTGTCCAAGTCTCAGATCTATATGTAAGAATTGGTAAAACACATTCCTTAAAAACCTTCCTTTTCAAACACATAGGCATATTTCCCTTTAATATTAAGTTATTTCTACAAAAAAGCATTCCAATCAAATTTTATTTTATGATTAATTTCATCCATTATGTTTCCATCTGTACTAATAATACAGTCAAGGTAATTGTAGTTGTTTAACTTCTTCCAACTTATCATAATCAATCTTTATTTTCATCTTTTAAGAAAATCCATTGAACATTGCTTTAGTCTTTTTAACATATATTTTTAGTCCTACTTTTTTACTTTCATCTGATAACTCCTGCAACATTTCCTGAAGCTTTAAAGCACTATTTGTAAAAACAACTACACCATTTACAAAATTTAAATAACTCAAATAATCTCAATTTATTTTTATTCCTTTAGCTTCCCATTTTAATCCACAAAATATTTTTTGCAGAACTACTGTAAAAAGTTTGGAGATATGGAATCACCCTGTCTTACATCCTTCTCAACATTAACCTTCCTAGTATCGTTATGTAATCTAATTGTTGCTGTTGCATTTTTATAGTCTTCAGAATATGACAATATCCTGGATTTATAAACTTGATGATCCAATGCTTTAATCACTGAAGAAATGCTTATAGAATCAAATGCCTTTTCATAATCTACATATCCAAAGCATAATGGCAACTCATATTCATTTGTCCTTTCTATAACTTCTCTCAATACTTGGATATGATCTACTGTACTAAAACCACTTTTAAAACCAGTGTGTTTCCCTTTGGTTGGTTGAAATTTCAACGTTCTCTGTAGACGAGTTGTAATTATCTTGGTAAAAATTTTGTATAAAACTGATAAAAAGCTGATAAGTCTGTAATTTTTTGTCTTGCATTGGTGGTTGAGAGGTCAGCGCGACTGCCTTGCAGTTGCCCGGGTTGCAGGTTCGCGTCCCGGCCGGTGCTATGACACTTTTAAAAAAAAAAGTCTGTAATTTTTAATATCTTCTTTTTCACCTTTTTTAGATATTAGTATTAAAACTGCATTCTTCCAATCATCTGGTATATCTTTATCATTTAGACATTGGTATATAACTTTGCTAAAAAAAATTCTATTTTTTCACCTTTTTTATGACTGCATAAATTATAATATGAGATCTATAGTTTATATGTCAAAAATTTGAACTAAATTTTATAGTCCAGACTTTCTTTTTTGTAAATATTTGAATACAAAAATTAGATATTTAATTAAATTTATATTTTATAAAATGTTTCCTAGAAAAATAAAAATTCAAATAATAATAATTATACATAGTCAAAACAAGAGTCATAGATCACATGACCCTATTCTCTTAAGCTTGTAAGTTATAAACAATGAGGATTGCCATTTCCTCAACAAGCTTTGTGATAAATGCTTAGCCAGAGAAAGCATTTAAAATATCTCTGTCAGGACCCCCCCCCCCAACTCCTGATCATGGTTTTATGCTTTGGCACTTTTCAGAGAGGTGTCAGGGTAGAATTATACATTTCAATTATGACAAACAATATAGATAAATAATAATATTTTTCCTTTTTTTAAAAAAAAAATCAGGATCTATATTTATAAAATTGATACTTTTTTTTAATAAAATGATATTAATCAAAAAATAGAATAGTATATGAAAATGTGTGTGTAGTACATATCTCACAAATTCACAAAATTTAAGTTTGAATTATTTTGCCATACATTTGATATAAATTTTTTTATTTAAAATTCTATATATCATTCTATTCATATATATGCACAAGCAAACAAAATTTTTAATGTGTTTACATTATGCAAGTTTTTAAATAAAGTTGATTTTCTTTACAAATGTAAACTATGACAATCATGTATCGCACTTGGACCATAACGATGTTAGCTGATTATACTTCTATACAGAAGGTAATATGTTTGATTATATGCACCTATTAGAGAAGCTTGTCATTTCTATAAATTAAATACGCTTAGTACTTTCGAGGAGTTATGGCATTCTCATAATTGGTAGGTATTTGAAGAGATTTAAATTTATTTAAATTCAAGGTTAAATATTCACCTCGAATTTAAATAAATTTAAATCTTTTCAAATACATACAATTATACTCATTTCTCCATTATGATTATAGTTATTAACCATGAATTTAAATAAATTTAAATCTCTTCAAATAAATAGTTATACTCATCTCTCCATTATGTTCATCTTGCTACGAATATGAGAAAGGCATACATTCTCGAAAGTGCTAAGCCGTAATTAATTTATAGGAATAATAAGCTTTTCTAAAGCTGAATAGAAATTTATAATTAGGTGATTTATATTATTAAATCAATTAATTAAAAATTATTTTTAACAAATAAGTTAGCTATTTGTAGATTAATTATTATTAACTGAAATGCAGGCTTATTATATACCTGTGTCTATATATGTTTAAGTGTATCAGTGTTATTAGATAGAGTGGAGAGTAGTGGGTTGTGTGAAAGTCTGTGCTCAAATACCCTATATATTAATTATTATTATAAAAGTTTGAAAGTTTATTTATAATTATATGTCGGATTATTTTCATCGTTTAATTAAATAAAAAAAGAAAAGCTTAAGATAGTGTAAACTCTCATAAAGTAGAGTTATCCATTGTCTATCATTTAAATAACTGTAAATAAATAATAAAAATCTAAATAAAAGAAAAACAATTATACCTGTTGTAGGCATCCATACATATTAGGAAAAGCTGACAAATTAAAGAAATCTGCAATCAATATAAAATCAAAACAACTTTTCAAAGACATAGCTTACTGCAAAGAATTCTAATCCTAGAAAACTATAAAACAGATAAATATAAAAAAAGCCATTCACTTGATAATGGTAAGGATCTCCTCAATGTAACGTAGCATTTCATAATGTTCGTAAAGCACTAATGTAATATTGCCTTTAAAAAAAGGTGGGGAAATAATAATGACCTTTGTAAGTCAAATAAGTATATAAAATTTTTTCTTAATTATTGTTTTTGACAGATTCAGTTTCAAGAAATTAAAGGTCACTGGTTCCATTCAAGAAATTAAGACACTAGTTGTATTCCTATGTTAATATTGCCACTAGTCAAATCAATTACAGTTGAACGAGAGAGAATTATTATTGACCGTTGGATGTGTTTAGAAAAAATGCAAATAAAATTTGAGTTTTACTAACAAAGATAAACTAGAAGGTGGAAGCAGACCAACATATAATTACACATAAGTAATAAATAGTTACCGATTATTAGTAGAATTTTTAACAAATACCCCAACTATTGATAACATTTTATTAATTGTTAAAATGGTAAATGCAATGGTATAGTAATGTAGAAAATTTTCTTTTTTATGAAGATAATAAATATGAGTTCTCAGTTAAATACAATATATATATCGTGTATTTTCCCCGTATTTTGTTAAAGTACCCAATTTTATGAATCGAGAAAAGAATTTGATAATTAGATGATTTACACAACTAGATTGATTAATAGTAATAATAAACTATTCTAATTAATAAAATAATCTTACTATTTTCAAGTAGATAAATTATTTATACTTTCAAGTAAATTAAATAAGTAAATAAATAATTTATTAATTAATAAATATTTATTTGTTAAATATTTTTTTTAGAGTATCCAGCCATTCAACTAAAGAAGACAAAAGATATTTTCCAGCAGGAATAACGTAACTTGATGTAAGAGTTAATCTCTTCTTAGTTTCTATTACAATAGACCACATTATTATGACGTGCATTTTCTGTAATTATAATATAACATCAATATATTTTAAACTCAAAAATATTGTATTTATAGCGGAAATGTGAAATTAGAAGTTATCAGGCATAAATAAAATACATTGCTCGTTATTTATGAAACTATCAAAATATAAAGATAAAAATTCAATTTGTAAATACCAAATTTAATAAAAGGTTTATTTAAATCCAGATTTAGAAAATTTTTTAACCTGAAAAATCATTTTGCCTAAATTACCCCCCCCCCCTTATAAAAGGGCCGCAAGGAAGGGAAGGGGTGAAAAATATGAATTCTGAATGGTTATTGATATATTTGAACATTTATTTTATTTATAGAATAGTATCAAAAAATTACTTTCACAGTTTGATTTATTCACAATTTTCTAATATTTACCACATATAATAATTATTATTCTATAATAAGATGGAATTCAAGAAACAATGTTGTAAAGCACATTTTTCCTCCTAGAGTCATCAAAATATTTATTTACAAATTACTAGAGGAAATAAAAAATGTGTATGTTTATCATGATAAAATGAACTGTGCAAGATTGGAATCAAAGAGTTGCAGTTTGCCAACGCTTGCTTGATCTAGATGAAATTAATTTCTGATTTTTAAAGGAGTTTAGTTACATTTACAAAATTTTTTTTAATAATGACCATATGCCAAAAAAAAAATTATTTCAGAAAGATCATGGAATTTTTGCTCTTGTGGTAGAAAAAAAGAATAGGAAACATTTATAATTTGTAAAAATGAATGCCGGGAAAATATTTCTAAGTCTTCATTACTCATTATTTGAAAATATAATCAAAATAGCACCATTAATTTTGATACAAAGTGATTCTCATCCTAGGTACCATCACTTTAAATTTGAAGATAAAATTGGTAATGACAAAATAATGAGAGGGAAGGGAAGCAAACTGACATTCAATTGTTTTTAAATTGAATGTGAAATGGAAAAATAAACATAGTAACTTCGTACTTATTTAATCTATATATTTTTTTAAATATATATATTACAGTAAAATATTAGTCATACATTGTATGCTTATATTATTTGCATTATATAAAAGTAAATATATGTTAATATCCTTTAGGATAATTTGAATACCGTAATTCTCAAATTCAATGTTTATAGGATTTTTCTGGAATTTGTCAAGTTTAATCACATGTATAATCAGTTTGATAATTCCAATAAAATGAGCAGTAATTTTTTACATCTTGTAAAAATATTTTTATTATAATTAGTAAACTTTTGTACAAATTAGGGAAAATTATACCTGTAGGTAAGAATAAAATCGTTCATGAATAACGATTTCCATATGACCAAAATGCTTTAATTAGTTATACTTTGAGGGTGATTGGTTTTGAACATAGTGATAATTTTAAGATCAAAGTATTGTCTTGCATTGGTGGTCGAGAGGTCAGCGTGACTGCCTTACAAGCAGTTGCCCGGGTTGCGGGTTCGCATCCCGACCGATAGTATGACACTTGAAGAAAAAAAAAAGTATTCTAAAAATTAATTTTTTCATATTTTTTTTCTTCAGAAATGATAATAACAGTTTTAAAGTGGGCAAAAAAAAAAGGAATACCTAGGATATTTTTAAGGTAATTATTCTGTATTATATGAGATATAGGAATACCTAGGATAACTTTAGGGTCATTATTCTGTATTATACAAGTTAGAACAATATTTAAATAGTGTCTACAATTTAGAGCAATATTAATTAATTTATCAAGAAAAATTAGTTCCCTAAATATGTCCTGCAGGATCTATATCTCTGACTCATTGTTTAACAGTGTCTGTAAAGCTCATTATTTAAAAAGTGATTGTTTAGATGATAGATGTACATCATTCATTGTTTTCAAATCAATATTTGGTGGTGTGGACTTTATGAATCGGACAGAGCCAGCCACAAGAATGATCCGAAGGGTTCAAGGCATCTGGGCGCTCAACTACAGTAATGTAACTAAGGTTTTGATTGCCCTTTCATGAAATTTTTTAGAGCTCTGTTCACAAACAAAGGAAATTTAAAATCTAATAAAAATGATTTTTTTTAAAAAAAAAAAAAACCTTTGCCTAATAGATGCACCAAAACTGTACTCTAAAAACGTATATTGTATGTTTGTCTTCAATAATATGTTTATATTATTATTTTGGATTATGACCATATAAAGCCTAGTCAGAATCATTGGGTACACCAGTTTTTATAAAATTTATATTAATGTTGTAATATATATGATATTTTAATGGCTGAGGATGGATTGAATTAAATTTAGGTAATGTGAATTGTAAAGGGTAAGCATATGATAATGGGAGTAAAATGAAAGGTAAATATAAACATGTGCTGTTCAAAATAATCAATTTAAATCATCACACATTTTATGTGCTTTATTTATTATATTCTTGTAGTTGTGATATGGCTTTTACCAGTAGATACTGTAAAAATAAAATAAAAAAATTGAAATAACTCTTCATTTTATACTTTTATGAAAATATGAGGGCTTTTGAAAGAGCACGTAAACATAATGTTTAAATCAATATGTTGGGGCACCAAAATGGATTCAATTAAATCTGTCTATAATAAGCAGTTTGAATAAATTTGTAATTTTTATACGAAATTTATCGTTCTAAGTTGTATCTCAGCTAAATGTATAAATAACTAGTCTGACACAGAATGGAATTATCTGATCCTTATTCTATCATGATAGAATTCAGATTCATTCATTGGAAGTAGACCCAATGTACTGTAGGTGTACCCAATCAAGTAAAGAAAAAAAACTTCCTGCCAGCAGCAAATGATCCAGTTGTTAGGTAGAATGGGAAAATGTGGTCTAGCTAGTGTTCATACTTAGAGAATATAAGCTTCATACTTGGGTCTTGTATTACATTCGCATGATTGGTGGCATGAGTCGTGCCTTATCTAGCCATAATCACTTTGATACCAAATGGAAGTAGAAATATCACATGATCACCACAAACTAGTCGGGATATTGGATGAGTAGGCACTAGATAGGGATTTTATGCAAAAACCTGGCATCCATCAATTACTCTGGCTGGCACTGAATGGCGCTACTGTATGGAGAGTCTTGCCTGTTTGGAAGTAGAAATGCTTTGTAATATGCAGCTTAGAGCATTTATAATCATGCAGTCACCCTAATCTCTGTATTTAATATTATAATGCATTGGTAATGTGTATTGTTTATATAATTTTAATCTGTATTATAAATATAATTTACCTGCACATAAATTATTATTGTCCATCCAATCTTATTAATGCATTATATACACATTACAAGTAATGATATATATATAGGATATATGAGCACAGACTTTCACACAACCGACCACTCTCCACACTATCCTATAACACTGACACACTTGAACATACATATGTTGAGCCTGTCCATTAAAATATGAGGATTGGCTATCTTAATATATATATCTGAGCACTAATAGCATATATGTGTGGAGATGATAATCTGGACCAACTGATTATTGCTGGTTTAGCATGAAATACGTATATTGGTGATTATTTATTTTTTTAACATATATGTGTTCAAGTGTATCAGTGTTATAGGATAGTGTGGAGAGTGGTCGGTTGCGTGAAAGTCTGCGCTCATATACCCTATATATTACATATATAGACACGGGTATATAATAAGCCTGTGTGTTTCATTTATTACATAGAGATGTCTGCCCATCCCTTGTATATGTATTAAATGCATTATGTCCTGTACATGAGGGGTCAGATTGATCTTAGGTCAACATGGGTGTGACAAGAATCTCGGCCTCAGGGTGGCCTTTGAGCATTCTATTATCAGATTTTCAATTGGATGGACGGTTGAAGAGTTGGAGTGTGGAGTAGATTGAACCCTGTCCATTAAAGTATAAGGATTGGCTATCTTAATATATATCTGAGCACTTATAGCATATATGTGTAGAGATGGTAATCTGGACCAACTGATGATTGCTGGTTTAGCATGAAATATGTATATTGGTGATTATTTATCTTTTCAACATATATGTGTTCAAGTGTATCAGTGTTATAGGATAGTGTGGAGAGTGGTCGGTTGTGTGAAAGTCTGTGCTTATATACCTTATATATTACATATATAGACATGGGTATATAATAAGCCTGTGTGTTTCAGTTATTAAGTAATGATAGTTTTCCAAGTTTATTATATTCATTAAAAATAATATCATATATATTAAGTTTAACTACGTGGTTTATTGTACTAACTAAAATCAATAATACTAAAAATTATTACAAACAAATATATATATATAACTCAGCATTTAAGTTAGTAAATAATATTCAAAACATCGTGTAACATGAATATTTCAGATAGTTTTTCTGAAAGGAGAATGAGGAAAAAGAAAAAGAACATTTCCTTATTGGCAGAAAATAAAGCATTAATTAAAGGAGTCTGTGGAGGAATTTAAAAGAATTTTTTTTTTTTTTTTAACATTTTTTTTACTGATATAGTTAATGTAGAAATAAAATAAAAATGTTAAAATGGATCTAAAATTATTTTAAATTAATTACGCACGTAAAAATATTAGAAAACAAAGAATAAGAAAAACTATCGTTAAATTTTTAATATTTTGTGAAAACATTGTAGATGAAGATCGTATTTAAGAAGTATAATTATTAAAAGGAATGATTTTGGAGGAAGAAGACCTATGTCCTGAATATATTATAATAATAAAACTATTAGAATGAATTTTTTCCAGATGCGTTAATTGTAAAACAATTTTTTTTTCACATTAACTATAATAATTTAAAATGCCGAATACTCTTTTAGTAAATTAAAGCCCATTAAAAATTTCTCAGTTCCACAACGTAAGGAGATCATATTAGTTATATTGAATGCCAGGGAATTAGCAATGAAGTCACATTTTTAATGTATCATTTCTTTATCAAAATATTTTTTGTGATCTAAATGTGAATTATTTATAAAAGTATTCACAATAAAATACAGTATATACTAAAAAAATATTTACAGTCTGTGCAATTGTACTATAGAAAATACAAACTGTTCATTTAATATTGGTAATGCTATTTAAATGTAAATTTCTTTGTTAGTAATTTTTTGAGAGCCCTTCAAAAATAGTTGCACCTGGGCCTTTTATGAAGTATGCTGCTGTTATCTTGGAAAATGATAGTGTTGTTTAGATCTGTGGTTCTTAAACTTTTTTGGTTTGCGACCTTTTCAAATTTAAAAATTTCCAATGATGCCTACCATTAATGTGCAAAAAAATATTAAAACAATATTGTAAGAAGTCTATATTATATAAATATAATCAACCATCTTTGACAAAATGTGGAAATAATCATCAGCAAGAGCTCAACCACAGATTCGAGCACTCCAAGGCTGACATTTTATGCACAGAAAGGAATGATATCAAGAGGAAAATTAAGGAAGCTTGTTTCATCACCAGCGATGCTAAATCAGTAAACAGAAGAGACACTTGTTTTGCCATTTCCAAAAGTGGATAGTATAGGAGGCAATTTGCATATAACATTAACCTTTTTTTGCTGATTATTTTATTGGCCGAGTGAGGTAAAAGTCTAAACTTTTAATTGGTCAATTCACAAACTCAAGTGTCAATTCACAAACCCAAGCATCAAAATATATTCATCTTTTAATATTATATTCACTTTAGTTTCATTAGTAAAAAGTATATTAATCATTTGTCAGGTTATGAAAGTGAACGAAAGTTTTTTCAAAAATAAATTTTTATTTATAATTATAAAAATATTCGATAGCGGAAAATGTAAAATGAATGCTATTCACCAACCAAAACATTTTGTGATTTAACCCTTTAACTGTCTAATTGTTCATTCGCAGCAGGTGGTATCACTCAAAGCTTTTAATTGGCCGATGCACAAAATAATGTATCAATTTTTCAAAAGTTATTGACCGTTTTTTTAAATATATTCACTTTAGTTTCGTTTTTAAAAAGTATATTAGTAATTTCTCACATTATAAAAATAAACGAAAGTTTGTTCAAAAATAAATTTTGATTTTTAATTTTAAAAATATTTGTTACGGTTGACATGAAAAGAAACGGCAATCATAATTTCACGAGATTTTTTTTTCCCGACGTTGCAATAAATAAATAATTCTTGCTAAAATCGTAACTATTTTTGTAAAATAATATTTATTTTTGACATATTATATGAAAATAATTTTGTATTTTATTTGTATTTCATCAAAAAATATTTTAAATGCTCTCAAACATTCGCTTATCATTTTCAAAATAAAACAAAAGCGTTTGAATTTTTAATTTTTGGCAGCCATATAAAAATTTTAACAGCCAATAAGATTCAAGAAAAGATGATGAGAAGGCGGAGCTTTTCCATTTTCTTTTGTTTACAAAATTTCAACAGCCAATAAGATTCAAGAAAAGATGTGAAAAGGCAGTGCTTAGTTTTTGTTTGACATAAATCATCAATTAATTGATTTTTTACTTGTAAAATAATTCAATAGATGGCAGTATATTATAAAACTTTTTGCGTTCTAAAAAATGACGTCAAAATCGTAAACGTAGTACAAAAACTAAGCAATTTACAGCGATGTCAAATTTACTCGATTAAAAACGAATTTACTCGATTAAAAACGAATATGTATCAAATTGCCTCGATTAAGAACGAGTCAGTCAGTTGAAGGGTTAAGTGATTTCTTTGCCAATTTTACGGTGCAGAAAAAGTAAATTTTTGTTAAAGTCTTAACTATTTTTCTAAAATAATTTTATTTTTAGCTTTGTCAAAAAATACTTTTAAAATGGTCTAAAACATTCGTTTATCATTTTCAAAATGAAATAAAAAGAACTCGTAACTTTTCAGTTATTGACAACCATTTTCTTTGTTGTCGAAATTTAACAGCCAATAAGATTCAAGAAGAGACCACCTACTTCTTTTGTTATACTTTCGATGACCATTTTATTGATTTTTTTACTTGTAAAATAATTCAAGAGAGGGCATCTTACGGAACTTTTTATAATTTTTTAAATGACGGTAAAATGTTAACTGTAGCATTAAAAGTGATGGGATTTGAACAGTCGGAAGCTGACGCCAAATCGTCACATTTTTAACTGTGACTAGCAAAAAGGCGGTTAATAATCTGAAAAGACTATGAATATGGAGCAACAAGGGCTCTGAAAGTGCCAAGTCTGCAAATTAAAATATATAAAAAAAGCCCACAAATTATTACATAAAAAAAAGTTTCACCGCACCGCTTCAGCATATTATTAATTACAAAGTGTAGGTGAAAAAAAAATTGTTATTAAAGTACAGTGTCGTATGATTTTTGACTTACCTGAATATTCATAGTAGGATATTTATAAAAAAAAAAAGTTGAAAGGAGCAATTTTCCAAATTTTTTTCACCATCCCATCAGAATCTTTTTGTGATCCCCCTGGGGTCAGGACCCCCGTTTTAAGAACTATTGTTTTAGAACAATGCCGCACCATGGAATAAATAATATGAAACATTATTTGAGATATTGTGCATGATAATTAAACACTAGTAATTTTTTGATTCATTTTCTGTCAATAATTAATCAATGTTTGAATCATTGACACCAGATATCAATATTTTGTTATGATTATTTCTCACGACCTGGCCATTTTCCTGACATGAGATATTGCACCCATTTATTGTTACTATCCAAATATAATGACTTTTGCTTTTCCCTGTTCTATATCTTTGAAATTAATCCAGACAATATTTTAATAATATCAATTATAAGATAGCCAAAAACAACTTTGGCTCTCTGATTTTAATTGCATTTTATATGTCATATATTATTAATATGATTATTACTTCTAATGGCATCAAGGGAACTATTATCTAATTCAATCTTAAAAAAATTGGAGAAAAGTTGTGTAATTCGTTTGATTGATTGTAAAATGTATATTATCTTAGTAAGAAATTATAAAATGTATTACATTTCATTGAAAAATATAATAAAACGTAAGAAATATTGTTAGATTTAGGAATATTAAATAGAGTGCTTTAATTTTTAATATTCTTCCAAAAATAAGCAGTTTGTAAGTAATTTCACAAAATGAATTACCCTGTTGGTCTGAAGTTACTCAGTTGAAAATAATTTCATTATTGTAAATTAATTTTAATTATGAGAATATTGACTTATTAGAAGTTATTACATAATGCAATTATTTATTTTGTAAAAAAAAAAAAAATATTCGATTTTAATATCTGTAAACTTAACTATGGCATATGTAGAATCAATAAATGAAATTGTTCTTACATAAAAACTGAAATTATTTGAATAATATATTTTCATTTTTTAGTATTAAAAGTAATAAACACTTTATTAGGTACTTATGAATTTTCAACTAAACCAAGATGTCAGCCGTATTTTTGATAAATCTACAATTGCCGGGACGGGACGGGGCTCCAAAAATGTTTTAAAAAAGTACCTGCTAGAAAACATATTTAATAATTATATTTTATTTTTTTTATTAGTGTTATTCTAAAAAAAGAAATTATTGTGGAAAAATTAATTACAATATTTACAGTTTATTGACAGAAAAATGGAAAAAAATAAATACAATATTTACAATGTATTCACTTTGGCACCTTTCAATCATATTGTGACCATTAAAGCACACTTTTCGGAAGGGCAGGATCCTTTAACTCTTGGAAATAATTCACTGCATCGTGTTCTGTGATAGGAACGTTCAAATTTTTATCATTATGACAAATTTACAAAAAAAACTGCTGACAAAAAGAAACGTGCTGAATTGAATGAACCAAAGGACGGCAATGGTAAGAGCATCTCATCACTTTCCACCTTATATATTTTTAAAAAAAATTGTAATAAAGCTTCTTAATGAAATTTATCAGAATTTATTTCTTTTCTTAAAGTTAACAATCGATTTATTAATTTTGTTTTAATTTAACAACTAACACATCTTCAATAGATTATAAGGCCTCGAAACGGTGCCATCTTGGTTTACTTGAAAACTCACAAGCACACTATTATAATGAAGCGCCACCACAGCTTTCAGTTCAGTTTAAATCATTTTTAAACGCATTCCCTAGTGATGACATATTAACCACCACTGCATATATCTGAATTAGGACGATAAATATATTTTTTTTTGTAAAGTTTTCATAAAAAAATTAAAAGTTCCACAAAAGTGGAAAACTTAGTATTTTCTTGTTTATTTGTAACAATTTTTTAAAAAATCAGAGAAATAAATAATCTTATCTTTTATAAAATAATGCATTTTTTTTGTGAATAATACTGAACTTCATGAAATTTATTGTAACAGATCTCCAAACGTTTATGCAGATATTTGAATGTGTAGATAATACCGAACCCTATGAAATTTGTCTTAACAGATGTACAAACATTTATGTAGATTTGAATGTATGGATAATACTGAACCCTATGAAATATACATTTTAACATATATATATATGATGTAATTAAAAAAAATATACACCTTATGCCAACAATTAACTATATAATAGAATAATTCAGTTATCTTAATATAAACTGAGCACTGATTATATATGTGTGTGTGGGAGATGATGATCCAGAACAACTGATTAGTGCTGGTTCAGCACGAAATACATACATTGAAGATTATTTATATTTTTCTAATGTATGTGGTCATGTGTAGTGGTTGTAGAAGATGGAGTAGATGACTAAAGGAGCTTGAAAGTCTGGGTTCAAATCCTCTCTAATTATATCTAGCTTAAAAGTATATACACTATACTTGTATTTAAATATTATTTTTTTAAAAAGTAATAACCAGAAGAGAGAAACACATTCTTTTATTAAAGACTTTTTTTTTTCATGATCAAATTAATTATTTTTATTTTATCACATAAATGAAGCAATTCATAGTTTTTTTTTCCCCCCTCAAGGTTATAATAATTCTCATAAACCTTTTGGTGTTGGGATCCTTTTAAACAAGATGTTTATACAATAATTCACAGTAATTATGGTATTACTATCATATGTTTTGCTTTTGATAGCAAATTTTGATTTTCAAAATGTTGTATATGTTGTGATGGGCAATCCTTCGGATCAGCAAAACCATCGGAACCCTCCTTGCGAATTCCTGCGCTACGCGCCGACATGGATGTTTTCAAAATTGTCATGCATCGCTGACATGTATAGTGTTGTATCAGAGTAGTGTAAAAAAAAAAAAATCAATTGTAAATCAGCCCAGTAATGTAATATCTTTTGGTTTTTGACTAGCAACAGAGCCATCAAGCGGTGTGCGGGGGCTAATCGACGATAACCAGAATTTATAATATCATTCATATAATGAATTAAAAATTTGTAATTTTTTTGATTTCTTATTTAATATTTTTTCAGGATGCAGGTTATTAAAATTGTAAGAGTTGAAAGCACAGAATTTATAGCAATCATTAATCCTTTACAATGGACAAACATAAATTTGTTCATAATGTTGGGTTTTTGAACCACTAAATGTCACATGATCACCATTCTTTATACGTACATAAGCTGTTTACACAGAAACAAAACTCTCCATACAGTAACACCACTCAGTGCAGGCCAGAGTAATCAATAGATGCAGGAAGATTTATGCACTAGATAGGGATTTTATGCACAAACCTTCCTGCATTCATTGATTATTCTGGGTTGCACTGAGTGGTGCTAATGTTATTTTCAAATAATTAATAATGATTCAGACACAACTGAAATAAAACAACTATATAAAAGTAAATATCTTTTTTATTATTGCCGGTTTTTCGCCTTGTATTAGAGCCTTTTAAGGCGAAAACCAATTCAATAATAAAAAAAATATTCATTTTTATATAGTTGTTTTATTTAAATTGTGTTGGAATCATATAGGCGAAAATCGGATCAATAATAAAAGAAATATTTTTATATAGTTATTTTATTTCAATTGTGTTGATATCATTAACAATCATTAGTTTATGATATATATTATTAGTACAGAGGAAAGATTAAACAATAATATTTGTGATTTTTTTTATATATCAATACCTGAAAAAATATATATATTAAAACTATTTAATTCCAACTGGGGGGAGGGATCCTCAAATTAATCAATAATTAAAATTATCCCAAAATGCGATAATATGTTGAACTATTTTCATCATCTATCAGTAAATGTTGCATATATAGAAAATTTTAAACTTTTTCAAATACAAACAACGTGTTATTAATAACACATAAATAGACAATACAGGTTATATTATTACTAACACGTTGTTTGTATGTGAAAAAGTTTAAAATTTTTTATACATTCAATATTTACTGATAGATGATGGAAATAGTCCAATGTATTATCACATCTATTATATATCATCATCATAAACCTTTGGGCAAACATCCCAAAACAACTTCAATTCAATATTAATTGACACGTGTTTTTTGTTGTTTTTTTTCTTTCAAATAATCTTTATTTGCACAAAAAGTAAAATATACATTCTAATATAGAGTTCATGTTTACGATCATGACTGACACATTAAAGACTAACTAGATGAAGATTACAAGATTAAAAGTAAAATTTTAAGTTACGTTACTTATCAGGGGTGATCTAATTTGGCATATAAATCCCATGGCGTGTAAAGTTTGAGTATCATGAATAAATAATATACATGGATATTGCTAAATATGTAATTGACTCCATGTTTGCTCAGCAAGGCTAGGCAGGCATGTTCTTGAATCACTTTCTTTAGCTTTATATAATAACTTTAAGAAAATGTCTTCAATAGGATTGGCCAACTCACTATCAAATAATACCTTACATCTAATCTTCCATATGATAAAATTTATGAAAGTGGCCAGCGGATGGAGCCAAAATTTCCATTTTTGAATGCATCATTAAGGTAGACATTTGAAGAATTGTATCCTGTAATTCTCTGTAGGGCAATATTACGTAACCGAGTCCACCGTTCACATTGATAGAGTATGTGTTCAATGGACTCGTCAAATCTTCTACAAAGAGAACATATTGTATCAATGTTGTGTCCCCTCTGATTACAAAGAAACATCCCATTAGGTCCTCCAAGATTGACCTTAACCAAAAAATCAACAAACTTTGGCTCCAATTTCAGGAACTTAGTTAGCCTTATGAGACGAGGGATTGCAACTGGGAGAAGATTCTCTGTCCTAGATTTACCAGAGTGAACTAATTGATAAGAACTCCAGTATGATATTTTTTCATCAAACATGGAGCTAGAGCTTTTGATGCTATTAAAGACAATAGTTAATTGTTGTTGCATCCGGATATTTCTTTTATGAGGGGGTGGGCGATCAGTGGGGATTATTTTTTCAAAAGGTATGGGACTTTCTATATTTGCATTGTCTCTGAAAATTTTGACAAGGACATTGTAAGTCCTCTGTATTAGAAAAATTTTAATCGAGTGCAGTCCTAAACCATTAAGATGTCTTGGTTTTTGCAAAATATTAAGACTTATTGCTGGTGTCTTCCCTCCCCAGCACAGCTTTCTGCATAGAGATTCAACCTTGCGGATGAAGCAAATTGTTGGTGAAAAACCAGCTAGATAATAAATAATTTTCGGTAAAATCACAGAATTAAGGAGTGCAACCTTTCCAAACAGAGAAAGATAAATTTCAGATAGTGAAATAACAGTCTTTTCAATCTTTAAAATTAATGAATTTTCAAGTTTTTTTCTCATGGCAACTGGAGAAGAAGCAATACTAAAACCAAGAAATTTCTGTGGGGGAGCTTTTAGTCTACCAGATATTTGCTTCCCTGTCAGGATGGACCACATTGCTGACTTTGATTCATTAATTGCCAGGCTAAATTCACATGCTGTTGTTGTTGTTGTTTTTTAAAAGAACTTTACATATTAAACAATCCAAAACAAAGCAAAACTCCCCATATAGTAGTGCCATCTTGTGCTAACAAGAGCAATCAATGGATGCCAAAAGGCTTGTGCATAAAATCCCTATCTAGTGCCTACTCATCCAATATCCTCAGACTAGTTTCTGGCTTGTGGCCTTCATCAGTGAGGAGCCTTGGATCTGAGAGCACTGCACCTAGATCTTAGGATCTAATGCAACCCTCCAGCACCCACCTTTTAACTCTATTTAACTACAAAACTATGAGAATGAAATTGGAAAACACTATTAATATTTTCAATCCAAGCTCAACAGCTTATATAGTCATATGGGTCTGAACTCAATTCAGTACCCATACATTTTGCTGTTGAGCTTGGATTGAAAATATTAATAGTGTTTTCAATTTCATTCTCATAGTTTTGTAGTTAAATAGAGTTAAAAGGTGGGTGCTGGAGGGTTGCATTAGATCCTAAGACCTAGGTGCAGTGCTCTCAGATCCAAGGCTCCTCACTGATGAAGGCCACAAGCCAGAAACTAGTCTGGGGATATTGGATGAGTAGGCACTAAATAGGGATTTTATGCACAAGCCTTCTGGCATCCATTGATTGCTCTTGTTAGCACAAGATGGCACTACTATATGGAGAGTTTTGCTTTGTTTTGGATTGTTTAATAACAATTATTGTGCTAGTATGAGATGGTGATCATGTGATGTTTAGTGGTTTAACTTTACATATTCTATTGTATTTACTCTATATATTTCGTCTCTTCCATTAATTTATTTTTATAGTTACATATTCTAAAATCAGTTTAAATATTACAATAAAGCTCTTTTTATCAAATTTATATTTACATTTTTTATTATTGCAAATAACCATTTCTGATTCAGTTTCCCAACATATTCGGCCTTTCTTTAAAAGCAAAAGATTTTAAGAATGCATCTAAAAAATAAATTTGCTTTATTATTATAAATATTAATCTAATTTTTTTTTTTTTTGGAAACGTTTACAGATTTTTTTATTAAATTTTTTATATTTTGATAGGCTTTCTTACTGATTTTTATAAATGTTTTGTTTGAACAAGTATTAAAAATAAAAAAATAGATTTTTTTTCTGTAAAACCATAAAAATATAGTTTATTTTTCAAAATGTAATAATTTTGCTCTATTTTTTTTTAATGATTTTTGTTTATTCACTATCATAATTAAAATCTTTTTCAGATCAACTTTTAAAAATTTTTAACTGATATATTTTTTTTTAAATATAAGTCAGTTTTATAAATAATGAAATTAGACGGCCAAGGTTACTAGAGATCTTATTGATAATATCAAAATCTAATAAAAGGCAACCAAAAAACAAATGATTGTCAAGCGTTAGTGGCCGAGTGGTTAGCACAGCAGCCTTACAAGCAGTTGTCCCTGGGTTCGCTTCCCGGCCGACGCTTTGACACATTAAAAAACAACAACAACAAAAAACAAATGATTTAACTGCAATAGCCAAAATTAAGATTCTTTTTTTTTCTCATGTGTCATAGCATCAGCCGGGAAGCGAACCCGCTAACCCGGGGCAACTGCTTATAAAGCAGCTGTTGCTGACCTCTCGACCACCAATGCTTCATATAAAATTTCTGAAATTAAGTTATCAAAGACCTATTGCCTAAAAGCAAAATAATATTAATGAAGTACAGAAAGTTTATTATTTTGGGCAACTTCGCAAACCAGTATGTGTTCGTAAATATGGGGGGGGGGGGATAGAAAAAATTGAATTTTCCAATTTTTTATGTAGGAACAGTCAAATTTTCCAAAAGGTTCAACTCTAAATTGATATTCTAAATAAATGGAAATATTTTAGAATTAATTAAGAGATCAAATTATTTGCATTTTTATTAATTAAGCTGTGTGATATATAGTAAAAAAAAAAAAAGAAGTGATGCTTATGACATGGTTGTTTAGTCACATTTAATACTTATATCTGCAGGTTGTTCTAAGTTCATGTGTTGTTTTTTTCTAAATGTGTTATATTGCGATTGATGGCAAAGTTTTAATCACAGCTTCAGTGAAATGATAAAATTAGAAAAACAACGTTTTAAATATTTGTGTAAATGATTTATTATGTTTTTTGCTATCCATCTTTTTTATATATATATAATGCTGCTAAGATAAATAATAAATTTATTTATCAGGCTTGTCTTTTTTTTTTTTTTTTTGAAGTTAAGGCTGAGCTTTGTAAAATGCATTTGTCCAAGAATTACTTCTTGTTTATATTTCTAATGCGCAGCATTATATTTAGCAATTATCATTATTACTGCTGCTACTACTATTGGTAAAAGATACAAATAACATATTAAGAGCAAAGCTTTATTAATGCAGACAATTATGAAGCACTGAGCATACCCCCCCCCCTGGGATTCAGTCATAGACAGCAATGAATGTAATCGAAATGGGAGGATATATTAAGTAGTCTGAAACAAATGAAATAATTTGCATATTGGAGACAAAGCTTTTATAACTATTATACTGTTACTATTATTATCATTATCGTCATCATATTATAGTGGTTTTATTTTTTTTCTGAATGTTGATTTTTGTCAGTATATCCCAGATGGCAGTCCTTTACATTTCAATTTGGTTTTTACTTTGAATTTTTTTTAAAGTTAATTGATTGGGGTGGCGTGTGTGGGTGGAGGTGGGTGGTTGAGAAATTAAATATTAGACTATTTTTTAATAACTAGAAGTATCTCTATGTGCTTGTTTGTGTTTTAAATGATTAACTAAAATAAAATTGAGGTAATTAACTTTAGACTTTTTGTATATATATTTTACAACAAAAATAATTAAGAAAATTCTAACAAATTTGTTTATATGCTTATGGTATGCATATAGACATTTGTAAATGTTATCTTTAAAATATATTTCATTACATAAAAACATTGGCCATTCACAAATAAATGTAGCCATTCCAACTTCAAGAGAAAATAATAAAAAAGACGAGGGATGAGATTTGTGACGATTCTGACACCGTGTCTAATTGATCAATAGTGCACTTTCCTGAAATATCTTTAAGATGACCTTTATAACCGAAACAGAATTTGCTTATCCCATAAGCACTATAAAATATATATTTTTAGGAAGTTTTGTATTATTTATTTTATTTCATATATTTAATCCAATGATGATATGATTTTACAATAACAGATGCCATAGTGTCACAACCAGTAAGGTAAAGAATTTATTGAATAGTCTTATGATCTTGTCATATTTATGGTCTAAAATGAAATTTTTCTAATGTTTTTTGTATTATGTTGATGATGGGACAGGTCTTGCTTTCATATTAAAATCAGGTAAAATAACAGCTTTATATAAAAGTAGTTTAGGTGGAATATTTCATTATGAAATATCCCATCTTTTAACTTTTAAAAACAACAGGATCATATCGGAGTCCCCGTTTCTACTGCAAAATGGTTCACATTCTCAAGTAAAGTTTTTTTTTTTTTTTCATCATTGACTGATAAAAGATTTGAATTTTTTGAACATTAATTATTAAACCACCAGCTAGTATAGCACATTCATTAGCATTCTGTGAATCCAGGAACCAAGAAGAAGACATTCTAGTTCCTGCTTTTAATTCCAATTTGAATGGCTTTATTGCTTAGGAGTTTCTAAGAAGTTTGAGTTCTGGAAACGTCAGAATGAGAATTGATCCTATCTTACACCCCAGAGTTCGGACATTAAACCACTGTATCCATTAAATCCATATGCTAAATAAATAAAATTGATTTATGTTTAATGTAAGTTACTTCAAATGCCCTTTTATTTTTCATCTATAGCAACAATATTTCCTCTCATACTATCATGTAGAAATAATACAAGTAAACTTTGACGGACCAACACAAATTTCAAAAAGAGCCGTAGACTTTTTTTAATTAATTGACTGAAATGTTTGGACCAAAACCATATATAAATCATGCCGTTGTTTCTGAAATTTTTCTTCCATTTGCATGGCAACAAAACTATCTTTATCACTTTGATTTTCTAAAATCACATAGAGTCTCTGGCAACCATTCATTTATCACTAGAAACATCTTACTCGATAAATTTTTTTGAAAGTATCTTTGGTGTAGTGGATAATAATGATATTCCCCAATAATTATTGCAATCTTGTCTAATCTTATTTTCAAAAATAGGACAGTAAAAAAGCATCTTTAACACCTACAGCATAACTTTATGAATCCATATATTTTTAAAAACTCCAATATATTTCAAACTGAATATATTACCGTATTTTAATTTTTTTCCAGGTATCTCGTAACCTGCAACCTTAGTATTTTTAAGATTACAAAGAGCTATTTCAGCTTCACTAAGAAGGATATCTTTGTACAGGTCTAACGTGAGTAGATATTACTAAAAGTCATCATCTCTATTCTTATGACCTTATTCAAAAGATGTAATCCTTTTCCGTTCCGTTTGAAATATTATTTTTACTGATAAGAGAATGCCGTTAATAAATTGAATACGATTGTGATACTATCTTTCAGAGTTTGTATCTGTCCAATGCATCAAAAAAAGATCTAATGTGATCACAGTCAACCGATGTCTGTCTTCTTTTCAGTTTTAATCTGCTAGTTATTTTAACTAGTCTTGTCAATTATTGAACTTCCATCTTTTAAATCTTTATGTTGGTTGGTAAAGCTTCACGATTACTTATTATTTTGTCGTAATTGAAAATACCATACATTTTCTTTTAATCATATCGCTAATAATATTATTATAGTCAAAGAACCAGTCATGGTTTTTCTTTTTAGTAAATCTAAGAATAGATTCGTTTATGTCCATAATTTTTTTAAAGAGAATTCCAATATTCCATAACATGATGATTCTGAAAGTTCAAATGTGGAATTTTAATATTTAAAGATTGATGAAATTTAGAAGAGATAAAAAATGAATATCGAGTTTTTGGGTGAATATGATTGGAATAATATCTACATTTTAATATAACTGTCATTTTAACCTTAAATCTGTCAATTTGTTGTGCGGGAACTATTTTGCAACCGATAATTTAAGATAATGGCAGTTGTAAATTAAAATACTATTAAAATATAGCTTACAAAGTAAATGAAGCTGCTTATTTAAATACCCCGAGCTTATACTCGTTTCTTGTGAATGATTTCTATTTACATCACTGTTTCTTTTCTTTCCATGAAGATGGCAGGTCATACTAAATCTTAGACAAGATTTAGTTTCTGCATGTTAGAGGATAAATTCAACAGTCATCTTGTTGTATAGTAAAACATAACTTAAACATTATAACATGTGGGTCATTATTTTTACCTGGAAAATATAGGAGGATATGATTTCTCCTACTTAATTGTTAAGGAAAAACCTGTATATAAGATTATCACTGCCGCTTGTAATATAATTTATCATTAATTTGATCTGAACAAAAGAGATTAGGTGTCTTATGTGGTCAATGAAGCAAACACCTAGATGTCATAGGAAATTATGTGGACTGAACTATAATTTTTCATATACTTAGGGTATGTATATTGAGACCTTCTGGAAAGTCAATTTTTAATCTTATTTTAAGCCACAAAGTAAATCTGTGAGAAAGTTTTTTAATACTGATTACGTCTGTGTTTAAATATTATAGTATTTATTCCAAATGTATAATTTACATTTATTTGTTAACAATGTTGAGATGAGCTCAATTATCTAATTTTGAATAACTATTTTAAATTTGAGATTTAAGCCAATAAACATCAGGTGATCACCGTTTTTTATGCTTGCTTATAACTTATTTAAACAGGAAAAACTCACTATACATATTGCCACACACTGCAAGCTAGAGTAATCATTGGATGCCAGAAGGCTTGTGCATAAAATCCCCATCTAGTGCCTACTCATCTAATATCCCCAGACTAGTTTCTGGCTTGTGGATTTCGTCAGTGAGGAGTTTTTGGATCTGAGAGAACTGCATCTCAATCTTAGGATCTAATGCAACCCTCCAGTAGCCACCTTTTGTTTCTACTTGACTCCAAAACTATGAGTCTTAAATTGAAAACACCTTAATATTTTCAATCCAAGCTCATTAGCTTATATAGTCATATAGGTCTGAACTCAGTTCAGTACCCATGCATTTTGGTGTTTTTGGTTCTTCAATAACTATAGCCACCACTGTCCTATTAGGCAAGATTGGTTTTAAGCCAATAAACATCACATGATCACCATTTCTTATGCTTGCTTATAACTTATTAAAACAAGCAAAACACACTATACATATGTACACACTGCAAGCTAGAGTAATCAATGGATGCCAGAAGGCTTGTGCATAAAATCCCCAAATAGTGCCTACTCATCCAATATCCCCAGACTAGTTTCTAGCTTGTGGCGTTCATCAGTGAGGAGCTTTGGATCTGAGAGCACTGCACCTAGATCTCAGGATATATTAGCTGAGTAGGCACTAGATGGGGATTTTATGCATAAGCCTTCTGGCATCCATTGATTACTCTAGCTTGCAGTGGGTGGCAATACCTATAGTGAGTTTTGCCTGTTTTAAATTTGAGGTTTTTAAACATTTGAGAGAATTAATGATAAAATTGATGTACAGCCACTTGGCAGATAATTATATAATGATTTTTTTTATCAGCATTGCTGTTTGTATCTTTTTTGTTGTTTTATTATTATTAAATTGTGAATTTTTATTGCAATTATAATTATTATTAAACTTGTGGATCTTTTTTTGAATTTTATTTGTTAAAAAAACCTAAGTGTAGCTAATTTTATTCAGATATATATTAGGGAATAATCAGAAAATATATATATAATAAAAATAAAGTTTGTATTTTTAACTATTCAAGCCCACTTCATTGCAATGTTTTGTTTCTCTTTGATTATTTTAATTATAAAAATAATTAATGTACAAAATTATATACATTTACATAAATCATCATATTAATTATAGTAATTAGTTAAATTACACTTTAACCCTTTATCGTATGCGTTTTAAACATTTATAATAGTCAACGATACCTTAGTCAAATGATACCTTTTTTGACTATAGAGGGACTTCTCAAACCTCAACACAAGATAGTGACTAAATAAAGATAGGAACAGCCGTCTTATCTTTAATCCAAATTTCCACTTATATAGGCTATCTGAAGCATCTTGATTTGGGAGCATGAAGATGTTGTTCTCTTCACTTTTTAAGTCCACTATTTCCTTCACAAATTAAGACATGGTTTGACCATTATAAATATTCAAGGCATGTACGATAAAGATTAAAGCCTTTCTTTAAAAGTATTTACGTACTTCCTATGTGCTTAATAAATAATTGCAACTTTAAATTGCAACAATAATTGTTGAATATATACATATATATGCTTCACAGATTAGGCATACATATTGAGATTTGATAGACATTAAAAATAGATCCCTTATTATGTGTCAAGAGAGGTTCTACAAGTGATTATGATATACAGAAAGCATATTAGAGGTGAATCCTAATTTTCAAGAATTATATTTATTATATAAGTATTCATCCAGTATGTTGTTTTTTTTAATTTCAAAAATCACATCATATAAAGTCTATTTTTAAGTATTGTATATATTTATGAGATATGTTTTTTTTAAATTGTCTACTTTTTATTTTCGTCTGAAAATAAACTTTTAAATACAGGTACATTTTGACTTATGTTCATTCTACATGTAGCTGTTTAAATTTACAAAGATCACATGGAAAACAAAAAATGAATTGTTAAAACTAAATGATTGTGCTGCCAGCAATGTATATTTAATATATGTCTAATATGTATTACTGTATTTTGCAGCAAAATATATCATGTCACAACACAGTTAAGAGAAGTCAATATTTATAAGGCACACTTTTTCAAATAGAAGATATATTAATATTATAAAGAAATGTTATAGTAGTTTATATTAAAATTTTAATATTTATATAAGGCTAAAACCACAGTATATGCACCTTGAGTGCTTAATTTTAGCAAGAGAGACCTCTACAAATCATAAATAAATTATTATAATAAAAAAAATACAAATTTTATAATGTTATAAATGAGAATGTTTTTAAAAACGAATTAATTTTTTATAAGGTGTTTTTAAAGGCATTCATTTTACATTTAATTAAAATAAAATGATTGTGCTATCAATGATATACCATTAAACTACTAAACACCATATAATCACCATTTCCTATGCTTACGCAAGCTGTCACAACAGTAGCAAACTCTCTCCATATAGTAATGCCACTAGGTGCAAACCTGGAGATATTGGATGAGTAGGTATTAGGTAGGGATTTTATGCACAAACCTTGCAGCATTCATTGATTACTAAGGCTTGCACTGGGTGGCACTACTGTATGGAGACTTTGCTAATGGTATACTATCCAAATGATATGCTATCCAAAAAAAGAAATAACAAAAAAATAAAACTGTAAATAAACAAACAAAAACTTCCATTAAAATTTATAAATTTAATATATTTTGCTATACATGGGAAACCATTTTTTCACGTTGAGTGCTGTACACAAACATGTTTTTTTTTTTAAAAAAAAAAAAATAAATAAATTTATAAATAAATTTTACAATATGCCAAAAATCACATTTTGGGTCTCCGAGTGCCATTTGAATCATGATTCTTAATAACTTTTTTATCCGTTTTGAATTTGATGTAATAAAATATTTTCTAACATAATGCTAAAATTTTTACAAAATTTAAGAACATATTTGGCAGGATGGCTCAGTTGGTTAGAGCATTATCTTAAAATTCAATACTCAAGAATCTAAGGGTCCAGGTTCGATTCCCATGCTAGTACTTTCACTGCTCAGGCCAGCAACACCTGAAGAAGATGGGAGAATAATACTTCTTAAAATTCAATAAAGAATCGAAGGGTCCAGGTTCGATTTCTATACTAGTACTATTTAGGCCAGCGACACCTGAAGAAGAGGGGAGAATAATATCTCTCGAAATGTGTGCTATTATTAACAGTTGAATGTATTTGGAATAGTTAAATAAAGTTAAATTTTTCTAAAGACATTCAATACTCGTATTGGATGATGGAAATAGTCCAACATATAAATACAATGAAAAACATAGGATTTAATATAAATTATAAAGATAATACATGGATATCAATGCCATGCATTCCAGAAGCACATCACAAAATTAAAGGGATTTGTGAAAACATTTATGAAATTAGTTAAAAAAAAGTTGTCAATATATATAAAGCTCATTAATGATTTTAAGGAGAAAGTGTTAATGTTAGATTGTTCTAAGGTTCTGTTTAAGTGTTCTAATAATATCTATCACTAAATATTATGGAGGGAGTAGGACTAATCTAAATTTATAAGGATAGTTTAACATATCTATATTAATTAAATAAAATGGTTTAACATTAATTTCAGAATTTTGGAATCATGAAAAGTTTGCCCATGTGTTGTACCTAGAAAATTATATAACCATAATGTATAATAAAGCAATAATCGATAAAAAAGTAAACTAGGTGTATATATTGTAAATAAATAAATCAATGCTCCAGTAGTATGTGTGCAATTGGGGAATTTGAGATTTACATACAATTAATATTATTATTATGATACACATAGAATGTCTGACTTGTTGCGTATACACGGACATTTTATATATTTATGTTAATATTTTATTGTTATTACAGTAAGGTCAAATATTCATTTTGATTTAATGCAACATTGTTATTCATTTCATAGATACATATTCCTAAATATGGAACCATGTTTGTATACATATTAATATACAGGCATAAGCCAATGTGCTGTAATCATAAACAAACAACCAAAAATGTGAAAAAGATCTTTGATCCCCAAGATGCACATTTCATGCTGAACTAGCACTCATCAGTAGGCCCAGATCACAGTCTTCATATTTCTATCATTGTTCAATATATATAGATAGCCAATTGCTACAGTTTAAGTGTTAAGTGTCAAACTTACTGCGCTCACAACTTTGACACAAACCACTTGCTGGAAGTATATTAATATTTTTTATTAGTCATTCATTAGACTAGATATTATCACCTTAATGAATAATATTTCTGTAGTGTAATTTCACTGCACCATTCTCCTGTAAGGTAGGAACTGATTTCCATCTGCTTTTAAAATCTTGTGGAAGGGTGTAATCATAAACATGAGTGATGTAGTGAAAATTACACTACAGAAATATTCATTATTATATTATCTCTAGTCTAATGAATGACTAATAAAAATTATTAATATGCCAATGTGCGGGAGAGGTCAGCGCAGCCGCCTTGCAAGCAAGCAGTTGGTTTCAGACGGTTGTTGCGGGTTCGCCTCCTGGCCGATGCTATGACATATGTAAAAAAAAAAGTCAATGATTTTTTTTTCCCCATATGTCATAGCATCGGCCGGGAGGCGAACCCACAACCGTCTGCAAACAACTAATTGCTTGCAAGGCGGCTGCGATTCTCGGCTAACAATGCTTGACAAAAGTCAATGATTTGCATTACAAAAGTGTCAATCTGTAATTTAATACACTGGACAGGCTTACACACACTTGCACATGAGCACTGATTGTATATGTGTGTGGAGATAGTAATCTGGACCAATTGATGATTGCTGGTTTAGCATAAAATACTATATTGGTGATTATTTATCTTTTTAACGTGTGTGATCAGGTGGGTCAGCAATATGAGATGGCTTGGAGAGTTGAGGGTCATGTGAACGTCTGAGTTTGAATCCCTTATATATAAAATTGTCAATCGTAAAAAAATGACTATTTTTATTATTTTGCATAATTTTTGAGTTTTTAATGCTTTGAAAATTATGTAAATGGAATAGCAAAAAAATTTAATACGCAGTATTTTTTAATGTCTTTTTATAAATAATATTTTAATCAGAAAATATAAATATCTCATATTACTAATGTTTATATGTTAGCAGATTGTTTAATTTATCTCTCTCTCTTTTTTAAATTTGTCATCTGAAAGCAACCAGTTGCTCCTCCATCGTTTTCTCTCTTTTTTTTTATTATTTATTTATACAGCCGTGTTGTAAAAAAGTTGTTTTGATTATGTTTGAAAAATTGTCATTGCTTTCTGAGTCCATCCAGGACCTTGTAAAATTCTACCAGCTGGAAAGTTTAGATAGTTGATCTAGACCTTTGACCAAAGGGAGAGATATTTTCCCACAATTTATTAAGCTGGAGAGCATTTTCTCGGAGCAGTCCGTTGGTAAGAATCCGCAGCAGCATTGCCACTATTAACTTATTTGGTCTATCATGGGAAACATCTTCGCAGAACTACACAAGTTTGTTGCTAATGGAAAAGTCCCGAGTAGAACAGCTGGGATTCTGTTGTGGGAGGAAAAAGATCTCTGCTGTTTCCTTTGAAAAACAATGTTAGGATAAGAGGGGGAGGGGGATGGCTGAGAATTTAATTTCAATTTTCTGCTTTCTGTTTGATCAACTGAAAAAAAAAAAACATTTCAATAAGTGAAAAGAAATTTGAACTGCCTGAATAACACTTATTTTAGCCAAACAAATATGCTAATGTGCATACATAAGTTTTTGTTTGAATATATGGGTTCATACATGACCATATATATATACTTGATGACTACCCTTTTTAAGCACATCATTAAAATACTAGATAAATTCATATCTTTATTGTCTCACTCTAGTTTGGTAGTTTGTAATAAAAAAACTGCTCTCAAAACTTCGTAGGAGATTAAGGCTGATTTATTTATTTTTTTATATTTGTAATATATATGAATTATTCAAACATTTTTATTGTTTTATAAAATATAAATAATAGAAGACATTTATTTAGGTAGAATTGTCTGAGAGCAGACATAAGTATAATTTCAAAGTCATTTAAAAGTTAAAAAAGTAAACACACCAGCACATTGCATTTGGATAAGTGGTGAGCATAAACAATTCACTAAGTAAAGTCATAAGTATACGAATTATAAATGACAGAAGATAAATTATACAGAAAGAACAGGTTTTCTCTTTGCATTAACAAGTGGTAAAAATTGATCACAGTGCAAATGTCATACGCAATATGTTTTTTTTCTGGATTTCAGTAGCTAAATTATATAGTAACTACTCAAAGGGAATACTTTCCAAAATAGTGAGATTTTATGTATTTTTATGATATTTTATGCATTTTTATGGACTTTCTTTGCACAGGATATAATAAAATATTTTCTGTTTATTATAGTGAGAAACTGTTCGAATGTTTTGTTTAGATTAAAAAAATAGTATATAAGTTACAGAGACATAAGTAAAAAAAAGTTTCTACAGATGGTTTTTAAAGATTAGCAATAGAACAAACGAGTACCAATATTCTCTATACATATTGCCACACACAGCAAGCTAGAGTAATCAATGGATGCCAGAAGGCTTGTGCATAATATCCCCATCTAGTGCCTACTCATCCAATATCCCCAGACTAAAATTTCTGGCTTGTGGCCTTCGTCAGTGAGGAGCCTTGGATCTGAGAGCACTGATGAAGGCTACAAGCCAGAAACTAGTCTGGGGATATTGGATGAGTAGGCACTAAATGGAGATTTTATGCACAAGCCTTCTGTCATCCATTGACTACTCTAGCTTGCTGCGTGTGGCAATACATATAGTGAGTTTTGCCTGTTTTAAAAACAGTTATAAGCATAAGAAGTGGTAGTCATGTGATGTTTATTGAGTAACAATACCTAGAGTCAATTATATTCAGAAAGTGAATAACCCTTTAAAAGGATCAGCTTCCTTGTTTCTTTGTTTTTATAACCATTTTTAACTTAATTATTCAGTTTTTTCTTTTATATAAAAATTTACTTACTTAAATATTGAAACATTTAGATTCATGCCATGTTGCTAATACACACACACATATATTTAAGTTACACTATTATTAAGCTTGTCTTAAATATTATTTTATTATTAAATAACTATGTTTCTGAATCCTATTTAACGAGATAGCATATTTGATTTATAATTTTATTTGCTTGGGGAAAGATTTGCTTTGCTTTCTCTTCATATAAGTTGACTAAAATTTGTTTTTTATTCTATATTTTAATTAAAATTCCATATGAAATTTGAACGGAAGCACTGAAAACTCCACTGAGCTATATGTAAACCAAGCATCAATAAACTTATATTTAGCTTTTGATCATGAACAAGCATACCATTTACTGATGTATTACCATGCAGAATGTGATTTTATATATATATATTAACATAATGTCAGGACAACTATGAGCTCTTCTGAAATTACTATAATTAATTAATATATAGGGTATATGAGCGCAGACTTTCACATGCCCCACCACTCTCCACACTATCTCATAACACTGATACACTTGAACACATATATGTTGAAAAGATAAATAATCACCAATATATGTATTTCATGCTAAACCAGCAATCATCAGTTGATCCAGATTATCATCTCCCACACATATATACTACAAGTACTCAGATATATATTAAGATAGACAATCGTCATACTTTAATGGACAGGCTTCAATCTACTCCACACTCCAACTCTTCAACTGTCCATCCAATTGAAAATCTGATGATGAAATGCTCAAAGGCTCCCTGAGGCCAAGGGAAAGGCTGAGTCTCATATTTTAATAATGTCTATATATCAAATTAATCTTCAGTTAATGGATATAAATATAACTTTTTGATAGCCCAAATATAGATGAAATTTGTGCAGAAAAACAAACCCCAGCAAGCTATGTGTAAGCTAACCATCAGTAAACGTAAATATAGGATGGATCTATTTAGTCAGTAAAAGTAAGAGATGAAAGTGTTTACTGTAACTGGAGTATATTCATGTAAGGACGTAATACATATTGATATAAAACAATTCTAAATTTTTTTTTATTTGTGGAACAAAGACTAATAAACCGAACAGAATCTATATAAGCTATAGCCAAAAATTTGTAAATTGCAGAGTTGCAGAAATTAAATAGTTTTAGTGAGAGTTGTTAGAAAAGAAGTACAAAATGGCCAAGTGAAGAATAACTTTTGGTTGAAGATGTTGCATAGTGAGTGGAAATAAGAATATCATCTTTGAATCAATTGCTGAACGCCTGTCTCTTAAGTTCTCAAAGTATCCTGGGCATCAGAATGTACAACTGACTCAGATATATAAATCATCTTAACTAGCTGAAGGTATGTAAAGAGATATCAAAAGCTGTCTGAGAAAATCTTATATTTAAAATCATTCTTAAATATTTATTCTAGAAAATCCTTATTGAACTTATCTACAAGCTGAGAAAGAAAATATTCCAAATGTGTATTTAGACTAAAAAGAATTTTTCTCAATTTGGTCTGCCAGATGTAGCATGATATTTGATCATGGCTGTGATGACTCGATGATTAATCATTTTTTTAAATCCCTCTACAAGATAAAAGAAGAGGATAAACGAACTTGTCAGCCTTGGCTAATGGACCAAACCTGGAGCCAGATGAGGCTAGAATCCTAATTCATGTGTTTATTAGGCCCAAAACTATAACTTTCTCCCATCCACTAAACAAATAATATATTACATCTTTCACTTAAAAAAATCTAACTTTAACTATGAAGATCTTTCATAGACCCTATATATTTAATACACAAACTTTGTATTAATTGCATACTATACAATTAACTTACTATATCAACTTATAAATATTTTTATAGTCCTAGTTACTCCTTGGGCCAGGATAATCATTAATCAATGGAATTTCCAAACCTTATACATAGGTTTGAATTACTTTATATTCCTAACTAATTAAGCTCATGACACGCTGCCTTAAGGCATTAATATAATCTTTGATTTTATTTATAGTTATTTATGTTGCTTTCATACCTGCATTAATTAACCATCATGAGTTTCTTATACTGCTTTTAAGACTAAATTGTTGGTCTAATACAACTTTTGATATTTCTGTATACATGGCTTGTATACCTCATTTATAGTTATACATTGAAACTTGCTTATAGACAATGTTATCCTATCATTGATTGCTTTTGTATCCGCTCTAATGTGTAAATAAAGTTTGATTTTTGAAAGTAGACTAAAAAGAATTTTACAATTATGAACATTTTCGCATTTATTTAAAGAAAGCAACATTTATAATTTTTACAATAACATTAACTCAATTTATTTTCTATTTAAAGCTAATTGTTTCAAGTATAAAACAGTCAGTAGTAATCATTTCTGATTTTCAAATTATGTTAACCTCTTTAGATTATTTGTTTATTAATGATTTGTTATGTGCCCCTTTTATTTTTTAGTGAGAGTATAACTCCAGATACTTGATAAGTTGCTGGAAAGTAATTAAATATCACCTGACTCTACCACATGACTTCAGATTACAGATTTCGATTAGGATTAGAGTATGGTAGGAATTTTATTTAATGATGTATATGTCAATTATAGTTTATTTTATGTAATAGGTGACTCATGGGAATATTACTGATAGTTTAGGAAAGTAGGTAGGGGTGATATTCCTATGCCATAGGGAATGTATCTTTCGGGGTACGTTCTTAATGTTAAACTAACCGTGTATCTACCTTATTAGATGTTTTGTTATGAGTCTCATGATTTTTAATATTTCATCAAATCATTTCTGTTATTGGATCGAGCTAGTATTTAAATTAATATAATTATAAATGAGGAGATATTTAATTTAATCTTTAATTACATAGTACTTAAATTGGTTAATGGATTTATAGATTATTCAACTTTAGATGTTATAAGATTTATATTAAATCATTAATTAAATTATGAGATGTAACTATTATTACGAGTTAGTTGTCATGTAAGTTTTTAAACAGTCACTTGAGTAGCTGATGGTTGAGTAAGAGCTAGTAGTACTTGAGTAGCCGGAGTGATAGTATGGCATTGGTAAGAGTACACTGGTTTTGGCGCCCACATGGTATACTTTTTCACCATCTCTATGCACCTTACTGTAAGCTTAGTTAAATAATAACAGATGCCGGGTTTTATCTGATATCTCCAGGCCAGTTTCAAGCTTATGACCTTCATCAGTGAGGAGCTGTGGATCCTGGAACAGAGCTCCTTGAACTTTACAGTATAATACATTTACTACATTGAAACTTGTGGGGATATTGGATAGGCAATACGGAATAGGATTTATTAAGCATTATTATCTAGCATCTATTATTACTTACTAAAACTCATAGTAAATATCATAGAGGTAGAGAAAAAATATCACTGGAAAGTAATTTCCTAATATTTTGCTTCATTCCTTATTGATTATAATATTTGAAAAATAAACTGGCATTTATAGTGATTACTTTAAGAAATCACCTGCTCCCAAAGAAATTGCATGGCAACATATTATGGAGAGACTAAAACTAACATTGCCACCAGAGTAGCTCAACACAGATATCTTTATAACAGAACTAAAGCAAAGCTTGAAGGCAATTCAGTTTTCGTTGAGCATGAGAGAGCCACTGGCCATGCTTTTCTACCCACCACAGCCATTGTCATTTGCTCTGAAATAAACGATATCAAACGTAAAGTCAGGGAAGCTTACTACATTGTACGTGACCCAGCAGCAATCAATAGAAGAGAGGCCTGCTTTTCTCTGTTTCGAAAATGGTCCACCTAACATCTGCATATGAATTTGCATAAAATTTGCATTAATATTATAGTTATTAACCAAATACAAGTCGCCATGAATATGGGACTATAAACTGTCCCGAAAACGCTTGGCGGTAACTTTTGAGAATTTTACGTACATTAAATAGCTTCATTATCTGTGCGCAGAGCACATACATATATTAATTAATTCTTGAATATAATTTTATATTATGTAAATAGTGAATTCCTATATTTGTATTATTGTTTCATTAAATTTATTTTATTAAATTTTGGGTTTCTGTTCTGTTCTTTTAAATTATTTTGTTGTTGTGAACTAAACTCGTGTATCTTCACAGAGGTTGAGCTGAGAATAAGCGGAAACATTTCCACATATATAAAGTTTAGATTAATCGATAAATTATTTGGGATTATGTAGAACACTATTTAGATTTTAAAAGCATGCCTCAGATGATAGTGGGTCTCAAAAACTTCTGCTTTTAATGAACACCGAAGCAGAAAATCTGAAAATTCTTCAGATTTATCATTTTCATTCGGCGGTTGTTCATCACTTTATTTTACAAAATGAAATATGATTGAAAACTTGTGACGATATTTTTAGACTGGCAGAATTTTTTTAAAAACTGAAAATAAACATTGACACTGACTTTAGTGTTACATTTTTGATATCTCACATATATTAAATATCAAATCATTCTCAAAACGTAATAAATGTTTGTTTATGAGCAATTTAAGATCATCGCTTATTTAAATTTTATGCTCTTCATTTTAATAAGTCTGTTTTTCATTATTTAATATCATTGCAGCTTAGAATTTAAAGAGATACCCTTTTTTGAACTGGCCGTTTGAGAAACAGACTTTTATATGTGTATTCACAAAGGCCTAGCTCAAATTTTTTAACATTTTTTTTTTCATATGTCATAGCATCGGCCGGAGGCGAACTCGCAACAACTGTCTGCAAACAACTGCTTGCTTACAAAGTGGCTGCGCTGACCTCTCGGCTAACAACACTTGACAAATTTTTTAACATTTGGAGAGTTATTTGATATTTAATTTCAGTTAGCAATACGTCCTGAGATTATTTCTTACATATATTATGTATACAGACAGTAATATTTGATAAAATGAAAATACACACAGAAAAGTTAGTTTTTTAATAATATTTAATTGCTTTGAATATATATTTTAGTATATTATCATATTCATGAAATATAGTGGTGTGATTAAATGGTTCTTTATATCAATGTTTAATTAACTGTTCGTGAATCGATTTTAATTTACAATTTAAACTCGAATATTTAAATAGCCCATTTCTTTGAAATGGATACACTTGTTTCTTTTTATTAATAGAAAAATGGTCACCACCTCTCTCTGTGTACACTATCTCTGCTTTTGTTAGTTCCAATGTATGACCAGTTTTCTGCTTATGGTCTTTAAATATTGCAGTGTGTTTTTTGTCTCTGGGGGTTGTGTTGGGCAAGTCTTGTTGACAAATTAGCCCTCAACTCACCATAATATGCAGCATTGCAAGCTGATTCGCTGAACATAATTCTATAGATCACTTGATGTGCCAATTCATTTGGTATAGTGTCTTTAGAATTAATTAATTAATTAAGTAGTAGAGCAGTTGGAAAGCTTATATTAAACTTATTTTTACAAATATTTTTTTAATTTACCAGATATTACTTTGACTCAGAAAAGAAGAAAATTAGTAACAATTGAATACAGACAGTATTACATTTTAGTTTACTCATGTTAGTTTTTTTTTTTTTTAAACAAAAAAAAAATTAAATTTAAAAACTTTTTTTATTATTTTGTTTAAAAATCTTAGTCAAAGGAAATCAATTAGCATGGTGTAATTTATTTTATATAGTAGTTCTTATTTTATAAGTTGTTAATTTTAATTGAATTGTTATTATTATAACAACATTAGTATAAGATTGGTGCTCTATTAATATATTTTAAGATGTTACCATATTTCTTCGAATATAAGATGCACCCAAATTTAAGACGCAGTAGGATTTTAAGCCTGAAAAATTGGAAAAAAAGATTAACCCTCAAATTTAAGATGCATATATGTACAGATAGGAAACTAATATAAATACAATAAACTCATCTAATTTATTGCAAATTTTCTTCAGATATATGGTACTTTCACTTTCTAAATCTTCACTTTCAGAACTTGAATTCTGATCTTCATTATTTCATCAGGATATGCCTTCAGGCCATTTAAATTGCAACTGAACATTGTAATTTCTTTGTCAATTTTCTTTTTATAAAAGTACATTTTCTCACTAAAATCTGAATCATTCTTTTAAAACAATTTATATTTTTACAAATATTTGTTGAAAAAAAATCAATGTGTAAAAAAATTCTAAAACATATGTTTTCACTTTAAAAATCAAAACGCGAATATCGGAATTGTCAAAATAGGCAAAATAACATTAAAAGATTCTAAAACAGTCAAGCGTTGGTGGTCACGAGGTCAGTACAGCCACCTTACAAGCAATTGTCCCGGATTAGCGGGTTCGCTTTCCGGCTGATGCTATGACACATGAAAAAAAAAAAAGATCCTAAAACATGTTTCCACTTTAAAAATCAAAATGAAGCTATCAAAACTGTCCAAATTTGGAAAGGTGCTTTCTTGTGTAGAAAACAACCAATCAGCTCCTTGAAAGGCATTCTCCTATCTCATTGTTATATTGATTTGTTAGTTGTTAAAAAATTCTAAAGATTACTCGGTAGTTTTCTCAAAATAACATTAAAAGATTCTAAAACATGTGTTTTTACTTTTAAAATCAAAACTTAAAATATCCAAATTGGCAAAGTAACATTAAAAGATTTTAAACATACGTTTACACGTTAAAAATCAAGAAGAAGCATCTTGGAAGACAGGTTCTTATCTCATTGTTATATTGATTTGTTAGTTGTAAAAAAATATTATGTGCATGTATATTGTATAGCGTAAAGCAAGGATCTAAAAAATAAGATATTAAAAATTTTCATTCGAATTTAAGACATACCCCTCTTTTAGGAGTCCGAAATTAGAGGGGAAAGGACACCTTATATTCGAAGTAATACAGTATTAAAAGTTATGATAAAAATTCTAATGTGATCTACATTGGTTATTTAAAAATATTTCTCTGTTTCCTAAGTTTAGCATGTTACCACGCTTATATATAGCATAAATCCTTATTCTTATTTATACACATTTAGGATTTATATTTTGATAATAGGATTTGTATCACTGTAAGAATGTAATTTTTTATTTAGGTTGAAATTCATGGCAATGACTAACATAGTTGTGCTAATAGACTTACTGATAACAAAACAATTTGAAACCTACCAAGAAAAAAACTATTGAAAACATTTTATGTTCAACGTTATAAATTGATTTTATGCTTCAGTAAATTAAAGTAACTAATAGCTGACTAAACCCAAAGAAGTGTTTAAAAGGTATATTTAATAAACATTTTATACAGAATTGCCAATTTGTTTACAGTTGTTTATGATATAGTAAACTCTCAATTCATTTTTTTACTCCAAAGAACTGATAAAATAAACATTAAATATGGAAAATTAATAGACAACAAAACCATATTAAAAATTATAGATAAAGTCGATTTAATAATCATTAAAACAGGCAAAACTCACTATATATATATATTGCCACACACAGCAAGGTAGAGTAATCAATGGATGCCAGAAGGCTTGTGCATAAAATCCCCATCTAGTGCCTACTCATCCACTAGATCGGGATTTTATGCACAAGCCTTCTGGCTTGCTGTGTGTGGCAATATATGTATATATAGTGAGTTTTGCCTGTTTTAACAACAGTTATACACAAGCATAAGAGGTGAGGTGGTCATGTGATGTTTAATAATCATTCATAAAATAAATTAAAATATAACTCATATTTTTAAATTCAAAACATTCTCACCTATTATTGTATGTATATATAATTTTATATTAAATTAATTATATGTTTAAAAAATTGCATTTAATATTAATTATATAGATTACTTGCTCATGTTTAAAAATCAGGATTAATATTAATTATACTCACTCGTTATATATCAATTATATGCTATTTAAAAAAATATAAATAAACAAAAAATTTAAACTAAAAATAAAAACTGACATTGAATTCGGTATATTTTATGAATTATATCATAAATAATGTGGCAGCAACCATTTATCTTATAACACCCTCAATAAATAAATCTGGTATAATTTCATTTATTTAATACGTGTTAAATAAATTAACAATACAGAAATTGTTTTGTTTGTTTGATTTTTAATATTACATTAAATGACATGTTTTCTAAGTGCAATTTTAAAAGAATTCATCAAATACTTTGCTAAGTAAGCAATTAAAAACAACTTATTGATTGTAGTGAAAGAAAAAAAAATTCGGAAGTGAATCATATGTTCAAAAATATTAAGCATCACATGATCACATTTCCTATACTAGCACATTAATTGTTGTTAAACAGAGCAAAACTCTCCATACAGTAGTGCCACCTGTGCTAAACAGAGTAATCAATGGATGCCAGAAGGCTTGTGCATAAAATCTCTATCTAATGCCTACTCATCCAATATCCCCAGACTAGTTTCTGGCTTGTGGCCTTCGTCAGTAAGGAGCTTTGGATCTGAGAGCACTGCATCTAGATCTTAGGATCTAATGCAACCCTCTAGCAACCACCTTTTATCTCTACTTAACTACAAAACTATGAGAATGAAATTTGAAAACACAAAAAATATTTTCAATCTAAGCTCAATAGCTTATATAGTCATATGGGTCTGAACTCAGTTCAGCACCCACACATTTTGGTGTCTTTGGCTCTTTTACAACCATAGCCACCACTATCCTATTAGGCAGGATTGGTGTTAAACCATTAAGCATCACATGATCACATTTCCTATACTAGCACATTAATTGTTGATAACAGAGCAAAACTCTCCATACAGTATTGCCACCTGTGCTAAACAGAGTAATCAATGGATGCCACAAGGCTTGTGCATAAAATCCCTATCTAATGCCTACTCATCCAATATCCTCAGATTAGTTTCTGGCTTGTGGCCTTCGTCAGTGAGGAGCTTTGGATCTGAGAGCACTGCATCTAGATCTTAGGATCTAATGCAACCCTCTAGCAACCACCTTTTATCTCTACTTAACTACAAAACTATGAGAATGAAATTGAAAACACAAAAAATATTTTCAATCTAAGCTCACTGACGAAGGCCACAAGCCAGAAACTAGTTTGGGGATATTGGATGAGAAGGCATTAGATAGGGATTTCATGCACAAGCCTTCTGGCATCCATTGATTACTCTGTTTAGCACAGGTGGCAATACTGTATGGAGAGTTTTGCTCTGTTTATCAACAATTAATGTGCTAGTATAGGACATGTGATCATGTGATGCTTAATGGTTTAATACCAATCCTGGTTAATAGGATAGTGGTGGCTATGGTTGTAAAAGAGCCAAAGACACCAAAATGTATGGGTGCTGAACTGAGTTCAGACCCATATGACTATAGAAGCTATTGAGCTTAGATTGAAAATAATTTTTTGTTTTCAATTTCATTCTCATAGTTTTGTAGTTAAGTAGAGATAAAAGGTGGTTGCCAGAGGGTTGCATTAGATCCTAAGATCTAGATGCACTGCTCTCAGATCCAAAGCTCCTCACTGACAAAGGCCACAAGCCAGAAACTAGTCTGGGGATATTGGATGAGTAGGCATTAGATAGGGATTTTATGCACAAGCCTTCTGGCATCCATTGATTACTCTGTTTAGCACAGGTGGCAATAGTGTATGGAGAGTTTTGCTCTGTTTATCAACAATTAATGTGCTAGTGTAGGAAATGTGATCATGTAATGCTTAATGGTTTAATACCAATCCTGCCTAATAGGATAGTGGTGGCTATGGTTGTAAAAGAGCCAAAGACACCAAAATGTATGGGTGCTGAACTGAGTTCAGACCCATAAGACTATATAAGCTATTGAGCTTAGATTGAAAATATTTTTTGTGTTTTCAATTTCATTCTCATAGTTTTGTAGTTAAGTAGAGATAAAAGGTGGTTGCTAGAGGGTTGCATTAGATCCTAAGATCTAGATGCAGTGCTCTCGGATCCAAAGCTCCTCACTGACGAAGGCCACAAGCCAGAAACTAGTCTGGGGATATTGGATGAGTAGGCATTAGATAAGGATTTTATGCACAAGCCTTCTGGCATCCATTGATTACTCTGTTTAGCACAGGTGGCAATACTGTATGGAGAGTTTTGCTCTGTTTATGTTCAAAAATAGTGAATCATCTGTTATAGAATTAATGGAAAGACAAAAGCATATTCGTGCCTCGGTTGTTTTTGCTCCTGAATCTGATAAGTTATAACCATGTTGATAGAGGTTTTTTTTTGGTAAAGCATTAAATTTATGGTAAAAGTTATGAACTGGTAAAATATTTCTATAATGATCTTGTGTCTGGAAAAGTGAGAGTATTCATTTATAATTTATCTTTAAAGCGCATGTGCATTGGCTTAATCGCTAATATCACTATTACAGTATAAAAACATAGCGCTATATAAAATAATATCTCATTATATAATCATTCTTGTATTGTGCCAGAAAGCTTAGTCTGCATGAAAAGTCACTAAGTTTTTTGTTATTATTATATAAGGGGTTTGAACTCAGATTTTCACATAACCCTCACCTCTCCATGCCATCTCATATTTCTGACTCACCTGATCATACACATGTTGAAAAGATAAATAATCACCATATATGTATTTCATGCTAAACCAGCAATCATCAATTGGTCCAGATTACTATCTCCACACACATATACAATCAGTGCTCAGTTTTATATTAAGATAGCCAATCTTCATACTTTAATGGACAGGCTTCAAACTACTCCAACCCTCAACTTGTAATGAATGGGAATGAATGAACACACAATAAATATATATGTAAACATGATCTTTCAATTTATTGTTACTAATATTTTTTAAAAATTTTGTTGAACTATATTCTTAATTTGCATATGTTTACATTATGTGTAAAAACGTATCTATATTATGTGGATGTACGTATATTAATATGTTTTGTAAATCTATACCACAATAAACAATGTATATTGTAAACAAAGCATGAGCTATTATCCACTGTATATATACTTTAGAAGGCTTGGAAGAAAATTTCAGCAGATATTGCATTTCTACCATGTAATATGTTTTTTCTGATAAACTTGTTTTTTATTTCAATTTAAAGTTGGGTTTTTGTCTCTATTTAAAGTATGGTGTTTAATATAATTGTATCTGATTTAATTTGGAATGATTTTAATTACTTAATATATTTTTGAAAGCAGAAAAAAGCAGAGTAGTTAGGGTTAGGGGGGATAATTTTTGCAATAAGTTCTTAAATTCTAGAATAAAAAATTTCAAAGGAATTTTATTAGAAACAAAATAAAACTTCCAGGATCCTTTTTAGATTATTGAATCTTCTTTATGAGAATTTTTTATATAATATTTCATTATAAAATCATCATGAATTTATATCCAATACATTGATAAATAAGTAACTATTTGCTGTAGCAATTTTTAACTTTTCACCAGACCCCTCACATTGTTATTAGGAAGATGTAATAGCAATTCCAGTTATATTTGAAACATTTTATTTTTATAATTAAATCATTATTCTATATTATATATTGATAATCTTTATATTATTTATTATAAATAAAAGTTTATGAATAAAAAAGCTTTCTAAAAGATAATATTTGAACTTTGAAAAATATAAAAAAATACATTAAAGTGAATAATTATTTTTCCAATTTCAGTAGTTGCCTTTGCCAATTGAAAAAAAAAAAATCTTGACCAGATTATTTCTTATTTGAACTCCATTGGTTCAGACATGAAGCAATGGAATTCTGTTCTAAAATATAAATTACACATATTAAAATTTTACAAAAAATTTCTGTTGTGGCATTTGTGAAAGTGTTTCTTTTTAGCAAATCAACCACAACTTCCATTTTATTATAGTTATGGCTTTATTGTACTTGTCTTAATTGAAATATACATTTTTTGTTTTAAAATATATATTTTACAACTATTCTGCATAAATAAGTCATTAAATTAGTAAAAATTATAATTTTTATTTCTGAAGTAACAAAAGAAAAAATCTCATACTTGTCACCGGAGAACAAAGAATCTAGCATTCAGTGTCATTGCCAATTTCTTTGTATTATGTTACTTTCATCAGCTCCTTTAAATTTCTGATATCTACATGATGCTGACATCTTTAGATTATTTTTAAAGTATTTTTTCCCCAATTTATGACATATAAATGTAAATTGGAAAAACAGCATTATAGATAACTTTAAAATAATGCAAAAAAGGTGAAACGCTATCAGCACCATCAGAATGTTTTACAATATGCTGGCAGCACACTATTGGTTGATAGACATATATAAATATATGTTTAATTGGAATAATAAAGATCCTATATATTTTTCTCATAAGATACAATAGTAAGCTTTATGCTAAGGAAAAAAAGTTATAATTATTATATAATTGGAAAAAAAAATTGATCAGATGTTATAAAGAGCAATTTTTTACGAACACGAATCCAGCTCTGGTCATACTTTTGAGCCGGTATCTGCTAGGGTGGTTTGCTGTGAATGCAATCATGTCAAATGCAAGGTGAAAGAGGCCTGGCATGTCGGCAGAAACAAATACGCAATTAAAAAAGATTGCTGCATCTCCCTTTCAAAAAAAATGACCAACTTAACTAATTTGCCATTCAAATATGCTAATTACTTATTCTCGTCTCTTTAATAAGCGACAGTTTTCTTTCCACCATCAATGTCCTGACTGTGACCAGTAAAATTAATTAGTTGAAGGTGCGACTAGGCAAATTTTGCTACTTTACTAATTTAAAACTTAGCTTGCATACATTTAGTGTATACTCTGTTTTGATACATCTATTAGTTAAAATATGATTTTCTGTTTTGATACATCTATTAGTTAAAATATGATTTACTCATCTAATTTTATTTAATATTATCATAACATTAGTATTACATGACTCATCTAAATATCTTTCATCATAAACACACACACCCAACTTTCAAATTGTTTTAATAATTATAATTAATAGAAGACAAAACTTTGATCATATATAGTAATAAAATGCTCTAATAATAAATTTAAAAATGTGTACATTAAGTAAAATACAGTTTATTTATCTGTAATAATAGAATTCTTTTAAGAAAAATGTCTTATTATAAATGTAAATAATCTCACAACAACAACAACGAAAAAAATTTATTTATTTAGAAAACGTTGATCACATACTATAATCAGTTGCACTAAAAATACATTGAAAAATATATCCTGCGTTTTAAATTTATTAATCTTATTTTTATTCGTTGATCTACATTTTTGTTATAGTCAATACAATTGGACAAAATGCGCCATCTTGGTTTGCAGTGAAAAAGAAAAAGATTTAAAGTTTTATTGATCGGGCAGTTGTAATAACAACACTGATCACGAAGATCATCAAAACCATACCATATGTTAATTTTTTTCAGTCTTAATTTAACACATTATAATACAGTAGGATGTTAACTTTTTGTGATAGAATTTCTGTCTCCTACAACCAGATTAATCTTTAAAATATCCTACTAAACCGCACACACACAGCGGCGATATAATAAACAATACATATCTTACATGTACATATAAATTAGTGTTATATTTACTAAGAATATACGTATTAAAACATTTGTTGTCCCCCCCCCCCCCCAATTCAAACTCTTATTTATTTATTAACTATTAAAAGTTTATGACATATTTAAATCTGCGATAAAAAGTTAAAGTTTCTACTCTAAAAAAAAAATCACATCGCAATTGTTTATTTCTTATATGAGATTCCTAGTTCATAATGAGTTTTGATGAATAAATTGGTTCATTATCTAAGGTAAAGTTAATAGAATTAATGAAAATGTAATTATTAAAGCATTATTTAATAATTAATAAGCTAAGTATTATATATGTCTATGTGTATAAGTGTAGTAATAGTATTTGTTAAGTCACTGCATACTAAAAACTATCCATATGGAAAATATTGCATCAAGATTGTAATTTGCCAATGATGAGTGTAAAAAGTGATAGTTGAAAAAATAATGAATCTGTATAAAAATAGCATGTATTTCTATGACAGTGATCTTAGATCCAAAGAATAATAGACAGTGGATGCAGAAAAACAGTACATGTGTGATTGGAAATTTATTATATTCCAATCATATAATATTAAATCATCTATGCTTTTTGTTATTGTTTTACAATGCTTTTATTCCAACCCCTTACTGTTTTACAATGCTTTTATTCCAATCCCCGTATGACAGTTTCAATTGCTTCAGCAACCTTCTTTAGAACTTCTATTACTAAACAAAGGCAAAACTCTCCATACAGTAGTGCCATCCTGTGCCAAACAGAGTAATCAATGGATGCCAGAAGGCTTGTGCATAAAATCCCTATCTAGTGCCTACTCATCCAATATCCCCAGACTAGTTTCTGGCTTGTGGCCATCATCAGTGAGGAGCCTTGGATCTGAGAGCACTGCACCTAGATCTTAGGATCTAATGCAACCCTCCAGCAGCCACCTTTTAACTCTACTTTACTATAAAACCATGAGAATGAAATTGAAAACATTGTTAATATCTTCAATCTAAGCTCAATAGCTTATACAGTCATATGGGTCTGAACTCAATTCAGCACCCATACATTTTGGTGTCTTTGGCTCTTAAACAACCATAGCCACCACTATCCTATTAGGCAGGATTGGTGTTAAACCACTAAACATCACATGATCACCACCTCTATACTAGCACATAATTGTTGTAATCAAAGGCAAACTCTCACAACAATTATGTGCTAGTATAGAGATGGTTATCATGTGATGTTTAGTGGTTTAATTTCTATTACTGTTTTACACTGCTTTTATTCCAATCCCCTATGACAGTTTCGAATGCCCCAGCAATCTTCTTCAGAACTAAGTTTTGAAGAAGATTGCTGGGGCAACCAAAACTGTCATAGAGTGTTGGAATAAAACCATTGTAAAACAGTAATAAAGAGCGTAGATGATTTAATATTATATAGATTTGGCAATGCAATAAGAAAGATAACGATATATTCCAATCAGTAAACATTCAACGGTTGTACAATAGAAATAAACAAAAGGGTTTTCATGACTAGTAATGTTCACATCATTTTATCGCAAAACTTAAAATATCTTTAAAAAACCCACAATTTTTTATAATAAAAGTCTGATTATAATAAAAATAATTATAATTATCTTTTTGAGCTTCATCATACATTCTTTATCAATCATCTCTGCTGATATTGTCCGAAAACAAACAAACGATCATAGCCAGTCTTTAACTATATCAGTTATTAATATTATTCATTACTGAGCTTCACAAATGTAAACCGTTATGAAAAATAAAAAATTCTATGCTGCAATTTTGTTTAGTTCTGCAATTCTTTTCCTTTCTTTAATGTATTCGCAAGCATTCTAACAATTCCAGTAGCACCTCTCTATACTTTTCTTTTTTGAAAAGTATATTGCTCGTCTCTAAAATAATTATATTCTTTAAGCTAAAATCCTCCATCATATTTTTGAAACATGATATTAAGCTATTCATCTATATTTTCCAGATCTAACAGCTTTCTTATATTTAGTAATTGCAATTATTATAATTCTGAGTAAATATTTAGGCTAGTTTTCACTATTGCTTATCAAATTAGCCCACAATTTTCTTAATCCAATTTTTTTTTAGCATTTTTGTACATATTTTCATCAGTTCCAGTAACTTTACCAGTTTTCATTGTCTTAATTGCGTTAATTATCTATTCTTTCAGTATATCCACATCTTGCATAGCTTTTCCAACAACTTCGCTTTCAATTTCATAATTACTTACACCATTACTCGTTTTAAGCAAATCCTGAATGCAATTAATCGCTTCATATTTTCAATATATCTTTGTCAGTTACGTTCAGTTCATTTTTTGTCAATTAATTTACTCATTAATCCTTTCTATTCTAAATAACGCTTTTAATGCTATCAAACATCTTTTTTTTTCATTGAAATATTTTTATCTGTCAGCATTCTCTTTTCAACCAGTACTTGCTTGATAAATCCGTTTTTTTCTGAACTCATTATTAAATTTATTATATAGCCTCTGTCATTTCTTACTATTTACATTCCTCCATCTTCCCTTTTCATCCATCTTCTTTAACGTTCCATCAGTTATGCAAAGTCTTTTTTAATTGATTTGTTTCTACTGTATTTCCTTCTTTATCTTATAACACTTATAAGAACCATTCATGCATTCCTCAAATTATTACCCATGATTTTTTAAAAATTTCTTTTAAAATCCATCATTCATATCTTTTTACTCTTTTGAAATGCGTTTATTTAACTTGGAACCTATGATTTTTTGTCTAAGATTAATTTTGTAACTGTGATTTAACAGATTTCTATCAAATTGACTTTTGTAAAATTTTGTACATCTGTTAGGAATCAATAGTTGGTCTCCTGGTTTGTGTACTATAAAGGGGTTGGTGGATTGAATTTCAAACATTTTGATATCAGCTGAGTTTGTTTTCAGTGATGCACATAAGTGAGTGGTAAATTTTTAAATGCTTTTATTTTAAAAAAAAAATGTTACACTTTAACGGCAAAAAAAAATCCTACTTTCAAATGATTGTAAAAATTCCTTCTTTTAAAATGCATGAAATTTTATTTTCTTTTGATTGTAAAATCTATTTTTTTTTTAAAAGAAATCTTCTTTCATAAACAAAATAATATTGAATTGCTTTTTAATGTTCCATGAATTTCCTTTAAAATATTACAGACACTGTAATTTCGTTTTTATTCTTCATTTTAAATAAGAAGATAATTACAAAAAATTAAAATAAAATATAATGCATGCTTTTTTTTAGTGTGTACTTAAAAAACCAAAAGATAATTGTTTTCTTCAATCACAAATGGAAGTTTTATATTTAACTTGAAACAAAAGCATGGAAAATCCAATCACCCAAGTTCTCACTAAAATATATAATTAAATTGAATCTCATGCTTTAAGACCCAGCTGCTGTGACGGTGAAAGTAAAGGAATTCGATCGTATTGTCGAGAAAGGCTATTGATTAGATCTTTGGCCTGGGGATATAGGTAAATAGGGCAGAATTCACGATGTACCTGATTTATATATCTTGTATGTAGTCGGACTCGAGGTACTTTACCTGTATTCAGGGGTTTGTTGGATCGATGTGTATTTTTCGACCGGTACATCATATTTCTTTTTCTGGGTAATTTCTGGGAATCCCATACTTTTATTTCAAGTTAAATATAAAACCCCAATTATGGTTGGAAAAAACAAGTATTTTGGCATTTTAGTGCACAGTAAATAAAGGCATCTATTATAAAATATTTATATATATTATTATTCTTTTTAAACTCAACTTTAATTTTATCTAAATTATATTATGATCAGAATTTGTATTGCCCTAGGCAAAGTAGGATTTCTATATCTTTCCTGCAATAATGTACAGTCTTATTGATATCGTTCTTTATCACTTAATGGTGATTTTTGATTCATGTGTTTGTAACTACAAACTTACATCCTTTATAAAACCCTATAAACTGATCGTGCTTGTAACCACAAACTTATTTTCTTTATAAAACTCTAAAAGTTGATCATCTCCTGCATTCCTTTTTTTTAATGATCGTTGTTCCCAACAATTTTGCATTGTTAATGTCTTTACAACTGCACTTCAACATGCAGCAACAGAATGCATTCATTTTTATCCCTTTTTAATAGTATTTTTTGGTTGTTTTTTTTTTGCACTGTTTATCAATCTCTTTATCATCTTGATTAATAACTAGCATAAAAATTTGCACAATTACTATATCCCTGAGTTTTACAGATATTCTTGTTATCATAAATCTATCATCAACTCAATCTACTTTTACCACATTATTCAATATTCTCTTCCCAACTGCAGTACTAACTCCATTTATTGCCCTATCAGCATCAGAATAAAACAACTTAATATTTTTAGTTTTTATCTCACCATAATCTTCCTACCACACTTCACTTAATTCCACAATGTCTAATATTATTCATTTATCTTTTCAAATTTAACAGTATTCTATTACTCCTCAGAATGACCTCATGTTTTATATAGCCACTTTTATCTCATCATATTTATGGGGATATCATGACATGATGAACTCCATGGCTTTTACTGCCAAACAAACACAAGCATTCTTTGGGTAAAGTCTCCATACTTAACATTACTTAACTGTGTGCCATGCTATTGATAAACAAGGGAATTGCATGGCAAATTGGTTTATCTCTGCCCGGAAATGACTATTTACAAGCTAAAATGCTAACTGTTTTTCATTAAAGATTCACCCCTAATTTCACCCCTAATTACTTCTAACAATTGTTTGCTTTATCAGAAATATGCTGATGCTGACCCAGAATCCAGCATGATATTGATATATTTAATGGGATTTAAGTTTCACCTTTAGCTTCCTGCTATTATAGGACTGTGGCAATTTATAGAAGTAGATACAGCTATGTCTAATGCTTTTTGATAGCAAATGTTCTTCCATTATCAGGGCTTAGCTTTCTTTTCCGGCTTAGTAATAACTACTCTTCATATCTAAAGGCTATTTCTTTTTCTGCAATCAGAAGATACTTGTAGTAAGCATGGGATTCTATATTATAAGAAGTACATCATTTAGTGTCAACTACTTGTAAGATTTGTGAATATCTGGATAATCTTTCAAAGTGTATGAAGTTGTTAAATAATGGGTTCGGTATATTTAACAATATTTTTTTAAAATTTAGTTTAAGTATTATTATTTTTAATTTACAGTATTTGATATATACAATATATATATATTTCCAACAGTTAGTTATACTTATCTCAGTGAACCTTCAACCGTAGGTCAATCCATCAGCCCAAAAGTAAGATTAATCTTTACTGCACACTTGATGCATTTTTTGAAACAGTCAATTCACTTTATTTTCAAGGGAATAAGACCTATATATCTTATATTCTACATATTTTTTTAAATACATATTCACTATTTTTTTAAATATATATTTAACTTCATATACATTATATATTCCAACGTCTATTTTATCATAATATCCTGAAACATATGACCAAAGACATGAAAAAGATAAGTGATTACATGCTGAATCAGCATTCATCCGTTGACCCAAGTTACAATCTCTTACTTATATCTTTATCATTCGTTTAGTATATATATAGATAGCAGATTACTGTAGTTTAATTGAGAAAGTTCAAAGTTTTTGTTCTCACAAGTTTGATAATAATCACTTTATAGAAATATGTTAATAACTTCCACTAAACATTCATTGAACTAGAGATTATCTCTAGCCCAAATATACGTGGTCTCAATTAATAATATGTGTGGTCTTATAGAGGTATCAACACCTGAATTTCCTTGCATGGGCAACAGTTTTGATCATTTCCACTACAAGTGAAATGCTTTCAAATGCAAGACTTCTCACTAATAAAAGCTACAAAATAGAAACTAGTCTTAGTATATTGTATAAGTAGGCACTAAACAGGGACTTTATGCACAAACCTTTTTGCATCAATTGATTACTCTGGCTTGCACTGAGTGGCGCTACTGTATGGAGAGTTTAGCCTCTATGTAAACAGCTTGTGTACGCATATAGAGTGGTGATCATGTGATGTTTAGTGGTTTAATTCTTCAACCGCCTCTTACGAGGCATCTCGTCGACATCTGACATCACTCTAACTCTGCTAGTTCTTATGCTAGAATATTCGTTTGACAGGTATTGATTAGGTTTTTAAAAGTTCTGTAAGATGGTGCCCTCTTCCAAATTATTTTACAAGTAAAAAATCAAAAAAACCGCATTTTAAACAAAACAAAGAAAGAACCTTGTCAGTGATTCGCTGTCAGCCGACTCTCAGCCGAAAAAGACATTCTGATTGGCTGGAAAGAACAAAGAAACCGCCTGATCAAAGAAAATAAAGAAAAATGCTGAGATTTTCATTTCGAATGCAATTTAAGTATTAAAAAAATATAATTTGAGAAATTAAACTAGTTTTTTAAAAAATATACCAAAAAAACAAAATTATTTTCGAAAAATATTGAAGATTTTAGTAAAAATATTTAAGATTTAGCAAAAAGAAATCTTTACTTTCCAGAACGTAAAATTGAAAAAAAGCGTTTGCGTCAGCACTTTTTTGTTTAGACATTCGCTTTATATTTGCCGAAATTGAATATATTTTATAATAAATAAATAGCAATTTATTTTTGAAAGAACTTTCGTTCTCTTTCATAACCTGAAAAATTAGTAATATACTTTTTATAAACGTATCTGAGTTGAATTTAATATTATAGGTGAATATGTTTTAACAATAGGCTTTGTCTTCAGTTTGTGAGTTGGCCAATTAAAAGATTTGATTTTTACCTCATACAACCAATAATATAATTAGCGGTTTAAGGGTTAAAGAAGTATTAAAATTATACATACCTGAAAGCGTCAATTTTGTTTTTGTTTTGTATATGAATTCTTCCTCTTTTTTTCTCTTCTACATTTTTTTTTTTTTTTAAATAGAATTTTTGTGGAAAAAAAAGAAGCTATAAATCGTATCATCATTTTGAAAATACTATTGGAAATGGGGGGAAATGATAAACAATGTAATGTATCATTCGTAGTGCATGCTGGAGTTTTTTTTACCTGTCTTTTTTCAAATAAAACTTTGCAGACTTTTGTCTTCTAAATGTTATATATAATAAACGAATGTAGGCAATGGAACAGTTAAAAAAAAAAGAGGAAGCATAAAAAAATCTTGACTTCTTTATTAAATTTACAAAATAATAATTTTGTTTCAAAAGGAATTTTATTGATTAAAAAAAACTTAGTATATTTCAATAGAAACGAAAAATAAAACAATATTAAGAACTTGACATATTTACAATTTGTTAGAATTAGAAAAAAACAAACAAACACTACATATTGTTAAACATACAAAATTGTAATGAATATATCCGACAATAATAAAAAAAAAGAGAGAAATTATAGTTAGAATATCTCACTATAGGTTAGAGCATTGATGAATAAGTGGCCATATCATCATCATTTTCCACCACTATCGATCACTGCAGCATGAAGAGCTCTCCAAGTTCAATCCATCTTTTCCGATCTCTAGCCTCTTTTCTCCACATCATCCCCAACACACTTCCTTATTTCATCCATCGATCTCACATGTTGTCTTTTTCTAGATCTTATAAAATCTCTTGGAATCCCGCTTAAGATTTCAACTGTCCGTCTATTATCATCTCTTTTAGCAATATGTTCAGCCCAACTCCACTTCAGTCTCTTAATCCTTTCAATGTTGTCAGTAAAATCTGTTAGTTCTTTCAACCATTTTTCGATCTCTGCTTGTTATTCCTAACATGCATCTCTACATACTTTATTCAATGGTCTGAAGCCTCTGTATTGCTCTTTTGTTAAGGGTCCAAGTCTCAGATCCATAAGTAAGAACTGGTAAAATACATTTTTTAAAAACCTTCCTTTTCAAACACACAGGCATATTTCCTTTTAGTATTATTTGTACTTATTAACTTCTTCTAACTCATCATTATCTTTGGAGAAAATCCATTGAATATTATTTTAATCTTCTGATAACTCTTGCAACATTTCTTGAAGCCCTAAAGCATTATTTGCAAAAACAGCTACATCATATGCAAAATCTAGGTTACTTAAATAATCATTTACTTTTACTCCCCATTTTAATCCATAAATCTATAAAATGCTTCTTGAAAACTGCTGTAAAACATTTTGGAGATATGGAGTCACCCTATTATACACCCTTCTCAATGTTAATCTTCTTAATGTTATTATATAATCTAATTGTTGCTGTTGCATTTCTTAAAATATTCTTCAAAATATGACTATCTTGGATCTATACCTTTATGATTTAATGCTTTAATCACACAGAATCAAATGCCTTTTCATAATCTACAAATCCAAAGCATAATGGCAACTCATATTCATTTGTCCTTTTTATAACTTCTCTCAATACTTGGATATGGTCCATTATATTAAAACCATTTTTAAATCCAGGTTGTTCTTTTGGTTGGTCAAAATCTAAAGTTCGCTGTAGACGAATTGGAATTATTTTAGTAAAAATTTTGTATAAAACTAATAATAGACTGATAGCTCTGTAATTTCTAATATCTTCTTTATCATCTTTTTTAAATATTAATATTAATACTGTATTCTTCCAATCATTGGGTACATCTTTATCATTTAGACATTTGGTATATAACTTTGCCAAAAAAAAATTCTATTTCTTCAACTGCTTTTTTAAGATATCAGTTATAATTCCATCATTACCTGAAGCTTTTCTCTTCATAAATTCAATTACATGTCTCAAATTCTTCATTTAAAATCTTGGGCAATCAGAAGATATAGTAGTTGTAGGAAGTACTTTTCCCTGTTTTTTATTGCTATATAATTTTTGATAGAACTCTTCTACACATTTTATGATGTCATCTCTCTTTTTAGTAATAGTTCCATCTTTGTTTTTATTTCCGAAATAAGTTTCATACAAATATCAAGATGTTGTTTTACACTCTTGAGACTTTCATTCTATTTTATAGCTTTTCTTGCTAGTTCACAATTATACTTTTTTATATCATTATCAACTCTTTTTTGCACTACTTTATAAAATTCAAGATATTCAATTTTTCTTTTTTTCATGTGTCAAAGCATCAGCTGGGAAGCGAACCTGGGACAACTGCTTGTAAGGCAACCATGCTGACCACTCGATCACCATTGCTTGACTATTCAATTTTTTTTAATGCATCATTTTTATATATTTTCATATTCCTTCTTTGCTTCATAAATTGTCGTCTCGGAAGAAATTTTACTGGTCAATTACTGCTTTTTTGTACCAGCTAGTTTTGTTGTTGTTTTTAAAAGTGTATCAGTTATTTTCCTATTGAGTTCATTCAAATTTGAATTATGTTCAAAATCTGTTAAAAATGATTTGTGAGTTCTAGTTTAAATTCTCTGGAATATTTCTGATGATTAGGAATATCAATTGTGAATATTGTTGTTCTTAATATTTTTTTTCTCTCCAGTCGTCTTACTGGTCAATTACTGCTTTTTTGTACCAGCTAGTTTTGTTGTTGTTTTTAAAAGTGTATCAGTTATTTTCCTATTGAATTCATTCAAATTTGAATTATGTTCAAAATCTGTTAAAAATGATTTGTGAGTTCTAATTTAAATTCTCTGGAATATTTCTGATTATTAGGAATATCAATTGTGAATATTGTTGTTCTTAATATTTTTTTTATCTCCAGTCATCTCGGAAGAAATTTTACTGGTCAATTACTGCTTTTTTGTACCAGCTAGTTTTGTTGTTGTTTTTAAAAGTGTATCAGTTATTTTCCTATTGAATTCATTCAAATTTGAATTATGTTCAAAATCTGTTAAAAATGATTTGTGAGTTCTAGTTTAAATTCTCTGGAATATTTTTGATGATCACTGCCTGTGTTGAATTTATTAAGAACATTACAATCTTGAAATATATATTTTTCTTAGTCAAAATATAATCCAATTCCGCTCTACCTTCACATGGATGTTTCCATGTCCATTTACATTTAATATTTTTTCAAAAAAAGAATTCATAGTACAGTATAAAATTTATCTTTTTCTGCAAACTCCACAAATCTACAAATGTATCTGGAGGAGAATTTTTTTGTCTCTGTTTAATTGTGTCTAGTTTGATTTTAAATGTGTTCATGTGCTTTTTTTGTATCACTGTTGTAAAGAAATAAGCATCCTGTGCACCACAGAGCATAAAATATAAATGTGGTGATTCTAATTTCTGTAAAGTAAGCTTTTGTAAAAGAGTTAATGATTGATTGAATTTTGCTATTATTTTGTCAAAGTTTTTTTATGATGTCTGAGTGAGCATCTTGTAGGCTACTACATCTAAAAATAGGTATTTTTGATCTTTTTTTAATCATAATTGATATATAGTTTCTGTGTTGTCAAGATTTCTCTTATGCCTATAAAATATAACATAGGCAAAAACCACATATAAAATCGAAATATTTTGGCTCAAGAGTCCAATATTTAAATCATTCTTATCAATTGCCAATGGAGAGTCCATCACTTCATTTATGTTTGGGTATAAAAGAGAATTTTACAATATTGGCATTTTTCTTGTGAAATGTTATCTTAATATATATTTCCCCATTTTTTTTTAATATTACCTTTGTTAATTATGAAATTAGTAATCACATAAACTATTATTTAAAACATATTAGAAATATCATATTTCTTTAAACATAGCATATACAGGGTTTATAAAAACGTTTTATATATGATATTCTTTTTCATCATTTAAAAAAACATGCTTTAATATATCACAATAATAAAGATTTACATTTGCATTTCCATAAATCATAATATTATTTTGCTAATTTCTTGTTAATTTTGTTTATAGATATTGAATTAATTGTGATAATAAAATAATTAATGAAACTTAAAAAAATTAATGGCATTATTTTTTGGTAATTAATGCGAAAGCCAGGATTGATCCTGGGACCTTCTGATCCAAAGTCGGACTTACCACTGTGCCAAACTGTGTAAGGCATCAACGGGATATAACTGTGTTAATAATACAATTTTATGATAAAGCAACTTTTGTTTCATTCTATATTATAGTAAGAATATATCTGTTTATCACAGTATGCATAATTTTTGGGAAGGGGGCTAATTTTTTTAACTGTGAAGCATCTGGTTCCCATTCCACTATTAATATGTGATGCTATAGTACACAATCACAGTTGCTGATCATGAATTTTTAGGTTTTTCATAGAGACAAAACTCTCCATACAGTAGCACCACTCAGTGCAAACCAGAATAATCAATGGATGTGGGAATGTTTGTGCATAAAATCCTACTCTAGTGCCTACTCATCCAATATCCACTGAGTGGTGCTACTGTATGAAGAGTTTTGCCTCTATGAAAAACATTGCGTAAGCATAAAGAACGGCAATCATGTGATGCTTGATGGTTAAATTCTAAGTTCTCAGTGAAGAACATTTATAGAACTATTTCTAATTTTAAACATTGCAATATATTTTTTTAATTTAAATTTTAATAGAAACTCGTTATCAAAATTAGAATGAATTATTATAAGACAGACTGACTCTGTCTATGGAAAAGCCATTGTTTTTTTTTAATTGGTTGCTTCAACAAATTTTTTTAAAGATTTAATGTAAATTAAACAAAAGATTTTAATATTATATAAATAAATGTGTGAAATTCACAATTGAAAAGAAAAATGTTTGGAACAACATGACCTGTTTGATACATTTCGGAAAGGTACCCGGCAAAATATTAATACATTTAGCTTTACTAATAAAGCTAAATTAAACTTTTAAGTTTTAAAATACCTGCGATATTTGATGTGTGAATTTGAAAGTGTTATGGACAACTACTTCATAAAAAAATTATGTTTATTAATGGCGGAATTACTTCGCATAAAATATGCTTTGTAATAAAAATTATGGATTGCTAAATATAAAGAGTGGAATTACTTCCTTTGCATAAAATGGTCATAATATAAATTACAGTTTAGTTGGGTATAGTTATTTATTTATAAAACAAATTTAAAGGTTTTTTTTTCAATTTTTCTCAGCATTACGGACAAATGTAATAGTTTTTTTAATTGGTTGTGAATTTGTCACATGACAGTCTTGTGGACAAACATACATTCACTGGAAATACGTGACAGCCTTACAGACAACATTACACATGGATTTTATATTATATAGATATATTTTGATAATGTCCTTTTAACATGAACTGTTGTTATTCAATATTTATTGCATAGACAATTATCTTTTATTATTGGGGGGAGGGGACTTTTTTTCTCTACTCAGTGTAGAAATTTTTTTGTTTTTCTTTTTGCTGACTAGTTCCATTTGATTTTTTTTTCTTTAAATTTTTGAAAGAATTTTAAGTCAAATTCTTGGATATAGCAATGGATATGTATATGTGGACATATATATAGATGTGTATATGTAGAATTCTTAGATTGAATCTTAATCTGCCATTTTCGGTGCTTGGATATTAAATAACTTGTCAGTGATTAACTATTAATTACTATTATTATTCAAAATCCTCTGCAACTTATTAGATTAAGCTTTCTAAGGATTTCCTTTAAAATTCTCAATTATTATCAGGCCAATTATGAAGCCATTCTGCTTTTAGTATGTATATCACATGAATAATTATAAAACTGAGTTGTTTTTTATATCTAGGACAGAATTATCCAAAACGTGTCCTGTGGGCCACATGTGATCTTCCTAGAGGTTTTGTGGTTTTTTTTTGAGTGGAAAAATAATTTGAATCAAATGCTTATTAAATATTTTAATTCTACCATTGATTAATAATGTTAACAGTGATATTATTATCTGGTGTTTTACATCACAGTATATCAATGTGTTTTTGACATATACATGTTAGAGAAGCGGCCTTTCATTGTTTTGATCCAATGGACATATTCCGAACATTCATGGCAGAGGTGCACATGATTAGTGTGCAATTATGTTTAGTTATACTTGATCTGATCACTTATTGAGATTCTGTTACTGTTATAAACATGCATTATGATTTATTTTCGTGTCATCTTTAATAATTTGTTTCTACCCAATAAATTTTATTATAACATAATATCAAATACTCATGCCTAATAATAAAAAGAAAAGTTCAAGAGGACAAGAGAATGTATCAAAACTGATGAGAAACCGACCATTTGATTTAAAAACTAACAACAGCATTTAATGTCTCACGTATCTGCAAGATTTATCAGTGCCTAAAGACTATAATATGAAATAACACTACATTACATAATAAAATAATTGAGATATTTATCGCAACTGACAACTACAAGCATTGAAATTGATATAAGTAGTTTAGTAAACAAAGCCGAACTATCACAAAGCTAATACTAAAATGATATAAATAATTACTTTACTTTAACTACTGTTTCACCAAAAATGTTTGTAAATATAACTTTTAATATAGAGAGCATACCAGTAGCTCAAACAAGCTCTTATTTGATAAGTGCGGTAAGAGAAAATATTCAAAATCTCTATCCAGAACATTCCTATCCCCAGACCAATTGGTTTCGAGCTTTTGGCTCACCTCAGCGAGGAGCTATTATATTCAGACACTAGATCTAAAATATCAACTCAAAACCCAGCACTTATTTCATACGTAATATTTAAGTGAAAACTCTGAAATTTTCAAATATGAAAATATCTTTAACTCCAGCTATCTAACTTAAATAGCTATATGGGACTGAACCAAATTCAGATCTACTGTATATTAATAGCCTTAACATTACCAAAGTTTTAAAGGTAAAATTATAATCAATAAAGCAAGTCATATATAGCGTGACATTGCTTTAAGGCTTTGGCAATGCTAAGGCTATTAATATATGGTGGATCTGAATTTGGCTCAGTCCCATATAGCTATTTAAGTTAAATAGCTGGAGTTAAAGACATTTTCATATCTGAAAATTTCAGAGTTTTTACTTAAATATTATGTAATAATAAAAAGTCAGATGTCACATGACTTATATATAGCTTGCAATTACCAATATGTAAACTTAAGAGCATGCTAATGCTCTAAACAAGCTTTTTTTTTTTTAATATGATAAATGCTACTACAAGAGAAGGCATTCAAATCATCTTTATCTTAGATTGTCCCCATCCCCAGACCGGTTTCGACCTATGGGTCTCTTCAGTGAGGAGTTGGGACATTAGGTTCAAAAAACCAACTCAAGCTAAGCATTTATCTAAAAGATAATTCTCAAGAAGAAGATCTAAACCTTTAGACATCTGCATGTTTTTAAAGTCAGCTCTCCAACTGAAAAATTTATATGGGCCTGAACTTAATTCAGATACTCCACATATTAATAGGCTTAGCCATTTAATTTAGCCAAAGCCCCAACAGCAAAATAATAATAGTAATAATAAAAAGTCAGATGTTTAGAGCGTTAGCATGCTCTTAAGTTTACATATTGGTAATTGCAAGCTATATATAAGTCATGTGACATCTGACTTTTTATTATTACTATTATTATTTTGCTGTTGGGGCTTTGGCTAAATTAAATGGATAAGCCTATTAATATATGAAGTATCTGAATTAAGTTCAGGCCCATATAAATTTTTCAGTTGGAGAGCTGACTTTAAAGACATGCAGATGTCTAAAGGTTTAGATCTTCTTCTTGAGAATTATCTTTTAGATAAATGCTTAGCTTGAGTTGGTTTTTTGAATCTAATGTCCCAACTCCTCACTGAAGAGACCCATAGGTCGAAACCAGTCTGGGGATGGGGAAAATCTAAGATAAAGATGATTTGAATGCCTTCTCTTGTAGTAGCATTTATCATAAAAAAAAAAAAAAGCTTGTTTAGAGCATTAGCATGCTCTTAAATTTACATATTTAAATATTATGTATGAAATAAGTGCTGTGTTTTGAACTGATATTTTAGATCTAGTGTCTGAATATTCTAGCTTCTCACTGAGGTGAACCAAAAGCTCGAAACCAATTGGTCTGGAGATAGGAAAGTTCTGGATAGAGATTTTAAATATTTTTCTCTTACAGTACTTATCAATTAAGAGTTTGTTTGAGCTATTGGTAAGCTCTCTATATTACATATTTGTAAATACAAGCTCATAAAAGCAATGTCACGCTATATATGATTTGCTTTATTGATTGTCATAACATTTATTTTTTATATTTTTGAAATGCCTGCTAACCTAACTAAGGGTAAGATTCTTCACTAATTTAATAAATGTAGTTATTATTTTGGATGTAATTCTCAGATCAAAATTGTTTGTAATGTCACCCTTGGATTATTTAAGGTTGGATAGCCTTGACCTAGAATATAACATGGGCTGAAATCTTTTGCCATTAGATAGCACTGGTACAAAAATAGGTATGGAGCTGATATAATATTATAAAATGCATTATTTGAATATTAAAAAATTCTGTGCTGAAATTTAAATCCTTCAAATATCTGACAAAGAGTAAAAAAGTGAGCTTTGTTCTTCTTGCATATTAATAGTTAACAAAAGCAAAACTCTCCATACAGTAGTGCCACCCTGTGCTAACCAGAGTAATCAATAGATGCCAGAAGGCTTGTGCATAAAATCCCTATCTAGTGCCTACTCATCCAATATCCCCAGACTAGTTTCTGGCTTGTGGCCATCATCAGTAAGGAGCCTTGGATCTGAGGCACTGCACCTAGATCTTAGGATTGCATTAGATCCTAAGATATAGAGATCCTAAGATCTAGGTGCAGTGCTCTCAGATCCAAGGCTCCTCACTGATGATGGCCACAAGCCAGAAACCAGTCTGGGGATATTAGATGAGTAGACACTAGATAGGGATTTTATGCACAAGCTTTCTGGCATCTATTGATTACTCTGGTTAGCACAGGGTGGCACTACTGTATGGAGAGTTTTGCTTTTGTTTACAACAATTATGTGCTAGTATGAGATAGTGATCATGTGATGTTTAGTGGTTTAGCATATTAATAGTTCTTATAGCATCCTATTTGTTTTTTTTTTTTAAAATAATATTTCTGCACTATAATTCTAGAATGCAAATTTAAATGTGCATATGAATTGTATCACTTGCACAGGAAGTTAAACCACTAAACATCACATGATCACTATTTCTGTATGGAGAGTTTTGCCTATTTTACACAGGAAGTACTTATTTATTCACCACTGAACCTAAACTCATGTCAGTAGACTTTAGTTCTTGCATTTAATGGTAAAGAGTTTCTGAAAACCACTGGAATCAATATTTTTAATGCGCTTGTAAAAGTTTTGAAGGAATACAATTCATCATTAAAAAAGCTAGTTTCTCTTGCACCTGATAGTACTCCTACCACGACTAATGTTATTGAAAGAAGTATGTCATAATTATAAGAAAAATGCCAGAACAGGATGTATTTTTTAAAATTTTCAGTGCATTATTAATCAGCAAACATTATGCTCCAAAATTTTAAATATCAGACATGTCATAAAAAAATACTAAAATTGTAACTTATATTCGGGTATATGGATTTAATCACTACTAATTTAGCCAATTTTTAGAAGGTATAGGAAATGGATCCATCGATGTACCTCATTAAACAGAAATTTGGTGGCTTTCTAATCGTAATGTTTTTAAGTGATTATTTCAGTTATTGAAAGAAATTATTTATTTTAAATGAAAAAAATTATGAATGTGGAATCGATGGATAAAAGACCTGGCTTTTTCACTTGATATTACAAATCAGCTTAGTCAACTTAAACCACAAGTAACATTATGTGGTTACCACATTATTTGAAGGTATGTTTTCAAAGAGAAATTATTACTGAGGCAAAAATAAATTTAAAAAAAAATCTCCGTTTGAATATTGCCAATTGTTATTGCAAAAAATCACCAGAATCGGAATTTTCGGAATTTTCAGAATATGCTAATCAAATTGAATTATTAAAAAATAAATATAAAAGAAGATATACAGACTTTAAGAAATGTGAAAATCAATTTCACTTATTTATTTCTTCTCTATTTATTGATGTTGAAACTGTTGATGATAATTTCCAATTAAAATTAATGAAATTCAACATGAAACAAAAAAATAGGGATGTTGGGATTCCACATTTCTATAAATAATTATCAGTCGACCAATTTCTCTATGTGTTACTTACAATTACGCATATTTTAACTATCAACTTTAGAAAGTAATAAATCTGCCTAAATATCAAGATTAATAGATCAGCATATGCAATAAATCTTAAAAATAACTCCATCTCAACAAATTAAGCCAAATTTTAAAGATATAGTTAATGAAAAATGTTGCCAACTTTCTTAAAAAAAAATAATATTTTATTTGAATACTGTAATGTAAGCTTGAAAAAGGGAACAACTTTTGTATTTCATATGTATTTTTGTAATATGATTTTATATTGCTAAAGCTATTAATATATGATATATCTGAACTTGGTTCAGTCCCATATGGCTATTTAAGTCTGATAGCTGGATTGGAAGACATATGGATGTCTGAAAATTTCAGATTATCTACTTAATAGTTATCCATCAGATAAAGTGCTAGGCTTGTCCTGGTATTTTTAATCTAATGCTTGAATATCATAGCATCTCACTGAGGACGCCAGTAGCAGAAACCGGTCTGGGGTTGGGGATCTTCTGCAAAGCTTGTTAAGAGCTTATTTGCAAGCTCTATATATAACACATGTTAATTTGTATGTGTGATTGCAATGTTAATAAAACAATGTTCTTCCTTTTTAATTTAAAGCCTTTTTTTGTTGTTATGTGGCCTATGGTGTGATCTTTAAAACTTATTGTGGCTCTTGGTTGTGATTGAGTTCGACATGCCTGACCTGTGACCTACACACGTATATAAGGAGAAGAAAAGTGATGATCTTTATTCATTAGCAAAAAAGCAGTTTTACTTTTTTTTTTATCGTATTATATAATTAAATGGATATATTAAGTTTCTATGTGTGAGGAGTCGGATTGATTTAAGGTCAACATGGGTATGGCAATAATATTGGCATCAACAAGGGCTTTGAGCATTTCATTCTCGGATTTTCAATGAAATGGATGGCTGAAGAGTTGTAGAGTGGAGAAGATTGAAGCTTGTCCTGTAAAGTTTGACGATTTGCTAATAAACTGAGCACTGATTGTATATATGTGTGGGAGATTGTGATCTGTTCCAACTGATGACTGCTGGTTCAGTACGAAATACATATGTTGGAGATCATTTATCTTTTTTCACTTGTATGTGGTCGTGTGCGTAGGTTATATAAGATGGATTGGATAGATGTAGGGAGCTTGAAAGCCTGAGTTCAAGTCCTTTATAATTACATTAAGTCTAGTATAAATACAATATTCATATATTTAAATATTACAAAGTTGAGTAATTATTCAACTTAGCAGTTAAAAAAAGAGAAGGGAAAATATTTTACTGTAGTTTCATTCGTTAGCAAAATTATTTTATTTCTTTGCAATTCAGTTTTAAGTTAAGCAATAATTCAACTTAACAATATAATATATTATAATGAATTTTATCTTGAGTAAATATAAATAATTAGAAATGCTTAATAAAATCACATACATATTCTTTATGTAATCAATGCTCTAATGTTTGTTCAAATTATCTAACAGTAAGGTTAAGTGTATTCCAAAAGTATTTTTTATTTTAGATTGAAATTTTTAAAATTAATCTTTAGGTGACAAACTTTCTAAATAAAAAGCTTATATCTTAATACCACTACATGTCCCCATTCCCCGCTGGATTGCTTGATTTCTCAGGAATAGTGGATATTAATGGCATGTGTTCAGAAAGTGTTTGAAAAGTAAAAACTGACTAAATTGGTTAATAATATAAAAATAAGCTAACAATTTATTAACAATAAATAATTGTTAATATATTTTTGCAACTAACTATCAGATAAATACTATAGAAACAGTACAATTGTAATGATAAATATTAAAACTTGAGGCCCTATAAGTAAATGTAAAGATATAAATATATGGGTAAGAGGACAAACAGGTGTTACTGACCTCATTGAAAAAATTAAAAGACTGAAGTGGAGTTGGGCTGGACATATTGCTAGAAGAGATGATAATAGACGGACAATTGCAATCTTAAACTGGATTCCAAGAGATTGTAAAAGACCCAGAAAAAGACCACATCTGAGATGGATGGGTGAAATAAGAAAGTGTGCAGGGGTGATATGGAGAAGAGAAGCTAAAGTTGGGAGAAGATGGATTGAACTTGGAGAGACTGCAGTGGATTGATAATGATTGATGATGATGATGATGAAAGGTAAGATCTTACCATAATACAATTGTTTTAAATTTTTCATCTCTTAAAGTTGAACAATTATTATTTCTTCTCTATTTTGTATTCTATCTATTGTATTTATCTGGTAGAAGATACAAAATATAAGCAATGATTTCATTATTTTTTTTAAATAAATGCTTATTTTTTTATTATTAACCAATTTAATTTGGATTTTGCTTTTTTGAACTCATATCAAACATGCCAATAATATCGACTAACTCTGAAAAATTATGCAATCTATTGACAGACATGCAGGGATACTGTAATAGTTTAAAATGTTGATCGGCAATATTAAGATTTTTAGATGTTTTCTATTTAGAAAGCTTGCCACTTGAAAATTAATTTTAAAACTGAATCTAGAAAAAAAAAAACGTTTGGAATAAGTATACTTAACCTTAGTGTTAGATAATTTGATCATCCTCTTTAAAATATTGATTACATAAAGAATATATATGTGATTTTGTAATCAGTCTAATTATTTATATTTACTCAATACAAAATCCATTTACATTTGCTGCATTAATATTGACATGAACATCCCCTTACTGCTCATCTTTTACAGCTGTACAATTAATTAAACATTGGAGTGTGAATAAATTGAGCATATAGTTGATGATAGTATTGTACATGAATGTTTTTAAATTTGTCATCGTCTTTATTATTTTCAGGCATCCACCGGATGAAAGTTTCAAATTTAATTCAGTTTCTTTGATATCTAGCCTCTCTTTTCCATATCAACCCAGCACACTTCCTTATTTCATTCATCTATCTCACATGTAGTCTCTTTCTAGGTTCTTTGCAATCTCTCCATACAGTAGTGCCACCCTATGCCAACCAGAGTAATCAATGGATGCCAGAAGACTTGTGCATAAAATCCCCATCTAGTGCCTACTCATTCAATCTCCCCAGACTAGTTTCTGGCTTGTGGCCTTCATCAGTTAGGAGCCTTGGATCTGAGAGCACTGCAGCTAGATCTTAGGGTCCATTGATTACTCTGGTTGGCACAGGGTGGCACTACTGTATGGAGAGTTTTGCCTGTTTAATAACAGTTATGGGCAAGCATAAGAGATGGTGATTGTGTGATTCTTTACAATATCTTGGAATTCAGTTTAAGATTTTAACATTCCACTATCTCTTCTAACAATATGTCCAGCGCAGTTCCATTTCAGTCTCTTAATTCTTTCAGTGATATCAGTAACCTATTTGTTTTCTCTCCCATGTATTTCGTTTTCAATCTCTTATTATTATTCCTAATATACATTCTCCATATTTTGATGCATAGTCTAAAATCTCTCTATTGCTCTTCTGTTAAGCATCCAAGTGTCAGATCCATAAATAAGAATTGATAAAACATGTTTATTAAAAAAATCTTCCTTTTCAACACATAAGCATATTTATTTTAATCTTATTTCTGCCAAAAGCATTCCATCCAAATTTAATTCCATGATTAATTTCATCCATCATATTTCCATCTGTATTAATAATCTGACCAAAGTAATTGTAATCATTAATTTTAAACCAGTTATTATTTTTTGTATTCTTCTCTTGATGAAGTCCAAGTCTTTTTAGCATTTACCTTTAGTTCTTTCTTACTTTCATCTGATAGCTCTTACAAGATATCCCAAATGTCTGAATCATTATTTGCAAAAACGGTTACATCATCAGCACAATCTAGATATTTTAAATAATTTCTATTTTCTTTTACTCCATTAGATTTGTCATTTTAATCCATAAAGTAATTTTTATAAAACTGCTGCAAAAAGTTTTGGAGATATTGAGTTATCCCAACATTCATCTTTCTGATCTCATTATTTAATCTAATCACTGCCGTTGTATTTTGATAAATATTTTTCAGAATATGACGGTACCCTGAATCTATATCTTGATCCAATGTTTTAATCACTGAAGTTCTTAACAATCAAATGCCTTAATCTACAAATCCAAAGCATAATAATAACTCTCATTTATTGTTTTTTCCAATTCTGTTGACTTTTATTTGGGTACTTCTTATGTCCTTTTCCATTTAGCATTATATAGCAGCCTTCGACTCCGAGAAAAGAAAAAAAACGCTCTAGAAATGTTTTGCGAATCACAGATATGTCCACATGTAGTACATTCATGTTCCTATTTATATGATATTTTACAATGATGTATATATATTTCCGAAAATACTTAAACTACAGTAAAATGTATACCTATATTCTATAAGAATGTGTGGATAATCAATATTACACTAAAATTTAAAGTCGCTGTTTTACCACAGTATTAACAATGATTAATCCACAGATTCTTGTGAAATATATATATATTCTGTATAGAAAATAAAATTGGTTAAAGTGAAAGAAAAAAGTGAGAAATCTTAGTGTGATACTAGTGGTTAGAGAGAGAAAGAGAAAAAAACTTTTTTGTGGTTACGGAATAGGGATAAGTTGAAAAAATAAAATCAAAAGGCAATGGAAAAGCAATATTTTCATTATGTGATTAATCATAATTTTTGCATGTATTTTATTAATCCACGGTTCTATAAATTGATTAAAACTAAGGAACTGCATTTTTTACGACTTTTGTTTAAAATTACCATGAAAGAATGCAGGTTGGGTACTGATAATTTGGCAAATGATTATCATTCAGGGTCTGTTGTTTAACCTGGATTCATAATCATCAGATGTGATTATTTTGATATGCATTAACATTTACTCAAGAGATATTTATTATTTAATCTTGAATAAATTAATATAGTCAATTGACGTTAGCATGTGGTTTCTTTCTTTAGAAATCCTATATCCAACTGCTTTAAAAAATTATCATTTTCCTTTGCTTCTTACAGAATGGCAACTCAAACAAGAGACAAAAATAATAATAAATTTTAAATAATAACTTGTTTATATAACATTTTTTCATTGATTGTAGTTTACTATTCATGTAAATGTTATTCAAAAATAACCTAGCATAAGACACAAAAGTTTAAACTTTTGCTTGCTAAATCCCTTACTAAAAAGTTGGATTACCAGATTTAATTTGAGGGCATTTGGCTGGCTTTTATGGTGATTTTCACATTAATCTATGAAGATGATGACATTTTTTTTATATGTCATAGCATCGGCCGGGAGGCGAACCCACAACCGTCTGCAAACAACTACTTGCTTGCAAGGTGGCTGCAATGACCTCTCGGCTAACGACGCTTGACACATTTTATTTGTTTTACAGTGATTTTCACAGAAAAACATTACTTTGTTTTAGTATTATTATTTTGTATTTAATTAAGGTAAGAAAAATTGATAAAGAAAAAGCAGCATTTCAAAAGAAATGGACTAGCAGATTTTTTTTTACCATATAATACTAAATCATCTATGCACTTTATTACTGTGAGACAATGCTTTATTTACCACCCTCTTTTACAGTTTCGATTGCCCTGGCAATCTTCTTCAGAACTTTTATATCTCCTAACTTCAACTACAAAAATTTGAATTTAGAAGTTGAAGTTACAAGATATAAAAGTTCTGAAGAAGATTGCTGGGGCAATTGAAACTGTAAAAGAGGATGGTAAATAAAGCATTGTGTAACAGCAGCAAGTGCATGGATGATTTTAATATTATATGGTATACATTTGGCAATGCAATAAGAAAGAGTAGTTATTATACTTCTTGAAGAAGATGTGCCTGATATGTCTGGAAAGTATTTCAGTTAATAAAGAATACCATATTAAGAGGCACTATTCATCAAAACATTCTGATTATAACGAGAGTATTGGGGAAGGAAGAAATATTAAAATAGAAAACTTGAAAAAGAGCTTCATTGCGTGACTGGCATGTTTTATAAAAAGTCCAAACACATCAGAAAAATTGAAACTGTTTTCAGAAAGGGAATTATAAAAGACTGTATCCTAACTGCTATAGAATTAATCTATTCAGAAAATAAAAAGAAATTTGAGAGTATAAATATGTTGGAAAACAGTAGTTTCAAGGCGAATTAAAAATTATCATTAAATATGGAACAGTCATTAATCATAATAATGATGTTAATTTATTTTTAATTCACAAAAATAATCATGACCTTCAGTTTAAAAAGGGAAAGTTGAAATTGGCCTTTCAGGTTGAAAAGATTGCGCACCTTTAATGATCAAGGGTAAGTTAATTAAATTTTTGACCGCTAATTTTTTAAGTCGATAATTTTGTACGACCAAGGTTCCCCACTCCTGGGCTAACAAACTATATGTTCATAGAAAAATAATGGAAGATTTTAATGATGAATATGTAGAAGTCAGAAAAAATCAAGGCGTGAATATTAAAGATTTGAGTATGACATGACAAAGCAATGCGTTCATGATATCCTAAGCGCCCCCTCCCCCTTATCGCATCGAAAACTTTCTCAATTCATTCAAAAAGCACTAAAAATTTATTTTGAAAATATTTTTTTTTACAAAAAAAATAAAAATCTTTAATTAAAGTTAAAAAACTGAAAGAAAAAAAATCAATAAATGAAATAGGATATGTGTCTAAACTATAATATTTAATTTAGCTATATAAAAATAATTATATGATATTCTCTGTCAAATTAATAACTATCACTTTTTTTAAAAAAAAAAATCAAATAGAAACCTTAAATTTCATTTTTTGCTATTAAAAATAATGATGTTGAAAAGATAAAAAAAAAAAGAAAGATAATATGAAAGTTACTGTGTCTCTTTCCCTCATCTATCCAAAAAACTTCTGATAGTATTTAATCTCTTTATCCATATGTTATTGTTTGTCACTTTAATTCTTTGTCAATCAAAAAGCGTTTATCGGATTAAAAATATTCAAATTGCATAATTGTCTTGGTTAAATTGTTCATATTTATACTAAATGCTTCGCTTATAACGCAAACATATGTTGTTGTTTTTAGGAGGGATTAGGAGAATCAGTCCAACCCAGGGAGGGGGGTGGGAAGGATGGAAATAATCTTCCATCAAAATGAGAGAGAGAGAAAAAATCTTGAATGAAGTGATCCAAATGGAGGGGTGTAGTTGTCATGGTAATGTAATTAAAGTCTGTGTGTCTGCTAATAGATGACAGTAAGGCCGTATGGAGGACTGCAATGTCTGGGGTGAGATGTTTGATAGTCTGTTTGGTGTTATTTAGCCTTTTTTTTTTTTTAATAATTTAATTTTTTTTTTTTTTTTAAAGTAATCAAGATGAATATTCCGGGAGATAAATATAAATAGTTCTTTTAATTTTCAAGGAATAAGAATTAATTCTAATGAGACGGAGGTAATAAAAAAAAATGGAGCTTTCCTATTTGCTAGGTCGTTTTTAATGTAACTGTAAATCTATTAAAATGTTTTTAACTGTGAGAGGAAGTGAAATAGATGGTAGTTGGGAGTCTTTAATAATCAGGAGAAACATTTACAATTCTGAAAACATTTTCTCTCTCTCTCTCTCTTCTAAATTTTATCATGTGATTACAAGTTTAAGTTCATATATACTGTACTAACATATGTTATTTTTTTGACATACCATGTAGCCACACATTAACAAAAAAATATTATGATTGTTAGACAAAAAAGAAAATCCATTATATCGATAACTCGATTTTCACTTTCTTCATTTTAAACCAATTTCATGTATTTGTGCGTGCGTGTGCGTGTACCACATATACTGTACGTAATAGAAGTTAGATTTCTGGCAAAGTTATATATAGTATCAGATATAGAAGTTTTAAAGTTAAGCTTCTATAGGAGGATAGAAAATGATATTTACAATGAAATTGCGTAACATTTTAACTCGGAAAGATTGATTTTTTTTTTAAAAAAGTAAAATATATTCTATTATAACTAACATTCTGATAACTTCTAATATTTATTGAACTTCTAATTAATAGAATGGTTATACTTGTTTATGAGACACTGCAAAATATAATGAATTAATCGAAAAATCGCATTGACTAGTTGCGCACAATATCACAATTGAATTTTTTGTTTGTTTTCTGTAGGAAGGGTAACAATCATCATCACCGAATCGATGTAAATTAATCTGGGATTTTTTCCCTCCGTATTGACTAGATACCATTTATGGTCCAATGCAATGTGATTAACCGGGTTGATTATGGGGTGGTTATTTGAAAGGTGAACCCTTAGCTTATTCGGGACCTGAAAAAAAAAAAAATCAATATTTATTAAGATCAGAATTAAACAAGGCAAAACTCTCTTCATACAGTAGTGCCACCCTGTGCCAACCAGAGTAATCAATGGATGCCAAAAGGTAGATCCAAGGCTCCTCAGTGACGAAGGCCACAAGCCAGAAACTAGTCTGAGGATATTGGATGAGTAGGCACTTGATAGGGATTTTATGCACAAGCCTTCTGGTATCCATTGATTACGCTGGTTGGCACAGGGTGGCACTACTGTATGGAGAGAGTTTTGCCTTGTTTAATAACAATTGTGTGCTAGTACAAGAGATGGTGATCATGTGATGTTTAGTAGTTTAAGATCAGAATTGAACACTAGAACATGGTTATGGTCGGCAAAGTCATAACATTAATTAAATATTTTGATGAGCCAAATTTGTATTAATTTTTTTAATTGTTTAATGACTTAACATCACATAAAACTAAAAAAAATTGTAGGTATATATTATTCGTTACATTTTGTAACTCCAAAAAGTGTGATGTAGCATCCTGAAAATTAAAATGTGTGACATGGGCAGTTGGTAAGATACTCATATCATTTACTGTAATCATTTTTCAGGAGATAGGGAGTTAACAATTAACTTGCGTTTCAAGTTAAGCGAACTAGAACTGTGAAGGATTCACTCTTGTACAGCATATCTAAAGATTGACGTCTAAGAGATCATCACCAATCCTATCACAACAGATATTTAAAAGCGCCATAATATGTTAAGTTACAATTAAAGATGTTTGCTAACAATGATTGCAAACAGGCGTACAATGCTAAACATTCAATAAGTAAATATCAGATCAGAAATATTACATTTGGTCGCTAATCAGTGATTGGAATCACAAGTTATGAATGGTCTGTTCAGTGATAAAGGATATTCTTTTTATAAGTAAATTGAAAATTGCAATTTTCAATGTTCTTTTAGATAAATCACATTGACCAGAAAATCTTGTCAGTCATAGAGATTCAAAAATAACAGCTAAACTGCATAGCGACAAGAATGGCACTATGTTATATATATATTTTCATCCGAGCACCAATCAAGTGCAGTTCTAATAATGATATACGTGATGTAGGACTGATTTAATTTTTTCTCTTTAGATGTTTTTGAATGTAGGATATTAGTTTATACAGTGGGGTTGTCCAGTTATATACTACTATAAAATTGACATCATAATTATATGAGATTAAAATTTTGCAGCCCATGTTATTATTTTTGAGAGTAAATTTGAAGCTTCTTTTATGTAAGATAACAATCACATGTTTCCAGTATTTTTCACTATTGTAAACATAAATGTTGCGCAATGTTAGAAAATTTGACTCTATTAAATTCAAACTCAGGGAATCCCCATATTTGTAGTTATTTTTGGTGAATGCATGTACTTTATTTTATTATGATGATTATTACTGTAATTTAGTATAAACAAAAACATAAGTTAATAAAGAAGTGCTTAAGGAACATTTGAAAAAAATATTCTTAATTCATAAAGACAAATCTTTATGGTTAGAAAATTTTTATAAGGAATAAAAAAGATTTTTAAAGCAGTTTTTGAAAATCGAATTGTAAAACTAGAGTCGAGAATCCAAAAGATATACGACATCAATAATATCTCCAAAAAAATGAGTATTTTTGAAGCAACAGGAAAGCACGCAAATAATTAGAAAAATTATATAACACACTAATGATCATCCCAAATCGGAAAGAGCTTTTTCTGCAGTTTGTCTTTTCATTATGAAAATTCGGTCATCTTTTAATGATAGCACTATTGACAACTTATGTTTTTTTGATAATTATATTTTATTCAAATTAATGTGAATTTATTTTTGTTTTATTATTTTGTATTGAAGTTTTTCGCATTAAAAATAATCTTTCTTTTAAAACTCAGTGAATTTTTTGTGATGTTTTGAACCGGAAAAAAATATTTCCAACAACACAACATGCACTACATGGATTAATTCGTGCTTGTTAACGGATCTCGAGAAATCCTGGGAATTGAATCATTTTTATCTCAGGATTTGAATTTTATGGGAAATGAGAAACCCTATTTAGAAGTGACAGAACCTGGTATTACAATTATGTTAAGTTACGCAAAGCATGATGTAAGCATAATCAAAAATATTTATTTCACTTCTAAAGATGGGTTTTATTAAGAACCTTGAAATAATCTGTTTTTAACTAAACTTGTGAATTGACTTTTAATCATATTAATGATAACTTCAATAATCCATAGCCAGAACCTGAAATTGAAAATCAGACTCAACGTTTATATGCAAGTAATCAGGGTTTTATAGTTGATTTGAAAAATTAAATTTTTATAAATGTTATATGGTTTATCACCCTGGACTCAAAAGTTGCAAGTTTCTAGAGCAAAGCTAATCCTATTGCTTATGATACTTGAATATCACATGACATCCTGAACAACTGCTCATTTGATGATTCTGCAGCTAAAATTAGATGGCAATGTTGCAATACAGCACAATAGCTGTGCTGTTTTAGCATCAAAATTGAATAATGAGTATAGTTTTTAATAATTTACTATAGCTATATATTTTCTACTATAGAAGGCTTTTTGTTAGAAACTTACATTTATTTATATTCATTCTTTATAAAAAGTTTTTAATAATATAAACATTTTAGAATCTAGAATAATTAAAAATGTATTTTTTATTTGATTTAGCCATAGGCCAATTCTGTATCGTGTTACCTTACATGTTTCTTTGTATGTTATGAAATGATTTGTTTATTTCAGAATGTTTTAAATGTGATGGAATATATTTCATATTGGTTTACTATCCGTGTACTTTTTTTTTTTTTATATTCCTGCTATTATTTATTCTACTGGTTTACTATCAGTATCATCATCAATCATTATCAATCTGCTGCAGGATGAAGGTCTCTCCAAGTTCAATCCATCTTTTCCGATTTTTAGCTTCTCTTCTTCACATCACCCCTGTACCCTTTCTTATTTCATCCATCCATCTCACATGTGGTCTCTTTCTGGGTCTTTTGCAATCTCTTGGAATCCAGTTTCAATTGTCCATCTATCAGCATACTTTTATATATATTTCTGCTATTATTATTTATTTATTTGTCTTTAGTTTTACTTGCTAAGCCTTTTTTTTTTTTTGTAATGACAGCCAAAAAATTTTAGATCTGATTTTTTTCAGTTTTTCTGTCATTTTTTATCAATTAATTACGATTATGAAAAATAATGTCTTACAAATAGAATCTCAATTTTTTTTTTTTTAATATTTAATACAGATCATAAAAATGTTTTTTTCTAGATTATTCAGTTTTGTTTAGTTTTTATTTTACCACTACAGTAAATAAATATATTTTTAATCCCTTAAAATTTATTGACGCACATACACAAGAATTTCCACAAGTCCAGCCTCATAATGAAGTAACTTTGAATCAATTTTTACATTGATGTTTTTATTTTTTATGTATGCATAGTGTTGCAAGCTTCTTCTAAAACACTAGATATGAATCCTCTATATTAATCATCTTATGAAATTCCTTCCTCAGTTTAAAACTGAAATAAATCAAGATACTGCTCAATCTCTAGCGCTCGTTACAACACATAACTGACAGCCAATCAGATGTCAAGGATAGCCGTCTTTGTAATTTTTTTTGCAAATTTTGTTCTTCAGAATACAAGATTATAATCAGTTGAGTAAAAAATTTTAGGTTTAGTGATGTGCCGTATGTCAATATGATCTGTTGTCCATCTTCATTTCACACATATGTTACTTCATTAAGAACGTAAATCAAAAATAATTCTGATTTTTTTTTTTTTTTAGGAAGCCAAATTTAAATAAATCAACAATTTGTAATTAAACTAATTACTGCAATGGAAGAGAGGAGACTTGAATACTTGTACAAATATTGTCTCTAAAAAAACAACAACATAATATTACTGCTCGTTATTAATACAGAGGCAAAATTCTCCATACAGTAGCATCCCTTAGTGCAAGCCAGAGTAATCAATGGATGCAGAAGGTTTGGGCATAAAATCCCTCTCTAGTGCGTACTCATCCAATATCCCCAGACTCGTTTCTAGCTTGTGACTTTCATGAGTGAGGAGCCTTGTGATGGAAGCCACAAACTAGAAACTAGTCTGGGGATATTGAATGAGTAGGGATTAGATAGGGATTTAATACACAAATCTTTCTGCATCCATTGATTACTCTGACTTGCACTGAGTGGCGCTGCTGTATGGAGAGTTTTGCTCTGTGTACACAACACCTTGTGTAAGCATAAAGAATAGTGATCCCATGATGTTTAGTGGTTCGTTATTAACATAGACAAATTTTATTACTTAGAATATTTTTAATTTTTTACATAATTATGGTTAAAAGGGAATATGAAAAGTGAACTCCAAATAATATACCAAAGCATTAAATATCCACATGTAAGGATTTCTATATATGTATGAGCGTAAAACAAATGCAAATTAGCATCCTTAAAAAATTTAAAATTTGTTTATCTTTAATTTATTTCTTTTAACATTATCTTAGATATTTTAATTTATTATTTATATATGTGTGTTTGTGTATGAATATTTGCAAATGTAAATCAAAGACAATTATTAACATTTATTAATAATTGTAGCATTTAATGTAAAATAAAGAGATTTTTTTTTTAAAAGTCCAAAATATATTTTTTACAAATAAACCATACTTCTCATAATACACTTTGCACAATGCTTTTATTTAGCAGTTTCGGCTAAGTAGCAGTCTTCTTCAGGTTTAAAAAAACAAAACAATTTTATTACAATTAACTTCATCTAATATGAAAGTAATATTATCATTATTTACTCATATCCCAAATGCATAATATATTTGTTTTTAACAAATTCAGTCAATTAAAAACTAAAAATATTTAATATCTGTATATTTATTTGTACACACAAACCAAACGTATGTATATGTTATATATCTACACATACCAAAATATATACTATCAATGATAAAATGTTTTAAATTCTCAAATTCTGTTTCCTTTTTTTTGTAGGTTATATTAGTGGGCTCTATAGTGAATCTAAAGAAAATGCAGTCGCACAACTTCTTTCCCATCTTCCGTTACTTCATGCTGGCAATGCTGAAGCCAAAGCTCAGTATTTGACTCTCATTCCGAAGGTGCTCAGCCATTCCATTGAGAACGGCATCCACATTGAAGAGAGCCGGCAATTGCTCTCCTATTCTCTTATCCATCCAGCTATAACTAATGAAGAACGGCGCTCTTTAACCCATTGGCTGAGCCATCTGGAAAAATACATTAGTAATCACGGAACTGGTAGTGGAAACGGTAGTAGTAGTAGTAATAGTTTTCATACCTACCAATTGCCGCTCAATAACGTGCCTGATATGCCTCAGCAACAGTTTGTGACACCAGGCTTCCCGGACAATTATAACAATCGCCATTTTAATAGTAGTCGCCTAGAGAGTTGGCGGGCAAGTTCCCGAAATTCTGGACATTTAGGCAATAGTGGTAATTTTGCAGATCCAGTTGCTGGAGTGAATGGTTTTGGTGGAAATGGCAGCAGTAATATGGGTGGATTTGGAAATGGACATTTACCTCTTCAGGCGACTAATTCTGCTCCGTCTCATAATACTTCTGTGCCTTCCACTCAAGGTAAAGTATATATTAAATATTTAGTTATGAAAATTTTACAGGCAAATAATTGAATTTTTTTTTTAAGTTTTTGATCCATAAATTATTATTATTTTTTAAATTTGGATTTCATGTTACTTTAAAAAGAAAAATGGTCAAATCATATCTTAAATAATACAGGAACAGTTTAATTTGAAGAAAAAACAAATTAAATTTCATTTCATTGCAGTTTATTTCAGTGTTCTCATTGAGTGAGCTAAAATTTATTTACTTACCAATCTTTTTTTTTTTTTTTTGTATCAAAAATTAGAATAATAAAAGACAAATAAATATAGTTTATTTTTAGAGCATATCACAAGTATATATTTGATCACTAGTACTATATGGATTCTAGAAATTTAATTTATCAGTTTACTCAGATGATAGAAACACCGAGAAGAATATTGTTTTTATTTTTTTTACATAAAAGTATATTACCTATTTTTAAAATATTAAAGGATATATATTGTTTTATATAAATATTTTTAAAAAGGAGTCAAGCGTTGTTAGCTGAGAGGTCATCGCAGCCGCCTTGCAAGCAAGTAGTTGGTTGCAGACGGTTGTGGGTTCGCCTCCCGGTCGATGCTATGACATATGAATATATATATATTTTTAAAAAAGGAAGAAAATTTATCAAGTACGAACACAAAAACAAATAAAGGAAATTTCGGTTCTTTTTCTACATTCTACATTTTAAACTATATGATTATATGAAAAGTAAACAAAGGAATAAATAATTTTAATGGTAAAAATGAAAATGGATTTTTTTTTTTTTTTTGTAATCTGACATTTAGAAAAATAATGCAAAATTTAGTTATTATTACTCTCAATTGTGAGATAATTTGTAGTTATCGCAAGGATCTGTGAGTTATTTCATACGACTACTATGTTTTTTTTAGATTTATCTTTAATTTTGAATCTATTAATAGAAAATAGGTATAAATATGAGTAATGGGTATATAAAATACAATAAGGTCAGTTTGAGATCAGAAAATTAAATATTTATTTTGCATCGGGATCCAAATATTTTAGACATTTTACAATCGTGCTAACAAACGTTTCAGAATTTTTTTCATATGACATAGCATCGATTGGGAGGCGAACCCACAACCGCCTGCAACCAACTACTTGCTTGCAAGGCGACTGCGCTGACCTCTCGGCTAACAACGCTTGACTACGTTTCAGAATTTTTGTTATTTGGATAAATAAATCAATAACTCTGTCTATAATGTAAATTATATGCACATGTATATCTGTGTGTCATACAGAGAAGAAAAATTTGATAAGAGTAATATTTAGCCAAGCATGTTTTCGATACTGTGTGCCACAATCATGGTGATCTAATTAAATCAGCCAGTTAATATTCCAGTGCATGCTCAGTGGGCCACTCATGTGAAAAGCCGTGAAAATTATTTACTTACGGCAGTTTTTCTTATTTATTTCTATTTGGTAAAAATTTATTCAAAGCATTAATTCATAAATATATATATATCAAATAGTTTTACTAAATTCAGTCGCTTAAGTTGGTATAAAATCTGAACTTCACAGAGCTATTGTCATTTTTCTTTACTAATTGTGACATGGGTTTTGTATTCTCATGCAATTGCATCCCATCTTTTAGCTATATTTATAGCAATTTTGAGATGTAGACTCCCTTTATTTTATAAAGATTATTTCAAAGACATATGGCAGAGAGTAGAATAATTACAACTGCTGTTGCAGGATATCAGAAGGAGAAGTTTTCTGATAATTTAAAAGACAGCAATATAAAATATCAAATAAATAGAATACTGGACAACATGTTCTATATATGATCGTAATTGTGATTTTCTGATTTGTTATAGTTATCGCAGAATTCATCTCTAGTATATTATTATCATCATTCTCACCTTTTACTTGTTCTTGTATTTTTTGTTAGCTATTTTTCTTCCCTTTTTATGATATTTGAATTTTCTTGTTTTTACATAAACAAGTGGGCAGTAATTAAACATTTATTATTGCACTTTTATTGTTTAATGTCTACGTTGATGACCTCAGAAATAATATCAAATTCTTATGCACATGTTATGCAGATTGTTGTGAATTTGCCAGACAGATATAATTTCTTGAAATGATCCAAATAAATGTAGATATGGATAACTACTCTATTTTCCCTTATTTTAGAAAATGTGAAATTTTGGTGTTTTTGTATTATATTTATGGCGCTAAAATCATATCAAATGATCATCAAAATGATTTAAGGATTGTATTTTCCAGTAATGGTTTCTTCCACCATCATGTAGAATTTCTGATGAACAAAGCTCTTAAGGCTACAGAAATTATTTATAGATGTGGAAAGGTTTGTAATAATTTACCTCTCTTAAGGACAGTATTAAGACAAGATCCATCCCTACTATTAGGCTGTCATTATTTATCAACTATGCATTGTGGTCTACTCGTAAAATGTTTTTCAATCCTGGTGCAATTCATGAGGGAAAATTCTTTCTGAATAAACTTATAAAATTTAAAAACCGTGACATGCTCCTAGCTCCAAAAGTATTATTCGAGGAAACATGGACTCTGATTGCATTGTAAGGATGATTGCTGGTAAAACGCTTTGTTTCTTCTGTCTAAGATATTGCTGAAAGTGGTTTTGTTAATAATCAGAGGTTCAGATCCTTATGATATCAAAATGTATAATATTTAACTGAATACATTAGATTTAGCATAAATACCTAAGCCTTCATAGTTGTAGTGATTTTTCCAATGGTGATCTGACCAAACTCTAGATTGACTACGTGACTTTTGGTAGTGTGAGGCAATTTGTCTAGGTGAGTTGGTGAGCTTAATTGGTTTACTTGTGTGTTAACAGTAGACCAGATATTTGGGTTTACCTCTTGCCCAGAATAATACTATCTTTTATTTATTTATAATCATGTAATTCGTTCTTACATTTGTAATTCTAGCTTTCCTTTAATTTACCATGTATACATAATTGTCACTGTAAACATTGTACTTGTTTAATAAATATTTTGGAAAAAAAACTAAACTCTCTTTGTCTTTAGTATTTTCCTTCTTAAAATATGAATCAGTTATATAGAACCCTTAGTCCAAGGCAGATATTATCAAAATTGTTTATTTTTGACAAATTCTCTAAATTCAATCATTTCAATCGCTTCTAAAATATATCTCCCCCTAACTTGCATCAAGGAACAACATTATAAAAATTGCACTTGCCATTTTTTTTCAGCGTACATTAAAATTTTCAATTCTATTTTATTTACCTATAACATATAATAAATGTCACAGATAAAAGATAATTTTCATCTTGATTTCAATTTTCTAGAGTCACCATAACTCTAATCCTCTTTGTTGATCAGTCTTTTACTTATTTATTTATTTTATTTTTCTGTTTTATTACTATTATATATATATATATTATTATCTTCTCTTCTTTTTACTATTTTATACTTTTATACGAGTTCGTCGTATATTCTGTAATTGGCTTAATGATGTGGATATGTATCTTAAATAAAGAAATTGAAATTATTATTATTGTTTTTTATCTTTGTTTCTCTCTCTGTTGAAGTTTCTGTGCAAGAGTTTGCTGATGATGTTGATACAAAAAAGGTTATTCCATTAACAGTCTAAGTAATTCATAGACATCCTTAATAGATTATACTATTAATAGAATGATTATCTGCTCTCTGTTTATGGATTATATACACATATGTGGATTGAACTTGGAGAGACATTTGCTTGCAGTGAATCGATAGTAATTCAAAATGATGGTGATGACGATGATAAATATCCAAGAAGTATTGAACAATATTTTTTTATATTTTTTTTTACAAAGTGAATCAATCTAATATTATGTTCTCATTTCAAACATTATAACACTTTTCTTCATCTGGCAAATATAAGTTTACATATATTACTTATATTAAATAAGACAATTCTAATCTTTCATTATTAAGAGATTAGCAATAAAAATCTTTAAAAATATATACGGTTTGTTGTTTTATTGCCAGTTATTTTAGGTACAAAATGATGCCCAATAGGAATATGTTTTTATAATTATATTTTAGTCACTTTTCTTCCAAGATGCAACTGGTTCTTAGATTTTAATAGTTTTTTTTTTTTTTTAATCAAGAAATTTTATTGTGAGCTCAAAGAATTACATTATAGCAGTAACAAAGTTACGTTGTTAACGGAAACTATAAAAAAAGGTTGCATAATCCAATACCTGCCATCTGGGGGGTAAAAAATCAACTGTTCAATCACAAATTGTCCATTACTACAAGGCTCCATGTAGCATTGTAGATGTATGTTGGAGCTAGTTTTTCATCTCTGTTTCTGATGGCCTGAAGTTTTTCCAGAAGTAATTTCTTATGGTCAAGCAAGAGAATGCACCTAGTTGATAATAGGCAAACAGCCTTATGATTCTTATGAATGGAAAGATTCCATTAGATATGTTAGAAATCAGTCCGGTGAGGAGAGGCACTCTAGTTTTGTATATGTATGCAATAAAGTCTCGTCCCATTGGAGTGAGGTATAAGTACCGTGCTTTCTTCACACTTTTTATTAAGAATCATACAGTCAGCCTTTTTTTTTTTTTTGGCAATGAGTGTAACTCATACATATGATTTTGCAATTCCTCTAAGTAAATAAAAAAAATTCTCTACCAGATTTTTATCGTCCGAGTCATTATTTTAGTTAGCATCTGAATGGTCAAAATATAAAGCTATCATTTTTTTTTAAATACTACAATATATATTTTGGAATTGTTCAATGGTTTTATTATAACAGGTTGAATATTGGCTCTACGAATTGCTTTGTAGTTTATAGTTAACATGCTTAAATATATTACATGTGTCGCATGGTTTATTGAAATGGTTTCATATTGGTAAAAGTTATTTTCTTAGTATTATGTCACAATATTAAGGGTTTTTTTTATTACTTTAAAATCAAAATTACTTTTTTAAAATTGTTTAAATCTGAAAATCATTCTGGGTGTTGCAATGTTAATCGCGGTATTACTAACGTAAACAGCATCACTTGTATTGTTTTAAAATATACAAGAATCAGCCGTTGCTGACGTGTAACCAAATTTTTTCAGGACATTACTCAGCTAAAGTTTCTATAAAAGTATTTCAAACCCTAGAGAAGCTTTTTAAATTTATTCACATTTTTTTTTTGAGCCAAAGAACATAACTATGCAGTCAATAGACGAGGTGATAAATCTACTTTATACATTCATTACTTAACGTGTGGACATAAAATAGATGCTATAAAAAATATTGAATATTTAAATTATGTTAAAGATCCCAAAAGAAAACAAATATATGAACATATTATATTGAGCATAATTTAAATAATTGTATGAATACTTGCAAAACTGGTCAATTAAAAATGAACGGAAAATTGGATAAGATAGTATGTACATAAAGTTGTATAATGTATATACTATTTATTTTGTATATGGTTAAGTTATATAGTCAATTCTCTGAATTTATACTGGATCTGTATACGAAAGTTTTATTCTATTTTGCTGATGTTTTATTTTGTTATTGTGTCATAGCCCCCCCCCCCATTAAAGTCTATACTACTGACATCTCTTGGATTTTTTTAAAATGAACTTAGCAAGAATTGCTGCAGCTTGTCCCACACTGTAATTTAACATTAACAATGCTTTAAAATAACATAGAAAAGTAGCGATTGCAGCACATCACACTACCTAAAATATCAAATATGATAGCGCTATTACAGCTTATTTTTGTGAAACAGATATATATATGAGATTTTAATTTACAGGACATTTTAGTCAACTTATTTATCTCCTGTTCAGCGTTTACATTTAGAAACATCTACGAAAAAAGTGTTTTTGATATATTTTGATCAAGAAATTTGACTAAATTAATATTAGAATAGAAACTAAGCAGTTAGTCACATAACTTTATTAGTTGTTTCTTTAAACCCGCCTTGCAAGCAAGTAGTTGGCTGCAGACAGGTGTGGGTTCATATCCCGGCTGATGCTATGACATGAAAAAAAAAAAATCAATATTTGTGTAGAATACACTTTAAATATTTGTACTTAATAGTGTTGTGGTTGAATGAAATAATAGCAAATAAATTGTTGTTTTATATAAAATAACTGTTGAAATATATATTTTTAAATTGGCCTGAAGATTTGTAATGATGGTATATTAGATGTCATAATATGTTGAACTATTTCCATCATCTCTCATTAAATATTGAATATCTAGAAAATTTTAAACTTTATTTAAACTTGTCAGTAATAACACTCGAATGGACAACACAAGTTAGTAATTACACAATGTTTCAATTAGTAGTATTCTCCACTCTTCTTTAGGTGTTGCAACACTTGAAGAAGAGTGGAGAATACTACTCGAAATGTTGTGTAATTACTAACCTGTGTTGTCTATTTGGGTGTTATTACTAACAAGTTGTTTGTAGCTGAAAAGTTTAAATAAAGTTCAAAAATTTCTAGACTTTCAACATAATTATCAATAAAGCAAGTCATATATAATGTGGCATTGCTTTTATAAGCTTGTATTTACAAAAATGAAATGCAAAGAGCATGCCAATAGCTAAAACAAGCTCTTAATTGATAAGTGCGGTAAGAGAAAATATTTAAAATCTCTATCTGAAATACTCTTATCCCCAGACCAACTGGTTTCGAGCTTATGGCTCACCTCAGTGAGGAACTAGAATATTCAGACACTAGATTTAAAATATCAACTCAAAACCCAGCACTTATTTTATACGTAATATTTAAATAGAAACCGAAGTTTTCAGACATGAAAATATCTTCTATTCCAGCTATCTAACTTAAATAACTATATGGAACTCAACCAAATTCAGATCTACCATATATTAATAGCCTCAGCATAGCCAAAGCCATAAAGGTAAAATTATAATTATCAATAAAGCAAGTCATATATAATGTGACATTGCGTTTATAAGCTTGTATTTACAAAAATGAAATACAGAGAGCGTATCAATAGCTCAAACAAAATAAGTGCTGGGTTTTGAGTTGATATTTTAGATCTAGTGTCTGAATATTCTAGCTCCTCATTTAAGTGAGCCATAAACTCAAAAACAATTAGTCTGGGGATAAGAGTATTTCGGATAGAGATTTTAAATATTTTCTCTTACCGCACTTATCAATTAAGAGCTTGTTTGAGCTATTGGTACGCTCTCTGTATAACATTTAATGATAGATGATGGAAATCGTCCATTATATTATGATGTTCTTCATTTAAAATCCTGGGCAATCACAGAAGATATAATAGTTGTAGGAGATACTTGTTCTCTATTACTATATAATTCTTGATAGAACTCTTCTACCCATTTCATGATGTCATCTCTCTTTTAGTAATAGTTCCATAATTTTTTTTATTGCAGATATAAGTTTGCTACTAATACCAAAATGTTTTACATTCTTGAGACTTATTCTCTTCTACAGCTTTCCTTGCTAGTTTACAATTATACTTTCTTATATCATTATCAACTCTTTTTCACATCATTTTACAAAATTCGAGATATTCAATCCCTCTTAATGCATCATTTTTATATATCTTCATATTACTTCTTTTCTTCATAAATTCTCTAGACTCAGTAGAAATTTTATAGGTCAATTGCTCTTCTTTCTACTAGCTATCTTTGTTGCAGTTTTTAAAAGTGTATCTGTTATTTTTCTATTAATTTCATTCAAATATGAATCATGTACTAATACTGCAAAATGATTTGGAAGTTTTAATTTAAATTCATTAGAATGTTTCTGAAGATTAGGAATATCAATTGTAAATATTACTTTTTTAATAATTTTTGTCTCTAGTTTTGCATCAACACATATCTTATTAATTGATGATCACTCCCTGTGTTGAATTTATTAAGGACTTTACAATCTTGTAATATGTGTTTTCTGTTAGTCAAAATATAATCCAATTCTGCTGTACCTTCATTTGGATGCTTCCATGTCCATTTCCTTTTAACATTTTTCTCAAAAAAAGAATTCGTAATATAAAGTTTTTCTTTTTCTGCAAACTCTACAAATCTCTGTCCTCTCTCATTTCTATTACCATAACCAAATGTACCTACAACATTTTCATCTTTCATTTGTTTACCAATTCTAGCATTAAAGTCCCCCATAACAATTTTAACTTGTTATTTAGTCTGATCAAAAGCGTTTTATACATCCATATAAAAATCAAAATTAGAAAAGAATAAATATCTTTATACTGTTTTTCCATAAAATAATAATCAGAAAATAATAAATTCTTTACAACAGCTATATAAATATCAATTTTTTTTTTTATACATTAAAAGCTTTTTTTGAGCATCTGAAACTATTTCAGGCATAAAACCATCTAGTGTTCAATAATGAAATTAAAACAAACAATAACAATATAAATCATTAAAAATAAATACATGAATATCTGCATATATAAATCCAGTAATTACAAAATAATTGACTATGTCATAACAATACAATAAATAAAATAAATTACATTCATTTTTGACAATTATATATAGTCAATTTATATAATGTTCCATTTATTTTTAAATAACCAATTATTAACCAAATGTATAGAAATCTTATAAATATTCATACAATTGTTTAAAATATTTTTAATATAGTATGTTTCATATATTTGTTTTCTTTTTGGATCCTTGATGAAATTTAAACATTAATACTTTTTGTAGCATCTATTCTATGCCCATATTTCAAGTAATGAATGTATAGTGCAGATTGATAATCTCTTCTATTAATTGCGTTATTATATTCTTTGGCTTTTACCTCTAATTGTTTGCCAGTATGTCCAAAGTAAATCATTTTACAATTTCACATGTAATTTTATTTATAATTCCTTTTTTGTATCGTATATCATCTCTCAAACTAAAATTACTTATTAACAGATCGAGATTTTTACTATTTGTCCAGTCAATATTTTTATTTTTCTCAATATAATTTTTGTCATATCTTAATGTATTATATATCTTAGGATAATATGAAAATCTAATCCATTTCTTATTTGATTCATTATTACCATTATCAGTACCATTATTTGCCTCAGAAATTTTATTACTCACTACAGATGTTTTAGAATTAAAAAATATATATGCAGGTTTTGATTCTTTTAATGATTTATATTGTTATTGTTTGTTTTAATTTCATTATTGAACACTAGATGGTTTTATGTCTGAAATAGTTCATTAATGTAATATAGTAACATTTGAAAAGGCCGCCAAATAAGGTGCTGAAAAAGGCTTTTAATGTATAAAAAAATTGATATTTATATAGCTGTTGTAAAGAATTTATTATTTTCTTATTATTATATAAAAATCCTCTACTTCTTTATTGTTATGACAAATTGTTGGGGCATAAACCTGAATTATCTGCATTTGGTATCTGCTATTAAGTTACTAATCTTGCCACTCTGTCTGATACACCATCAATCTCCACAATGTTGTTCTTCCACTTTTTATTTATAATGAATACTACTCCACTTGTACTTACAATATATGTGCATTTATAGTAGAGTACATGTCCACATTTAAATCAAGTGTCTGTTCATCTTTTCTTCTAACTTCACAAATTCCAATAATGTCCCATTTAATATGAGACAGTTCTTTCAATTCTTGCAAACTTCCTTCACTTGAAAGTGATTTGGAGTTGTATGTATTTAAATAAAAAGTCATCAACAAATGGCAACCTGGGCCCACAATCAGGGGATTCTTAGCACCATCTGCCTTTAACTACACTTTAGTTGTTGACTTTACAGCCTCCTGGAGATAAGGGCCATGATTTATTTTTGTTTGTCATAATTGTATATATCTATTAGAAAAAAATAATTTATTCACACACACATTCACTTTGCCTTTTCAGGCAACTGAAAAAAAAACACCAGGGTGTTTTTTGATCTTGAACTGTAGAGGTAAAAAGCGAATAAACTCACCCCACTGGCTAATGCATGTTGATGAGCAGCCTATCCATGTTCATATACTATATGAATAATGATGTAGTAATTACAGCTATAATGACGAATATATGGAGTGGGACATTAGAAATTTGCCCTGCTCATTTTCTTTAAGGCCTCCAAGAGGAATCAAAGGGTCCCCTTTTTAACAGCAAACTCCTTTCTGCATTAAGAAGTGAGATATGCAATTAAATTTACAAAAAAGGGAGAAGTTCCAAGTAATGATGACATTATAATTGATATATTAAAAGAGGCAGGTGACAAACTAGAAATTTTTTTGGCAAAGTTATATATCAAATATCTGAATGATAAAGATGTATTAGATGATTGGAAGAATGCAGTATTAATATAAGCATTTAAAAAAAGGGATAAACAATATATTAGAAATTACAGACCCACCAATCTTTTATTAGTTTTATACAAAATTTTTACAAAGATATTTGCAACTTGTCTATCGAGAACATTGGATTTCAACCAAGCAAAAGAACAAGTTGGATTTAAAAGTGGTTTCAATACAGTAGATCATATCCAAGTTTTGGGAGAAGTTATAGAAAGGACCAATGAATATGAGTTGTCATTTTGCATTGGATTTTTAGATTATGAAAAGGCATTTGATTCTATAAGCATTTATTCACTGATTAAAGCATTGGATCATCAAGATAGAAACCCAGAATATTGTCATATTCTATAAGAATATTTATAAAAATGCAACAACAACAATTAGATTACATAATGATATTAGGAAGGTTAAGATTGGGAAGGATGTAAGACAGAATGACTCCATATCGCCAAAACTTTTTATAGCACTGCTGCAAGGAGTAATTTTGTGGATTAAAATGGGGAGCTAAAGATGTAAAAGTAACTAAGTCATTTAGATTTTGCAATTGATGTAGTTGTTTTTGCAAATAATGCTTCAGAGCTTCAGGAGATGTTGCAAGAGTTATCAGGTAAAAGTAAAAAAAGTAGGACTAATAGTAAATGTTAAGTCTAAAGTAATGCTTAATGTATTTTCTCAAAAGATGAAAATAAAGATTGATTATGATGAGTTAGAAGAAGTTAACAACTACAAATACCTTGGCCGGATTATTACTACAGATAGAAACATAATGGATGAAATTAATCATAGAATTAAACTTGGTTGGAGTGTTTTAGATAGAAATAACTTAATATTAAAAGGAAATATGCCTATGTGTTTGAAAAGGAATGTTTTTAAGAAATGTGTTTTACCAATTTTACTTATGGATATGAGACTTGGGCATTTAATAGAACAATAGAGATTTCGGACAACTCAAAGAAGTATGAAGAGATGCATGTTATGAATAACAAGCAAGAAGAGATCGAAAACACAATACTTGGGTAAGAGAACAAACAGGTGTTACTAACATTGTTGAAAGAATTAAAAGACTGAAGTGGGGTTGGGCTGGACATATTGCTAGAAGAGATGATAATAGATGGACAGTTGAAATCTTAAACTGGATTCCAAGAGATTGTAAAAGATCCAATAAAAGACTATGTGTGAGATGGATGAATGAAATAAAGGGTTCAAGGGTGATATGGAGAAGAGAGTCTAGAGATAGGAGATGGATTGAACTTGGAGAGACCTTCATCCTGCAGTGGATTGATAATGGTTGATGATGATGGTGATTATGATGTGCTTTAAAATAACATTGTTTTTTTACATTAATGCACAATCTAGTGTAATAATAAGAGCAGCAAACTGGTGAGCTAAAAGTTCCTGCATAAATTCCCAACTGAGTAAAATAAAAATGTTAGATTGATCAATTGAATTAAACTTCTGGGTAGGCAAATCATTTTGTTGTTTACATGTCGTTTATTTCGTTGCTTTTTGATTTCAAAAAAGAAATAATATTCTTTAGATTAATTAAATGTAGATTTTTTACTTCCAAAAAAACAACCAATATATTGATTGGGGTAGTAAACTTTTCTGAGAGGGACCGAATAAAGAGAGATAAGATCATGAAAGCCGTCATATGTCTCTGGGAATTTTTTGATCAGTCACTTTTTTTTTCTACTACGATTAACCAAATCATTCTTTGTTCAATTAAGATGCTTTTGTCTTCTAGTAATGTTTTTTTTACAAATGGAAATAAAAACCTTTTGTTTATATAATTACTAAAGAAAAAGTTCAGTGAATGACATTTTAAAAATAAATAATGTAATCAAAATAGTTAAATCCAACAATTGCTCTTTAAATGAAAAGGTTACAATTTTTTTTGGAAAAAAAAATCATAATTCCGTTTAAGTTTGTTAATCTTTCTAAGGAAATGAAAAGTCTGTTATTTTTATCATTTCTAATACTATTATTGCTTATAACTTTGTTATTAATAATTGTAGTTGTTCTTACTATTAATGAGTATTAATTAAGCATATAACTTTCACTGAGTACCAAATATACACATTTTTTTTTTAATAACGTTCACACCACAGTCAAATATTTATGTAGAAATAAAATCATTAGTTTTATTTATCATTTGAATTTATTGAAACGTTTGTGGAATTACTTGATTCAATCATCATTGATTATTTAAAATGGATAGAGAGGCTTTGCACTTAATAGTTGTACTTTTTTTTTCCCATATGTCAAAGCATCGGCCGGGAAGCGAACCCGCGACAACTGTCTGCAAGCAACTGCTTGCAAGACAGCTGCGCTGACCTCTCGGCTACCAACGCTTGATATAATAGTTGTACTTGCAGTAGATTTATATTGGCTTTTCCAAATTAAGTTTGTATTGAAGTCCAGTTATAGCATCTCCAATGATTCGCTGGATCTGATGTGGTTTATATTGTTTGTGTGCTTGTTTATATCAGTAATTGTATTTACACAGGCCCCCTGCCCGTGTTTATGACGGCGGAATGCTGCACCTCTCGAGTGCCGGGAGAAGGGTGTTTGCGACTGCAGAATGCCATATGAAAAAGTTTTTAATAATACAAAAGTATAAATTTGCACACAAAAATGATAAACACATTATGGTACTAAATAAAAACAGGTAGTTGTGCCCTTTTGATATGGCATCCTGCTGTCGCAAATATCCTTCCCCCACTAGAGAAAAGTCCTGCATTCTTCAATCACAAACATGGGCAATAGATTTGACATGTAAGTACCCAATAATCTTACACTAATATCATAAGAAATAAATGTCTGGATGTATATTGTAATTGTTGAGAGACTATTAATAGAACTAATTAGTTAAATACTTTATAACAAAGTAAAAACGATTGTTTACGACTGATATTTAACGTAATCTCTTCCTAATGGAATGATGATAATCAAGCCAGATGGCTCCAGAGAATAGTTGAAGCGTGCAATATAAAAAAAGTTCTTCCATGATGACAATAGAGGGCTTTCGTCAAAGGTGATAGTAAGTTTAGTCTTTGACAATTGTAAGAAAAATCAGACACCTGATACATTTTGCCACCAAAGTAAACATTCCTAATTTTTTCTGTTGTAGAGTAAAAAAGACTGTTATAGGGACAATAGTAGGCTGCATATGCCTTTATTATTATTCATGTATGTCTTTGAAATTTTAATAGCTCTGTAGGTAACTTTATATCTAATTTGTTTAATAACTTATGCATTTGTGTATACAATAGATATAACTAATTAGTAATCACTTATTAAAGACGTATTAAATGTGAATAATATAATCAAAATTCATGGATATGAAATATTTGTGTGCATTTAAAGCATTTAAGCGATAGTTAGTAAAATATTTTCTTCATCAGTTTAAATGTTTAGTACAAAAGTGCACCATGGCAAGACTATAACAAGAAACACACTGTGATAAGGTAAGACTAAAATAAATAGCAGTTTGGCAAACCAAGGTTAAAATAAGTTGGCACCATTCCTCAGGCCAAAACTATTGTAACTCTGAATTGAAATTTAGCAAATAGATAGCTTTGATTAGATCGGAATTTAAAACAGGTTATAGCTGACTAATAAATAACAGTGATTCTAGTTTTAATTTAGTGACATTGAAACAGTCAAATCAACCCAAAAGAGTAATAAATTAAGACAAATAAAAACTATTAAAATGGTACATAAAGAGCTCGCAAATAAGCTCTTAACAAGCTTTGCAGAATATCGCCAACCCCAGACCGGTTTCTGTTATTGGCTTCCTCAGTGAGGTGCTATGATATTCAAGCATTAGATTAAAAATACCAGAACAAGCCCAGCATTCTGAATATATGGATTTTGACATATCAACTGAACTCAATAACCACTATATTGAATTAATGTTGAGAAATATTTTTTACAATTGAGGGTGTAAATGACACTATTAAGATAGCGACCGTATTATGCAACGTGAATGCAAAAGTGAGTGAAATCACATATTGCTTACATAAAAAAAATGAAAGTTCAGAAAGTAAACTCTTTAGCAAAATTGTAGACAAGTTAAATGGATATTTTAATCCATAATCGACGATGCACTAACTTGTCTGCATTTTTGGAATAGTTGCCACATCAAAGGATGAAGCTCTGGGAATATGATGCAGTGCTTAGAGATTATATGTATGAAGATTTTGTACGATAAGCCCTCATGAAACAATTATTATTTTGGGGTATGTGATGATTTATTTAAAGAATTCCATTAAAACTATTGATTGGACTTGATTATCCATTTACCAGGCTGAGATGAACAAAGAAAGCTCCCACTGACAAAGAATGTGCCATGTAATATGAACACCAAAACAGCTTTCTCTAGCACAAATATAATATCAACCAAATCACATATAAATGAACAATACATTTAACTAAAGCCTTGCTCCACTATGAGACTTAGTGATTAATATACAATATAATGTAAGAATTATGCCTGGCTCAGTTCACTCTTGCCATCGTGAGACAGTCTAACAAATGATAATGAATGAGATAGAAATGGCACAGACTAAAAAATTAGAGTATAGATAACCCATAACTTTAACAAATAGACATCCATAGATCCATTAAAGGAAAAAAGGGAGAAGAATCTATTTGGCTTCTGATCTCAATTATTAACTGAAATGCTATAAGAATTGTTGAATGTCATAAAATTATAAACGGAGATAATAAATCATCCTCTTCATACAAGTATGAGTTTAAACTGCATAAATCACAAATAAAAAGAATTGTCATTAAAACAAATTACGCTCATCATTAAGTTTTATAAAAATTAGATTTTAATGGAGAATGACAGAGAACGGAGAGTATTACTCGAAACAATGAAAGAGCAGGTCATAAACCCTGGACAATAAAGTGACTACAGTTAATCGAAACATCTTTCAAACCATAGGATGCAAATGACAATCCAATAAGGTCTAGTTAGAGTTCCAATCAAATTCAGAAGCAGAGCAAATAATTGCTTTACAAGTCCATGGCCTTATTATCCAGGGTACAATTAGTTCATCACATGCACATATTGACTTACTTTCAGAAGCAAAACTCTCCATCTGCAATTTCCATAGTCTTTTTGACAAGTAATTTCAGCTAGTGAGTTAAGATAGAGAAAGAATTATTGGGGTTAATGAAAAAGGGGGTACTTACATTAGTCAAACGTTTTAAAGAGGGCATTCCAAGTCATCACAAAATCTAATGGGGAAAATCTGGGTATCCAGTTCTAGACACAGAAATATTAACCAGGATAGAAAGAGTGATGTCTTTTGCAAAATTAGACTTATTAAATACTGGTTTTTATCACAAAAAAGATCAGAGATTGTCATCCCATATATGGATTTGTTTGACTATAACGGACTTCATTCTGTTTTACTTCAGTGCTAAATATTTTTCAATTCAAAATAAATACATTATTACAGACCATGTAAGATGTGACCCTATACTTCAACATGTACTATGATAATGTTGCACTCAAAAATTATAGTATTAAATGATTGTATAAAGTTATGAAAAATGTTTTAAATTACTAGAAAAAAAATCGAAATTTTTATGACTGAGGGTAGATGGTATCAACTTATATAATTATTTTAAAAATGATCGCCATGGGTATGTTTTGAACTATACCCATGAAATAAAAGAATCTCCATTAGCATTCTACCATCATTCCTCAGAAGTCACCAAACATTATTATGTAATTGAGAGATATTTTAGTTCTTCATTTCATTGTTGAGAAAAACTTTGCACGAATGTTTAAAATACATTTTTACTACAGCATTAAAAATCAGCTTGAACGAGATGTATATAATAGCCAAAAATCTCACAAATTAAATACATTTATCACAGAAAATTCCTGCCCACTTCACATTAGCATGTATTTATAAAATTTTCAAAAATAAAAATTTTATTTTACTAAGTCAAAGTTACGCAAAACATAATATCTAGGTACAATGCTCTCAGATCCAGGACTCATCACTGATGAAAGCTACAAGCTGAAAACTAGTCTGGGAATATTGGATGAATAGGCATCAGATAGGGATTTTATGCACAAATCTTCTTGCAGCCATTGATTACTCTGGCTTACACTGGTGGCACTACTGTATGGAGTGTTTAGCCTCTGTGTAAACACAGCTTGTGTAAGCATAAGAAATGGTGACCATGTGATGTTTAGTCGTTTAAATAAATATCCATATAGACTAAAATAAATTTTAATGCTACGTATATTTTAGTTTTTTACTTCAGGAGCAAATTGCTGCTAATCAAGATGGCTGAAGCTCTTCTGTTTAAAATAAAATGTATCAGAGAAAGAAATGTGAAATTGATTAGAAGATATAATAGTTAAAGCAATTAAGGAAATTTATCATTCTAATTATGATTTAAAACTACAAATAGAATATTAATTTGAATACATATTATTCAAAAACTCTTTTTTTCCAAACAAAATTTCAAAAATGATCTTTAACTTTCTATAATAATCTTGCATTGGTGGTCGAGAGGTCAGCGCGACTGCCTTGCACTTGCAGGCAGTTACCTAGGTTACGGGTTCGTGTCCCGGACGATGCTATGACACTTAAAAATAAAAAAACTTTCTATAATAAGCAAATTAGTTTGCACATATATTTACAAAGTCAAAAAAAGAAATCAGTAAATATTTATAAATTAATAAGCCTACTTACAGCGAGGTGCCTATTTTTATTTTTTTTTTGTTAGTAGTGTCTTGATTTTCTTTGAGAGAATAAAAGTTCTATTCTTGAATTCTGGAAGCAAAGATTTTGGATTTAGGATGTTTTACCTATATATGAATGTTGATGATATAAAGATTTTATCATTTTTACAAATATTAGCTGTAGTTATAAATTATGATTACGTAAGTAATATTTACTAAGGCTTTAACCTCTAGAATATGTGTGCAAAAATGCGATATTAGGGACCTCTACAGGTCTTAACCACAAGCTTACGACTCTTTTCTTCCAAGGCATAAGCTTGTGGTTAAGACCTGTAGAGGTCCCTAATATTGCATTTTTACACACATATTCTTGAGGTTAAAGCCTTAGTAAATATTACTTACAAATATTAGCTGTAACTTAAGATAAAAATTTGAATAAGCTGTGTTTTAAAACTGATAGTAAACAATGGCAACTACCATTTCATGGTTGGTACTGGGGTTGATTGTGGAAAAAAATCATACATGACCTCCAGTGAATCAAATTAATTAAATGTATATTCTTTACTAAGATGAACGCAATTTATCTATCGAAGTCTTCGGATCCAACTAACTGAAGAAATCACATCAGAAAAGTTGTAAACAGGACTGATATGAGATGCCATTATGCTGTGGATTTGATTCTTTAAGAATTTTAATGATCATTAAAATCTTGAAGTGACAGGACATAGACTTAGTATAATGTCAAATTCTGAAGAATATTTACCAGTGCATCAGCAATAGTTAGGGTACATTGTAACACTACGAAGATTACCATTAATAAAAACATATGTCAAAATAATTCCATTACATCAAAATTTTCTATAACATTTTTACAGGAAGTATTTCGTGTATTAAAATAGGTGGTTAAATGGAAATTACTTATATCATCTGGATTTTTCAAATAATGTGGTTGTTTTTTGTAAATAGTGCTTCAGAACATCAAAAAATATAAGAAGATGAAAAAAAGATAATGGGACCAAAGTCAAAAATAATGTTAATTGACTTTTCAAAAAGAAAGAAAATAAAGATTGATTGTATAGAATTAGAAAGTGTTTATAACTATAAATATCTTGGTTAGATTATTAATACAGATGAAAAGGTAATGGATGTAATTAATTATAGAATTAAATTTGGATAGAATATTTTTGGTAGAAATAGCATAATATTAAAAGGAAATATGTCTGTATACTTTAAAGTTTTTAATAAATCTATTTTAGCAGAACTTATTTATGGATTGGAAATTTGGATATGTAAGAGGTCAATGTGAATTCTTCAGAACATACAGTGTAGTGTAGAGATGTGTGTTTAGAGTGATAAGGAAGGATCATAATCTAAGTACATGAGTGAGAAACAGATTATAGTGACCTCATTGAAAGAATTTTGAAGCTGAAATGGAGTTATATTGGGATATTTCTAAAAGAAAGAACTGGAATCTTAAATTGGATCCTAGGAGACTGTAAAAGATCTAGAAAGAAACCATATGTGAATTGGATGAACAATATCAGAAAATTTGTTGAAATGATATGGAGAGAAACTATGGGGTGATGAAACTAAAGTTAATTTGAAAAGAAATCTTTATCTTGCAATGGTTTGATCATAGTTGAAAATGGTGAAATGATAATTAAAAAAAAAGATGGCAAAAAATAGTAATAACAGAGATTAAATATTTTTTATAATTTGATTTAATCAAAGTGCATCCAACAGAATAAATATTTGTATTAAAGTTATTATATTTATTTATTTCACTTTGATAGATTGCAGAATTTATCATATATAAATATAATTTATCCACTACTTTGAACACTTTTTAGCAAAAATCTTTTATTGACCTACATTCATGTACAATCTTATATTTCGACTGTCCTGTAGTCTTCTTCAGAGTCACTTTTTGCCGTCTTTTTTATATTTTAAAAAAAATAAATAAAATAAAAGTAGGTCTGAAGAAGACTGCAGGACAGTCGAAACATAAGATTGTGCATGAATATAGGTCAATATTCAGAGCCGCTTTTTGCCACTTTTTTTATTTTAAAAAATAAAATAAAAGTGGCTCTGAAGAAGGCCGCAGGACAGTCAAAACATAAGATTGTGCATGAATATAGGCCAATAAAAGGATTTTCCTAAAAAGTGAGAGTGAATTCGAAACTTTACTTGTATCGAAAAAACAATTTATTTGAATTTTTGAAGTGATGCATTATTAATGAATGATTTAGTGTCACTTACAACCATTTGCAAATATTATACACCTGGGTCTCGTTTTACGCAATAGATAGGTTCCTCAGAAAACGCGCAAACGAAATCGCACAAAAATAGACGTAACTTACCTTGAAAAAGGGGGGATACGGACTGTGATTTTTCACAACTCATGTAAAAGCAAAGCACCAACGTAAAATTTACTTTAAAATTCACGCAAAAAAAAAAACAAGGAAATAAAATATGACTAATAAAAAATTTCAAATTTGAAAAAAATTGATACAAGACAAACTTTTTTTAACTATAATATTTAATTTTATTCAAAATAATATATTTTTATGCATAATTTACAGTACAGTAATTTACATTTTTTTATACACGTTTTAATTATTATCGCTATTTGCTGATAAACAGTTTCGTTTGCAAACTGGTAAAAAATAGATTCTTCACAAGAGGAAATACAACTAGCACCAAGTTCACTCTCATATTGTGTTAATGGTTTTCTGTTGACAACATAATTAGTAATTAATCTTTGAGACAATGATTTTATTGTTTATGAACTTAGACTTATGATAATAAAAGGAAATTAATTAACCACTGCTGGGAAAAATTTAATTAAAACTAACAACTAAAAATTAAATTCTTATTTTTGTCTTTAATTTTTAATTTTCAATTTCATTTAAAAATCAAATTTCGTTTTACATCACATTAATTTCAAGCCACCGTAAGTAATTTTTAAATTGTTAATTACAATTAAAAATCAGATTTTAATTTTTAATTGTGAAATTTAATTGTGCCCACTGCTATTACTGACATTTTAAAAATAAACTTGCGGACACTAAATGATTAATAATTGATTACGTTCTTTTTTAAAAAGCAAAAACAATGTGATTTAAAATGCAAAATTAACACGCACAATGTTTGAACAAATTTACATTATAATCTTGTAAAATTTAATGTGTGTATACATAAAATGTGGAAATCATGATTTTAATTTCATTATTGCATAAAATCTTACTATTATAAAGCACTGAAAATATTGAAATTACTAAGATGAAAGTCGAATTCCAATAATGTGCTATTACTTTCAATATAACGTAAGTGCGCGAAATTTATTATTTAAAGTAATATCGCATTATCGGAGTTCGACTTCCGGTGAAACATGAATCGCGTAACTTCAAAATCGTGTTAAATAAGTCCGCATCAAAAGCGACCCAGGTGTATTCTTTCATTCTGAATACTGCTATTGATTTTTTAGAATAAGAGAAAATAGAAGCTATATGTGAATTTTTCATGAACCTATTAAACAATATCTATAGTTCGAAAAACTTTATGGATTAACATCTACTACACACATACACATATATGTCACATTTAGCAATTGGATATAATTTACACACTTACATAGAATTTTTTTATTAAATATCTTCAAACTTATTAGAATAAATTGCTTAAAATTGAATTTAAAAATGCTTAAATATATACATGGCATCTCCTTTGTTATGAAACCTAAATATAATGAGCCTCTGTTATGTAACATAAACTTAAAATATGTAATTAACCATGTTATCAATTTATTTGTATGATTGGAAGATTAAAAAAAAATATTATCCACAAATGCCTAAGTTTTCAAAAGTTTTGCTATTACCTATAGTTGAGGTTAAAAATGTAGAATTGTTGGCAAGTTGATATTTGAGATGTGAATTTCTTTTAAAGCCCTTAGTGTGAATAACATTTTGATAAATTATGTTGAAATCCATGTGTCAGATAGACAACAACCTGATAAATCTGTTGAACCATAGTGTGTTGACATTTGCTGTTGTCTCAATATATTTGTACATCCTAAAGATAACCTATTTATCTATGCTGTATATGTATATGTTAGTTTATGTTAAACACACTAATTTAGATCATAGTGGGGAAAAGTAAAAAAAAAAAATATATCGAAAGGCAGAAAAAAAAAGGAAGCCATTTTTAATTGAAGACTTTTATATATATTTTTTTTAATGCTAAGAATTGTTTGTTTTTTAAAACAGAAGCAAATTTTTAAGCTTCATTATAAATAAAACACAGTTCGAGCACTGTGGGAGACATTATACAATCATTGCATAATACATTTTTTTAAAGCTAATATTTGTTTATTAACTACTATTTATTGAAAAGCAAAGTTTCACTATACATTTTACAAGAAAATCTTTCTGCATGATTAAAATAACTTATTAACTATTATTTTTTAAACAATTTGATAACACTTTAAAATGGCAAATAAAACAATAAATATCAAATTCGCTTTTTAACAACACATTCTATCACTGGTTGTTATATATGTATATTCAGAAAATACACACACACACAGTGCGTATGTTAAATGTATTGAATCTAATGGAATATCATTCTAGTGAAATACTAATAGAATATTCTACATAATTACAATAAATGTATGTATAATTAAAATTTGTAAATCGGTATTAGTAAATAATTAATTAATTTCAGTGCTACATATAGGATTAACCGCGATCTTTTTTTAGAACAAAGAAATCCAAGATATATTTTCAACTAGGTTAACCTTTTTGTAAAGACTGCAGAATTTAGAAAAGAGCCACTCAATAATATATCAGATAAGAGAACGTATTTAAAGTAGGAACGGCAGTTTAGCAGAGACTTAAAGAAGAATCACATGGTGAAAAGAAGTTTAAATTGATGAGCAGGGCACTACTACCATAATGATCTATCCCTAAACATGCAAAGTGGATCTGAGAACTTGTATCAGGTCATACTGATTAATATCATTTTTGGGAAAGGCTAAGAGCAAATATTACTATATTTTTTTAAATTGTTACTCTACATATGTATTAATAGGGTATTAAATTTATCAAATCATTAGAAAATTGGTCTCTGTTCTATGCCAGAAAGTTAAGCAAGCAGATACAGTAGTTGGTGTGATGCTCATCATATAATGAACCATACTATAATGAATTAGGTTAGCCCATACAGAATACACAAATTATAAAGCATTATGCAAACAGCATTTATGCAAACTGTTAGTGGCACATTTCATTTTAGAAATGAAGGGAATTGGACTCTTTAAACTCTGTATCTAGAAGAAATATTTTTTCATGAATATAATCACTGATAATCAAGTAAAAGTAACTCCATTATTGTGTTTTTCAGACAAAAGATTATCTTTTTTTTTAAAAGAGAGTATGTGAACATAAGTTTGCAAGAATATTATTCATATGAATAAACTATTGAACATTTAACAAATGCTTTACTCGATATTCTTCAAGATATATTGCTAAGTTAATTAACATCTTTGGAGATAGATTGCTAAGTTGTGTTTTAGAAACTTATTATCATGTCAGAAATAGATAAAAGGGCTTCATCATAGTTTTTCACAAACTGACAAAACGGAGCCCTCCTTGAGCAATTTTTTGGGAGATACGCAGCAGCAATCTTGAAACACCAGCTATTGGATGAAAACGTTGAATTGTCCAGCATCAAATTATATTTAGAGAGCAAAATGACATTAGATTTCCAATAAAAAAAGGACACATTGAAGCTATGTGAAAAAAAAAAGAGAATTTCAAAGCAAGAAAAATTATAATCATTATAAAATAAAAAGAAAAGGAAAAATATTGCCTAATCTTGTATTAAAAACTTAGAGGACCTGGCCAAATTATATTTCAAGCACATTATGCAGCAGTCCATTGTGTATAGAAATGGGTAGTGGATTGAGAGTGTTACTGATTTCAGTACACGTCTGGACTTATCTCGTAGCTTACAGCAAAGGAATCCCAATAATTAAGAATACTGATGAATTAAAAGTTTTGGATATAAACAGAAATGTAATTCATTTAAAAAAATGGTATAAAATTTCTGTTTGAATAAAGAAAAGGAAAACTCATACTGTAAGGCTGTACACTGAATATACAAACATAGTAGATGGGAGTAGTTTAGTTCACTTGGGATTAAAATTATCTTGATAAAAAGAAGTAAAAATTGAATGCAAAATAAATTTTTAAGATTTTTTAATGGAGAGTAAAGCGAAATTAAGACCATTTGAGTTACTTTCAAAGACAAAGACTGTAATCTTCAAGCTACATAAAATTCCATTCAAGCAAAGAGATACCATTGGAAAAACTTTTTAATGAATTTATTGATAAGAGTATACTGAAGTTTACAGAGAAATTATTGATTGGGGGGTGCCAATAATAGCTATCACCAACTTCAATGGTCATATCTACCTGTGACTAAAGAAAGCTTTAAACCAACATGTCCTGAACCAAATTATATAAATTTGTACATTTTGGGAAACTGGATGTTAATGCTGCATTTTATAAAATGTTATTGGGAATGAAATCAACCCAAATGTTAATGCTAATACCAGTCACCCCGTTCTTTACAAATATGATCATTTTACATTTGGAAAACTACTGAACCCAAAGTATTTTAGTCAAAAATAGAAATCCTCATATATGGAATCAAAGGTAGTTTGTGATATTAACAAATACTGAGTCATACTATTTGCTAAAAGTGGATGAAAGACTGGGCGAAATTAGGAATTAAATTGAATTTGGTATGTCAGAGATCTAAAATTCCTAGGCATGTAATATCTAATAAGGTGACAGCATTAATGAATATGTGAGACCCCTAATTGAATTTGGTATGTCAGAGATCTAAAATTCCTAGGCATGTAATATCTAATAAGGTGACAGCATTAATGAATATGTAAGACCTAGCGATTCTCAAGCCCCATAACTATTTTGAGGGTTTTTAGAGAGGGGGGGTGCTCATTAAGTCCAATTCCTGTATAATATGCTGAAGAAAAATCACCAATAGATCTGAGGGAAAATGAAAAGATACGCATTTGAATTAACGCAATCTTTCCTAGCATTGAAAGCTTTGAATCAATCTCACAATTAACTTAATTATCAATGCATTTGAGTTTTAAATATGAACAATCATATGGATTGAATGCTAGTTACATCAACAAAAGGATTGTCATATTGTTCAGAGTTCGCAAATTTGATCAGCACTTACACAGATGACCTTTTGAGATTGTTATTGATCATAAATTGTTCTTGGGAATATTAGCCAGTAATAAGCGATTTGATGGGTTCATATGCTTAGATGGTTGGATTTATTCCCAGGGTATGATTATACTATAGTCATTATAAAAATTAACAATAGTGATGATATGCTAAACCAAATTCTGCTAGATCAACTATATTAACATATTACAATCTAGAGTACTAAAAAATAAGACAGTATCTAATTGAACTCAGGAAGCGAAGTATATCAAACAATAATAGAATAAATGAGAAAGAATTGACTGACTAAATAGTCTGGTTTCTTTGGAAAAGCTTTATGGAATGCTCACAAATGACTTTCAGTAAGCAAAGATTGCATATTTCTGTATGATCTTATCTGAATTCTACTTAAAGGAACAGACAATTTTAAACAATTGCATGAAAGACACAAGGAAAGGTTGGGTGCAAAAGTATTAGCATATATCTATGTTTGATATCAGTCTTGATACTGAGAAGTTTATTTTAAAATATATGACAATCTTCTGCAAGATCTCTTATTAAAAACTATAAAAATAGCCAAAAGTCATGGTAATGTAGTCATATTAACTGTACAGGTCTGCTTGATGGACCCATACTTTTGGTACTGGTTGATAAATAGTACAGTTGGGCAAAATATCATGTAGTCAAAAACCCTAGCCTCAAAAGGACCCCTTATGATAAATATTTTCATATAGCAGTCCTTCAGAAATACCTGCTTAGTGTAATTGAACTGTTTTTTACATTAATGAATTTTGCCAGAGAATGGTGGGAAAATGCATACATATGCCTTCATATGAGCCAGTGAATTCACAGATGTGATCAACAACTGAAGCAATCACTATTCAAATTAAGAAAGTTTTAAGATATAGGAGGCAATATTAACAACTTCCTTTTCCAGCATTCTATGCTAGCAGTGAAAACAGGCTCAGTAGTTCAAAGTTATGGAGTAAATTATCAATGCAGATAAATTCAGCATGGGAGAAAGGATTTGAATTTGGTAAATATTGGACCCAAACAAAAATTCAATTAAATTTTGTCCCTAAAGATTATAATTATCCATACAAAGGATGAAACACAAATCTACAAAGATATAAATAATCTCCTGAAGGATAAGAATTAAAACTGTTTTGTCACTGAGACAAGGCAATTTAAATAATGTAGAAGCAGAAATTATGGGAGTGAGGGAATTTAAAGTTGAATAAAATTAAGATCATTTTTCTGCAAAAGGATCAGTAGGTCTTAAATAATCCTTAAGGATGCCTGAGAATGAAAGGAAGGCAAAGCAAAATCTAAATCAATTCAAATTTTTAAATTTTTTTTATCTTTGTATAAACTTAAGATTTCTGAAATGGGATGGTGTTATTTATATATGTGTTGTATATGTGTTCGGAAAATACGCACAGTACCACATATATAATGTATATTAAAATCAATAAAGTGTTCTAAATAAATGCATTAAATATAGGTATGATTAAAGTTTGTACATTCAAATTAGTTAATAGAATTTAATAATACAAGTGTTGTAAAGGGATTAATCTGATGAGTGACCGCCCGTCTTTTGAACAAAGAATTTAAGTTATATTATAATATGATTATGAAGAGTTTACAAACATAGATACTAAAGAAAACTAGAGAAGAGCTGGTCAATAATATTAGAGAAGGAATAAGAGTTTATAAACTTAGATACTAAAGAAAATCAGAGAAGAGCTAATAATATTAGAGAAGGAAGATTATTTAAAGTTAGTAAGGGGAGAAGTCTTAACAAATTCTTACTGGAGAATCATGCATGTAAAGAAGTCTAAGAAAATGAACATGATATCTTTTGTTTATTCATGTTAAAGATCTAAATTCCAGGATGATCTCTCTCAGGTCCAGCGTAGCCTACGGACAAATCTTAGTTGTAGGTATTTTTGTAAATATATGTATATATTGCATTTGTCATTTTGTTAAAAATTATACCAGCAAGCAAATAAGACCGTAGCAAAATAACTGAAGCTTAAACTATTGTAAAGAAAATTCTGGAGGCATAAAAAAAAAAAAATGTGCATGGAATATTTATTAAATAATTTGACCATCTTAAAATGTCAATAAAACAATAAATATTAAGTTTATTCTTAAAAAAAACTCATAGCTTAATATCGTGTGAAAGATTTAAACATATTTAAAAAATATTCTTTATCTGTGCATTGTTATTTTTATTGATTTAACATTTAAAAATATCAAGCGTTGGTGGTCGAGTGGTCAGCACAGCTGCCTTACAAGCAGTTGTTGTGTGTTGCCTTCCCGGCCGATGCTTTGACACATGAAAAAAAAAAAAAAATGAAAATAATAAACATAAACTTAAAAAAAAAAACAACTTATCCCATGATAAAATGTTGAAAAGAAGTTTTGAAATAAACTCATTATATATACTATTGTATGGTTATGAACTGTGGACAATGAGTAATGAAATTAGGAACAGATTTGGAAGCCTTTGAGATGTGGACGTGGAGAAAGAATGGAAAAAATCAGTTGTACGAATAAAATATCAAATGAAGTTTTGAAAAGAGTAAATAAAAAAAGAAGATAGATTGAGGAAATTAGAAATAGGAAGAGTAACTGGATTGACAAATATTAAGAAGATATAGCTTAATGAAAGATGTTTTGGAGGGAATGGTGAATGGAAGCAAGAAGAAAGGACAGAAAAGATTAACATTGGATGCTATTAAGAGATGGTAAGAGTTACATGGAATTGAAGAACTAGGCAATGAAGAGAACGGTATGGGTAGATTGGTGATGTGACTACTGACTGGCTGTCATGGGACAGAATACTATTGATGAAATAAATTATTTATCGTGCACTCAAAAAGTATTACTAGAAATACATTTTTATTCCAGTCAGTGATGAAACTTTATGCAAGGATTCACTATAGTGACCATCATCATTATTTTGATTTACCATTGAATATTTGCGTCATCGATCTTTAAAAAAAAAAAATGAAACTTTTCTGTAAAAATTTTTTTTTTAAGTGGCAGTCAATTTGTAGATTGATGACATCATATGATAACACTTTATGTGGTTTAGCGTAGTGACGGAATGCCAAACTCTGGAATGCGGAGTCACATTTGATTCCAGCGTGGGCTTTCAACAATAAAACCATTTGAATATATTTTTTAAATATATATCTCCATAAGTATAAGCTGTTCATTAAAAGCGTGCATGCATTTTCACACACACATTTGATAGATATTCAAGTTAGATATAATTAATATGGTTTATATAAATATTTCCACTTTAACAGTTCCCTTTTTTAAAATATAAAGTTTCTTGTAACTTTGCTCCTTTTTCTTCTTTGGAATACTTTTTTTTCTTTAATTCTGAGTCTTTAAGAACTAGGAATATATTTTTGTGAGTTTCGTAATGTTGAGACAAAATATTTTTTTAATATATCCTCACATTGTCTTTAGTTTTATAGTACTTCCAAACACTCTTGACACAAAAGTTAATTTTCCGGAATATATATTGAAATAGTCACGGACCATGATAACTTCCAACATAAAAATCCTCAGCAATATTCTAAATAGATATAAAATAATAATTCTAATAGTGAAATAAGCTGAAATACTATCAGTTTAATATATAAAGAGGTTAAAATTTGCAATCAATTTCAAATAGAAATTAATAACAATGCAATGTAATTATTACATTTTTGATCTGTATTGCAATTATATTTAAATGAGACTGTATCCAGGCTGTAAAGCCCGGTGGTGGTCTTTTTTTTTAATTAGTTATTTTAACAATTTTTTTTTTTTATATTTAATGTAAATTAAGCAAAAGATTTTAATATTAATATATTAAACATGAGAAATATAGCCACCTGAAAGGCCGACGTTTCAATTTCAATTATACTTTAACAAAAACTAAATGTAAATACGGTACTGAAGCACCCTCCCCCATTATATATCACATTTCAAACATGAATTTATATACTGTAATCACATTTTCTTTGCAAGTTCAAAGCCCTTGTGCTGATTTTTTTTTTTTGAGTGGTTTTTATTAATTCTTCGCATAAATATAATAATACACTAAGCAAAATTAAATATACATAAGTTACTGTGGCATCTATCCCCCCCCCCCCCACTAAATATCACATTTAAAACATGAATTTATGTTCTGTAATCCCATTTTCTTTACAATTGAAATTCTATACCTTTAATTAAAAACACGTATTTTTTTCCAACCTGTTTTTAATGCTGGAAATCATTGTTACTGTGGAATCGGTTGCGTTATCTTTTTTTTTTAAGATTTAATGTAAAGTAAACAAAACATTTTAATATTATATAAATAAATTTCTGAATTTTAATGAAGCTAAATTAAAATTTACATTTTTAAATATATCTGTTATATTTGCCCTCTGTATTAATAGTTACCATTTATTAATTGGTATGTTGTTTATCTGAATTATATTAGGGGATTGACAGACCATGAAAGTATGGAGCGCTTTAAAGTCTAATTACAAATTGGTGCTTGTGACTGTTTCTGTAGCTGGCTGGGTTGGAATACAAATGGCGGTTGTTTATGTAATTTTTTTTTTATTAAATATAATTGGTTGCTTTAACAATTTTTTTTAAGATTTAATTTAAATATGTTTTTTATTAAGCACTATGATTTTATAAAAGTTCATTAACATTGCTAAGTATGTCGTTCATCTGAACTATATTAGGGGATTGACAGACCATGAAAGCACAGAATGCCTTAACATTGAATTACAAGTCGGTGTTTGGTTGTTTCTCTAGTTACATGATAACTTTACCGCGAAATATATATTATATCTCTGTAGTTAAGAGCATTTGTACTGATTTTTTTCCCAGCATTTTTTATTTAACAGTGAAATTACTTCCTTTGCATACATAGTGATTGTGATGTCATTGGACAAACATTCATTCACCAATCAGACAACAGAGAAAATATGAATTTTATATAGAAGATTATTAAATATTATTTGTTAACAATTAATACATATACACAAATGTATCTTGTGTGTGTGTGTGTGTGATATCTATATAAATAAAAATGTAAATGTTCATTTGCTCAAAATATTAAATCTCCTAAAGTTCTTCACCAATTGCTTTGAAATTTTGACCCAACATTGCATTTGAATACGTGCGTGTTTTTATATACCTACTACCTACTATTATATAGATGTCACACCTGTGACAGGTAAAAACATGCCTTTTTTGAAAAACAGCGCTATCTGTTGGACGTAAAAGCAACACACGCTATACTAAATATTTTACGATTCCATTTCAATGTTTCCGATTGCATTATTATATTGAATTTTCATAGATTTCAATTTATTTTCACTTTGATTTAATTATTTCGTGTGAGAGATTGCAATTCTCAATTCGATTGGCGTTTGCAATCACCATCAACAAAGCTCAGGGCCAATCTTTAGAATTGTGCGGTTTAGATCTAGACACAGATTGCTTCTCACTGGACAATTATATATTACATGTTCTAGAGTTGGCAAACCAGACAATCTATATCTGCACAGACAATGGAACAACAAAAAATATTGTATACTCAAAAACATTGTGAAATTGAACATATTAGAAGTGTTCGCTTTCTCTTTTCTTTCTTTTTTATTTAACCAGACTGAGTCACAGCAACGCATGGCTGGGTATGGCTAGTTTAAAATAAATTTACAACTCACAAAATTTTTTAAAAAGGATTTTAGAAGAAACATTAAAATTATTAAAGTAATTATAAAAGAATACACTTGTAATTTAATTTTATATTGTTGCCAATTATTTGATTTTAATTCAATCACTAGAGTGTATATCAATTAGAAATTCTATAATGTAGTTGATATTAAAATACAAAAACAAATGAATCAACCATTTCTCAGTTCAATTTCAATTCAGTTTAATTTCATTGCTTTTATTTTTTCACTGGATTCTTTTCAGAATGAGATCAATTTGAGAGAAATCGGTTATAAATTTAGAAAATTATTATTGAATGATATTGTATAAACAAGATTCAATATACACCTGGGTAACACGATTTTGAAGTTACGCGATTCGTGTTTCACCGGAAGTCAAAGTCCGATAATGCACTATTACTTTAAATAATAAATTTTTTCGCACTCACGTTTTATTGAAAGTAATAGCACATTATTGAAATTAGACTTTCAACTTAGTAATTTCAATATTTTCAGTGCTTTATAATAGTAAGATTTTATGCAATAATGAAATTAAAATCATGATTTCCACATTTTATGTATACACACATTAAATTTTACAAGATTATTATGTAAATTTGTTCAAACATTGTGCGTGTTAGTTTTGCATTTTAAATCACATTCTGTTTTTGCTTTTTAAAAAAGAACGTTTAATCAATTATTAATCATTTAGTGTCTGCAAGTTTATTTTTAAAAGATGAGTAATAGCAGTGGGCACAATTAAAATTGAAAATTAAAGACAAAAATAAGAATTTAATTTTTAGTTGTTAGATTCATTACTAATTACGTTGTCACCAGAAAACCATTAATTAACACAACATGTGAGTGACATTGGCGCTAGTTGTATTTCATCTTGTGAAGAATCTGATTTTTTTATCAGTTTGCAAATGAACCTTTTTATCGGAAAATATCGATAATAATTAAAACGCGTATAAAAAAATATAAATTACTGTAAATTATGCATAAAAATATATTGTTTTGAATAAGATTAAATATTATAGTTAAAAAAAGTTTGTCTTGTATCAATTTTTTTCAAATTTGAAATTTTTTATTAGTCATATTTTATTTCCTTATTTTTTTTTGCACGAATTTTAAAGTAAATTTTACGTTGGTGCTTTGCTTTTATGCGAGTTTTGAAAAATCACAGTCCGCATCCCCCCCCCCTTTTCAAGGTAAGTTACGTCTATTTTTGCATGATTTCGTTTGCGCATGTTTTCTGAGGAACCTATCTATCGCGTAAAACGAGACCCAGGTGTATATATATATTATTTAAAATATTTGTTTCACTATCTCTCCATACTTATATAAAATCAAAATCTGTTATATATTTTTTTTCTCATTGTTAAAATTTTTTAACTTTTAATATTTTTTTATTTAATTATTGTTTTAAAGAGTTTAATTTAACAATGTCATTCTGTTAAGCATTGTAATATCTACTTATTAAAATACTGTTTATCGTTATGAACTGCTAAGCAATACAAAGTCTTTACTTTTTACATAGCTCACTGATGGATATCAATGTTTATATTCATTATTATAAAATATATGAAATGGATAATTTGAAAAATAAATTCAAAATTTGAATTTAAAGGCAACTGATTCTTTTTATTATTTCACTGACAAAAATCAATTTAAAAATAAATCATGTCAAAACTATATTCAAGATCTAGGTGCAGTGCTCTCAGATCCAAAACTTTTCACTGACGAAGGCCACAAGCCAGAAACTAATCTGGGAATATTGAATGAGTAGGCACTAGGTAGGTATTTTATGCACAAGCCTTCTGGCATTCATTGATTATTCTGGCTTGCACTGAGTGGCACTGCTGCATGGAGAGTTTTGCCTGTTTTAATAACAGTTATGAGCAAGCATAAGAAACAGTGATCATGTGATGTTTAGTGTTTTATATTCAAGTTTTAAGTATACAAATAAATTTAATAACTACATAATTTACAAGCGCAGTTTTCATTAGTAATCCTGTTGTACTGCATACTTACTATAACATTGGTGAATTAGTAACATGATCAAAGGCACATTAAGAAAAATAAATTTGATAAGTTCTCATAATTTTTAAAGTGGCGTTTTTTACATCAAAACTCATTGATGTATTTTTATCAGTAGAATGGCTTAATTATATAAAATATAATAATGCACCAAACAGGTGTTACTGACCTCATTGAAAAAATTAAAAGACTGAAGTGGAGTTGGGCTGCACATATTGCTAGAAGAGATGATAATAGATGGACAATTGAAATTTTAAACTGGATTCCAAGGGATTGTAAAAGACCCAGAAAGGGACCACATGTGAGATGGATGAAATAAGAAAGTGTGCTGGGGTGATGTGGAGAAGAGAAGCTAAAGATAGGAAAAGATGGATTGAACTTGGAGAGACCTTCATCCTGCAGTGGATTGATAATGGTTGATGATGATGATGAATGCACCAGTCATTAGCGAACTATATTGACAAGTAAAGCAATCAATATGTAGTAAGTTTTTGGGCTAATAAAAGTGTAGGACATTTAGGATGTAATAAAATGAACACTTTATATAAACTGTTTGCATTAATTTGTAATTTGTATGATGTTTAATAAATTTGTATGATACTTATGAATCACTCTCATAGTTTTTTTCTTTTTTTTTATATATTTTTTAAAAAATGTTTGTTTATAATTTTGTATATTAGGTATTATTATCCCATTTTTTGAATTCTTCTTTCTTTTATTGTTTTAATTTGCTTATTTTTGTTTTTGATTTGGTGTTTTGATGGTTCTCATTTTTATTTCATTTACTTGTATTTCAGTATTTTTCGTCAATGTTGCTAAATCATATTATTTCTCTATTTCACTGTTAGGTAAACATTTATACACATATAGTAGTGCCACTCAGTGCAAGCCAGAGTAATCAGTGGATGCAGGAAGGTTTGTGCTTAAAGTCTTTATCTAGTGCCTTATTCATCCAATATCCCCAGACTAGTTTCTAGCTTGTTGCCTTGCATTAGATCCTAAGGTATAGGTGCAGTGCTCTCAGTTCCAAAGGCTCCTCGCTGACAAGCCACAAGCTAGAAAGTAGTCTGGAGATATTAGGTGGGTAAGCACTAGATAGGGATTTTATGCACAAACCTTCCTGTATCCATTGATTACTCTGACTTGCACTGAGGGGCGCTGCTGTATGGAGAGTTTTGCCTCTGTGAAAAACAGCTTGTGTAAGCATAAAGAATGGTGATCATGTGATGTTTGATGGTTTAAACATTTATTATATGGTTTTTCTTATTTATCCTACAATGTAAATAAAAAAAGTAATATTGAAATGAATATTGGAGCATTAACTTCAATATTAAGACACAAATTAAGACAAACAGCAAGTAAAATTGAGCAGTAAAAAAAGGAAATTCAAATGAAGATAAAGAAAACAGTGAATTGTGGGATGTTAAAATAATGATTTCTTATTTATATCTTCTTTTTTTTTTGTATGTTAATTGACTTATATTAAATAAATAGTGAATTGAAAGATATATCAATCATAACTTATTGTGAAATTATTAATTAAGAAATTTTTAAAAATAATAATTTAATACTTTAAAAATATTTAAATAAATAAAATGATGGTTTTATCGCTCAGGAGTTTATAAAAAGTTTGGGCAATGGAAAGAATAGCCGGAGATGAGATTCTTGGGTCCTGAACTACTTTACCTCTGTGCTAAATAAATCGTGTGGAGTTACGTGAAAATTATGATTCATATTGGTGAACATTAATTTTGGAAATCAATTTCATGACATTTAAATATAAAGTTTTGTGAAATGTAATTGTTTCATTATGGATTTCTATTTACACCTAGTATTATATAAATGAATTTTTAATTACTTTTAAGTTCGATTAGCTATAAGTATGCATTATATTTTTAATCATTTTAAAATAGAATAATGCAAATGGGTGGAAATGAGAATTGATTATGAGTAATGTCTTGCTTTCAAAACACATAAATACGCAAAATACAGATCAGTTACAACCAGTGTCTTTTAGTTATTAGCATGTATTAAGTAAGCAACAAGCAGTCGTAAACTATTAACATTTATATGATTAAATGTTATTGCTTGATCATAGTATTTTTTTGTTTACTTATGTGAGAGAATGCAAAACATGTGGAAAACAACGAAAGAACAAAGGAAGACGTGCCAACAGTGTGTTTTATAGTGAACTTGAGTGTGGGTTTTGTAGGAGAGGTTGACCATTTCTACATTATAAGGATTATGTCAAAAACATCCTAAAGAAATGCAGTGTCAGTTGTTTTCATAACAGAGTAGTTTATACATTTAATATGTAAATCCTTAGCATTTATTTACGAACAGTATTGCACATAATCATTACAGGTTTGATAAATCGCAATAATTAAACGATTTTTTTTTTATGATTCATAAAAAAAATAATATGCTAGAGTTAATTTTCAGAAATAAATAACTGTAATATATTTTGTCTTTTATATGGTCATTGGTGTGCAACCTGTGGATCGCAACCCCTCAAGGAGTCACAGGACAATTGTTGGGGGTCGTGAAAATTTTGAGTTTTCATATTGGATAATAAATTTTTAATTGAAAAAAAAAAAACGACCTAAGTAGGTATTAAAAATACATGACAACTGCTCAGCTCATTATTGTGTGTGTGTTTTAACACTTTTTCCTTTATCTTCCAATCCGCTTTGCATAAACAGCACGTCATAATGGCACTTTGCTTATATTGATCTCATTTTGTTCATTCTCAGAGTTTTGTTCTTCATGCTTAGTATCCTCCTAACATTGATATGTGGTACTAGTCCTTGAATGTACACATTTTCTAAAGCAGGCCAAAAAAGTTATAATTGCTACAAATCAACAGATCTACTAAGAATGAAGTATTATTATATATTTATCATATTTATTTTTTGTCACAAGGTTTGCAATTAAATATTTTTGAACTCTGTTTCTCATTTTTGTGTACATGATAGAAATTAAAATTTTTAATGGACAAATAGATAACAAAAAACAAATGTTCAGAAAATGATAAAGATAATAGCAAGGAAGAAGATTTATATATGTATGTGGTAAAATGACTTTTATTATTACTATCCTTATATGCTTTTAATAGGATGGTAACAACATATAATGGGTTAAACCACTAAACATCACATGATCACTATCTCATACTAGCACATAATTGTTATTAAACAAGGCATGATGTGATGTATTGTGGCTTCTCCTTAAACAAAGTCAAAACTCTCTCCATACAGTTGTGCCACCCTGTGCCAATCCATTGATTACTCTGATTGGCACAGGGTAGCACTACAATATGGAGAGAGTTTTGCCTTGTTTAATAAAAATTATGTGCTAGTATGAGATAGTGATCATGTGATGTTTAGTGGTTTAACACCAATCCTGCCTAATAGGATAGTGGTGGCTATGGTTGTTAAAGAGCCAAAGCCACCAAAATGTATGGGTACTGAATTGAGTTCAGACCTATATGACTATATAAGCTATTGAGCTTAGATTGAAAATATTATTGTGTTTTGAATTTCATTCTCATAGTTTTGTAGTTAAATGGAGATAAAAGATGGTTGCTGGAGGGTTGCATTAGATCCTAAGATCTAGGTGCAGTGCTCTCAGATCCAAGGCTCCTCACTGGTGATGGCCACAAGCCAGAAACTAGTCTGGGGATATTGGATGATTAGGCACTAGATAGGGATTTTATGCACAAGCCTTCTGGCATCCATTGACTACTCAGATAGGCACAGGGTGGCACTACTGTATGGAGAGAGTTCTGCCTTGTTTAATATAATGGGTTGCCTAAAATTTCAGTCTGAGTATGGGGGTTGCAAGTATAAAAAGGTTGCACACTGCAGATACACATGGTTTTATTTTATTGTCTTAATAAGTTGTATTATTTTTAGAAAATGAAATTTTATCGGAATTCTTAACTTTTTTATTCTGGAGATTTATTTACTAAATGAATAATATTTGATTGAATACAAGTATAGTTTATATATGTTAAGTTTTAAGTATAATTATATGAGATTTGAACACAGACTTTCAAACTCCCTTCAGCTATCCCCTCTATCTCATACTTGGAGTTTTAAATTTAATTATATCTGATCTATCTCATACAACCGAACAACATGACCAAATTTTCAATGGCATGGATGGCTGAAGAGTTGGAAGGTGGAGTAGATTGAAGCCTGTCCATTAAAGTTTAAAGATTTGCCATCTTAATGTAAACTTAGCACTGTTGGTATATATGTGTGGGAGATAATGATTTGGATCTGGTTCAGCCTGAAATATGTATATTGGAGATCATTTATCCTTTTCACATGTGTGTGGACATGTGTATCGGTTGTATGAGATAGCGGGGATAACTGAAAAGAGCTTGTAAGTCTGTGTTCAAATCCCTTATATAATTAAATCAATACTAGAAATGTTGATTTTGAATTATGACGATAACAGTAAGTATATTAAGTTCTTAAAACAGGCAGAACTCACTCTACGTATTGCCACACACAGCAAGCTAGAGTAATCAATGGATGCCAGAAGGCTTGTGCATAAAATCCCCATCTAGTGCCTACTCATCCAATAGCCCCAGACTAGTTTCTGGCTTGTGGCCTTCGTCAGTGAAGAGCCTTGGATGGTGATCATGTGATGTTATATTAAGTTCTGTTTTATCAACAGTAATATGGTCTATGTCACTCTACTGTGATCGGGGACTAGTGACATAATGTGTATTGTTGCTGGTTAGGCAGATATTAAATGTAAGCTAAGAGGATCATGTGATGCTGTTTTGATATAATAATTTGTTTTAGCTTGTAATTGAAGCAGTTTGATTGTTTGCCATCAACCCATCTTATAATTTTGTGGGTGTGGTGACAGTTTAAAAAATTATGGTTAATCATTTTAAAATTTTTTTGATATAAATTATGTTGTTTTTGTGTAAATAAAAAGTTAAAATAATTTTTCCATTTGGATATGGACCTGTTAGATATAATTTCTTAGTGGGAGTTGAGAAAAGATATTTAAAAAGGAATGACAAATGTTAATTGTTTATGACAGCAGAGATCAAATTCTATTTTAGCTTTTCTTTTCATGTAATCTATTTTGATGACATTTCGGAGTAAACCGCAGTCTCTTGAGAAAATTATTGCTCATGAAAAATGGGATAGTCTTCTTTGACATGGAGATAACTTCTAATATTTTAGTGTTTGTATTTGTCCCTGAAGAAAGAAAAAAATTAAATCATTAACTGTTGTCTGTAATACTGATGCGTGTGTGTGTTCCTTGATATTCATAGAAGTTATTTTTTTAAATAGCATTTTTTTAAAAAATATTTTCCGTTTCATAAAAAAGCCTTTTCTGATGTTGCTACATTTTAGTGATAAATTTATTAAACGAAGTGTCAATTATTTTCTTCATGTATTATCAAACAATTATCTAAACCATTAATAAGTTAATGTCCGATTAAATTATTACAGTATTTACATATTAGACCTGCTGCCCACGTTTGCTACGGTAGAATGCAGTACTTTTCTCCAATGGGGGGGGGGGGGGGGACGGCAGATTGCCAGAGGAGTGACTTTTTTATACGGCATTCTGCCGCCACAAACACCACCATCTCCCACCCTGGAGAAAAGTACGAAAGAATGCCGTAACAAACACGGGCAGCAGGTTTAATACGCAGGTACCATCATCAATTATGTTTTTTTTTTAAAAATGTTGTCGGGCGCTTATTAGGATTCATATCTATATATTAATAGCCCAGCAGATTTCAAATCAAATTGTAACTGCTCCGCTGCGAGAGTTTGGTTCCAAATCTATTATTTATTTGTTTCTCAAACAATATTGACATCAAGTTCAGTTTTCATCTTTCTGATATTCAGGTAGAAAAGGGTTAAATTTATTTATAGATTGATACATTTATTTCTATTTTATATATATATTGTCACCATCATTTTCGACCATTATTGATCCACGGCAGGATGGTGTGTGCCCAAGTTTACATTTCTTCTATCCCTAACATTTTCTCCACATCATACTAACAAACTTTCTTATTTTATTCTTCTATCTCATATATGGTCTCTTTCTAGGTCTTACAGTCTCTTGGAATCTCATTTAAAGCATCAACTGTTTTTTTATTATTATTGCATTTAGCAATATGTTCAGTCCAGTTCCATTTGTCTTTTAATTCTTTCAATGGTGTTGTGATACTTATTTGTTATCTCATCCATGTATTTCATTTTCAATCTTTTCTTTTTACTGCTAATATACATCTTCTATACTTCATTGAGTAGTTTGAAATCTCTGCATTGCTTTTCTGTTAAATGTTCATGTCTCAGATTCATAAGTAACAACTGGCAAATTCATATATTAATCTTTCTTTTCAAATACCTAGACATATTAACTTTTAATACCAAGTTATTTTACCAAATTCTAGGATTAATTTCATCTGTTAAGTTTCCTTTGTATTGATAATCTGACTTAAGTATTTGTAGTTGTCAACTTTTTCTAATACATGGTTGTTAAACTTTATTTTTTCTTCTGAGGAAAACCATTAAACATTGCTTTAATCTTTTTAGCATTGATCTTTAGTCTTATTTTCTTTCTTTCCTATGATAACTCTTGCGATATTTCCTGAAGCTTTTAATTTGCAAAAGAAACCACTTCATTTGCAAATGTAAATATCTTGAATAATCTCCATTTACTTTTACTCCCTTAGCTTCCCTTGTCAGTCCATAAATTACTTCTTATAAAACTGCCATAAAACGTTTTAGAGATATGGAATCAGCCTGTCATACATCTTTCTCAATGATCACCAATTTAATCTAATCACTGCTATTGCATTTTGATATTCTTCAGAACTTGACAGTAATCTGGGTCTCTCTATCTTGATGATTGTAAAACTTTAATCATTATGGAAATGCATATATAATCAAATGTCTTTTCATAATCATCAAATCCAAAGCAAAATGGCAACTCATATTCATTGATCCTTTCTATTAACTTCTCTGAATACTTGGATCTGATCCACAGTTCTAAAATTACTTCTAAATCCAGATTGTTCCTTTGTTTGGATAGAATTTAAAGTTTACTGTGAACAAGTCATAATTTATCTTAGTATGGATTTTTTATAGAACTGGTTGAAGACTGGTAGGTCTGTAATTTCTAATATCTTCTTCAACATTTTTCTTAAATGTCAATATTATTGCTAAATTCTTCCAATCTTCTTGAAAACTTTATCATTTAGACATTTAAAATATAGATTTGCCAAACATTTGTTTATTTCATCACTTGCTTTTTTAAAAATGTCAATGATAGTTTCTTCATTTCTTGATGATTTTACCATATTCATAAATTTAATTGTCACACGATAATTCTTAAGACGTAGTAATCACAGGATACATTTTGTTTTCTTGTTTTTATTACTACATAATTCCTTATACAATTTTTCCATATCTTTTATGATCCCATCTTTATTTTTAGTAATATTTTCACCATTTATTACTATTGCTGAACCACCTTTTTACCCAATACACTTTTGAGATTTATTTTCTTCTAAGTTTATCTCGCCTACAGTTATATTTTTTTTATATTGTTATTCCCTCTTTTTTGCATCATTTTACAAAACTCTTTTAGTGGTTCATTTTTAAGAATTTTTATAACCCTTCTTTTTTTAATACACCTATTTTAAGAGATTATCATTTTTTATTAATTCTAGTCAAATCTGAACCATTTTCAATATCTGATTATATTTTAAAATGATATGCAAATTTTAATTTCAATTCATTGGATTGTTTCCGAAGGTTAGGAATCTCAACTATTAATATTGCCTTTTTTTAGTTTTAGCCTCTTAGTTTTGTGATAATATATAATTGTCTTATCACTAATCGATCATCACTTCTTGTGTTGATAATCTTGAAGTACATATTTTCTGCTAATCAAGATAATTCTGATTCTGCTATTTCTTCATTTGGATGATTCCATATCAATTTTTTTTAGCATTTGTCTCCAAGAAAGAATTCATAATATAGTTTTTCTTTTTCTGTGAATTCCACTAGCCTGTGGGTGCTCTCTCATTTCTGTCAGCAAAACCAAATTTACCAACAATACTTTTACCTTTCAATTGATTACTAACTTTAACATTAAAGTCCACCCCCCCCCCCCCATGATAGATTTAAAATGTTGTTTAGTCTCATCAAAAATATTTTGTATATTTAAATAAATTTCTCTACTTCTTTATCACAATGAGAAATTGTTGGTGCATAAACTTGAATTATTTGCATTAGGTATCTTCCATTAAAGTGAGTAGTTAATCTTGCCACGTTGTCTGACATTCTGTCAATCTCCATAACATTGTTCTTTTATTTATAAAGAATCTTAGTCCACTTGTGCTTTCAATATTTGTAACTTTGTAATGAAGTACATATGAACTTTTTAAATCATCTGTTCATCTTTTTATCAAATTTTACAAGTCCAATTTACAATGAATGCAATCTTTCTTTGTTTGAAAGTGATCTTCAGTTTTAGGCGTTTGAATCGGAAGTCATCATAAAATAGGAATCTGCAATCAGAGAATTGTTAGCCTTCTCTGCTTTCAGCTATCAACGGCGGTGATGACTGGCCCTTTATAGTTTCTTGGAAATAAAGATCACAACTTAGTTTTGTCTGTCATGATTATAAATATCTATAAGAAATCATTCCCACTTGTTTTGCATTCAAGAAAACTCAATGGATATTTCAGTTAAGTAATATCAGGCAATTGAAAAGAAAAACCACAAGGTTTCTTGGTCTAGAGTAAAAAGCCAATAACTCACCGCGCTGGCTGGTGTATGTTCGGGAGAAGACCATCCATTATCATTTTCCGTATGAACATTCACATTGTAATAGTGGACATTAGGAATTTTTTCTGCTCAGTTCATATAAGACTTCGCAAAGGAATTAAGATATCTTTTTTCAGTTAAGAAAAAACTTTCTATAATCATATTCAGTATATAAATACATATATATTATATGGTGTTTTTTTTTTTGCAAAAAAGTTAGTTATTTTTGATGATACAGATGCAAATTGTACTTTGACTGCAACTTTTGTAGAATGTTTATTTCCTTAAATATTTATTATTGGAAAGTTATGATGCTTTTATCTTCTATTATATTCCATAATTCTTTATAGATATATATTTTTATTTTTTATTGATGTTATCTACAATAAATAAATAGAAGGACCTTGGATACGATTAAACACTATATTGTAAAATTAATTCATTTTGAACTATGGGATCAACACACAGGCAAACCTTGAGGCGCCACCAGTGCAAGCCAAAGTAATCAGTAGACACAAGAAGATTTTTGCATGATATTCCTATCTAGTGCCTACTCATCCAATATCCCCAGACTAGTTTCTAGCTTGTGGCTTTCATCAGTGAGGAGCCTTGGATCTGAGGATCTAATGCAACCTTCCAACAGACACCCTTTATCTTATTAGCTAACTATAAAGCTTTGAGTCCAAAATGAAAACACAATATTTTTCAAATCAAGATCATTAGCTTGTATAGTTGTAAAGGTCTGAACTCAGTTCAGCAGCCATACTTTTTGGTGATTTTGGTTCTTTGATAACCACAGTTACCACAATCCTATTGGGCAGAATTGGTTTTAAACAGCACATGATCATCATTTCTTATGCTTACACAATTTGTTTACACAGAGGCTAAATTCTCCATACAGTAGTGCCACCAATGCAGCCAGAGTAATCAATGGATGCAAGAAATTTTTAAGAAACGGTGGCCGTGTGATGTTTAATGGTTTAAAACCAATTCTGCCCAATAGGATTATGGTGACTGTGATTATTAAGGAACCAAAGACACCAAAAAGTATTGATGCTGAACTGAGTTCAAATCTATACAACTATTCAAGCTAATGAGCTTGAATTGAAAACATTATTGTGTTTTCATTTTGGGCTCAAAGCTTTATAGTTATCTAATAAGGTAAAAGATATTTGCTGGGGTGTTGCATTAGATCCTGAGATATAGCTGCAGTGATCTCGGATACAAGATTCTTCGCTGATGAAAGCTACAAGCTAGAAATTAGTTTGGGGGTATTGAATGAGTAGGCATTAGATAGGGATTTTATGCAAAAACCTTCATTGATTACTCTGGCTTGCACTGATGATGCTACTGTATGGAGAGTTTAGCCTGTGTAAGCATAAAAAATAGTGATCATGTGATATCAATTTTTCTACTGTCTATTAAGCAAATGGCAAATCTTAATTTACATCTGCTCATATTTATCATGCATATAGCAAAATGAAACCAAAAGACCAATACAAATGTGTGCATGAAAGATAGATAAATAGTTAATTTTAAAGTTATGATAATAATAATAACTAAAACACACAGGCTTATTATATACCTGTGTTTATATATATATATATATAGAGTATATGAGCACAGACTTTCACACTCTCCACACTATCTCATAACAATGATACACTTGAACACACATATGTTGAAAAGATAACCAGCAATCATCAGTTGGTCCAGACTACCATCTCTACACATATATGCTATAAGTGCTCATATATATATTAAAGATAGCCAAACCTTATACTTTAATGGACAGGCTTAAGTATAAGGTTTGGCTATCTTAATATATATCTGAGCACTTATAGCATATATGTGTAGAGATGGTAGTCTGGAGCAACTGATGATTGCTGGTTTAGCATGAAATACGTGTATTGGTGATTATTTATCTTTTCAACATATGTGTGTTATCAGTGTTATGAGATAGTGTGGAGAGTGTGAAAGTCTGTGCTCGTATACCCTATAAATAATAATAATAATAACAATAGAAATTATATACCAATGCAATGCAAAATATACTATATATATCAAAGTAGCAACTCCACTCTTACGAACATTTATAAAACATAAAAACATACGTAAGTCCCCTGCTGCAGTCTCTCAAAACACAATAAATAGTAAACCATTTACTTACACCACCTTTTATTACATGGTTATATGTTAGATATACCGAATAAAGAACAAAATAAAATGAAATTAACAAAATATTAAATGCACATAACATTTCAGACATCATCATAATAAAATATAAAAGACAAAAAAAATAATCTTAAATGGTTCTCTCTGCTTTTCCGGAGTGAAACAGGCTGTGTAATATTTAAAGAAACTAATTAATTTTATGTTTGGCATTAAAATATAATAATTGATTTTCCGGGGGGGGGGGGGGCATGTTGTATGAATAAAATAGTAATGTTACTACAATGCTTTATCATCCACAATCCCATTGAAAAAAATTTGTCGTTAATATACCAATAAGTTTAAATGGTTGTAATTCAATACTTAGCATAGTTCTCTATTTTTAACCCCCCCCCTTCATCATTATCAACCATTATCAATCCACTGCAGGATGAAAGTCTCTCCAAGTTTAATCCATCTTCTCCGATCTTTAGTTTCTCTTCTCCACATCACCCCTGCACACTTTCTTATTTCATCCATCCATCTCACATGTGGTCTCTTTCTGGGTCTTTTACAATCTCTTGGAATCCAGTTTAAAATTTCAATTGTCCATCTATTATCATCTCTTCTAACAATATGTCCAGCCCAACTCCACTTCAATCTTTTAATTTTTTTCAATGAGGTCAGTAACACCTGTTTGTTCTCTTACCCATACATTGCGTTTACGATCTCTTCTTGTTACTCCCAACATACATCTCTCCATACTTCTTTGAGTGGTCTGAAGTCTCTGAATTGCTCTTCTATTAAGTGTCCAAGTCTCAGATCCATAAGTAAGAACTGGTAAAACACATTTGTTAAAAACCTTCCTTTTCAAACACATAGGCATATTTCCTTTTAGTATCAAGTTATTTCTACCAAAAGCACTCCAACCAAGTTTAATTCTATGATTAATTTCCTCCATTATGTTTCCATCTGTATTAATAATCTGACCAAGGTATTTGTAACTGTTAACTTCTTCTAATTCATCATAATCAATCTTTATTTTCATATTTTGAGCAAATCGATTAAACATTACTTTAGTCTTTTTAACATTTATCTTTAGTCCTACTTTCCTACTTTCATCTGATAATTCCTGCAACATTTCCTGCAGATCTGAAGCATTATTTGCAAAAACAACTACATCATCTGCGAAATCTAAATGACTTAAATAATCACCATTTACTTTCACTCCTTTAGTTTCTCATTTTAATCCACAAAATACTTCATGCAGCACTGCTGTAAAGAGTTTTGGAGATATGGAGTCACCTTGTCTTACACCTTTCTCAATGTTGACTTTCCCAGTGTCATTATGTAATCTAATTGTTGCTGTTGCATTTTTATAAATATTCTTTAAAATATGACAATATCCTGGATCTATACCTTGATGATCTAATGCTTTAATCACTGAAGAAATGTTTATAGAATCAAATGCCTTTTCATAATCTACAAATCCTAAGCATAATGGCAACTCATATTCATTTGTCCTTTCTATAACTTCTCTCAATACCTGAATATGATCTACTGTACTAAAACCACTTTTAAATCCAGCTTGTTCTCTTGGTTGGTGGAAATCCAATGTTCTCTGTAGACGAGTTGTAATTATCTTGGTAAAAATTTTATATAAAACTGATAAAAGGCTGATAGGTCTGTAATTTCTAATATCTTCTTTATCACCTTTTTTAAATATTAATATTATTACTGCATTCTTCCAATCATCTGGTACATCTTTATCATTTAGACATTTGGTATATAACTTTGCTAAAAAAATTTCTATTTCTTCACCTGCTTCTTTTAATATATCAATTATAATTCCATCATTACCTGGAGCCTTTCCTTTCTTCATACATTTAATTGCATGTCTCACTTCTTCATTTAAAATTCTGGGCAATTTGGAAGATGTAATAGATATAGGAGGTACTTGTTCTTTATTACTATATAATTCTTGATAAAAATCTTCTACCAATTTCATGATGTCATCTCTCCTTTTAGTAATAATTCCATCTTTTTTTCTTATTGCAGATATAAATTTCCTACCAATACCAAAATGTTGTTTTACATTCTTAAGACTTTTATTTTCTTCTACAGCTTTCCTTGCTAGTTCACAGTTATACTTTCTTATATCATTTTCAACTCTTTTCCGCACCATTTTACAAAATTCAAGATATTCAATTCTTTTTAATGCATCATTTTTGTATATCTTCATATTCCTTCTTTTCTTCATAAATTCTCTAGTCTCAGTAGAAATTTTATTGGTCAATTGCTGTTTCTTTCTACCAGCTATCTTTGTTGCAGTTTTCAAAAGTGTATCAGTTATTTTCATATTAATTTCATTCAAATCTGAATCATGTTCAAAATCTACTAATACTTGAAACCGATTTGTAAGTTCTAATTTAAATTCATTAGAATGTTTCTGAAGATTAGGAATATCAACTGTAAATATTGTTTTTCTTAATAATTTTTGTCTCTCTAGTTTTACATTAACACGTATCTTACACCTTACTAATCGATGATCACTTCCTGTGTTAAATTTATTAAGAACATTACAATCTTGAAATATGTATTTCCTGTTAGTCAAAATATAATCCAATTCTGCTGTACCTTCATTTGGATGCCTCCATGTCCATATCCTTTTAACATTTTTCTCAAAAAAAGAATTCATAATATAAAGTTGTTTTTTTCCTGCAAACTCCACAAGTCTATGTCCTCTCTCATTTCTATTACCATAACCAAAATTACCCACAGCACTTTCATTTTTTTTACCAATTCTAGCATTAAAGTCTCCCATAACAATTTTAAAATGGTGTTTACTCTGATCAAAAGCCTTTTGTACATCCATATAAAAATCTTCTACTACTTCATCACTATGAGAACTTGTTGGGGCATAAACCTGAATTATCTGCATTTGGTATCTGCTATTAAGTTGTATAACTAATCTTGCCACTCTGTCCGATACACCATCAATCTCCACAATATTGTTCTTCCACTTTTTATTTATAATGAATCCTACTCCACTTGTATTTCTAATATTTGTGCCTTTATAATAGAGTATATATCCACTTTTTAAATCAATTGTCTCTTTACCTTTTCTTCTAACTTCACAAAGTCCAATAATGTCCCATTTAATATAAGAGAGCTCTTCTTCTAAATCTTGCAATCTTCCTTCACTTGAAAGTGATCTGAAGTTGTAAGTACCTAAATAAAAAGTCGTCATCAAATGGCAGCCTGGGTCCGCAATCAGGGGATTCTTAGCACCCTTTCGCCTTCGGCCACCAACCGCTGCCTTGGTTGGTGACTTTACAGCCTCCTGGGAATAAGGGCCATGCTTTATTTTTGTCTGTCATAATTGTATATATGTATTGGGAAAATATTTATCATTTACACAAACATTCATTCTGCCTTATCAGGCACTGAGAAGAAAGACCAAGGTGTTTCTTGATCTTAAACTCAGAGTTAAAAAGCCAATAAACTCACCACACTGGCTAATGCGTGTTGGTGAGCAGCCCATCCATGTTCATATACTATAAGAATAATCACATAGTAATAACAGCTGCAACGACAAGAACATATGGAGTGGACATTAGGAATTTGCCCTGCTCAGTTCCTTTAAGACCTCCAAGAGGAATCAAAGGGTCTCCTTTCAGTTAATAGCAAAACTCCTTTCTGCAGCCCCCCCCCCCTTATTTTGTTTGAATTAATATATTATATACTCTCAAAAAATTATAACATCTTAATATTATTAGAATTGAATTCAAATTTAAAATTATCCTCACAGTATATAAATGTAAAGTGGTAAGTTGTAGATAAAATATTTTTTTTACTTATATCTAGACAAGTAGATATCTATAAAAATCATTGTAATAAGCATTTCTTCTTATCTCAAGATTCAAAAATAAAATTCATATCCATTTTTATTATTTAATTGACAGTACAATGAGATTTTTGTTTTGTTATTTAAATTGATTTGGCACTAGTTGCTTGTATGGTCCACTGGTAGATGGAGCCACCATAAACATAGCTAAACTATACTTGGATGAATGGGAGAAAAAATTGAAAAATGAAGCAAAGAAAAGAAAGGAATTGATAAAGAAATTAACAGTGTTTTCATATAATAAATATGATGTAGCTAGCATTGTATGGGAGGGAGTGGCAGTAGCTAGGTTAACATACGGCAATGATGCGTTATGCGTTAGTAAAGGGATATTAGATTACTTAGAAAAAGTACAAAGGGGAGTAGGAAGACATGCATTAGATGCAGAGTTGTGGACAGCAAAGGAGGCAATTCAAGGAGAAATTGGATAGTCAAGTTTTTATATGAGGGATGCAAAAAGCAAATTGAAATTGTTTGGTAGATTGCAGCTTATGAATCATAAAAGAATAGCTAAAATAGTATTTAATTGGGTTACAAGTAAAGGGCAGGTAACAAGATGGGTGAGAAAGGTAATGCGGTATGCAGAAGATTTGAATAAAGAATTTATGTCAGTATACTTGTATAAAAGGTGGAATGATTGTGTTAGGAGGATTGTTGAGTGTTTTAGTGGTAAGGAGTGGGATAGAAGAATAGATGCATTAATAAAGAATAGGGAGTTGGAGAGATGGAGAACTAGTATGGAGAGTAAAATGAGTTTAAATATATATAGAAGTAAACGGAACATTGGGTGTTAGTTAATTTATGATAATAGTAAGAAAAGTGGTTTATTGTTTAAGGCTCGAACGTGATCTTTAGCAACAAGGGAATATACACGTAAATGTTAAAATATGGGTGATTTAGCCTGCAAGTTGTGTAAGGAAGGCATAGAAAATATTAGGCTTCTGTTACTTCAATGTAAATGCTTGGAAGCAGAAAGGGTACAAATAATAAAGTTATGGAAGATTAAATATGAACAAAGTGATTATACAGAAAGTGAGTTATTGTTTTTTATGTTTGGTTTGGGAAAGATAAGGGGGATTTAGATATGAAGGTCATGGAGTTGACAAAGATTATGTTGTGGAAATGGGATGGAGTAGATTATGGGAAAACTTAGAGTGGAGAATGGAAAGGAAAGGTAAAATGGCTAAGAGGTTTCTCTGGGCATAGTTGCTGAGAGATTCCTGACTCCGTATAAGGAGAAGTCACTGTGCATCACATCACATACATGTAAATAATGAATATACATGTAAATGGAAAAATATGGGTGTTTTATTCTGTAAATTATGTAAAGAAGGAATAGAAAATATTAGGCATCTGTTAATTGAATGTAAATGCTTGAAAACAGAAAGGGCACATATAATATGAAAAAAGTGATTATACAGAAAGTGGATTATTGGTTTTAATGTTGGGTTTGGGAAAAGATAAGGGGGGTTTAGATGTAAAGGCCATAGAGTTGACATAGTTTATGTTGTGGAAATGGGATGGAGCAGAATATGGGGAAAATTAGACTGGGGAATGTAAAATAAAGTAGCTAACAGGTTTTTCTGTGCATAGTTGCTGAGAGATTCTTGTCTTTGTTTAAGGAGAAGCCACAATACATCCCATCACTACACTAGACTAAACTAATTGATAAGTTCCATTTTTTAAATAAAAAATAAATAATGTAATATGTCTGGAAACAGACAAATAATAGCAAGTAATTGGCATCAGTAAATCTATGAAGTATATATATTTTAAAAACAAAACTGGGTAATAATTCATTTATAAAAACCGCAATCATCAAAATATAAATATTTTCAATAGACAGAAAATTCAAAAAGTTGTCAGTCTCTGGAGTAAATTTTATGTGTGGAAAGTGTTACAAATGCCTTTGAGAATTTGGAAACTGCAAAAATAGGAATAAATTCTTCCTTGGAGTTTGTCTTTTCATGCATTGTTGTGCTGGCACTCTCTTTTGGCTTATCACTTAACCATAGAAATCTTTCAACAGTATTTTGGTAGAAGTAGCACAAAACATCACATGATCATCATTTCTTATGCTTGCTCATAACTGTTATTAAACCAGGCAAAATTCTCCATACAGTTATGCACAAGTCTTCTGGCATCCATTGATTACTCTGGCTTGCATTGAGTGGCACTACTGTATGGAGAGAAATAGCACAACTGATCAAAAACTTTATTTAACTGATTTAAAAGCTAAATCTCATATGATCAAGCTTTGGCACAAGTTGATGCAGCAGGAAAATGGTCGTAATTATCTACCATTTCGTTAAATAAACATTTTTGCTGTCGCATATTTTTTGCCATAAACATTAATTTGCACAATTGAAATTTATTATGCACCCACATTCTGTTTTGCCTCTAAAGTGCTATTTACCTCTATGATTTAATTTCATGCAATATCTGTCTTAATTGTAATCTTTGACTTGTCTCGTTTTTTTATATCAGCCATGCGCATACTGATACCTTTTCGGATTTCAATTTCTTATGTTTGTAGTAGTGTGAACTACTTTTTTTATGAATTATATGATCTATATTTTGTACTCTTCAGCTTTTAATTTAATAATTCAAATTATTACAGAACTGTATTTATTCTTATCACTAATTTAATTTCCTCTTACTGGTTTGTTTCTAAATACCGGTACATTAAATTGTGTTTTCAAATATATTATTTCTTTTTCGTTCATTATCTGTTTGCAAAATGTATTAATTTCATATTTTCAAATATATTACATTCTTTTCACTCTTTTTTTTTTTTCATTTTTGATTTTTTATGGGTAAAACCCCCAACCTATCAGCTTATTCTGGTATAGTTTGGTATGAATGTGGTGACTTCACAAATGGTAGAGAATACAAGCAGCTGGCACTAATTGAGACTTGTTGTGATGATGACTTTTTTCATTAGATATTTCTGTTTGCATGACGAAAAGGTGATTTTATATATTTTTGGAAAAAAATTGTCAAAAATGGTATTATCTTTTTTGCTAAATTTTTTGGAGATTCATATTCTGATAATGAGGATTTTTTGTTTTAAAATAATGATGTAAGCATACCATTGACTGTAAAGCCCTTAAAGCCGTTGATTTATTAGAGGTCGAATTTGACAGACCAATGAGAGTAAAACTGTAAACTAAAGGCTTCTGGGTGAATTTCCTGTTAAATAATTTATATATCATTTGGGTGGAACTGTTATATTTGAACTGCCATTTTATTGCTTACATTTCACATGGATTCTCAGGTAACTGACTTTACAATTGTATTTTCCAGTGGAATATTTGTGTTACTTGCAAAAAAACTTTTTTTTAACAAATTTTATAACTTGAGAAATTATATTTTTTTTGTATAATTTTATGTAAATTAGCACAACTAAAAAAAATATCAAAATTATAGATTTTAAAATTGTCACTTATCCAAGCAGCATAAATGTGTTTTAAAATCAAGGGAAGTTTATGATGAGGAATTAAGAAATGTATTGTTGATTTATTAAATCCAAGAAAGCTAGTAAAGCAAGAAGTGGTAGATTAACAATATTATACCTGTGCATTCTACCTTTATTGTTAAAAGGAGGTTGCCCTGACAACAGTTTGAAATTGTTGATTGTTATTGATGTTGGAATTGTCTAAGTGTTGACTGGTTTTTAATGATTACTCACAAACCCATTTAGCCTTGAGCATTATTACACTTATATATATATTCTCTGTTTTTTCATGGTTGTATGATGTAAATAAAGTAGTTTTGGGGTTAAACCATGTTTTATTTTGTATTGCTTCCCAGCGTTTGGTTGAAATAGTGTCCACCATTGTCAAGGCTAAGTTTTTTTTAAAAAAAAACTTTTAGATCTCAAATAGTAATGAGATTGAGTGTGAGGTTAAATACATCAGCTTTTACTTCAATTTTTTTTAGAAATTGGTCACAAACCTGATTTTGAAAATGCTAAAATACTTGCTAATTTGGAAAAGTATGATTTGAGAACCACAAGGGAGTCTATTGAAATATTAAAAAGACCAACTGGTTTAAGTAAAGCTGATAAAGCATAACATATTCATGAGCCTTTTATCTCTTTCTTCTAATATAAACTTGAAAACAATTAATGGTGAAACTGAAGAAAATAAACATTTTGTTAATCCACTTAATCTGAATGCTCAACTACTTTGCGCTCAATCTCATTCTTTTCCTCTCACTCAGTCTCGCTAGTATTTGAGATCTAACGGTTTTTCTTTAAAAACTTGATATGGCAATGGTGAATGCTATTTTGTCAAGTTGTTGGGAAGTATTCAAAAACACACATGATTTAACCCAAAAACTACTTCATTTATATACATAAACATTAAAAGCCTAATGCTAAACTAGTCAATAAATAATCAAAATTTATCCCAAATTCAAAACTAAACCAGATTAGCCAAAAAAAAACTCTAAACACAACTAATAGTTTCATTACTATGAGCAGACTTCTCAAGTGTAAAGGTCCAAAATGTAGTATGTAGTAAAAATTTGTCATATTTTAGTCCTTTATACTTCAGAAAGTCTGCTTGTAGCAGTGAAATCATGGGTTGTTTTATAGTTGTTGTTTTTTTTTTGGCTAGTCTGTTGTAGTTTTGAATTTCGGCTATATATATATATATAACTACTAAATATTCTCATTCAATTTTCTGTATTGGTTATATTAATCGAAATGTATAAACAAATAATGCTCACTTATTCTTCTATCAACAAATACAATATTATATTCAAGCTATCAAAATTGCTGTTTCAACTATCCAACAGTCTTCTTCAGAATTCCTTCCACTACTTAAAAAAATTGTTTTTTTTTTGGTTTTTTAAAGTAATGAAAGAGCACCAAAGAAGTCTGTTGAATAGTTTAAAACTGTCTGCTATTTTGGCAATTTGAATATTATATTGTATTTATTTGCAATGTATTTAAGGCATAGAAGATTGTATTGGTATAGTTAGTTTACACTTAGATGACTGGCATGTTTATTATTGCTGTTGCTATATAATTGTTAACATATGTTGTTTTAACTTTTTATTTTGTTTTTGTAACTACTTGTGAGACATATAAACTCTAAATATGAATCACTTCTCAACCATCACTTATTCACTCAGAAGATTACTTACTTACAGTGTAATATTATTCAAATAGGACCATGGTTATTATAAGCTTGCAACACAATCTCAAACAGTGCCAACCAGCTTTCCAAGAGATTATTCTCAGGAATTATTTTAGATAAATGAGGAAAATAAAGCTACAGTCCAATGCTATATGGGATGGACTGTGACTCAATTTATTTCCAAAAAATTTATGTTTTCCCTATTGCTAGATGAAAAGTTGAGCATCCTGCGTAGAGACAAAGTATTCTTAATAAATTTCTGAGTACTCGATTACATAATGTGAAAAATGTTACTTTCCACATTCCAGTCTATTCTTTTACAATGGTTTCCTGTTCGATCACTTATTGCTCCAGCAGATGTCAAAGAGAAGTTGGCTTGCAGGAGATGTATAAAAAACTGATATGTTGATCAGACATCAAAAACTCAGTACAGAGTTTCCCCACCTAAGACTTGTCAATCAAGATCATCTTTCCAGGTGTTCAACGAAGACTCTTCAACCAAAGAATTCTGGTATAAAAATAGTCTTTTTATGAAGTTTCAAAATTTTTTTTTCTAGATCTGAATAGTAATAGTTGGATTTTATCTTCCTAGAGATTATTCTGGAACAACCCATGCTCTTTCTATTCTTCTGCTTCCTTAATCGAATTTAACAGACACTGGTCTATGTAAATGCGATAATTGTACCACAAACCACTTGATTATTGATTGTCAAATACACAGCTACAGTGGCAATAATTGGGAGATTTCATTTTTTCTCCGGGTTGGAATCCTATAAGTCCTTTTATGACATTTTGTTATTAGCTAAACTGTCTAAGAAAGAAAAATCCATAAGCTAAATAAAATAGTAAAAAGTTTATATTTATTTAAACTCTGTTTAATGTATTATTAAAAATAAATGGAAGTTTTCTTAAGTAAATTCATTCATCTTGAGAGCAATTTTATAACGTCCTTTTTTTTTTTAAAAAAAAAAAATGTACTAATTTATTTTTCTTTGGCCTAAATTCTTTCATATCTAGCAATTAAATGTACCACTTGTTGAGCTCAATATGTGATAATTTAAATTCCAAGCAGATTATATTAACTTTCCGTTTATTTACATTGATGAAAATTATTTAATAGCATTTGGAAATTTATTAGCCATAGAAAAAAATTAAAAGCTGTCATTGTTCATTCCAGACTTTCATTTTTTTTCCCCCTACTGTCTTTGAAATTGAAAACCTTGTCTCAACAGACTTGCACATTTAATTAAGTGCTGTTTTAATTAAATTTAAAGTTTTTTTTTTTTTCAAAGTGAGGGATCCAAGAAATTAAGAACAGTTTGTGATTTTTTTTTTTCCAGTATTGTTTTTGTTTTCACATTCATAAGCATTTGTATATATAATATTTGATACAAAATGTGTCAACATTTAATGCGTTGGTGGCCTAGTGGTTAGCATAGCTGCCTTCCAAGCAGCTCGCCCAGCTTCGCTTTCAGGTCAACGCTTTGACATATGAAAAAAAAAACATTTCATGCTTTCAAAAGGTTATGGCTTAATATATATTACTTTTGTGTGGGAGTGGATTTTTTGTAGGACATTAAATATATATACAAAAAATAACTTTTATCTAATTGAATACAATCATCATTATTGATTCAGCAGGATGGTCTTCTCAAATTTAAACCGGCTTCACCATTCCATAACCCCCTTGCTTCACATTATATCAGTAAATTTCCTTAGTTCATTCATCCATTTTACGTGGTCTTTTCCTACATCTTTTACAGTCTCTTGTGATCCAATTTAAATTTTTAAACTAACCATCTATTATCATATCTTCTCATATTGGCTGATGCATGTTGGTTAGTAATCCCTCCATGTCCGCTTACTGTGTAAATATTCACATACAATGTTATATAACAACCATGAATAACTCTTAACACGCTTTTCCAAATATACCTATTCCCAGACCAGTTTCTAGCTGTTAGCTTTCATCAGGGTGGCACTAGGATATTCAGATATTAGATCTTAAAATGCCAGCTTAAGCCCAGCATTTATCTAATAGTTAACTATTAAATAGAAAATCTGAAATTTTCAGACATCTATATGTTCTCAAATCTAGCTATCTAACTTAAATAGCCATATGGGACTGAACAAAGTTCAGATATACCATATATTAATAGCTTTAGCAATATAGCATCACCAAAGCCTCAAGAGCAAAACCATAATTGCAAGGAAACCAAGTCATATATCATGTAACATAATTTAATAATCTTGCACTAAAAATATTTTTTCAGATTTTCTATTTAAAAAGTGGACTCTGTCGAGTTTTTTTTTTTTTTTTGCTATATGTATTGATTAGAAAGACTTTTAAAACAAAATTGCAGTTTATAAAAATTCTAATATAAATAAACCATTATTCTGAACTGCAATGATGAATTTGAACCTCTATATTTTCTGAACATTTTTAGCTTTGTCAATATGACTTTATAAAAAATATAGAACCAAAAAAAAAAAACAAACAACTAAATTTCATAATGCTTGCTATCAGCAAAAAAAAAAAAAAGTTGAATTGTTAAAAGAAATATGGTCAAAATGGGAATATCTGAATACTATGTAAATATCTATATTATATATTAAGTCTCAACTAAAAAACGTGCACTTTTATAGTGAAGTTATTTATTAATAACAAATAGAAGCACAAAAAATGCCATGGCAGCTTTTAATATCAGGTCACAAGTCTTTTCTTTGCATTTTTAAGTCTACACACACAGACCATGAGGGGTAATCTGGTCGTGGATTGGAATTGGCAAAGGCATATATGGTATACACACACAGAGAGAGAGAGGATGGAGAGCGAAGATGAAAGAAGCATGTGCAGTAGCTGGTGACTGTTTTTCTATTAACAAAAAAAAAAACAAATGTAACCATTTCAAAGAAATGGGCTATTTAAATATTCAAATTTAAATTTTTAAATTAAAATTAAATACGTGAATAGTTAATTAAACCTTGACATATATGCAATGAAAATGATACAGTAAAAATATATGCTAGGCAGTAATAAAACTAAATATTATTAAAATTTCTGGGTGTATTTTCATTTTACCAGATATTACATTGGCTCAGAAAAGAAGACTGTAGTAACAATTGAATTACAATTCATTAGCATAGAATCATTTTGCTTAATAATACGAATAGGTTTTTAAAACGTCTATTATTTGATGCTCCTATTTTTTTATGAGTCCTTCGTAATCACTCATGTCCAAAAGGTAAAACTTATTGTCATAATTTTTATAAAGAAATTAAGTTTAAAATATAAGATGCATAAGTAATTTGCTATTATGTGTAATATTCGTAAGTCAAAAGTATAATGGCAGATATTAATGGCCTAACACCATTGCTTCAAACCATTCATGTAACAACGCTGTTTTTAGAATATAATTTCTTTTGGAATTCTGACTATTTCTTGTTCTTGACTTCAAACTTAGTTCTGCTTTTATTGTTATTAATATATAAAAATAAACCCATTTTTATTTTTGTCTAATATGCTTTTTTACTGAACTAAATCTTATAAATAAATTTATCTAATGTGAACAAAATATATTGCATATTATCACTACATACATTGATGTTTTGTTAATTTAATATAATCTTTTTTTATAGTTAATATTTCAAACATATATTTAAAAAAAAATTAAAATGGAAATATATCAAAAACGTAATCTAAAAACAAATATTTTTTACAAAATACAATATTTTTAAAGGGAGAATAACATTAAAATTTATTTAATCTATTTCTAATTCATTATTTTACAGAAATAGTGAATTTAATTTTTTATATTTATTTGTATAGTTTATCTCTTAATGTTGCAAATAGTTTTATTGGAATTTACTGTAATATTTTTTTTATCCTGATAAGATTCCTACTTTAAATTAATATCAAACTGGAATTCATTTTTAATCACTATGAAAAATGTAAAAATATTTATACTGAAAAAATAATATAAGACAACAACTACATTGATAGACTAAAAATTACTGTTATAGAAATAAATATTTTTCTGATTTAATAAACATTAATTAAAAGTAAGATCTTTATCAGGATAAGAAAATGATTTCATTTTTGATTAATGATCCTGAGGCAATGATATTGGCACTGCAATTGAACTCAAAATGCTTCAATTGCTGCTATCTTTTTGTATTTGCTCCACAACTTTTACATTCATTTGATATTAAAATTTGTTTTGATTGGTTTTATTTTTGACTAAAATACATAGATATCAGCATTTTTGATGAAAAATCAATTGAATGAAAATAATGATTCCATCTTTATTTGAAGGTATTCAGTGTGCATCTGTGACTTTAGTTTTTGTGAAATTGGAAAATACAACTTTAACAATATTTATTTAGATTTTGTAAAATTAATTAAATATTTCTTTCTCAGTAAGTATATGATGTTTAAATTGAGTTTTTATTTGAATATTTTTTTTTAAAAGGAAACTTAACTAAAAATTTACTAATAATAAACAGGAAGTATCTTTTGATAAATAAAAAATGCCAATATTAAAAATGACATGATGATTATTATTATTTGCAATTTTACTGAAAAAAATTTGGTGGAGAATATTTTTTTTTTTTTAAATACTTTTTTTTTTCAGCATTAAGACTAAAATGAAGTCTTTTTCTAAATATTTATTTTTGTATAATGGACTTTTTCTTTATTTATAAAGTTAATGTATTATTTTTCATTTTTAAATTTGTTTTAAAGATATTTTTTCAAAAAGTGTAAAAATATAGTAAAGAATAAGTTTTTTTATTATTATTAAAAATAAATAGCACAAAAGATAGTTGCCAAATTAGTTACATAGGCTTTTCAAAAGTGCAAAGTCAATAGATTAAAGATAAGTTATGGTTAAACTACGTAAATATATTTATAAAAATAATGTGTTGTTTTTTTTTAAATTATCAATTAAAGAAAAGTTTATGACATAAATTTGAAAGATTTTTTTTTATTTAAAAATTTTAAAACTTGAATATTTATGTATTTAAATTACACATTTTTTATATAGTTTATATATTTACCTTGAAAAGGATTATATTACAACAATCAAAGCACCACCTTTTGTAAATAAATTATTTACAAGATTTTATTCAGTAAAAAGGAAAAAACAAAAAAATTTAAATGAATTTTTTGTCAGATATATGTATTAGTAAATGTAATTTTTTTTTTAATAAAAAAAAAGTTGAATCGTTAAAATGTTATATCAGTACATTTTTGAATCTCAACTGTTTATGAAGTATAAAATCTAAAAGATTATAATTCTTCACTAAATACTTTAAATTTTAGTAGAAAATATAAGTGAAGTACTCACTTTTATCTTAGATCACAGTTTATTATCATTTCATAGTAATGCAAACATTTTTCAGAATCAAGTAAAAGTAAGCAGGTAATGGATTTAGTTGCGCTTTTTATTTTATTTTATCATCACTTTTTCAAAATACAAAAATATAAATAGATTAACGTACCTTGAATGAGATGTAAATAAGTAGACAAAAATAATGCAAAATTTACAGTATATATAAAACAAAATATCAAATGTTAGCCATAAACTAATGGAATATTTTTTTAATAAATTAAAGTCATATTTATTTTATTTTCTATTAAATTAATTTTTTGACGGAATACTTGCTAATAAGTTTTATTTCAATTATATTGACATATTATGTTCAATTTTTCAACATTTTTTATTTTATCATTACAATTACAGTCAGTGCCTACTCTCTGAATTAGAAAACAGGGTTGAAGTAAGGATTTACAGCAATATTATCCAATCTATATTTATAAGCTTTTCTTTAAAACAGAATTTAAGCATTATTTTTGTTTACTTTGTGTTTAATAAACAAGCAAATTTTATAATTAAAAAATCATAGTCATTGAACCTTTTATTTGAATTTATGTAATAATTAAATCCTTGTACTAATTGATGAAGTACATTTACAACAATAGCCAATGTATTCCACAATCTTAACTCTTATGTATAAATATATAAAACGCAACAAAACGCACTATCACACAAAGCTGAAGAGAAAGAAATCTTAATATATATTGATACTAACTAAATATATGTATCAAAGTATGTGGCTAAGTGCTTTCGAGGGCTGAGGTCCTCATTCATAACCATCTTGTAAATAAATTAGTTAAGAGCGAAGCAAATTTATGCAAATGAGGTAGTTAAGTATTTCATTTTCTGGAGATCTTATAACAAGAGTCTTTTCTGTTTATAGAGTCATTCTCTTTAGCGATAAAGTAAGCTTCCTTTATCTTTCTCTTAAGATCGTGTCACTCTCTGCAAAACAACCACTGGGTCTTTACGTTGGTAATCATGACCAGCTGAGTTAGTGCTTTATTATAGGAGTATTTGTGTTGGCATAGTCGAGTGAACAGAGAGGCCCTGGTCTCACCATAATATGATGCCATACAGTGTGTTTCAGGGCAGGCAATATTGTAGATTACCTGAGGTATCAGGGAGGGTGGAAAGCAGTTATAAGATCTCCAGGAAATGGAATACTTAATTACCTCATTTGCATCGCTCTTAACTAATTTATTTACAAGATGGCTATGAATGAGGACCTCAGCCCTCGAAAGCGCTTAGCCACATACTTAGATACATATATTAGTTTGTATCAATCTATATTAAGATTTCTTTGTCTTCAGCTTTGGAATAATTAGCCATAAAGTCTAAACTTTTTGCTCATTTCAATTTTAATTCTTCTAAATATTTTTTTTAATTATACTTGATATTTATATCTAATTATATTGATGAAATTGGTTTTTCCCTACAAGGTGAATATATATATAGTTTTCCGCTACATTCTTTTTTTATATATATTTTCTCTTGCTTCTATTTTTTCCTATTTTATTATCTAATTTCTTTCATTTGTCAGTTGTGTAATGTGAGCGGCAATTGATTGTAGTATAATATCGTGAGACCAAAACAATCCTAATTCATTTCTGTATTACTATAATGCATCTCATAGGATCACTAAGAGAATGTATCAATTTAATGATATTTAATAATATTATTAAATTTTGTTCTGTATAGTTCCATATTTTAACAAGTGATACTTTAAGAATTTGAATCATTTTTATAGCTTTCATTTTATTCCATGAATGTCATGTTTCAAGTTGTTTTTATTGTGTGTAATTAAATGTGCACTTTTCTAATTACAAAAATGGAATGATATGTCATAATTAGGGTGTCCATATTTCCACAGGCCAACCGGGACACACGATCAAAAAAAACTTCATTTGAGATTACTGTATATTTCAGAATGAAATAAAAAAATCTCAAAATATATAATCACATTTACATTGCTATACTGATTTCATAATATAAACAAAAGCAAAATATATTTGTTTGTATACTTATATATTATCTATCAAAACGAAACCACAAATTGAAAACACATTACTAATGTATGAAAATAATGGAGCCATTTTCATTTGGTGGGAATTACTGATTAACCAATCAAAACAGTAATTATAAAATATTAAATGAATGAATACTAATTTAAAATAAATATAAAGTTAAAATTAAAAATTAAATAATAAAAGTAAAAATTAAAATGAATGGTTAAGAAAACTGGGGTAATTAACTGTACCGAAAGATTATTCGGGACAAATCCAGAAAAATCAGGATGTATGGACGCATATTGGTGATTATTTATCATTTCAACACGTGTGGGATCAGGTGGGTCAGCAAAATAATATGGCACTGAGAGTTGTAGGTCGTGTGAAAGTCTGAGTTCGAATCCCACATATATTACAGATATAAATGCAGGTGTAAGCTTGTACAATGTATTTATTGTGCTATTTTGTAAAACTTCTCTAATTCTCTGAAACAAAAATGGATTCTATGCTCTATCATGTAAGCCTTTCTTTTCTAATTCTAAAATATCAAGTGTATACGCGAGTCAGCTAATATAGCAACTTTATTAGAATGAAATTAAGATTGTGCTACAGGTTAGTTTATGTCGTTTATATATAGAATTCTGAAAAAAGCAAAATAAAAATATTGTGATAGATTATAATTATGAAATTTAACATTTTGTACATAAAAAATAAAATAGGGAAACCGTGAGATAATTTTTAAATAGCTGATCCGCAGATTGAAGGATTCTCCACTAGCTCTTTAGTTATTTTTTTTTAAATAAGTTATCAGTTTCTAAAACTAATTTTTGGAAATGACTTTTGCAATTTTCAGAAAATCTTATTTTAGAATTTTATATTTCTGACAGCTGTTGTGTTTCCCACAATATCTGTGCTTATTGATTATTTTAACACATTAGGATATTAATTATTTGAAGTGCTAATTATCAAATATATATTAAATTAATACACTGTATAGGCTTACACCTGCACATACAGATATATATGTAAGGGATTCGAACTCAGATTTCCACACAACTCTCAACTCTTCAAGCCATCTCATATTGCTGATCCTGATCACACACATGTTTAAAAAAAAATAATCACCAATATACGTATTTATTTTACTAAAAACAAGAAAATTACAATATTTATTTCTAATATACAAGCTATTATATTGAAATATTATTTATTCCAACTGCTTTACTGTTTCTCATTGACAATTATTTACACACCCACACACACATATATTATAGATGAATTTGATATTATAATTATGTTAAGAAAAATATGGATGTTAAAAAATTGGCAAACTATTTTACAAACTCTGAGGAATTACTGTTTTTAGTTACTTTAATAAATTTGAATTTAAAATATCAACTTTATTTGAATCTTGCAATAAATATGAATTGTTGATACTACCTATTGGAAGTATTGTCCACATACTAAGAAGATAAGAATAAATTAATAAGTTTATATATGTATATAATTATAAAAACATTAAAATAATCTAATATGCTTAAAAATATGAAAATAATAACAGAAAATAAATCTGAAAATATGTTTAGTGAACAAACAATGACAAAAAAAAAAAAATTTTTAAAAATTATTGAGAATTGTTCTCATGTGAGATGCAGGATAATTTAGTTGTTAAATAAGGATTTAGCTAGGTTAAACTTAGTAAAAGATTTACGTATGTGGAATTATCATGTGACAAATTTTGAAGCATTTAAAATCATAATATTAATATAAATGTTTAATTTTATTGGGTGTAGTGAAAGCAAAAAAAGATATTTTTGTAAAAGTTGACCACGGAAGGTTTCCACCCATGTTTGTTTTAGTTATCCATTTTCAAGGGCCACAACTATTTGTTTATATTTATTTTCTCAAAAATGTGTTACTTATTAAAATTAAACAATATTAAGAAAATTAATTATATGTTACTGTTATCTTTAAAAAATATTCATAAATAGCTTATAAATTCCATTTCACAAAATATAATTAATCATAAGACAAATTTATAAATATTTTAAATCATAATATTAATATAAAGGTTTAATTTTATTGGGTATAGTTGTGCAAGAATAAAAGTACTTTTGCAGAAGTTGTATTACATAAGTTCTCCATCCTGTGTTTGTTTCAGTTATTCATTTTCAGGGGCCACAATTATTTGCTTATTTTCTCAAAAATATATTACTTATTAAAATTAAACAATTTTAAGAAAATGAATTATAAGTTTCTGTTATCTTTAAAAAAACATTACTAAATGGCTTATAAATTCCATTTCATAACATATAATTAATATTTTTATGTATATGATAGCATATAAACATGTTGCAAACATTGTTGTCATTATTTGGCTTTTCATTATTTACATTTTGTGTAATATTATTTTTGAGCTTTTACTTGACTTGTTTTTTTTTTTTGGTGGAAATGATTAAAATTTGAATCTTTCAATGACAGAAGAAACATAAAACACAGGCGAAAAGACAATACATTGATTTCTATTTAGCAAAATTTATGTTGTGCTAATTGTATAAAAATGAAGATGCATTTGTGGCCGGCCATTAAGGATTTCTGCCTGCTGACGTGAAGAACCCATGTTTGTAACACACCTTTGCTATACTTTCTTTGACCAGTTTTGTTATTTATATTAAATTTCCTTTAATTACAATCATTTGTAGTTTTGTATATTTTCTTTTCTTTTTAGAATATTAAAAAAATAATATTGAATATGATAGCTTGTAGTCATCCATATTGTTTTAAGATTTTTTTATTCCCCTGTAAATGGATAATAAAAACAAACATGGTTGATGAATTTCTATTGTATAGCTTCTACAAAAGTGCTGAAAAAAGAGAGTATTTTTCATGAGTAGTTTTATTTTTTATTAATTAATGGAATACTTTATTTTTCAAATATAAAAAAAGAGATTAAAATCTTTATCTCTGAAGAAATTAAAAATTATTTTTTCAATTAATGTATAAATAGAATGTTTTATTTAAAAAACAACAACATGAAAAATGAATTAAAAAGCTATTCATCAACTAATTAAAAGAAAACAAGATGAGGTTAGGATATTTATCTCTGAAGAAATGATGTGTTATTTTCCAAATTAGTATATAAGTAGAATTTTTTTTAAAAAATGGAAAATCTTTTTTTATAAAAGGAAAGTCTATTGATCAAGGATTAATGCTGTAATTTCTGATTAGATGGAAGATGGATATCAAGGTTGTTACTAAAAATTAAAGGAGTATGTGGGCAGCTTCAAAATCTGAAATTAAAACTGGTCTCACTCTTAATAAAAAAAAAAGGTAATCATCTGAAATCTGGGCATGGCTGCTTGGGGCGTTGATGCTATACTAAAATCAATCAAATGTAACGTTACCAGGCTGCCACAACTTTTTTTATAGAACATGATTTTTTTTTTGATTAAACAAATTTTTATTTCATTTATAATATGATTTCTTTTTTATTAAACAAATTTTTATATTCATTTTCATTGTTTTTTTTTAACCTGACATTTTTCTTTATTCAACAAATTTTAGTGATGTAATTTTGTGTTTATTTTTCTGATTTTTAACAACTTTGGACTGTTTCACGATGAAAAAACTTGTTTTAACCATTCCGACAAAATATAATGGTACAATTATTTGGAACTTGATTCAACTTTGTTCTACCTCTTTTTTTTTTTTTTGGTTGACTAAATTGTTTTTCTTCTTCTTATTAAATCAAAAGTAACTTTTGTGTTGTTGGGGCTTCAAAAATTGTTTTGACCCCCACCCCCACCCTCAGATCAATAATTGTAACAAAAAGTCAATATATATATTTAATTAAACAACTTTTTTTTTTCACTTTTTACTTTTATTTATATTTCGTTTGAATTAGCCTTTTTTTTTTTTTTTGGCTTCTACAATAAACAGCTTTTGGGGGGCTTTCGTACTGTTATTATTAACAAAAAGTCAACAAAAGTAGTAATTTATTTTAACCCTGCTGAAAAAATATAATGCAATTATTTGGGAATTGTTTCAAATTTTTTCTACCTTTTTTTTTGGTTGACCAAATTGTTTTTCTTCTTATTAAATCAAAAGTAACTTTTGTGTTTTTGGATGTAAAAAATTGTTTTGAAACCCCAACCCCACACTCGGAAAAATAATTGTAACAAAAACTCAATAATTTCTTTTTTTTTTTTTCAACAACTTTTTCTTACTTTTTACTTTTATTTGCATTTCATTTGAAGTACTTTTTTTTTTTGAGCTTCTACAATAAAATGCTTTTTGGAAGGGTTTCATACTTTGTTATTATTAACAAAAAGTCAACAAAAATAGTCATTTATTTTAACCCCACTGAAAAAAGATAATCCAAATACTTGTCAATTTTGAATGAAATAATAAAACACAAACTTTGGACTTTTTGAACTTATTTTATTGCTGTAATAAAAACAGTCTGGTATTTGGGAATACAGTCTTACTTTCTATACTCGGCAATTCTGAAAAGTTTAAAAATTGCATGTTCTTCTCAGACATTTTATTAGTCTCGTATATTTTCCAGGGTGAAACGTGACTTAGCGCGTGAGCTTTGTCAAAGCATATCGAACATACACTTTGCCAATTTTTTACATATTAACATTTTTTTAGGGAAGGGTGGGGATCATTTGACAATTATTAGTAATTAACAACTTTATTTAAATATAAATGACATTACTCTATTATGGAGATTTGAAAAGTTGTACCGACTTGCAATTAAAACACCCTCAAGCGATACAGTAATCAGCTATGAATAGAACAAATACACGTAAATAGTTTCGAAGCACAAAACAGGTCATAATATTTTTGTCCACTGTCATGTAAAGCGGCCTGCTAATGGGTTAGTACAATAAAAATGTTGTATTAGCTGTAAGGCCAGCTGCAGAAACGGCATTTTTATGTGTTTTGACACATAAGAAATGCCATCAGGCAGCCGTGCCCAGATTTCAGATGACTACCAAAGATTTTTTAAAAATATATTATAGAGTTTACAAGAACTCTGTGCTAGCTCTTGTTAAAAACTGATTATTGTTGACTCAGTGATGTAATCAATATCACTAAAAGGAACATAAGAAAATTATCTTTAATAGAAAGTTTCAACAAATCTATATGTATTAATCCATCTAAAATCATGCTATCTCACTTACATTAACTCACAATGGAAATAATTGTTAAACTAGAAACCTGGAACTACAAAAAAGAAAAGAATGAAAGGTAAATGAGTAAAGTGAAATGAAAATAATTATTAAACAATAAATCTGTAGCTACAGTAAGAAAAAAACTAACCTGAAATGGAAATAATTGTTAAGCTAGAAACCTGCACCCACAAAAAGAAAAAAAAGGATAAATGAAATGAAAATAATTGTTAAATTGGAAACCTGGAGCTACAAAGGAAAGGGGGGGGGGAATAAAATGAAAAGATTGGTATGAAAATAATCATTGAGAAAGTTATAACAAAAAATCCCTGGAAATAAAAGATTAACTAAACTTTCATTGTCAGATTTATAAGTAGTGACATTCAACTAAACGATTACAAAAAAAGGACTAAAAAATGTATGGTAAAATGGAGTATTATGATGTGTACACATTTATAGATGTTATATGGTAGGAAATTGAAAATAATGTATAATTTTTTTGATAGGATTTGTTGAAAAGATTTTTTTTTAACTACTTTTAAATGATATTGAGGCATCCCATTTTCAAAAGGAGTGGGGGAGGAAGGTTCAAATTAAAATTATTTTTTCTTTATTGTGTAGTATTTTTAGTGTCTAATTATTGTAAGAGAATAATAATTCTATTAAGTTATATGAAATAGCATATACTGCATGAAATTATCTATTTACTTAGGGTGTATCACATTATCATTTTCAAATTTTTTAGTCTCATTTTTATTGCTTAACTGTATTAAATAATTGTTTTAAAAATAATGATCCCTGAAAGTTATTTCTTTTATATCTTTATTTTTCTAATACCAGCATGTATGACTGATTTCATCATGGGGGTGTGCTTTAAGTGATTTGTATGTTATCTTAGTGAATTTTTTAATACTAGTGTATTTTTTCCTGCTTGCTTTCATAACTCCTAGGTTCCTTGCAATCCCAAACTGGTTTGAGCGTAATGGTATTCATAATGTACTATGTATGAATGTCGGTGCACATTCAGATGATTTTCTGTAGAATTATTTGTGTGGTACTAAGGTCAGAAAAGTTGCCTTTAAAGTTTAGCTTTGTCACTTTATAGATTGGTAATTAATTTATTGATGATCAGCCCACTCATGGTATTTGATGGCCCAGAGCATTGATAGTAATCAGCTATGATGTCACGATTTCAGCATTTTTGATAAAGAATTGCTTTTATAATTGTTTTTAAGCACTTATGTATAAACATGCAAATGAAATAACAATAATTGATTTTCTAATACGCCCTAAGTTTGTCATTGGTTAAACAATGATTAATTTAAGTTTTTTGTATTATAAAATCAAGTAACAAGGGTTGATTTTTGTTCTTGGTGTTTTTGTTGGATGATACTGTTTTTCCAGTGCTGATTTTGCGTATTGATTGTGACGTTTTGATAATGATGATTTCCACCACCACTCATTTAACCCCAAGTCGTTACTGTTCTAATATAAAAAGAATTTTAATTAATTAATTTGACCCATACAGTTTGAGATCAACGTAAATAATGATAAAAGTAATTTAATTTCAATTACTGAAAATACGACAATGACTAGTATTGGTTTTGAAACAGTACATGGCACTATGTTCCATTTAATTTGTGAAAGAAATTTTAGACACATTTGCAATCAATTAAAAATGGAAAGAAAAGAAATGGGTGAAATCTTAATTTTGTGTGCCTTAAATATGCCGTTTAAAACCATTGTCTTTATAAAAAGGAAAATCTTCCAAATAGATTTTAAATAATTTTATATATACCTAAACACTAAAAAATAAAAATATATATATTTTTTAAAATGTTCTTATTTAATTTGTGGACTAATGCGCTAAAAAGCAAATATTTTTTTCTTGGATTACATGTTTGGTTGTTATATTTAAATATAAATAAAAGTGTGGGTTTTCACAAATTAATTAATTAAAGTAATGCAGTTTGTAATCAAACTAAATATTTCATTATTGTTTGAATTAATTAATTTATAGATGTCCTATGCTTTTATTTAATGTTACATGTAATAACCATAATTGTGGTTCAAGAAAAAAATATTTTTTGCTTTTTAGTGTATTTGTCCTCAAATTAAACAAAAGCATTTTTTAAATATATATATATTATTGAAACATGGCTTTAGTTCTGTGGTATCAGTGGATATTGTTTTTCAAAATATTTTAGTTATTATATATACCAAACATTTTTTGTAATACTTCATATTAAATTGAAATGAAATTAACACTCAAAGAGCTACATACAAATAAATAGTCCAATGTCAGTAAATTATGAAAGGAATTGAATGATATAGTATTTAAGCATTACTTATTGATGTTATAAATCAACAAATTAAATCGGTATGCATCTGAATTATATACCGAGAAATGATCTGAAATCTTTCTTTAACCATACAGAGGATCAAGACAGACCTTTAGTTTTAACAACCCCCAAATACCAAATGAAATGTCATTTTGATAAATATAATTATAGATAATCATAGTTTAATGATATGTATGGATAAATAGTGATTTCAGATAATTTGCACTGTGTCTAAATCTGATAAATATACAGATTTGGTTCTCAGAGTTTAACATTAATAAACTATGCTTAAATAGCAAGAAAGCGATTGTATTATTTTACTCTTTTCATAATTTATTGATGTTTGTTTTGGATAGTTCAATGAAAGGTGCATTGACTTCCAGTTCAATTTGATATGGTTAAGCAATGATTATTTATAGTTACAATATTTCATATTTAAAAGACAAAAATAATCTTGTATAGTTATACTTTGTTTATATAAACTGCTTTATAAAATGTTTGTTTATCTGAACCATCAATATTGAAAATTTATTAATTTAAAATATATATGTCAATGAATACATCAAACTTCTTTTCAAAACTTATTTTAATATGACTATAATAAAAATAAAATACATCCAAGTTTCGACTATTTTATATAGTCTTTTTCAAGGAACACTAAAAAATAATAAAATAAAATACAAATATATAATAATAAATATCACATATTCCAAAAAAATGCAAAAAATATTAAAAATTCTCTTTACCTTAACACGTCTTTCTATTACAAACAATTCACTTTACCTCAACACCTTGCAATAGAAAAAGGTGTTGAGGTCAAGAGAATTTTTAGTATTTTCTAACATTTTTTGCATTTGTTTGGAATATGTGATATTTATTATTATGTATTTTTATTTTATTTTAAAAAAGACAATATAAAATAGTCGAAACGTTGTATGTATTTTATTTTTGTTATAGTCATATAAAAACAAGTTTTAAAAAGAAATTTGATGTATTCATTGACATATATGGAAAATTATGAACTATTTTGAAAAGAAAAATGTATAGATGATATTTTAAATTCATTAATTTAAAATATATAAAGTATTTTGTAGATGCTTATTAATGTATTAATAAATAAATAAAACTGAACTAGGGTATAGAACAACAAATATTGCATTTTTAATACAAAAAAAAAAACTTGTTTAGGCATTTTTTTTATTACCATTTTAGCATATTTATTGAGAACATTTGTAAATCTTTATGGCATTAAATAATCAATTTAAAACAAAATTGAAATAAACTAGCTATAAATTAAAATAATATTTAATACATCAATCCGGCTTTCATTCCTTAATAAAATATTTTCAAGATGATTCTTTTTACACAATCACATGACCATTGCCCTACAGCTACTCCCCTCGTTGGTCATTATTTGCATTATATTACAATAAATATAATTATTAAAATACATGCACTAAATATAATTAGTAAAATACATATATGTACATAAAAATGATTAAACTTATTACAGTCTCATTTTCCCCCTAATCGTGCTAGAACTTTAATCATGTTTACATATTTGTTTAAATTTTCTTGGATATACAAAGTTTCATAACATTTTCTTTTCTTATAGTTTTTATCATACTTTATTGCCTGAATATTTTTTTCACAATTATGTCCAATATTCAAAAAATGTATATATGGTCCTGATCTTATATCCTTTCTGTTAATTGCCCTATCATGTTCCTTACCTCTTTCCATGGCGGTCTTTCCTGTCTGACCTATATATAATATTGCAACGGTCACAACTAATTTTATAAACCAATCCTACCCTATTTTTAATATTATCCATTCTTTTTGAGTTACACATTTATTTCCCTAAAGATTTACTATATAAATCTTTATATGTGTTGACATCAATATTTTTGGTTAATAACTCCACCCTTCTCTGTTTTTTTTTCCATTTTTTCCCCACTCTTTCCTCATATAACTATTATATACATTATACAGTAATATTATAATGAAGATTTCCACAGGCTGCAGATATAAATGAAATGTTATTCAGGTTTATCCATGTATAATTTATTGTACAAAAATATATTCCATTGTTTTGGCTAGATCACACTGGTCATCAACTGGGTAATAAATATGAAAATAATTGTAAAGGTGCTGTAAACTGTGACATATAACAATAAAGAATGTTCTATTAATAGAAACAGAAATAAATATAACAAATTATTTTAATTGTTCATTTTTTTAAAAATTATTCCAAAAAGAAAGTAATTTGTATGTATCATCACTTTATAAATGTGTATATTAGTCTGATTAATGTAAATGACCTGAAATCATTATTTAAATATACGTAATTAAAAACTCATTAATCTAAATAATTTCTTATATTTATTATTTCTGTTGTCAATATTTACAGTGCCTCTAATTATTTTCATTATATTTATTACTTAGTGAATGACCAGTGTGGTTGAAATGTTAGTATACATATATTTTTATAAAATAAATTATACACAGATGTACCTGGATAACATTTCATTTATATACAGTTATATATATATATAATATTAAACATCACATGATCATCTCTTATGCTAGAACATAACTGTTATTAAACACCAATCCTGCCTAATAGGATAGTGATGGCTATGCTTGTTAAAGAGCCAAAGACACCAAAATATATGGGTGCTGAACTGAGTTCAGACCCTTATGACTATATAAGCTATTGAGCTTAGATTGAAAATATTGTTTTCAATTTCATTCTTATAGTTTTGTAGTTAAGTAGAGATAAAAGGTGGCTGCTGGAGGGTTGCAGTAGAACCTAAGATCTAGGTGCAGTTCTCTCAGATCGAAGGCTCCTTACTGACGAAGGCCACAAGCCAGAAACTAGCTTGGGGATATTGTATGAGTAGGCACTAGATGGGGATTTTATGCACAAGCCTTCTGGCATTCATTGATTACTTTGGTTGGCACAGAGTGGCACCAGTGTATGGAGAGTTATGCCTGTTTAATATATAATATTATTACACATTTATAATCATTTGACAATCTAAAAATAATGTTATTGTTTTTTATAGTTTATAGTAGTTATCATCATTTTTACCACTATCATTCCACTTCAGGATAAAGGTATCTCCAAGTTTAATTCAGTTTTTTTAAGTTGTAGCCTCTCTTCCTCACAACCCACCAGCATTTTTTTATTTCGGCCATTCATTTCATGTGTAGTCACTTTCTATGTCTTTTATCTTGGAATTTGATTTAAAATTTTGACAGTCCTTTAATATCATCTCTTCTAGCAGTATGTCCAATCCATTTGCATTTCAGGACTTTAATTGTTTCAATAATACCTGTTTGTTTTCTCTCTCAATTATTCACTTTCAATCCCCTCTCTATGGTCATAGCATACATTTCTCTTTATTTGTGTTGAATGATCTGAAGTTTTTGTATTGCTCTTTTGTTAGTCTAAGTCTCGGATCTCTAAATAAGAACTGGTAAATTGCATGTATTAAAAACTTTCCCATTCAAAACATAGAGACATATTTCATTTTAATGTTATTTCTAGTAAAAGTTTTCCCACCACGTTTAATTCTATGATTAATTTCATCTCTTATATTTCAATCTGTATTATAGTCTGACTAAAGTATTTGCAATTATTAAAGCAGTGAACAACAGTACCTTTAACTTTAGTCATATTTTCTTAATTTATCTGATAACTTAGACACATCAATTGCAAAATCTAAATGATTTAAATAATTTCTTTACTTCTACTGCCTTAGCTTTCCATTTTAATTTGCAAAACACTTCTTATGAAACTGCTGTAAAAAGATTTGGAAATATGGAGTCACCCTGTTGTACAACCTTCTTATTGTTAATCTTCCTATTATTACTATGTAATCTAATCCTTGATGTTGCATTTTGATAAATATTCTTCAAAATATGACGCTGTCCTAGATCGATATCCGGATGATCTAAAGCTTTAATTCCTGTGGAAATGCTTCTGGAATCTATCAAATGCCTTTTCATAATCTACAAATCCTAAACATCATGGCAGTTCATATTCATTAAATTATCTGATACATTTTTATCATTTTATTTCTTCAACTGCTTTTTTTAAAGATGTCATTCCTAGTTGTATTATTTCCTGGAGCTTTTTTCATAACTGTAATTGCATGTGTCCTTGGAGATACTTTGTTTGATTTGCTTTTTATTACTATATAACTTCTTTATATAATTCTTTATATATTTTATGATGACTTGTATATTTTTAATAATAGTTCCATATTACCAAGATGTTGTGTTATACTTCTGAAATATCTCTTCTATAGCTTTTCTTGCCAATTCACAATTCTATTTTTTTATATATATCATTTTTAACTCTTACTTTACAAAAACTCTGGGTATTCATTTCTTCATATTGGATCATATTTTCTCTTTTATATATATATATTATCTGTATCAGTAAAAAAGTTACTTGGATTTTTGTATCAGCTATCTTTCTTGCAGTTTTCACTATAGTACCAGTTCTCTTCTTACTGATAAAAGTTAAATTTGAACTATTTTTAAAGTCTACTAATATTTTGAAATGGTTTGCAACCATTAATTTAAATTCATTGGAATATTTCTGAAGATTAAGAATATCAGCTATTAATACTTTGCAGTTTTAGTTCCGTTTTAAGGTATATCTTTTATCTTACTAATCGATGATTACTTTATGTCTTGAATTTATTAAGAATATCACAATCTTGAAATATATAAATATTTTCTACCAAAACATCACATGGTCACCAATTCCTATGCGCTGCTGTATGGTGAGTTTGCTACTAATAATAAATATTTTCTATTAGACAAAATATAATCCAGTTTTATTATACCTTCATTTGGATGCTTCCCAAATCTGTATTCCCCAATTTCTGTCATTATAATCGTATTTACTCACAATACTTTCATCTTTCCTTCTTTAGCAATTCTACCATTGAAGTTTCCTGTCATAATTTTAAAATGTGGTTTTCATCCCGTTGAGAACTTGTTGCCATAAATTTAAATTATTTTGTTCGGTTAATTAATGTTGCCACTCTGTCTGATATTCTGTCAATCTCTACAATGATGTTCTCCCACTTTTTATTTATAAAGAATTTTATACTCCACTTGTATTTTTAAAATTTGTTTTTTTAAATGAAGTACATTTCTGCTTTGGTAAAACTAATTGTCCTTTTACTTTTAACTTCACTAAGTCCACCAATGTTTCATTAACTTCAGTTATAGGTATTTAAATAAATTGCCATTGAATAACAACCTAGGTCCACAATCAAGGAATCATAACATCTTTTATCTTGGTCCACCAACTGCTGCTTTGATTAATTATTTTGCAACCTCCTGGGAATAAGGACCATAATTATTTACATTCATCCTGCCTTCAAGAATACTCAATTGATTGAGAATAAAAAATATAGTGTTTCTTGATCTTAAACTCAGAAGTAAAAAGCCAGTAAATTCGCCATGCTGCCTCATATGTGTTGGTAAGCAGTCCATCCATGGGTATTTACCATAAGAGCTGCAGATAACAATTCTATATGGAGAGAAAGAAATTTGTTCTGCTCAGTTGCTTTATAATCTCAAAGGGGAATCAAAGATTATCTGTTCATTTAATATATATATACATCTATACATAGATTATTGATTTCCTTGCAACATCAAAATGTAAAGTTATCTATGTTGATATAATCTCTTAATTTCCATTTTTTTTATCAAATTAAAAATCCATGAAAAAAAAATCATCATAAATAACTCTCTGGAGAAGATTAATTATTATTTGCAGGATGTCAAGGAGGTTGCTAGTTTCTGCATTTTCACATCTATAATAAATTGCTTTCTGTGTTTAAAATCTTATAAGAACTTTGTTTTGAAGTGAAAGAGGACCCCCTTTTACTTCATTAAACCCAAAACAAAAAAGTCCTATCATAGGTTAATGGAGGAAACTTATTTAGCTTCAGGATTTTCAATTAGCGATTGATGATTTCATGGCAATATCAAAAGGTATGTTATCTTTGTTTACACAGCTACAATATCTTACTTCCATTTTTTATCAAATTAAAATCCATGAAAATATGTAATTCATCTATATCTAAATGTGTATACATACAATAAACTATTATACATATATTCACATGCATATATGTTATATAATTTTCCCGTCATTATTTTTAGCTTATAATGTCGGTTATACTTGTGCAATAATGTTGATGTTTTTTTTAGCATTGCTATGTAACATATAAAATTCTTATATGAGAAGAAATGGAAGATGGGAAAAAGTTGCATTAAAAAAAAAAATCCAGATGTTCCTATGTATAAAAGTTTACAGACATTCTCAGTAATATTTGTTACATTGCCAGAAATTGTTGTTTTTTAAATTAAAAAAAAAATACAATATTTGTTATTATATAACCTATTTTATCTATTCATTTATACATCAATAACTTATTAAATAATATAGATCAACAAGGGTTTGATGTTTCTTTTAAGATATTGAATCAAATATAAAATCAGGTTTTTTAAAAATTGATCTTAGTATTGTCGTATACCATTTCATTTTTTTTTTTAGTACTAGTGCCACTTTTCTTATTGATGAAACAATTTTTTTTGTCATATCTAGATATTGCTTTTTGTTTATCATTTTTTGCCATTTTATTATATTTTTCTTGTAACTTACTGATATATTTTCTTGTAATTACCTTTTTATCCCCCTCTCTGAATAGATCATTTAAAATATTTATATATTTTTTATTTTTATCTGATTGATCTAGTTCAAGTTGGACCATCTTTAAACTCTGTTAGTATTCTAAAACAATTTATCAGCTTTAGCTTTAAAACAATCACTAACCCTGAGAGCAAATGTTTCTTTTTTCTGTGTGCATTTTGGCCAATCAAGTCTGTATATAATAGGTTTTCTTGTTCATATTGCTTTTTTGATATAACCTACAAGAAGTCAATGCCCTGTTGTTTCCTACCAGGTATTCGATTTATATTTCTCATGGTGAAAAGCAAATTCATTTTGTTGTGATTCTTTCATGATGGTGACATGTTTAATGAATACAGAAGTAATTTTTTTTTAATGGAGAATATTTTAAAGCTGCATTTCTAAGGAATATTAAAAACTTCGTGATACAGATAATTGTCCAGATGCTCAGTTAACATTTGGTCACCACGTAGATTGAGTACAATAGTTCAATTCATCCAATCTCATTGCGATTTTTTTTTACATTACCCAAGTGGTACTTAACCACTGCAAGAGGGCAGTGACGGTTCCTGTGACAATTTTAAAATGTTGTTTGGTGTAATTAAAAATATGTAGTACATCTTTATATAAAAAAAAAATCCTCCATTTTTTAAAACCCAAATGAGAACCTTATGATGCATAAATCCTACTTGTGTACAACTGATATCATCCATTAAGTTGAATAATTGAGCTTGCCATTTTGTCTTTATGTCTTTCAATCTCTGTAATGTTGTTTTCTATCTTCTATTTATAATAAATCCTATTCTGCTTACGTTTTTAACATTTGCATCCATCTTTTAAATCTCTCCCCCCCCCCATAATTTGACAAGATATAACTATTAAACATCACATGATCACCATCTCATGCTAGCACATAACTCTGGTTACCACAAGGTGGTACTACTATATAGAGAGTTTTTTCCTGTTTACTAAGAAATAGATATAACTATGTATCACATCTCTTAAACTTAGACTGGGGAATGAAAAATAAAGTGGCTAACAGGTTTCTCTGGGCATAATTGTTGAGATATTCTTGACTCCGTTTAAGGAGAAGCTACAGTACATCACATCACATCACATATTAGATATTTCATACTTCTGCTTTTTTCATCCCCTGAACAATAGTCTACAATTATAAACATCCAAGCAAAAGGCTATTATTGAAAGGAAAGTTAATTCCTCATTCTGATGATTATTAAAATGTATCTATCCAACATTGAAGGGATTATGTAAAGCTTACATTAACTGAAGAATCCTGTTATCAGATATTTATTTTAGAAACAGCCATTTTTTACTATCTATAGGGACATGTTTGAAGATTATAAAATTAATTGCAGAATTCTAGATTTTTTTTTGTAAAAAAGAGAATTTTAAAAAATAGATTTGATCAGTGTTTATGTAAGAATAAAAATATCGTTGATATATGTATACTTTGTTAAAAATCCAGGTCAAGATTTATACAAAATGTAATGGAGTTTGTTCAAAATGATTATTGTGATTAAAACAGGCAAAACTCTCCATACAGTAGTACTACTCAGTGCAAACCAGAGTAATCAATGCCAAAAGGCTTGTGTATAAAATCCCTATCTAGTGCCTACTCATCTAATATCCCAGACTAGTTTCTGGCTTGTGGCCTTCGTCAGTGAGCAGCCTTGGATCTGAGAGCACTGCACCTAGATCTTAAGATCTATCTCTACTTAACTACAAACTATGAGAATAAAATTGAAAACAATATTTTCAATCCAAGCTCATTAGCTTATATAGTCATATAGGTGTGAACTCAGTTCAGTACCTATACATTTTGGTGTCTTTGGTTATGCGCAAGCATAAGAAATGATGATCATGTGGTATTTGATTATTGTGAATTAGGTTTATGCCATTACGCTTATATATATATATGTAGATACTGGAAATCTTTTCTTGATTATGGAATGCTGATTGATATCATATGAAGTATACCAATCATATATAATACATCTACAGCAAAGGTGATTTGTTGTAGGTTTTTCATAAAACTATAAAAGAGAATGGAAATAATTTGAAACAAATGACGGTAATGATTTACAGTGTACTCATGCACATTTTGAATTCTAAGAACCGCCCCAAACTACCTACCCCTGACATATCCAAGCGATAAATGATATCGAATAATCCACATGTGGTACACAATACAATACGACCATTCTTCACAAAATCGCAATTTATATCAATAATTTAAAAATTAGATGCTTTGTGTTATGCTTTATCTATTTTGGCGGTTAATATTATGAATCATTTGCTATTATGTTTTTAATATTGTAATACTATAATAGTCATGTGAACGTTTTTTCCATATAATATTTTCACACAGTTCTCGATTATATGTCCTGATATACGAAGTTTATATTCAGGCTCTTCACTCCAATTCTTATTGGGTAAACGGCTCAGCTATATGCAAACCCTTTCTATTTATTGGTTTATTAATAAATATTTTATTTATGTTATTACCTTATTAATTATATATATATATATATTAGCATATTTCATCACATGACCACCTCTTATGCTTGTGTATAACTGTTGTTAAAACACCATCATCACCTAATGGAAATTTACATTTTATTAATATAGTTGTTCAGTTGCCAATAGTCTGAAAAATTATTTATATAATGTGACCGCAATTAATATTTGTAGGTTTGAAAATGTTTTTTTGTTTGTTTGATATCAACAGTATTAATATTGTTATCTTATGAAGAAATTTTGCATCATTATAGAATTCATCTTCATAAAGTTCATTAATCTTCTGGGAGAATAAATATTTGGTCGCCAATTGTTAAAATATTGTATAAGATTTAAATGTAGCCTGTAGATTATCTGCATATTACTAATTTATATCTATGTGGATGTGTTAGATAGTAATCTGTTGTCTAAATTTAAATTGTAATTCCTAATATTCTTTGGATTAACTACAGTAGTGTAACTGATATGTTAGGATTCATTTCAAAACTTTCATTTTCTTTATTATTATACTCTAACATGCATTAGGGAAACCAATACATTTATATAGTCATTCTCATTGATCTGCTTACACACACCCTTATATAAATAATCTCAGTGCTTAACGCTAAACGGAAATAAATATATAAATCACACTACATGTGATGCGACTTCTCCTTATACAGAGTCAGGAATCTCTCTGCTACTATGCCCAGAGAAACCTGTTAGCTACTATACCTTCCCTTTCCATTCCCACCCTAAGTTTTTCCTATATTTTTCTGTATCCCGCTCCATCCCATTTCCACAACATAATCTTTGTCAACTCAGTGGCCTTTATATCTTAATCCCCCTTATCTTTTCTCAAACCCAGCATAAAAACCAATAACCCGCTTTCTATATAATCACTTTGTTTATATTTATTCTTCCACAACTTCATTATTTGTACCCTTTCTGCTTTCAGGCATTTACATTCAATTAACAGAGTACCGCCCTCTGTGAAATATAAGTATATTAATGGTTGGCTATTTTGTAATATGGACACAGAGGGTGCTGCTGAATTTCTTAACCATGTAGGGTAATGCAATATTTGGATATATATATATATAATTTTAAACCATTATTAATCCACTGCGAAGATGAAAATCTCTCCAAGTTCAATCCATCTTTTTTTTTATTTCTAGCCTCTCTTCTCCCCCATCACCCCACACTTTCTTATTTCATCCATTCATCACACGATCACAAAATTCTTATCTCTGGCATTACATTGATTACTCTGTCTTGCAATGAGTGGCAATACGTATGGAGAGTTTTGCCTGTGTCATCCATTCATCTTATATGTGGTTTCTTTCTGGGTCTTTTACAATCTCTTGGAATCCTGTTTAAGATTTCAACTTTCCATTTATTATCATCTCTTCTAGCAATATGTCCAGCCCAACTCCATTTCAGTTTATTAATTCTTTCAATGATATATATATTTCAATCAAAAGATAGACTCAGGAAATTAGCCAGTAACATGTTTATGATTTAGGCAATAACATATGATCAGCTTCTACGTTTACCATTCACTGCCATCTATCGATACAATTTATTTTAGCACATATTTAAAATTACATTATAAACGTTAATAAAGTCTTAGAACCTTAGAGTTATATCATGAAGTCATGAAATATTTATTAGTCTAGAAAATATTAAATTATTTTGTACTTCATATTTCAGGAAGGAAAGTGGATTGGAATGAAGAGTTTAAAATTGATAAAAACAAGTGTTTTATTATTTTCGTAAATATTACAATCTTTTTACTATCGTTTTTTTTTTTTACATTAAATCTGTAAATATGCATAATATTTTATATGTATTTCAATTTAAGGAATAAATAAAATGCTCTTAATGTTTTACTTTGATGTAATAATTTTTTTTTACTGATATTAATTAATTAGACGTAAAAAATAAAATGTAATAGAGACATTTTTTTTATTAATATTAAGGATAGAATTCAAAGATATAAATATCTTGAGGGTATATTTATCTCTCGCATATTGATAGCTGTATATAAAAAAGTGTTTTAGATTTTCATCTTCGTATAATAAAGATTTTTTTTTTTATATACAGATGTAAACCTTTATTGAGTTTGACATAAGAATGTTTTATACATGCAGTTCATTCTTATCAAACAAAGATTATATTATAAATTATTGTTAACATTAAGTTTCAAATTTGGTAAGATTATTTAACAATATTCATTTGCTGAAATGCTTCTTACGATTTAATTATCAATTGTAATTTAATCTAACCATAATAAGAGATCCGGAAAAGATGGATGTGGACCCAAGAATTTACAAATTTTCATAATTAAAATTTTACCTAGTCTTGTATTGATCATCATCATCAACCATTATCAATCCACTGCAGGATAAAGGTCTCTCCAAGTTCAATCCATCTTCTCCGATCTTTAGCTTCTCTTCTCCACATCACCCCTGCACACTTTCTTATTTCATCCATCCATCTCACATGTGGTCGCTTTCTGGGTCTTTTACAATCTCTTGGAATCCCGTTTACAATTTCGATTGTTATCATCTCTTCTAGCAATATGTACAGCCCAACTACTCTTCAGTCTTTTAATTTTTTCAGTGAGGTCAGTAACACCTGTTTGTTCTCTAACTCATATATTGCATTTTGATTTCTTCTTGTTACTCCCAACATGCATCTCTCCATACTGCTTTGAGTGGTCTGAAGTCTCTGCTTCTATTAAGGGTTCAAGTCTCAGATCCATAAGTAAGAGCTGGTAAAACACATTTATTAAAAACCTTCCTTTTCAAACACATAGGCATATTTCCTTTTAGTATCAAGTTATTTCTACCAAAAGCACTCCAACCAAGTTTGATTCTATGATTAATTTCATCTATCTTGTATTGATATATATATATAAAAGTTACAAATTGCATTACACTTAGACAATTATTAAACAAAAGAAAAAAATGTTTGCATAATTAAAACTAGTCCTAAAAAAACTAACCATTTCTGCTTTCAGATTATCATAGTATTACGTTATAAACCGTTTATTCATGAGATCTTTGTTAAATAATTTTCCAATGCATTAAATCACATAGAAAATCAAATAGTTGATTGTTTAAGGCAGGGGTGGGCAAACTTAAAAGTATCATGATCGACTTTTATATTTATTATCTATCGACGATCGACTTTTTGGGTAATAAAGGAATAAATAATATTTTATTTATTGTTATTATTAATTATATATTTTTGTTACATTGACAGAAAGAGGTTTGTTGAACTATTGGTCAACTCATTTATAGAATTTATAAATATAAATGTAAAAATAAAAAGATTCATAATTCAGGCAACAGTAATCTATTGGCAGAAACGTCTGCGATCGATTGTTTGCCCACCTCTGGTTTAGGGGTTCGTAAAAAATAAAACCACCAGGTGTGATAGAGTTGTGTCACAATCAATTAAAGTCTACCAATTTAACATTACATCAAAGAACACAGGATATATTACAAGCCATATAAAACAGGTAGTAATTTAAATTCAGGATACTAGATGACAATGGAGTAGATAAGCCACTCTTTTGAGTACCTGATATTATCTTGAAGAGTAACTGGCATCTTATAAACCAGAATTCATGATTTGTTGATACCCTTAGATATATAAATCAAGATTTTTTAAAATTAGAATATGAGAAATGTCTTCTGCAGGAGCTCATTTAACCTATTTTGATTTAAGTCGTAGTTTAAATCAAATATTTATTTTTAAAAAACCTGTTATTGTTTTTTTTTTATGTTCTATTGATCACATAAGAGTCTTGTTGATATTATTACTATTTTCAATCTTACTACTGGAATGACGATTTGAATTTACACGTTTTAGCTTCAACTATTTATTGGTCGTTGTTTGTTGTTATACCAATATCCAAAGCATGCAGCTTCTTCCTAATCAAGTCATTTCATAGTATGAGAAATATAATTTCTAAACAAATACTTTAATCAGTAACTTTAGTTCTGTCAAACCAACTTTCTTTATAAGCGTGCTTTTTTAGAACAATTGTTTAAGTTCGTTGTCACAACATCTGAACTGCATTTTGATTTGATATTGATGATTTAGTCCTATAATGGTATAACCCAATACTCCTTTGTATAGGCTATCAACTTGTCAAAGCCACCAATTAAAAACCTCCCTGTGTAGGGGAATTCACAGTTTGGTTATCATAAGGCAATTTTCCTAGTACTTTTCCACATCCTTGCAGCTTGTAGTCTTCATTTGAATGGGCTGATTTAATATGGTGAGATAAATGGAAAGAAAAAAGACAATCTGGCTATTGTGGTGAGAAAAGAAATGAAAGAAGGCAAGGTTGTAAAGCTAAATGCAAGAAATGTGGATATGATTTGGAAGGTTAAATAAATAGAACAAGTAATTATTTTAAAAATGAAAAAAAGCTAAGTGTTGAAAAGTCATGGTGTTAATTTTAATCTGTTTAGCATTAATTGATCGTTTTCATCGCAAAAACTATTTTCCAAAGATAGATTTTATAGTTAATAAAATTCTTTTCTTTATTTGTATCGGATCGTATATTTAATTTTTAACAGAATGATATTGACTGTTGAGCAAAATGCTTTATAGGTATTTGGAAGGACTTTCTTTTATATACAGTGGATCTCAGAATTGTTCCCTATTGATTAAAGGAAAAGAGTTTACTTAACGAAATATATTCCTTATTTCAAACCATCTTCTACTGATTCCATAATTGTTTTATTTGACATATCTCCACTTGATATTAACAGCAGGAATAAAATTGAATGTACACTTTATATTGACCTCATATTTCAAGTTAGTAAGCTATGAAGTGTGGATTCTTGTATGTTATATTAACTTGTCAGTGCTAAGTGATTATTCTTCGTATGTCAGAAGCAAAAATCGGCGCAAAAAAGATTATATGTCTATAGAAAAATACAATATAATAGTGAAATTTTTATAACAAAGAAAATTATTGTGAAAAATCGCAAAAGTTATGGGAAAATCGCATCTACTAATTTAAGAGATTGCATATCAATTTAATTATGAGAGAGGAGTGCAAAATAAAAAGATAAAGATTTGAAAATTTATGTAAATGAGAGAAGTAAAAAAATTTTTTTTGTAATTGATTTGAAATCATCAACTATTATCAATCCACTGCAGGATGGTCTCTCCAAGTTTAACCCATCTCCGATCTCAAGCCTCTCCTCTACATCACCCCTGCATCAAAATATATAAAGAATTTTTGAAAATTGTGCATCAGAAATTATTAAATCAATTTGGAGTGCAATTGTCTTTGGGCAATGAGTAACGTAGTGTACCAGGGATTCGAATTCAGGAAAATCTCATAAACAAACAAAAGTAATAGATAACAATCAACCTTTAAGCTATCAATAATCTCGACCTTGAATAATTGGCTTTATTGTCTTAAAAATAATAGGTACACACATAAAAAGGATTAAAACTTTCAAAAAATATATAAATTAGTCTATAATCAAAATTACCCCAAATTCACAACTCAACCAGACTGGCCAAGAAAATAAACTCTAAAACACTTCCAGTTTTTAAAAATGTATGATTCTGAAGCAATTAACCTTTTTATTCTTCTCATGTGTCATAGCATCAGCCGGGAAGCGAACCCACTAACCTGGGACAACTGTTTGTAAAGCAGCTGTCGCTGACTTCTCGACCCAGGTTCTTTTAACATTAAGGGTGTAGGGGAAGTGGAATTATGGGTATTGTTTAGTTTAAACATGTTATTTTGTAGTTCTTTACATGTGAGAAATCTGCTTGTAGCAGTAAAACCATTGGGTAGTATTTTAGAGTTTATTTTCTTGGCTAGTCTGTTTGAGTTGTGAATTTGGGGTAATTTTGATTATTATTTATTGACTAGTTTAGCTTTATGCTTTTAATGTTTAAATTAGTCTATATATACTTTTAATGATTTCAAGAATTAGAATTCGACTGTTTTTACTTTTGGCACTAAGTATGATCTAATTTCATAAGGCATTAAAATAATATATAGAGCAATAAATATATTTTTGCATGTTTCACCCATGTTTGTGTCTTATTTTTTAGCAGCGTGCGTTTTTTTTATTTCATTACCTCTATATCACCTACTGTAAGTTTTAATAATTAATAAATGCCAAATAATAGCGCTTAATAAATCTATCCTGTGCTGTCCTATCTAATATCCCCAGACTAGTTTCAGTCTTATAACTTTCATCAGTAAGAAGCTTTGGATCTTGGAACAATGAACCTGAACCTTTAGGATCAAATGCACCTTCCTTATAACAACCATTATTTATCTCTTATACAATCAAGTTATTGACCCAAACTGGAAAACCTATTAAAGTTTTCAATCTTAGCTAACTTGCTTATATAGTCACGTAGATCTGAAACCAATTCAATTTCTCTTCATTATAATGTCTGTAGTTTTTCTGGATTTACTTCTCTATTAGTCTGTTTTTCTCATATTCCTAAAGAGATTTATTAATCTCAGATACAAACAAAAATTTGCAGTATGTGTATATTTTACCATTTATAAAACTTTTACCTTTTATTTATCACATGATCACTATTTCTTATGCTAGCACATAACTGTTATTAAAACAGGCAAAACTCTCCATACAGTAGTGCCACTCAGTGCCAGCCAGAGTAATCAATGGATGCTCTCAGATCCAAAGCTCCTCACTGACGAAGGCCACAAGCCAGAAACTAGTCTGGGGATATTGGATGAGTAGGCACTAGATGGGGATTTTATGCACAAGTCTTCTGGCATCCATTGATTACTCTGGTTGGCACTGAGTGACACTACTGTATGGAGAGTTTTGCCTGTTATAATTTTATGTGGGTTTTCAAATGTTATTTCGCCCTCGTCTTTCACAATTAAATTTATCTGCAAATCCTCAAATTATTGGAAGTGACTTGCCTTGATATAAATAATTTATTATGATATTGCATCTGTTAATCAACGTATAATCTTTTTTTTTGCACTGATCTGCATTTTGATACAGTTTGAGCAAAGACCAAGGAATGACAAGTTAATACAATATTTATATATCCACACTTTAGTGCATGAAATCAATGTGAAATATTCATTCAATTTTGTGTTCAAATTTTGCCATATTGCACAATACACTGAATAAAATGTCTAATAGTATTTACTAATTAATTTATGTAATCGAGAGAGGTTTGATTGAAATAATATATTTTGTAAGTAAGCTTTTTTTTTCTTTGAGCAATTATGAGAGCTTGTGAAGTTTAATTGCTCGTGTATTTTTCTAAATTTTGAGAGCAACAGTAATAATAATTTCATTGGGCACTATTTAAATATATAAATCTTCTATTCATATCTAAATATTATAACTTAATCTTTCTTATTGCATTTCCAAATTCATATAATATTAATATTGTCCTGAGGAAGATTGCTGGGGCAATTGAAACTGTCGATAGTTTATTGTAAAAAAAAGCATTGTTAAGACTTGTAAATATAAATAGAAGTTCTGAAGCAGATTGCTGGGGCAATTGAAACCATCAATAGTAGATTGTAAAAAAGTATCGTTAAGATTTGGAAATATAAGTAGCAGTTCTGAAGAAGATTGTTGGGGCAATCGAAACCATCAATAGTGGATTGTAAAAAGCATTGTAAAAGTAATAAAGAACATAAATGATAATAATATCCTATTTAAATAATTTTACATTTTAAACTTCGTTACATTGATCAATAAATTTTTAACAAAAGAAGTCAAAGGGAATATTTTTTTATCGGAATATTGTCAGAGCTTCCTTTGGTCGAGAAAAAGAAAGTGATTTCTTTTTTATTGGTTTGTGTGTTATGAAAATTACATCTGGATAGAAATATGTATTAGATTTATAAGGAAGCCAAATTTGTATACGCTACCGCTATGATCCAGTGTGAAACGCTCATAATTTATCCAACTAATATAGCAACTGTGTCCTGATTGTAATTTTTCACACACTCACACACATTTAAGAAAAGGGAAGTTATTTACTGGACATTATATATATATAAAAAAGAAAACAAAGCATGTGCTCTTTGTTAAAAAAACATTGTTATGAATTGGCAGTGTGTGTAGCAGTAGGGAATAGATATTTGGTAGACATCATGGAAATATCAAAACATCCACATTATATGGATAATGGAGATGATATCTAATAATATTACGGAATGTAAAGAAGAGTTGAAGTGTTTTGACCATTCGACAATGTGTAGATAATAGATATTTGGTAGACATCATGGAAAATGGAAATATCAAAATATCCACATTATATGGATAATGGAGATGATATCTAATAATATTATGAAATGTAAAGAAGAGTTGAAGTGCTTTGACCATTCAGTTGTAACTGATAATGCATCTAAGGTTTCATGGATGTGTGTCTTGATAGTAACTGCAATCTCATGAAAAATGTTAGCATATGGCTGAGTTTTTTTTTAATCTCTTAACTATAATGTCTGTCGCTTTCCAAGTCTGAAAAAAGATATAATTTCAATGTTATTAAATGTTTTTTAAAACATAATTTAGTGCTCCAAAATTTATTGTCAGTTGAAACCATTGAAACAGGCTTATGGGTTCATCGATTGCTGATCTACATTTGAAAAATCTTCAAAGATAATCGTAACAAAATTGATAACAATGTGCCACAAAAATTACCAATGTTATTCCTAAAGTGAATATTCAAGATATGATATTGCATTTTGAGGACTATCATTAAGACCTAACGAAATACAAAAACCCTATTTACCTTTACTCGTGCTATATATCTATGAAGGTGTATGTGGAATGAAAACACAGATTTACATGCTTGTTCCAAAACAATTCAATAACACTAAGCAAAACTGAGAAAAAATTTGGATTTGATTTTGTAAGCTCAAAGTACAAGTCATATTATCTATTACTGTCAGATAAAAGTTCCACATTTCAGGAATCATTTTTCAATGAATCACTGGTATCACTTATAAATGGTGGTCGATAAAAATAAAAAACGCAATTGGAAAAGTTGATCCTAACATATTACTCATTATTTAATGACTTAAACATCTTCATCTAATAAGGAATAACTTTTTCTTTTTTTTTTTTTTCATTTGATACACTTGAATTTTTGAATCAAACTAGAAATTGAAAATGTCTCTAAATTGGTGTGTTAATTCAAAGTGTTTAATGCCAGTGCTAATGTATAATCTTGTGCATGCGTGCGTGTGTGCGCGCATTTCTCTGAAAAGTGCTTTTATATTTTCTATTACTGTATTAGCAGTAAAAAAAAAGAAAAAAAAATGTTTTTTTTAAAAAAGATGTTAATCATATCAAAACTTAGTAACTATGGATTATTAATGATAGAAAGCATTAAAACATGGTTAAACATCCTTTCTAATATATAATATAATGTTTACAATATTGATATGGTAAGCCGAGAAGTCATCGCAGCAGCCTTGCAAGCAAGTAGTTGGTTGCAGACGGTTGTGGGTTCGCGTCCCGGACGATGCTATGACATATGAAAAAAAAAAAATTAATGCAAAAAAAGACTGATTTAAACCCCCAAACTACCACCAGGTGGGGGTATACAGAATTTTCTCTACCTTTAGTTTTCTAGATATAATACATATCAGATTAAGTGCTATCAAATTAATGTCAATTTTTTATCCTTTTTTCTCTCTGAATGTGTTGTTGTTATTTATTTAGACAAATTGATGTGATGATTTTATCCATCCTTGAACTGATATTCATGTTTCCAACTGTTAGGTTTGCTTATTTTTTCTCTCAGCATTATTATTTCATTTTCTTCTTCTGTTATTTTCATTTAGGAAGATTCATAAAACGCAATTATATCAGAAAATCGTTTTTAAGTTTTTTAGTGCAATTTTATTAATATCAGACTTGTTGATAATTTTAACTACTGCATTACGAATATATATATACACTTAAGAAATATTGTGGAAGTCAATTGCTGTTGATCTGCACAGTTCACAACATTTCATAAGTGTATAAATTGCTATATTATCAAGTATTACCAATAAACTTATAATCCTGTAGCATGTTCTACTGTTGACAATATGTTATGATGAAAGGATGGTACATTTCTTCATAAGGTATTAAAAGGGGATAAAATCCACTCCTTCTATTGTGCTGTAGGGAAAGTTGTCAGCACTGTCAATATGGTCAAGAAAACTCAGATGTTAATCCCTTTATAACACTACATAGATATTATTAATTAAGATAGGATTAAGGAATATATTTGGGCTAGAGATAATCTCTAGTTTAAGGAATGATCAGTAATAATCATTAATATAATTCTATAAAGTGGTTTGTGTCAAAATTGTGAGTTCAGACAGTTTGACACTTGTAATCAAACTATGGTAAAATCGCTGTCTATAAAATGTAAACAAATTATGAAAATATTTGTAAGAGATTGTGATCTGTGCCAACTGATGAGTGCCATTTCATGAAATTCCATCTTGGGGATCCTTTATATGTATGTGGTTAAATATATCTAATATACGTAATCACATTTTTAAATATGTATAAGCACTTAAACTTACAATATGAGCTAAATATGTCTTACATGAAAAAACTGAACTGGATGTTTAAAAGAACATATCCAATGTCTGAGAGAGGGTTGGTTTGACTTCTGGGCGGATGGATGGTTGTGGTATGATTGAGTAAGAGTAAGGTGGAAGATGCACTGAGATAAATATAACTGTTGAAAATATATTACATTTAAATTTATTATACTTATTATTCATTGTTTATGGAACTTTAAAAGATTTTCAATAGTTACGTCCCCAAACCCCAATATTCATAGCATTTGGTTAATAACTGTAGTATTGAAATTCACAGGTAAAAGTGAATCAAATTATTCTATGAAATGTATATACATTATGTTGAAAACATGTATAACACATTTAACAAACAGATGTGCGTACATACTATATATGCACTGCGAAATTATATAAAATTCTTTTGTTTTTATTTTTTTGTTTGTTTGTTTGTTTTTGAGTCATGGATAACTTTGATATGGAGATTACAAGTAGAGGGGAGGGGCTATTTTATATAAAATTACATATCAGTACAATTTTTAGTCTTAAATCAGGGATTCCCAACCTGGAGTACCCATATCTCCAAGAAGTACAGGAAGCTTGTCCAGGCAGTACTGTGAATAGTAGGTGAATAAGTATATTATGCCATTAATATATTCCCAAAATAGTTATGTTTATCAACATTTTTTGGCTATTCCATGTTAGTATGTCCGTCAATCATACCAGCCATATTTTAGGGGTTTTTTTGGACATGGTGAGATTATATAAATTTTTTTTATTATTGCATGGTTATAACTCAAAATGCCCAGTTAAGATTCAAAATAGTTTGTGAAATTTCCAGGTCAGTGCCCCCTCGAGGCTTGCATCCATGACATCTACACCTACTGTGCATGCACTTGTCATATTGCATGATACACTCGCCAACTGCTTATTTCTTATCATAATGAATAGGAGTTATGCAAAATTTACTAAAAAGCAAAGGGAAATAGCAATCAAAAAGATTGTGAACCTCTGATCTAAACTTTAATGTAGATTTTTATGTTAGAATTTTTTTAATATCTGGTTTTATATAATCTGCTGCATTGAATGATTTATATTGTAATATTGCATCTTACATACCCACATAAAACATTAAATCCCCTCATTGATCAAAATATAACTCTGCACACCAACTTCTTGATATAGAAACCAGTATAGATTGTATATGTAAATATGGTAAAAGTAATCCAAACAAAATACGATTTCTGAAATGATAAATAATACCCACAAACATTATTACATAAGGAAACATTTAATTACTTATATATAAAATGAACACATACCAAAACTCATATACCAAGTTAAACCTTCAAAATTAACAAAGGAATTTATACTTATTTCTCTTTATTAACAACTTTGTCGTAAACGACTGTATATCATATGTACCATAATAACATAAGAATAAAGATGACCAAATTCAAATGCAAGCAACAAAACTATAGAAATTTAAAGAAAAGAAATAATAATTAAATCATTAATCCCTTATATATATATATGAATCTTAAAACATTATGTAAATAATCAACTTAATACATGAACTTAAACTTTTGATTAAAAGAATCAAATTAACACACACACAAAAAAGAATAACTCATTTTGGTGAATTGAAAAAAGATCCATGTTGTTCTTTTTAATGACATTTTTGTTACAATTGTTACAAAGGGGCTCAAAAAAAAACTTTGAAATCTACATCCACTCCATGAAAGTTGTGATCGATCTTCATGGTTGAAAATAACGATCAACAATCGTTGAAAGCAAAACCTTAAAACAACAAAGAAACCTTGAAAAACAAAGACCCCATTAAAAAAAAACCCAAAACAACTCCAAATTCTTTCCACCTTTTCAAAATTCTTGAAATCCCTGACTGAAGAATCATATCAATTCTAACCTGAGATTTTCAAGAGAAGATCACTTTCCACCCAGGAAATTCATAGAATACATATAAATATTCAGATAAGTATACAAGTAATGATGCATGGCTAAGTATAAAGTGACTTCATGGGGAAGAGTCTGTCAACTATGGATCTGTAATTGCAAAAAGAAAGAAAAAATGAAATAATATTCAAGTTAAACCAGCAGATATCCACCTATGTTGAAGATTGCGTCCAATGCACTACTAAGGTCTTAGGAGGATTCCATCTCGCTAACCCAAAGGATACCATATAAATAAATAAAAAAAATGAAATTCAAATCATCGGGAGGAATGTTCTAAAGTGTTCAAACCCAACTAACTGAATTAGGAATTGTAAAATGTGGACATTCTCAAGACTTTTCTTCTCGGGCTTTCAATAATTAGATTGATACCGTATAATTAATCTCATGCATATATATTTTTTCTTTATTTATTTCTTTTCTTTAAAATGGGTTAATCTATCATTTAGATATTTATAAGGGGGAGGGGCAAACACTACCATTTAAATTTTTTATTGAAAATAAAATATAGGTCTAGGTAACATTTGCTTGCAGTTGAATGTCATCATCATGAAAGAGGAAGGTAAGATTCTCTCTTGTAAAACATTAATTGCCTTCACTAATATAAAACAACGTTATCTGTTATTTGTTTATCCGTACTAATTCTATTTATTATTTTATTTATTTTTTGGTATGAATGACTAAAAACTCTTAATATGAATGAGCTTTACCATCATTACTGAAACAAACAATGGCAGGAGGGGAATCTTAAAATCATGATCTTCATAGGTCGAAATAGTTCATGTATATATGTTTTCTTTTTAGAATAATAATTTCAATGACTCTAAATTAGTAAACGAGCAATATGTAAATATTAATAAAAAATTTAACCTTTTCTTTTGATCTAATTTCAACTGTACAATAGGATGTCAAATAGTTATCCTTTGAAAGGGAAAAAGGGAGTTGGACTAATAAATATTGACATGATAAATCAAAGAATAAACATGGATGTCCCAAACCAATGAACTGTTATTTTTGTTGCAAATAAAATTGTTAAACATATTATTTTAAAATAAATTTGGTTGTCGGCGTATTGTCTTATTTGATCATCACTTCATCATATTCATCCTTTTATAAAATTAACATTGTCATACTCTGAAGTAGAATACCGTGCATATACTCCCTGAGCTCGAATCCTGGGACATAATGGAAATTAAGATGGGAAAGAATGGATGAAATTATTGATGTACCCCGAGACTCCCATATGTGTTTATGCCATTCTTCCATGTTTGGGATAGAAATTGGCCATCTTAGGAGTTTTAAGTTTTCCTTTCTTCTCACTGACTTTGATGGCCTACTAGGTTTTCCTAAACGCAAGGCAAGGTTTCATTCCGTTACAATATATTATATCTAAAATTTGTAGCACAGTGTATTTTATATCGTATATTTAAGATTTAATTTTTAACTACTGCACATTTATTTTAAAAATATGTGTTTTATTTAGTAGTTAATCCTATTGTAGCTTTTTTTTTTTTTCTTCATAGGGAATTCTGGTAGTGGGAATTTTTTCCAACATTCAAGGGTTAAACGGAGTAATTCATTAACTCCACCAGTCACTATTCCTCAATCACAAAGTTTAGAGTGGCTGACTCAAGATGACTTGGCTACAAGGTCTAAGCAGCGTTCACAGTCCTTCTCTGAGCATGCTCCTTTATCTCCACAGAGCAGTGTTACATCATCAGGTAGTGGAAGTGAAACCCATCTAGATGAATATCAGACAAGGAACAGTTTTACAGAAGAAGGTAGCGGGATGAAAGGTAATAATATTTATCGAATTTGAGATATATTAGTGATGGTTAAAAAACGAAGGATATTGAATAATGGTGGATTAAAAATAAGTTTAATTCTAACTTTAAATTGTCATCTAATCAAATTTTTAAAATATTATTATAATAATAGAAATAGTTTTATCATTATTAGCTTTCATTACTATCAAAAAAATTGAGACTTCAGTTAAAGATTGATTAATAAGAATGATTTAATTTCTTTTATTAAAATTGGGATTTATGATTTATTTCATTACATGTATCAGATTAATTAGCTATTTAGAATGATTAATGCAAATACATTTTACTACGGCTACAGTAATTCAAGTTATCTTTTTTGTGCGAAGTTTTATCAACTTATCGTTCTGTATGCATTGACAAAATTATAAAGAAAATTAATAAATCCACCTTTTAATCAACCTCACAGTTTTGATTGACCATCAGTCTTCTTCAGTGCTCTAAAGTACACATAAGTGCATGAATACTCATATAGTTTATATGGAAAAAGATACAAAAAATGAATCAAGTTTATAAAGAGATATAATCACATGATCACCATCTCTTATACTAGCACATAATAGTTATTAAACAGGCAAAACTCTCCATACAGTAATGCCACCCTGTGCCAGCCAAAATAATCAAAGGATGGCAGAAGGCTTGTGCATAAAATCCCTATCTAATGCCTACTCATCCAATATCCCCAGATCCTAAGATCTAAGCGCAGTGCTCTCAGATCCAATGCTCCTCACTGACGAAGGCCACAAGCCAGAAACTAGTCTGGGGTTATTGGATGAGTAGGCATTAGATAGGGATTTTATGCACAAGCCTTCTGGCATCCATTAATTACTCTGGTTGGCACAGGGTGGCACTACTGTATGGAGTGTTTTGTCTGTTTAATAAGAGATATAATGTTAACTTGTTTGTTTAAATGATAAACTATCTGTGTATTCATGTATTTATATACATATTTTATTGCTCTGAAGAATGTTGCTAGTCAATTGAAACTGTAAGGTTAATAAAATGAGCATTGTAACAGTAATAGTAAAGGTGGATTATCTTTTTTATTTATTGAAATATAAATCAAGTATAAAAGTAACAGTTCCTTAATATTATCTATTTTATCAAAAAATATTTGATTTAAATATGAATAAATAAATTTGTATTTGAATATTGGATTCTAATATTTACTATTCAATTGTTAAATATTTTTAGACAAACTTTATTTCTACTTTTGCAAAGTACTTAATTGTTAGTAATTGATTCGTGTAGAACTCAACGATTCATGTGATCTTTTTCTCTTCTTTTATTTAGCTATTTCTAGTGCATTTAGTGACAGTAATAGCATGGATATTAAAGCAGTAATTTTTAGATTAGGGCAGGGGTCGGCAACCTTTTAACGATGTGCCGAACCTATGTTACAATGTTATTCCATGTCCCAACTTGATTTTACCAATCTTATTTGAATATTGGACTCTAGTATTTACTATTTAATGGTTAAATGTTTTTAGACACACTTTATTTATACTTTTGTAAATGTACTTAACTAAAACAGGCAAAACTCTCCATACAGTAGTGCCACTCAGTGCCAACCAGAGTAATCAACGCCTGTTTAATGACAGTAATGTGCTAGCATAAGAGGTGGTGATCATGTGAATGGACTTAACTGTTAGTATTTTATTAATGTAGAATTCAACATTTCAAGTGGTATCTCTTCTCTTATTTAGCTATTTCCGATGTGATCAGTGATAATAATAACATGGGTATTAAATCGGTAACTTTTAGATTAGGGCAGGGGTCGGCAGCCTTTTAATGATATCATGCCAAACCTATGTTACAATGTTATTCTGTGTGCCAATTTGATTCTACCAATCTTATTATATATAGTATCAAAATTGGTCCAGTTATTAAAATTATGTTATATACGTTTGAAGCCGATTATAACCAAATCTTATATTAATGGTCATTCAATATTTTACATAAGATCATACGTCTAAAGTATGTTTTGTTAAATTGTAACGCATTCGAAAGACATACTTAAAATTTTTTTGGGCATGTGAAAATTTATCCCATTGGCACTTAAATAAATATGTATTGTTTACAAATTTGTCTATTAATGTACAGTAATTCAGAATAGGCAATGCACATTTAACTTACAATGGTTTAACTTAAAAAACTGATTAATGAACTCCAACAAAATAAAACAAGTATTTTTCTAGCATTTATCAAAAATGTTGCAAAGAAACTCATTTTAAATTGGAAATTTTCCATATATTCGTTTTTTCTTTAAAACTATGGATATTTGGATTTTTTTTAATGAGAAATTTGTTTTATATTTCACAATAGACACTTAAAAAAAATTTTTTTTTTTGTTAACAAGACCTTCATTCATGCATTAACCCAATTCGCTAGCTATAAACTTTTTTTTTCCAAGTAAACATGCCGAAACGTAAAATGTATAATTATGAATTAATCGATATAATATTCTGCCTGAATATAAATTTACTTTAAATATGTAGTTGCGTACAAAAGTATTAAAGATCAATTGACCATCACAAAGAAAAAAAATCCTGCCAAAATTAATCCTCCCTGGGAAAAAAAAAATTTTCATCCCACTTAGCTCTTATCTTTATTGAAAATAGCAAAGACTGCATTACGTTTGTTGTACAAAATAATTAGTAAATTAGACGGAATCGTGGTTTCCATTTACATGTGAGCCGCATATGCAAATGAAAGTGATGGTGCAAATATGTGCTCTCTAATTAAAGTAGAAGTTTTTACAATTTCAATTGATTATCTTCCATGTGCCAAGCATGGCATGCTTGCCCTAGATTGCCGACCCTGGATTAGGGAATACACAATTTAAGATAATGTTCTAATTAACTAGAAATGTCATCTTAACGTCAGTATTCACAGATTTAAAAATTACGGGGTCAGTCACACTCATGCTCACATTGCTACTAATCGAGCCAGCAACACTTGAAGAAGAAAGGGAAAATAATACCATTTAAAATGTGTTTAAACACATTTACTAATTGATCTAAATGATTGAAATAATCCAACATGTAATTATAATTTTACAATTTAAAATTGTTTTATATCACATAATGTACATTCCAATGATTTATATATATATAATAACTATTTTGTCTGTTGTCTGATTGGTGAATGTATGTTTGTTCGTAAGGCTGTCACTTATCAAAGAAAACTATTACGATGGTCTGCATTATGAAGAATATTTTATGCAAAGGAAATAATTCCACCATTAATAGTTTTCTGTAACACTGTCGAATTCACGTATCAAATGTAACAGGTATATTTAAAATTTTTAATTTTAATTTAGACGTTTAATTTGATTATGAGCATTTTATTCAAAGCAAGTAATTCTGCAAAGCAAAAAGAAGTTTTTAAAACAATCACTTAAAATTTTTTTTTACAACATTCAGGCTGGCTAGGAAGTAATTCGGCCATTAATAAACAATAATACAAAAATGATCGGGTACATTTATCACATTTATATAATATTAAAATCTTTTGTTTAATTTACATTAAATCTTTAAAAAAAATTGTTATAGCAACCAATTAAAACAAACGACACTTTCAGACCGACTAGGAAGTAATTCTGCCATTAATAAACTGTAATACAAAAATGATAGGATACGTTTATCACATTTATTAACATAATATTAAAATATTTTGTTACTTTACATTAAATTTTTAAAAAAAATTGTTAAAGCAAAAAAACGCAGCCTTTATAGGCTGGGTACGTCTGGTTTACAATAATATTTTTTTCATTATTTATACGCCACTTACTGGAAACTAAAGCTTACACATTAGTAAATAATAGATGGCAGATAATAGTGTTATTCTGTGCTGTTCTATCTAATTTTCCTAGACTAATTTCAAACTTATAGCTTTTGTCGGTGAGGAGTTTTGGATTTTGGAGCAGTGTATCTGGACCTTTAAGATCTAATGCATCTTTCTGGAAACTATCATTTAACTGTTTTGTTATACTATCGGCTAATGGCCCAAACTGAAAAACATAAATATTTTCAATCTTAACTAACGCGCTTGTATAATCATATAGATCTAAAACCAATTGAATTTCTATATATTATATTGTTCTTTTTTTTTTTTACAACTATAGACAATTCTATTTTAAGGCCAGGATTTGATATAAATCAAAAAAAGTATCACATGACTCTAGCTTACATATTACTGGTTTAGCAACATATATTTTTTCCCCCTAAATGTGTGTTGATAAAATAGCAATATGTAAGCTAGAGTCATGTGATATTTTACTGATTTTACAATAATCAAACAAAATAGCAATGATGCTAAACAATCTTAATTAAACGTACGTAGAGGTTAAACTCTCCATACAGTAGTGCCACTCACTGCAAGCAAGAGTAATCAATCAATGAATGCAGGAAGGTTTGTGCATAAAATTCCTATCTAGTGCCTACTCATCCAATATTCCCAGACTAATTTCTAATTTCTGGGTATCATCAGTGAGAAGCCTTAAATCTGAGAGCACTGAATCTACATGTAAACAGCTTGTGGAAGCATAAAGAATGGTGATCATGTGATGTTTAGTTGCTTAAACATACATGCAGTAGTTTTAAGCAATCGCTCTTTAAGTTTTTTGGCCTTACTATATTAACAAATTTGCCAGATTAAATCAGTACATAATAATAGTTTGCTTATTCTCTTATTGTAAATCTTGTGCATTCTTAAAGCAACCGTTAATTGTTTTAAATCTAAACCGATGTTAAGCACAAATTTTAAATACTGTAATAGCTTTTAATTTTATTGTACATATTGGATATTTATGTTTTATTATCATTGTTTTCAATCATTATTACTATTGCGTAATGAAACATTTCCAAATTTAATTTTTACAATCTATGGCCTTACTTTTACCCGTCAATCTAGCAAACTTTCTTAACTGTCTACCTCATATATGGTATGTTTCTGGGTATTTTTACAATACCTTGTTATAATTTTTTTAAGTTTTCAGTTATCCTTTTTCTATTATCTCTTTTTTTTTCCATATGTCATAGCATCGGCCAGGAGGTGAACCCGCAATAACTGTCTGCAACCAACTGATTGCTTGCAAGATGGCTGCGCTGACCTCTCGGCTAACAATGCTTGACTACTACTCTATTATCTCTTTTAGGAAAGTGTTCAACCTTTTTCCATTTTAACTTTTTAACTTATTTAATGGTGTCATGTTGTTCTGTCCCGGAGACCCTTCTAAAGAACTACACCCTAGTAAAGAGCAAGAAACCAAAGCAATATCTACATTTAAAATATTTCTTCAAATACCAAGGAAAAAAAAGATCAAATGCTTTTTTGCTCAGGTGTTTATAAGAATTTTGAGATGTGGAATTGGACATAATTTAAATGCAATGTCTGGACCGTGAATGTCGGAATTTGCCACTTTATACTATTGCATTAGGACAAGTATCAGTTATGGCCTTCACAGATGTTTGTGTCATTTCTTCATTTAAAGACTTGAGACATACAATTAAATTTATGATGATTGAAAAAATTCAAGAAAAGGATGGATTTATAGACATTTTTAAATAAAGAATTTTTTTCCAAAGTTAAGTGATTGAAAGAATGCCATAGCGAGAAAGAAGGTATTAGAAATTTCCTACTTCCATTAGAATCATTATACTTCATCTATCCAAAGCAATGAACTCTAATCAGCCATAAGAAAAAGCTGATACTATTAAAAGAAGTTATAGAAAGTATTAATGAGTAGAATACAAGGTGCCATTTTGGATTGGATTTGTAGATTTTGAAGATGCATTTGATTCTCTAAATATTTCGATACTGATTAAAACTGTGGAATACCCAAGGTTCATAGACTCAATATGTTATCAAATTCTGAAGAATACTTGTTAAAATATAGTATTGATAAAGGGGGAACTTCATAATGATTCTAATTCTCCAAAGCTTTTTACAGATGTTTTAAGGAAAACTAAAATAAAATGCTAAGGAAATTAAAAATAAATGATTACTTTTGTCATTTAGATTTTGCAGTTGATATGGCTAGTTTCCCAAATAATATTTGAAGTAATATTATAAAAACTATTATATAAAAACAATAAATTAAGATTAAAAAGGAAGTAATGATTGATAGTAATGAATGAAAAATTGACAGCAACCAATACTTTAGGTCTTATTCTTAATACAATTGAAAACATAATGAAGGAAATTATTCATCAAATTAAACTTAGATAGAACATTTATAAAGTGATATATGCCTATGTTTTTGAAAAAGTAGATTTTTAAGCAATTAACTGAATGTACTTCTGTGGTATGGAGAGATGCATGTTGGGAGCAACAAGAAGAGATCGAAAATGCAATATATGGGTAAGAGAACAAACAGTTGTTAATGACCTCATTGAAAAAATTAAAAGACTGAAATGGAGTTTGGCTGGACATATTTCTAGAAGAAATGATAATAGATGGACAATTGAAATATTAAACTGGATTCCAAGAGATTGTAAAAGACCAGAAAAAGATCACATGTGAGTTGAATGGATGAAATAAGAAAGTGTGCAGGGGTGGTGTGGGGAAGAGAAGCTAAAAATCGGAGATGGATTAAACTTGGAGAGACCTTCATTATGCAGTGGATTGATAATGGATGATGATGATGACTTCTGTGGTTAGTTATAATTTTTATAAATATATTATCATCGTTATAATTCATTATTTTTATTAAAGCATTGGAAATATATATTTATTTTTAATTTCTTGATGTAATTTCAACATACAACTTTCCACTTTTGAAGTCTCATTCTTGTATTAAGTGTCCAGAGTTTCAGATCCGTAAGTAAGCAGTGGTAAAAATACTTATTAACCTTTGTCAACTGAAAAATATTTAAATGTAGCGAAGTAAACTTCATTAAGTCATATCCCAAGATTCCCCAATTGTAATATTTGTAAATATCAAGTAATTAAAGGCATCCTTTTTCTTCTTATAAAAATTGCCTCCTTAATTTTTCTTTTATTATGGTTTCTCTCCTTATGAAGAATCGTAGCATTTATACATTTATGTAATAATAAATTGATACTCTTAACTGCATCTCAGTTCATCTTTGTATAAAGCTATGCGCTTATATATAATTTGATAAATAATATTACCTTTTTGCTAGAACTGTATAATGTTTTAATTATTTTACCAGTCTATTAACATCATGTAAAACATAAAATGAAATATTAAATAAATCTTTATATATATGTTTTTAAAAAATTTAGCTTGAGTACTTGACAAATATGGAATAGAAACTCATTTTTTATCCTTAACTTTCAGTTCCTTTAAAGTAATATTTTTTTTTTTAAATTGACATAAAATGCAGTAATATACCAACATCGATCAAAGCTTTTTGAAAATGTTTCTATTTCTTGTGATGTATCATTTTCATTGCAAAATACAAAAGATCTCAACATTTGCCATCTTATGCATCATTGGTACGTTTGACTTACACTGTATATAGCCTCTTTCTTGCGATGGTTTGATTACTAATTTATAACTTAGTAAAATATCATCTCTTGTAATATACAAATTGAGATATCTAATAGCTTTATGCTGTTCTTTTTCAATACTCTATTTCAACCCATTTAAGTTAACTCATCTACAAGACAATTTATATTATTAACATGTCTACAAAGACAAACATCATCAACATATCTTTTGTAAATTTTAATATCTTTAAAATTGCAATTATTGAAAATTTTATCTTCATATGTAATTGCAATTTTAAAGATATTAAAATTTACAAAAGATATATTGATGATTGTATTTATATATTGAACTATTTCCATCATCTAGTATTGAGTATTGAATGTCTTTAGAAAAATTTAACTTTTATTTAAATTTTCAAAGTACATTCAACTGTTGGTAATAGCACACAGCTTAGTATATGCACAGCATTTCGAGAAGTATTATTCTCCTCTTTTCTTCAGGTATTGCTGGCTTGACCAATGACAGTATTAGCATGGGAATCGAATCTGGACGCTTAGATTCTTAGATAAAATTTCTACTGACTGTTGCCTTTGGCAGGATGGCTCAATTGGTCAGAGTTTTACCTTAAATTTCAATATTCAAGAATCTAAGGGCCCAGGTTCAATTCCTATGTCAGTACTGTTCACTGGTCAGGCCAGCAACACCTGAAGAAAAGAGGATAATAATACCTCTCAAAACTTTATGCATATATTAATCTGTGTGCTATTACTAACAGTTGAATGTACTTTGAAAATTTAAATAAAGTTAAATTTTTCTAAAGACATTCAATACTCAATACTAGATGATGGAAATAGTCCAATATATAAATACAACTAAAGCACCCATCATCACAAACCTTCAGTAAAATAATATATTGATGGTGTTTTTGTTTGTGGACATGACAATAATATAAATTGTCTTGTAGATAAACGGTTTGAAATGGACTACCGGTAAAAAAAAAGAAAATAAAGATATTAATTATCTCGATTTGTATGGTTCATCAAGTTATAAATTGGTAATCAAATCATTGCAAGAAAGAGGTTATATACATTGTAAGTCAAAAATACCAAATATGCACAAGTCTTAGAACAATTGTACGATAAAACATTATAATTCAGAATATGCAATAGTCTCAGAGGTGACAGCAGAATGCATAGATCAGACAGTGGGGGTATGATTGGCACAAGCACTCTTTCACTATCATAAACTTACCTATATGTGTAGAGTTGCCAAACTGGTTTTGAATTCATTTTCAGTCATTGGGATTCCAGACATTTTTTAGTTTTGCTAAAATTTATGTGACCCGCACTTTGAGAAATCCTGCTCTATATTAATAATAGTATTTATGATTTAATTACATCTGTGTATTCTCAACATTTTAAAATGGCTTCAAATATAAATAAGAAGAGTCATGATTTATAGTAGACATTTTATGCAAAAATTTGGATAAAAATAATATTATATTTAGAATAGTAGATGGGGATTTTATGGACAAGCCTTCTGGCATCCATTGATTCGTGAGTGGCAATACGAATAGTGAGTTTTGCCTGTTTTAATAGTAAGTGTATATGGATAATCTTTTTTTACACGTATCCAAATGCACTACAGGAAAAGAGACCATGAACAAAAAATGTTCATAGAGAATTATTAAATTATGGGAACTTATCTGAATTATCTAAATCAGTTTTTGCATTAATGGCCAAAATCGTAAGAGTTGTTTTGTTTTAATATATTTTGCATAATGACGTTGTATGAAAAAGAAGAATTAGGGAAACATACTTCATAAATGTTTTCGATAACATAGTGAATAAACATAAATTTTTGGATGTTATCAATAATTATGGATTACTGTTATATTTTATTTGCTACTATGAATTTTAAAAGATGATGTTGCATATTTATTTTCAACAAAATTGTAAATGTTTCGGTAAAATTTGAAATGTTGATGTTTATCTAAGGGTGGTGGGCATACTATAAGCTGGTTGTATTCGTATTATAATTTTTTTAATGTCATTTGATTAATATTTTGTTATTATTTATTTTGATAGATTCTAATTTTTGATTTCTACATATAGTTATGTACATATCGTAAATGTTTGGTGATCTGTTGGAAATCATGTTTAGTGATATCAAAAATAATTTTATGAGATAAACACTGTTCTTCTTCAAAAGATAAGATGTCAGAATAGAATACATTAATAACAAACAATATCTAATTATTGGCAGATTTGCTGCCAACATTTTAATTAAGTTACCAAATCCATTATGGACTAAAAAGTATTCAATTTACATAGCCATCAATTTTTATTAATGGCTTTTCGTAGTTAACTATTAACAATATGATTTTAAAAGTCTGTTTTTATCATCTGTGTTCGAGCCCGGGACTCCAGTTCACGCTGTTACAGGCTCCCAGTTTTATTCACCAAGGTTATAGTCTAGTTGCGAATTCATAAAAGAAAAGTTTACTAAGATGTAAGTGAATACCTGTTTTATTGTTTTTTCATCTTTACAAGAAATTTTAAAACAGTTTTCATTCAAGAATAATTAAAATTACCTTTCGTACCGTTTTATGTAAACGGCTGCCATTAGCAATAGGCAAAAGCTAGATTAAGTAATTCTTAGAATCATTAGAGTAACATAAATCTTTGGAAAATACTTTTAAATGAAACCAAATTATTCTAAAAAAAATAGAGACACTAGAAATCCTAATCTTATTGATAGAATAAAAAGAGTAAGCATTTTGAACATCAAATCTCATTGAAAATAAAAATGCTAACAAAGATAGTTCTAAGAACTTCATCGGATATTAATTATGTTAAACAAGTTTCCATGACTGAAAACCAATCAGGGAGGACAGAAAACAGCCTAAGGAACATTATAAATACAAAAATTAATCATAAAATTAAGGTAAAAAGAAATCCCAGTGCTAAATTTTTCATAGGAATAAAATTACTATATCGTCTGCCAAACCGGAAGTTGCCGAATACGGCAAATCAGTCCAGAGCGAATAAATTATTTTGAATTTTAATTCGATCTCAATTTTAGAATTAAACATTATAGATTGGGACTTAAGCTGTCTTCCTGCACAAAAATAAAATTTCTCCGATGATCACAACGGAAGTTATTAACCCACTTCCGGTGTGATTGGGCGACCACAAAAAATGAAAAAATATTCAAATCAACCCAAAATTACAACGGAATGATTCCTGAGCTACAAAACAATGATTTAAAGGCAAAATTAGTCCAAATGACGTTTTAGACCTAAACAGAGAGACATTGAAACCACAAATGATTTATCCTCTTTTAATTCAACAATTATTGAGATTATTCCAAAGTTTAACAACAAACTTTCAGATTATACAACTGAATCCTTGACTACTAACCAAGACCCAGAATTCAATCCAAAGAAGCAGAATCCAATTAGTATCAACAAATAAGAATCATAGTAAACCCTGAAGGTCTTTATAGTTGGATGGGTCGAACAGATATTGTGAACATTTGCAGACACACGAGGTTGGTAATGATTACAGACTTTCAGATCTATTGACCTCAGTGTGCAATGTGATATGGACAAATGGTGTGTATTCATGATGTGCAAGTAAATCTGGCTTGATTACAGATTACAATGAATCCACTGTTGCATTGGTGGGCATGGGTCTGCACTCCTCTTCTTTTCCTCATGTGTGGTGGGGGTAGTCATGAGGGGCTTGGTTCATTTGTGGGGGTGGTCAGCCATCACTGCCAAGCCCAGGTGAGGGTTGCTGCCCTCCATTGAACTTTGCCCTGAGAGGCTGCTGCACCACCTTGGTGGATTGTTTCTTAGGACAGTGTTGATTTGAGCTCATTATTATTTTTGTTTCCTTAGTTAACTTTAAAATTAGAGTCTTTGTAAGGTGGTTGATCTGCTTTGGGCCATTGACACATTTTGTAGCTTTGATGGAGTTGTTGCTGCAATAATTTTACAGGCATGCATCTGCACTCCTATTTTCTTCCTCAGGGGTGGTGGCGGTTGTTAGGGGCCTGGTTTATTGGTGCAGGCTCTTGACAATTTATTGCCGCTACCTGGAAAACCTGCCGGAAGGGTACCTGGTCAAAGTCTCAGCACCATTCTTGCTCTGGTCGGCTGCTGTGCCCTTGATAGGTTGGTTTTGGACAGTGCAGATCTGTGCTTGTTACTTGTTAGTTTTCCCTAGTTGGCTTTCCAATTTTGGGTAGTAGACCGAATGTGGTCCCTGCACATTTGGACTGTTAATTGGGAGAAAGAGATACCTATAATAGTCTTGACATAGTTCGGCTGCGGGTCAAGAGTTTATTATCCATGTACAGATACATATTAATCAAAATTATATTAACCCTTTTATGGACATAAATTTTTATCGAGCATATGCACTTTATATAAACCTTGTCAATAATTGTTTTACCATGTAACATTAAACACTTTGTAATCCTCAACCGGTAAGTGTACCCGAAAATTTTTGTAATCTTTTAACTAATAAAGGTTACTTTTGAGAAAAAAGAATCAGGATCTCAATAATTTCTTTAAACCAGAACAGTTTCATTATTAGAAGTTTTGTCTCGATGTCTTAAGAACAAGCAGCGGAACAGCAAATTGTTTCTTTTTTTTTTATTATTATAAAATATAGAAAATTTCATTCTGTAATTTGGTTACAAATCATATGATAAGATTAAAAATAGGCTGCATTAAATGTATTCAAAGAAGAAAAAAGTTCAATGATGACATGTCCTAGAATTACATAACCTAAGATGACTACAGTTATCCATAGGAGCAATGGGAAGGACCCAGGGTTAGGTATCTTGGAGATAGGTGACTAAGCTTGCATTGTTTGAAATGCACAAAGATGACATCAAAGTTTTGTCCATGCAAAATTTACGGCATTACATAGGTAAATCAGACCCTTCATAATGGATGTCAATGTCCTCATATCCAGGGTCGAAGATATAGGCTTGAGGATGGGGGCAATTAATAGTCAATCCTGAATGGACACACTTAAATCAGTTTTTAATTGTTTCCAGTATAGGTAGTTTCTATCTGGATATAAAAGGATTAGCCTTAGGGGAGGTATAACAATCAACTTCCATGTGCCTTCAAAGATGTAGGGGGAACCAAATTCTGGTCTCTCTTCCTAATTTTTTTAATTTTTTGTATATATAAATCAAGCGAATGATCCAGGACATGATTAAAGATGAGCCAGCAATGGATGAACCATAGTGAAAATAATATGAACATTGATGAACATATTTCTGGGACGGATCGACATAGTATGTTGTCAATAAGTGTTGTTAATGTAGGTATTTTGTTTTTTAGCATCAAGGCTATAAGGTCTCTATAGGGTTGAAGGGAAAGGCAGTAGCTGAGGAGATGTAGTGAAGTTTCTTCCTCTCTGAGGCATAGGGAGCAAGTGGAATCAATGCTTGAGAAACCTAAATTGTTTCATTTTTATTAACATTTTTTATTGTTATCACATGAAATTGATATTTATTTTTTAGTAAATGTTTTATTTCATGTTGTCGGCAATTATATTTGTGATATATAATTTGGCATTTCAGCATATCAAAATATGATCTTAATTATGTAAAATTTATTTTTATTATGAGATGATGTAAAGTCATACATCCATACAATAATCCACATTATGACCACTCTTGTGTTAGTTTGTGCATATAATACTTGAAGTATTTTGCTTCTATATTTAAATCAAATTGTAAACAAGCAGTGCCAGTTCACAGTGGCGATTTATCATTAGTGTAATAAAGAAGCGTTACATTATTAGTATAATTGGCTTTAATATTTTCATGATTGAATATATAATAGACCTATCTAGCAAATGCCAAAAAAATATAAATTTTTCATTTAGAATGGAATCGAAAAAATATTTGTCAAGCTTTGTTGGAAATTAATTTACATTATATCTTGTTATTCACTACAGTAGTGATTTTTCTTATACAACTATAAATTTAACTTTCATGCGTTTGGATGCTATGGTAAGAAAAGCTTATAAAATGCGTTTTGAGTCAAGCTTAGTACATTCATGGTCTACTTGAGGCCATAAGTAGGCCTATAAAATGCAAAACGAAAGTTGAATTATATATTGTGGGTTTTTTTAAAAATTATTACTGCTATTATTTTAGATATAGTATTTACATCAGTTAATGGGAACTGTTTAACATCTTTTCAGTTTCTAATACTTTTTGATATTACTCAACTACCGTGTAGTAATTATATCTGTATAATTGAAATCGCAATAATAAAAAAAATTTCGGTTCTATAATTTTGGAATCTTTAGCTAAGACTTCAAAATTAAAAGATCATTTTTATAGTTTATCTATGGATATATTCTCATCCATATTTTTATCTCTTACTTTTAAATAAACAAATGTAATATTATTACCTAGCTATTTATAACGTTTTCCTGAAAGTTTGTGATGATGATGATATGTTAGAGAATTTTTATGTTGGACTATTTCCATCATTTCAGTCAGCATTGAAGATATATCTAAATCGTAATTTAAGATTCTCTGCAAAAATTGATGTCATTACACTTCAGCAAACTCATCAAATGCATCTCGCCTCAAAGCAAACAATTTCTCTTTAAGACGGTTCAAATTGTATAGCAAATAATTATTCAAATACATATTTTTTTATGTATGAAATGTCTAAACATTTCCAGGGCTAACAACACTATCTATATTTGTAGAAGATTTCAATTCCCATGGTAGCAGTTTGGGGTATAAAACTGTTGATAAAATAAATGCACAACAGTACTTAAGCATTAGTTGATGGTGAAATTTTATTATTTATGATTGCTAAATATTTGATAGTATGTTTTATTTAATTAATTAAGTCAATTTTACTTTCAAAGATTTAAAGAATCATTTTTAACAAAGTTATAAATAACAACTCCACTTTTTTTATTAATATCCATTTATTTACGTGGCAAAAACCGATCGTCTACGTGGCAAAAGACGATCGTCTTTAAAGCATAAAGTAGATCAGTGGTAGCTAGAAGTTAATAAAGAATGTATGGTAGATATAAAAATACTCTGGACATCTTCAGCAACTTATTTTTGAACGTTATATTTAATTAATTAAATAAAACGTACTATCAAATATTTAGCAATCAGATAATCATAATGATTTTAATGAAGAATAAAATTTCATCACCGGACTAAATACATAAATAACTTTACATGATTACCATTTCTTATGCTTGCTCAAACTCTCCATACAGTAGTGCCACTCGGTGCAAGCCAGAATAATCAATGGATGCCAGAAGGCTTGTGCATAAAATCCGTATCTAGTGCCTACCCATCCAATATCCCCAGACTAGTTTCTAGCTTGTGGCTTTCGTCAGTGAATATAGTTAAGTAGAGATAAAAGGTGGCTGCTGGAGGATTGCATTAGGGATCCTAACATCTAGATGCAGTGCTCTCGGATTCGAAGCTCCTCACTGACAAAAGCCATAAGCTAGAAACTAGTCTGGGGATATTGGATGAGTAGGCACTAGATAGGGATTTTATGCACAAGCCTTCTTGCATTCATTGATTACTCTGGCTTGCACTGAGTGGCACTACTGTATGGAGAGTTTTTGCCTGCTTTAACATAAATACCATCACAACTTTTAGAATGGGTGGCTCTAAACAACATGCATGTTTTCTGATAGAAATCACAGAGAAAATTTCTATTTGGCCAGATATTGTATGTATGTGCTTGCGTACGTACATGCGTGCATATGTATGTACGATGTGTTTTGCTTCAACCAAATTATTTTACTCTGCCTGATTAGCTAACATGATAGCTTTTATTAAACTCATAGCAACAGCAGACAAAAGTCAGTCCTTCAAAGATAGAAAAATTAATTTCAGATTGATACAAAATCAGAAATTGCCATCAAATTTATAAAATATTTTGATGATGATAGAAAAGAAAGGTGGTAAAAATCCAATGAAAAAGCATTTTTCTTCTAAATAGACTTCTGAATTATAAAAATACCTTCAAAAGAAGTACTGTGTCCCTGCCAATTAAGTTTCCAATCTTATATATCTGACTTAAAAGGAGGCGGCATTAGATGTTTTCTTTCATAATTTTCTTCTAATTTAATTCTAATAAAATAATTTTATGTTAGAAAACTTGGACCTATCAATGACTGTTTTAAATCAGAAATGTCCCAGGAGCCATATTTCTAGAGTTTATTAAAAAAAAAAATTAATACCTAAAACCAAAGCATGATTGACAAAACTATTCACAACATTATGGAATGAAAGCCAAACTAGAACAAACCCATTAATGATTGTGATTACAAATAAGAGTATCATTATTATGTTTTTGGAAGAATAATTATGCTGATGGCTGATTATCCATTTTTAGAACAGATTGGATTTAGACCAAAACAAAGCTTATTGGATGAATTTTATTTTTAACAACTCCTATTAAAAAGCTTTTCAAAATAAAGATTAGTGCAACCTTAATTATATCTTACTTCATGGGAAGATAATTCTTCTAATAGTCTTTAAAGTTCTTAAATGTAGAATTTTAATGAAAAAAGTGTTAAGAGAAAATCATAAATGAAAAGTTTTATGGAATGATCTTGCATAGACTTCCCTTCTCAAATAAAATGCATGAAACCTCAAAAGAAAAGTTCTTTTTAGAAATAGAAGAAAAAAAATTATATTTGGAAATCTTATTTAAAAAACTAAGACCTTGTTTTTAATCATGCAAAAACCATATTAAGTTGTTTTTTTTTTCCAATAAATTTTTTTGAAAAGTCTTTATCTTCTTTATTGCCAAAGTGATTTTTTAAAACTATTTTTTTTTTAGAAAGTTTTTTTTTCTCCCACCTTTATTTTTTTATGTAATGTCCAAATTCCTCTTTTTATTAAATATGTTTTGCATCTGGGGTGCAGAAACCATTCTGAATAAAATAATTCAATGATTCTATATTTTAAATCTCTACCCATTTTTTTTTAGATATTTTAACAGTCATTTTTTTTAACTTCCTGTAACTAACTCATCACGTGATTACCACTTCCTGTGCTTACACAAGCTGTTAATACAGTATGAAAGTCTCCATACAGTAGTTATAATGCAAACCTTAATAATCAATGAATGCAAGAAGGTTTGTGCATAAAATTCTTATCTAGTACCTGCTCTTCCAGTATCCCCAGACTAGTTTCTAGCTTGTGGCTTTCATCAGTGAGAAGCCTTATATTCTAAGATTTTGGTGCAGTGCTTTCATAATCAAGTTTCCTCACTGATGAAAGTCACAAGCTAGAAACTAGTCTGGTGACAAAGGATGTGTAGGCTCTAGATAGGGATTTTATGCACAAACCTTCTAGCATCTATTAATTACCAAGGCTTGCACTAGATGGTGTTTAATATAAGGAAAGTTTGCTACTGCATTAGTATGTGACTAATTCACCTTTTAAAAATATACTGTTAGTCCACATCAGTTTATTCAATTTCCTTTTTTAAGCTTTTCATATATGGAACTTTTTATTGAGCAGACTCTTTCCTTCACAGTATAGTCCTCTCAATAAATATAGATTGCTCTATATATTGCTTTTGTAATGGATTTCACGGTACTGTTATAGTATATCTCCATGCCATATCTATGGTCTGGTTTGAATTTACATGAAATATTTTTTTCATGTTTTTCAATCAGGCTTAGAATTTTTTTTTTTTAAGTAGTGAAACCATAACATTCAGTATTGACCAGCATTTAGAAGCTCAACTAGTAATATTTTCTCATTCACTTTTATAATACCTTACATGAGAGGCCTTTATTTTATAGTGAATTATTTAAAAGCTGTTTACTTTTAGTCTATATTTTTACTTTTCTTTTTTTTTTTTTAGTCCTTTTCTGTTTTTTTTTCTTTTTTTAATCCATTTTTTTAAAGTTTAATTAAAAAAAAAAAGCCCAGGTTATTTTTTAAAGACTTTCCCGGCTTAATCCCCATCTAGTGCCTACTCGTCCAATATCCCCAGACTAGTTTCTGGCTTGTGGTCTTCATCAGTTACTGATGAAGACCACAAGCCAGAAACTAGTCTGGGGATATTGGATGAGTAGGCACTAAATGGGAATTTTATGCACAAGCCTTTTGGCATCCATTGATTACTTTGGCTTGCACTGAGTGGCAATACGTACAGAGTTTTGCCTGTTTGAATAACAGTGTTACTGGCTAATTGTGTCTCTTTTTTGTACTCATTCTTGATGCATAATTTACGTCAGATTGTGTTATAATTTAATATTTTAAATTCATATTTGTATTCGAGTTATTTGTATATATTTTCTTTTTTTTTTTTAGATGTTCCAACATGGTTGAAGAGTCTTCGGCTGCATAAATACTCCCATTTATTCTCTCAAATGACATATGAAAACATGATGGCTCTTACAGAAGAACAGTTAGAAGCCCAGGTGAATTTTTTTATCAAATTCTAATTTGTTTGTGCTTAATGTTGTTTAAAAGATGGATTTTGTAATGTATAAAATTTTGAAAAATTATTTATTTCAATCTGTTATGGTGTCATCCAATTTAAATTTCTTGCATAAAGTCGTATAACTAGATGTTAAAATGGCTTCCTCATAATATTTGGAAAATAACAATTATATATTATGTGTTTATAGTGAAAATTATTTTGAAAATATGACATTTTGAATATTCTTATCCTAGAAAGAGAGCAAACAGTAAGATCAGTAAAACACTTTTAATGCTTAACGTGAAATTTCTAAAAATATATTTTTTGTTTCCGTAACATGATAATTACCAAATATGATAACAGATACTAGGTGACTTTATCTTGAATGGGGTAGTTGATTAACTTTGGAATGAAATGAGTAACGCAGATGTGCAGAATTGATTCAAATATCTTTTAGAAATTTTTTAATTTTTAAATGATATAATTATTTATAGAAAAGTTTCACATTTTAATATTAATTAAATGATTATTTCTTAAGAATTTATATGAAAAATTACTATATGCGATAGAATGTATTTTGAATTCTGGAATCCACAATTTTACTATTCTAAACCATGTTGGGAATTCATACAACCACATTGCATAATGTTTTGATTTTGAATTAATTTGTTTGATAATGTTAAACAACATGGCTTCGCTTATGTTAATAGTAGAAAATTAGCAAATTTTTTAAACCAATTAAATGTCATAAATCAAAAATACATAGCTTATGTAATTCTCCAAAAAAAAAAAAAAAGAAAGAAAATTGTGTAAGATTTGTCAAGATTGGTGCAATATTTGTTGAGTTATTAAGTAACAAACAAACTTTTCTAATTTATATATTATTATGTTTGGTTAGGCTTGCAGGTTCGTTATTAAACCAACAGATACAAAAAGAACAACTATTCAGCAATTAATATGTATAATTTATTAGTACAAAATATATACACACACGTTAGTTAACGAATGTACAAATACAGTTGATATGCTTCAATGCTGAGATAGTCGTGCGAAGTATGGAACTCGCTTCCAGCTAATGATTAGCCTGCATCGTGAGTTCTGGTAAGACTCTTCCAGCTATGTAGTTAGCTTGCCTCGAGTTGGCTCTAGTTCAGACGTAGCAGTTTCCAGTCCATAGTTGGACTTGCCTCACTGCATGGACGTCATGATAATGACTAGATAAATACCTTTGCTGATGGCAGAAGGTTTAATGGAGAGCACATTCTGTCGTTTAGGTTAACAGAAGTAATTGCTCTCTGCCCTGCCTCCAAAAGGCTGACTATTTAAAGGCAGATCCCCTACCTTACTGGAAACACGCGGATTCGGTGCGCGAACCCCAGTGAAGGTTTTTAATCCTGTTGGATAGCAACTGGGTGCTAGCCAATCAGGCAAGGAATCTGAAATAGTCCACTTCTGAAGGCACGGTCAGATATGACATCCCTCCCCCTGGTTGAAATTAGCCCTGGAGGACATAGTCATTGAAATGCACTGGACGACGTTTTGTCTGCTTTCTTGGTTTCTCCGGTTGATTGTTGTTCCTGTCTTCATCTTCGTCTCTTGATGAGCTTGTTTCTGGTTGTCTGCTGCTGTCTTGATAGCTTCAGATGTGTGGCTGAGTCTTAGCTAGTTGTGATGGTGATGATGATGATGACCATCTTCAGTTTGCACAACAATGTAGAGACCCTTTATTTGCATCACCACTGTTGGTCTCCATCTTGAGGACCCATAGTACATATGACATAGTACTTTTGTTCCTATTTGGAATTTTATTTTGTTTTTATCTTCTAGTTGAAGTTTGGCATCAGGTTTCAGCTTTTTGTTAAAGACTTCTGATTCATTAGTCTTCAACTTTGATAATGTTGTGAGCTGGTTCACTTTGGTCACTTTGAACCCTAAGTGACTGAACCAGTCACGACCTATTAAATCATTATGGTTACCTAATGCCACTACCAGTGGTAGGTATATAGTTTTGTTAGGCATAGTAATTTTTCCTGTTGTTTGACCCAACAGTTTGATTTTATTCCCTTGGTAGTCTGATATTGACTTACTGCAAGGGTGCAGCTTATATTTATTCTTTTTATTTATGATCGTCCAAGTCTTTCTTGAAACTATTGACACTGCTGACCCTGTGTCAAGTTCCATATTAACTGGTGTATCATTTATTATGACAGTGTGTATAAACCCAGACTTATCATCTCTGATATGGTTTATACAGGCAACTTGCTTATGTTTCTTATAAGTGCCTTTACTGTCTTTAGGACTAGACTTGGCTGTTTGTCTTTTTAATTTCAGACATGCTGCCTTTATATGTCCAATACGCTTGCAAAATGTGCATGTTGCTTTGCGGTATGGACATTCTGTATGCATGTGCTCATTGCATCTATAACAAAGCCGTGGGCTATTTGATGCAGAATTATTTGAGCTGACTGAGTGCTTGGGTGACTCAGTGTTATGCTCAATTTTTTGCACTTCATACTTTATAAGTCTTTTTAATGGGTTAGCTTGACTAGCTATTGTTTCTGCTAGTTTTGCTTGAGCTACCGCTGTCTCAAAATCTAGGTCTGGAATCATTAACATTTTCAGCCTCAAATTGTGATCGTTTATGCCACAAATAAAACGATCATGAAGTGCTTCATTCATGAAGTCTTTGAAATCACACTTCAAGGCTAATATACGGATTCATGTTGCAAATTCTCTAGCTGTTTCACCCTGTTCTTGTATGCTGAGATTAAAATGGTATCTCTGCATTATTGTCAAGGGTTTAGGAGAAAAATACTCTGTGAGAATTGTCAACACTCTATCAAAATCCAGCTCAGCTAGGGTTACAGCTGTAGATTGAGACTTGAATATATCGTATGTTTGCGGACTATCGTGATCATTAGTGTAGCTAACTTTATCCCAGGCTTTTTTATATTGTTAGCCTGTAGATAAAAAATCAAACGCTCTTTATAATTTGGCCAGCTCTCAGGTTGAGCCGGATCAAAAAATTCCATAGAGCCGATTGCTTTAGTCATCTTTTTTTTTTATATACTGAGTAACCACTCGTACTTTTAACTGAACGAAGCTTTTAAACCAATAGAACGAGCTTTTATGCTGTCTTGCGAGTAAAGCTCTCGTGATTGGTGAAGCTTCAAATTGACACACCTTTATGGGTGTGTTCAATCTTATTCAACAGTTTTACGTTGTTATTTTTCTATAAAAAAAATACCACCATTATGAAATTACGGGAACGTAAATTTTTTCCAAAACAAAAAATAATAAAACAAATACGCACTCGCGTATTTATTTCATATGTTTAGATCTGTTGAAACTGGCTTATTTTATAATATAATTTTCCAGCCATGAGGGAATTTTTTTTCTGTTACTGTGCCAGATCTGTTTAAACTGGCATAGTTTATTCTAATTTTTCCAGCCGAGGGAAAAATTTCTGTTCTGCACCAAATCCATTATAACTGGCGCAGTTTATTTTATAATTTTGGAAAAAATTTCTGTGCGGCTGCGCAAAATCTATTATGTTTGGCCTATCGACTGCGCCAAATCTGTTATGTTTGGTTAGGCTTGCAGGTTCGTTACCAAACCAACAGATACAAAAAGAACAACTATTCAGCAATTAATATGTATAATTTATTAGTACAAAATATATAAACACGTTAGTTAACAAATGTACAAATACAGTTGATATGCTTCAATGCTGAGATAGTCGTGCGAAGTGTGGGACTCGCTTCCAGTTAATGATTAGCCTGCATTGTGAGTTCTGGTAAGAGTCTTCCAGCTATGTAGTTATCTTGCCTCGAGTCAGCTCTAGTTCAGACGTAGCAGTTTCCAGTCCGTAGTTGGACTTGCCTCACTGCGTGGTCATCGTGATAATGACTAGGTAAATACCTTTGCTGATGGCAGAAGGTTTAATGGAGAGCACATTCTGTCGTTCAGGTTAACAGAAGTAATTGCTTTCTGCCCTGCCTCCAAAAGGCTGACTATTTAAAGGCAGATCCCCTACCTTACTGGAAACATGCGGATTTGGTGCGAGAACCCCAGTGAAGGTTTTTAATCCTGTTGGATAGCAACTGGGTGCTAGCCAATCAGGCAAGGAATCTGGAATTGTCCACTTCTGAAGGCAGGGTCAGATATGACATATATATAAGGATATCAAATAACTTAAAGTTTTACTGAAATTAATTGAATTAAATTATTAATCATTAACAAAAAAGGAAGTTTAGTTGAGACTGTTATTCTCGTTACTGTAAAATAAATTTTCAATTTAGTCATGTCTATAATGATAAAAGGATTAATGACAAAATAAAATGGTTGAAAATTATCTGCCGGTTATTAAAAATGTTGAAATCTCTGCTACTTTTTGTTTTGACATACAATATAGAATTTTATGCAAATGGAAGGTTTTAGTCTTCATCATATGCAGTCTTTAATAAAAGTAAACATGAAGGAAAAATATTAGCTGGATGCAAAATATTTCTAATGAAGAAATATTTTTAAAAAAGTAAGTCATATTGAATTTTATTGAAGAAAGTTGTGTAGAGCAAGTTATAATTGTTTAGACATATATATATAAAATAAAGAATGGAAATGAGAGATAATATCCATGTAAATAGAAAATAACCTTTAACCTTAAATATTATAAGAAAATATCAATTCCTACTAAGTGATAATCCCTGAGGCCAAAACAGTTTTTCCATTAAACCTATAATAGTTCTTTTGCTTGAGTTTTTATTGAAATAAAAGATTTCTTCTTTTACTTCAAACCCTAGTTCTTATATGAATTTAAACCCAGGGGAAGCTATTTTTTACAGATATAAGAATGTTAAAGAATAGCATCTTTTTTGACATTCTGCAAATAACATTTTAAACTTCTCCAGAAAGTTGTATGTGTTGAATTATATATATATTGGATGAATAATGACTAGAAATTAAAATTTTTAATTTAGGTATTAAACAATGCACAGCTAAAAGAGTAAGAACATGATTCAGTGAAGATAGATGTCATTAAAGAATAACATGGAATTAATTTTCATTTACACAACCTTTTTTTTTTTTTTTGCAAAGGTTGTACAAAACTTGAAAGAATTCGGCAAAAAGGAATTATATATCCAAATGTTTCTGATGAAATTATCGTGGAAAATAGAGAATATGTTAAACAACTGAATTTTAAATAATTAAAAACCAATGTTTTATTCTTGCTTTTAATAGGTTTTTTTTTTTCTACTTTGAATGCTCAAAGGATGGTGGGAATACTACTGCATATGTATTTCTTAGTTTGTGGCTTTTATCAATGAAGAATTTTGACTTATGCATATCACATTCAGGAGTTAACTTTTACCTCTTTTATATCATCAAAATAATACCTAAAAAATTAAAAATGTCTGTGTACTTATAATAGTCCTACCATGTAGTAATGTTCATTGATCATTCAAATTTTTAATGTGAAGCTTTGGAGTAGAAGAATGAAAACTTTACAAAGCATATACTAAGTGTAAACAGAGATAGATAATCACATCATATTTTATTGGTATATATCATTCTAAACAAAAAATAAAAAAAACACTAAAAGTTACTATATCTCTAAGATCACCAAAGAATTTAATTAAAGGTTTAGGGAGGTAAGGTCTAGATGTGAGATATATTGAATACAAATAGTATTTCATTGATAATGAATAGGAAAATGTCGTCTTTATGGCGCGCTTATGGCTAACATCATACAGTATCACAAACTCCTATAAAATCATAAACCTAAAGCTGATCTGGATTGTGAATATAATGGCACTGTCTTTTAGGGTTATTAAGTTTACGGGAGATCATTTTGGGGTAGAGAGAACTGTCCCTAACAGAATAATTAAAGGATTGCATTAATTTTATTAAATATTCTTATATAAAAAATAAGTTTAATATATTTTAAATGATAAACTGTAGTCAGCTGATCAGAAAAAGTTTGCTAGATGTTATATTTGAGAAAAAAGTAAAATTTGATGAATTAAATAAAATTATTATGCTCTGCGTGCAGTTAAAAAAATAATTAATTAAGAATTGATGGCTTCCTTTTATTTTCTCTCCAAATTGAAACTAAATTTTTTTTACCCATTAAAAAAAAGAAAATGCTTTATTATAAAATAGTAACAATCTTTGAGCACACCCAAAAATATATTCCACTGATATTGATTTTCCATTAAATTTTCTTAATCCACAGTTAAATTGATCTGACAACAAATCACTTTTTATGTATTTTAGAAACTTCAAATATATTCCAACTATAAGCCTCTTTTACTCTTTGGCTAGCAATGTTAATATCAACAGTAGTATCGTGTGATTTCATCATTTGCTTCCGAAAGCAGATCTTTTCATCCTACTCTTCAGCCATCTACCGCAACTTGAATTCTCAATGGACACCATATGCTATAGCACTATAAATTTCTGATCTCCGGACTGGTTTCTGACTTTTATTTGATCTAGTCAACAGTAAAGAGATTTGTTCTTGGAAACATGAGAAAAATCAGTGTGTTATTGTTGGTATTAAAAAAAGAGTAGAAGGGGTGTATGCTGAAATAAAGCCGAGGTCATTAAAAGATATAGAAACGGACTTGATGTCACATCTACAAAACTATTCAAATGAGTTAGTTTGATTTCACAACTTAAAAGTTTTATTGTGGATTTAATAAACTGCTAATGAATCCATCTTCTGATTGGGATTTCTACAAGTTTCTTTATGATATCTCGTTAATAGTTAAATATCTAAATCCATATGCTGAATAATAATAAAATACTAATTGCTTGAGAGGTTCTTGACAACTAGACTCTACACTAACTTAAATGACTGAAGAAAGAAAAAAGGAGAACAGGGATATGGTTGTAGGTTTCGAAAATATTTTCTACTTTTTGACAAAATTCTATAAATCAACAGGAGGTGTACTCCTAATCAGGCATTAACCTTCATATCTGAAGGTCATTCCACTAGCCACCACTTGAGGAATTCATCAGTATACCGAATTCACGATCTCTCTCCTCATTGTTTTTTTTTTACTTGATTTTAGAAATTGCCAAAATTTTAGTAGCCAGATTAATGGTAGAGTATTCTAAATAGTTTTTTTTTTTTTGTAATTCATTTTAGAATTTCAATTTAAAATGCACATTTTCGGAGTATTATGTTGTTAAAATGTTATTATGATATGTCTTGTAATAGAACAAAATAACGTTTTGACCAAATCTCATGCAGATAATCAATTTTTGTCCAGAACTGAAATAACGAGCGGACAAATTATGTTTAACTAGCAATTATATAATGACATGAATTGGTAGGCTTTGCACTAAAACTATACTGTATTTATATATCAATTAATATGGAAATTATAGGAAAATATATGTATTTAAATTTTGAAGTGCCAAATTTCTTCAAATTCAACTTTTTCTTGCGCACACTCCTGGGATCAAATTCAATGAAAAGTGACATGGTTGTGTTGTTTTAAATACAGTATTAGGAGAAACAAAAGAAAAGTGAAGAAAATTAAATATTTTGCAAAAAAGTAATTGATAATACTTTTATTTATACAAAAAAAAAAGTAGGATGAAAAAAAAACCAAATAGTTTATGCACTTACAGAAAAATTAAGAATGTAAAATAAAATATAAGAACATGTTTTTTAACTTAAAATAAATGTAAGTATAAAACTCATGCCTGCAATTTTGCCAAGTATTTTATGAAAATAATTTATAAATATGAATTAAATATTCTAATGCACATTATTAATCATGTGTGTTTATATATATGTCAAAGCGCTGACCGGGAAGCGAACCCGGGACAACTGCTTGGAAGGCAGCTATGCTAATCGCTAGGCACCGACGCTTGACAATCATGTAGTTTTAACTACGATCATAGTAAATTTATAGTTTGAAATCTTATATGGTGATCATGTATATAGATTGCAACTGATCGATTTTTTTAAACTTCATTTTTCTGATTATATTTCCAATTTCCTGCCTGTGGATTGGCATTCATTTTAAAGAGAATGTTGTTATTAAATGTTACTCTGGGAAATAAATTCACACTTGGGTATGCTTAGGTTTACATCTACCTTGTTACATACAGTGGCAGAAATCAAATTGCACTGATAATTATCTGTTACCGTATTGCAGTTTACTTTAATAACCTTCATATCTTAATGTTGCAGTTATACTATTCATCATAAGTAATAGTATTTTTTCTATCTACAAAGACTTTATATTAATTCAAAAAGTATACTAACAAAGTTAATTGAAATATGAATTAGGAATAGATTAAATCCAACATAACATGTTTACATATTATTTAGCTAATTATAAAATATATCATCATCAACCATTATCAATCCACTGCAGGATAAAGGTCTCTCCAAGTTCAATCCATCTTTTCCGATCGTTAGCTTCTCTTCTCCACATCACCCCTGCACACTTTCTTATTTCATTCAGCCATCTCACATGTGGTCTCTTTTTGGGTCTTTTACAATCTCTTGGAATCCAGTTTAAGATTTCAATTATCCATCTATTATCATCTCTTCTAGCAATATGTCCAGCCCAACTCCACTTCAGTCTTTTAATTTTTTCAATGAGGTCAGTAACACCTGTTTGATCTCTTACCCATACATTGCGTCTTCGATCTCTTCTTGTAACCCCCAACATGCATCTCTCCATACTTCTTTGAGTGGTCTGAAGTCTCTGTATTGCTCTTCTATTAAGTGTCCAAGTCTCAGATGCATAAGTAAAAACTGGTAAAATACATTTATTAAAAACCTTCCTTTTCAAACACATAGACATATTTATATATAAAATATATATAATGTACAAAGCTTTTTTTTTTTCCAATTTATTCAAATACATGAAAATTTGAATGTCTACTAGCCAACATTATTTCCTTCAATTTTTTTTAAATAAATACAAAACACACAGACATGCACATATGGGCATAAATGCTAATATATTAATGATAAATGTTAATACAATGGATTTAAATCCATATATATATATAAAATAATATAAATGAATATAATGATAATAATATATAAAGGGTATTATGATTCGTAGAAGTACTTTCATTTAATCACTTAACCTTCTTCAACTGTTAATACGTAATGAAGATTTTATTTTATTTACGTGTATATGTATATTGATAATTGTTTTATACTTTAAATAATATTATAGCTATTTTCATTTCCTAATAGAAATACAGTATTGTCTTTATTAAAATTTGTAGGTGTGTGTGTCTCTATGGGTATGTCTGTATGTATGTACGTTTGTTATACAATAGCATGAACATAATTAGCTTGAAAAGCTCATTTATAAAATTTGTAGGTGTGTGTGTCTCTATGGGTATGTCTGTATGTATGTACGTTTGTTATACAATAGCATGAACATAATTAGCTTGAAAAGCTCATTTATTATTCAGATCTATTCTAGGTTTTTAGACTAAAGCAAATTTATCATTTAACACACAATTTAAACAGGAAAAATATAATACAAAAAAATATGTAAATGTTAAATTAATTGTTGTGTTTATTTAAGTTTTAAATACTATAATATGAATGTGAAAATGTTTATTTTAGTTTTCGTTAAAATCAAACAAAATTGACGGAATAAAAAATATTAAAAAATCAGATTTTTGATTTAGCTAGTCACTTGTACACTTTGTCCAATGTTGCCGCTCGATGGCGTTGTTTCTCTGCAAAAGCACAGAAATATGCCATTAACACGGCCCAAGTTACAGCCTATAGCCGTTAGCAGGCCTAGATGGTATTGCACACAAATATTATGGACCGCTGATATGTTGGTGTCACTATGGAAATGGCGCACACTTCACAGATCGCCACCGTATGATGTGAGGGTGTATGGAATTCAACTGGCCATAATAAGTGTTTTAATATGTATTCGAAATAACAATCTTAAAACTTATCTGACGTACTATTACATACTAATAATTGTAAATCCATCGCCGTGTTTCCCTACACATCTTGTAAGGTGGAAAAAATTGCAAAAGTGTAGGTTCCAGAACCATTTCACCTAAGTCACGCGAAAAGGCACATTTGCGGAGAACAACTACGAGAGTAATAAAATAGCTGTGTTTGTAGCAAAACCATCATCCCCCCCCTCGCACATCCCTATGCGCTGAAAAGTTTGTTTGCTCAGACTAGCGCATGTATTGGCATCGGATCCCCCCACACCCACATTCCAGCGCTACATGCTGAAAGCTTGGTTTGCTCATACGAGTGCAAGTATTGGTTGATCCTTCAGATTGGCAAAACCATCAGACCCCCTCCCTGCACATGCCAGTGCTACGCGCTGAAATGTATAATGTAATTATAAATTGTAATTTAGAAAATAATGTTGGTTCATAAATTTTTTTAAAATATTTTGAAAAATTATCGGAGAACGGAAAACAAAAAATTATTGGCCTGATAACGTTACATTTCATTATTTTTGCCAGCAACAACGCCATCGAGTGGCCACATTGGATAAAGTGCACAACAACCGTATTCAAAATTTTCATTTTCTTACTTAGAAATTGTTTTTTGCTTGACACTGAAGTAATTAATTGTTGTTTTTTTCAATCTCTGTTTATATTAAATTCCAAATAGTTATCTTTATGTCTATGTGTGATTGTACTTTACTATGTCGTTTGTTTTTCATTTGACAAAAAATATACATATATAAACTTTTTAAAGATGATGTTAGGGATTTCATCTTAATGATTAATAATAGCTTGCATATGTACGATACAAACCCTAGTAATTAATGTTTATTTATGTTAGCCTCTTATTTCCCCCAATATTAAGTAAAAAAACCTAAATATATACTATTTAAAAAATATTCTCCCAACCAAAAATCTGTGATATTTATATGTATATAAAAGTGATTTATTTAGATGGTTTTATTTTTATTGTGATTTATAGCTTTATTATCTGAGATTCATTAAAGATTGTCAAAAATTATGTTAAACATATGAACTAGTATCGATTTCAGTGTTTGTTTCATGCAATTATAAAAGGAAATAATTGGATTTTTTGGTGTTTATATGCACTGTTAAATTCTTTTCCAAATGAAGTGGTTTATTTTAAAACTATTTTCTTTTCCAGTTATTAAAAGTTAAAATATCTATGTTAAAGAGAAATATATACTAATTTTATATGCTTACTGTTGTTGTAGAATGTGACTAAAGGAGCCAGACACAAAATTGTTTTGAGTATTCAAAAATTAAAAGAACGTCAAAGTGTTTTACGGACATTGGAGAAGGTAAAATTATTTATTTGATATATTATGTTGTAGTTATTTTTACCTTTTTGCATGAATCGTTAGCTGTTTTTTTATTTATTTATTTTTCAGCATTGGTTACTAATATATGCATGTGATGAAAAGTATTTTTTAGTTACATGAATATATCAATAAAAAAAAACATATTAAAATCATTTTTTTGTTCAACATACAATATTAATGAGCAAATCAAAAAGAAATATTAAAAAATGCTTTAATAATTGTTTACATCATAAAATCCTTCTAATTATGACAGCATTTCAAAAAATCTCATAAATTACTTTTTTAAAATAGTCGCAAACTTTCCATACAGTAGTGCCACCCAGTGCAAGCCTCAATAATCAATAGATGCAAGAATGTTTGTGCATAAAATCCTTATCTAGTGCCTACTCATCCAATATCCCCAGATTAGTTTCTAGCTTGCGGCTTTAATCAATGAAGAGCATTGGATCAGAAAGCACTGCAACTAGGTCTTAAGGATATAATGCAATCCTCCAGCAGCCCAGGATGAAAACACAAAGTTTTCAATCCAAGCTCATTTGCTTGTATAATCATATAGATCTGAACCCAATTCAGTATCTATATATTTTGGTGCCATTTGACTTTTTAAAAAACCACAATCACCATCATTCTCTGGCCAAAACCACTAAAACATCACATGATCACCGTTTTCTATGCTTACACAAGCTGTTAAAATAGTCGCAAACTTTTTGTACAGTAGTGCCACCCAGTGCAAGCCTTAGTAGTCAGTGGATGCAAGAAGGTTTGGGCATAAAATTCCTATCTAGTGCCTATTCATCTGATATTCCCAAATTAGTTTCTATCATGTGTCTGTCATCAGTGAGAAACCTGGGATCAGAGATAATTGTACCTAAATCTTAGGATCTAACACAACCATTTAGCAGTTTTCTTTTACCTATTTAATTAACTATAGAACTATGAGCCAAGATGAAAACACAATAATGTTATCAATCTAAGCTCATTCTCTTGTACAGTTGATAAATCTGAACCCAGTTCAGTAGCTATACATTTTGGGCCATTGTTTTTTTTAAAAAAACCACAGTCACCATTATCCTATTGGTATGATTGGTTTAAAAAACCCAAAACATCTCTCAATCACTATTTCCAATGCTTACAAAATTGTTAAAACAGTAAGAAACTTTCCATATAGTAGTGCCACCTAGTGTAAGCTTAACTTTATAAATAATGATTGTTTTCATTCTTGTGATCTAAAACAATAAAATACGAATAAAGAAATGGCTTACTTAGTGCAAAAGAAAGTTGTATTTCAGCTGACAATTATATTTTGTAAATAAACTATTGTGGTTATTTGTTTAAATAATGTTTAACTTATTTATATATAATCACATGATCACCATCTCTTATACTAGCACATAATTGTTTATAAACAAGGCAAAACTCTCCATACAGTAGTGCCACCCTGTGCCAACCAGAGTAATCATTGGATGCCAGAAGGCTTGTGCATAAAATCCCTATCTAATGCCTACTCATCCAATATCCCCAGACTAGTTTTGCCTTGTTTTATATATATTGTCCTGTTTCCATATCCATTTTATCAGGTTATGTTCTGAATGATCTAACAGATATTGTAAATAAGGGTTCTGGAGTAGTCTCGTCATCCTATTAGAGAAAATATTGTTTGATTATATATATATAGACTGGTCTATTTTTTTTATAGGTTTGCACTGGGTAACACTGATGTATGGAAATCTTACTGCTGCTTAAATAGCTTGTATAAGCCTAGGAAATGATGATCATGTGATGTTTTAATGGTTTTATACCAATCCTGCCCTTAGGATGATAGAGACTGGTTGTAAAATACCAATAATACCGAAACGTATAGATATTGAACTGAGTTCAGATCCATACGTCTATACAAATGAATGAGCTTAAATTGAAAGTCTTATTGTGCGTTCATCTTGAGCTCATAGCCTTATAGTTAACTAAAGAGGTAGCGTCAACAATGAAAGGTTGTTAGAAAAAAATATATCCACAAATGATGAATCCTTCTATGGACATTGAAGAAACTCCTGAAGACATCACAACTGAAATAGTCAATATAATGAATGAATTAAATTTAGATGTCACTGATGAAGATATTGATGACTTAATGCAATCTCACTCAGAACCTCTGTCAAATGAAGACGTGATTAATCTACAAGAGATGGATGAAATACAAAATGAAGAAGAACCTGATAATGAACTTATTGTTAAAAGTTTGATAGTCAAGAGTATGAATGAATCCTTCATGCATCTTGACAAAAGACATTCATGGAAGGATGTGATCCCAATGGAGATTTGATATATCATGTACGAAGGACAATAGAAAAAGACACAATGTTACAGAATTTTTTATTAAGCGAAGAAAAACAATACAATTCAATTAATTCTTGATGAATTTGTAAACAAAACTCCAGATACTAATCAATAAAAAATAAATACTGTATTTTGAAAACCCTTTTTGATGTTTTTTTTTTACATACCTCTACTTTCAAACAATTTCAACTTCGGAACACACGTTACTTTTTTTTTTTGCTAGAGGTTATTATTCTTTTACGAGGAATTTGTTTTTAAGAGTATGTGACATCAAAAGGTTTTATTTTTGAAAATTTTATGACCAATGTTTTATTTTCTCTCATTAAAAATATTCTATAACATATTTAGATACAAATGATTTTTTTTAAGTGTGTTGTTTAGGAACTTCATGTGTTAAAGAGTTAAGCTATAAACTTACCACATGCACCATATTGTCTATGCTCTTGATTGGAGATGCAATTTTCTCAAAAATAAAATATGATTTCTTAAAGTTCGCATGGCATTAAAAAAAACATTAAACTTGAGTAAATATAATCATTATCATAAAATAATAAAAACAAAGAACTAAAAACATTATATGATCATTATTTCTTATGCTTACACAAGTTGCTAAAACAATATGTGATGTGATGTACTGTAGCTTCTCCTTAAACGGAGTCAAGAATCTCTCAACAATTATACCCAGAGAAACCTGTTAGCCACTTTATTTTCCATTCCCCAGTCTAAGTTTTCCCCATATTCTGCTCTATCCCATTTCCACAACATAATCTTTGTCAACTCTATGGCCTTTATATCTAAATCCCTCTTATCTTTTCCCAAACCCAGCATAAAAACCAATAAGTCACTTTCTGTATAATCACTTTTTTCATATTTATTCTTCCATAACTTGTTTATATGTGCCCTTATATTCAATTAACAGATGCCTACTATTTTCTATTCCTTCCTTACATAATTTACAGTCTAAATCACCCATATTTTTCCACTTACATATATAATCTCTTGTTGCTAAAGATCCCGTTGAGCCTTAAACAATAAACTACTTTTCTTACTATTATCATATATTAACTCACACCTAATAATCTGTTTATTTCTATATATATTTAAACTCTTATTACTCTCCATACTAGTTCTCCATCTCTCTAACTACCTATTCTTTATTAATAAATCTATTCTTTTATCCCATTCCTTACCACTATAACACTCAACAATCCTCCTAACACAACCATCCCATTTTTTGTACAAATATACTGATATAAATTGTTTATCCAGACCTTTTGCATACCGCATTACTTTTCTCACCCATCTTGTTACCTGCACTTTACTCATAACCTAATTAAATACTATTTTGGCTATTCTTTTATTTATCCATAAACTGCAATCACCATCCCATTTTTTCCTGAATTGCCTCCCTTGCTGTCCATACATCTGCATCCAATGCATGTCTTCCTACTTCCCTTTGAACTTTTTTTAAATAATCTAATACCCTTTTACTGACATATAATGCATCATTACCATATGTTAACCCTGCTACTGCAACTCCCTTCCATATAATTCTAGCTACATCATATTTATTATATAAAAACAATAGCAACTCATTCAGTAGTGCCACCTAGTGCAAGTTGTAATAATCAATGGGGATATTGTATGAGTAGACACTAGATAGGGATTTTGATGGTTATTATGGCTTGCATTGGGTGGCGCTACTGTATGGATAGAGTTGCTATGAATTTTGTTAAAAGATTATAAGAAATCTTGATAAGATTTTGATTTAAGCAATGTATAATACTATTCATCATGCATCTTTATTGCAAATTTGAATAATGATTAAACACTAAATAGTATGAGATTGTATATAGCATTACCATAGCTTGTATTAATTACTCTAATTTATAATAGATAGCTCTAGAGTAGTATATATATATATGGATGTTGAAATTAAGCATAGAACGTCATATGAAGATTTATATATTTTCAAGCTATTGTGATACTACATTATATTTTTCTGACCAAGAAATATATATATATATTGGCCAGTCTAATTTTTTTAAGATTTTAATAAAGGTTTTAATTTTAGCACTTTATGTACAATAATTATAGATAAATCATATTGCAAACAAATGTGTTTTTACTGTCCAAGTAAAATGTTAAAATACTTTAATACTAATAATTCATTCAATTTGGTTGATCAAAGATTTCTGCCTTCTAATCCAGAGTGGAAGAAGGAAAGAGATTCTATAATTATTCTATGTGCGTGTGTATTTTAAACTTTTTCACCACTGTTGAATCATTGTCTTAACAGAGAAACATGTTCTCCATGCAGCTGGATTTGTTTTCTTTTTTAAATATTTATTTAAAATACAAATCAGTTCTATATTGTAATAATTTATCATACTTAGGATGTCCATATTTCCATAGGGCCTATTCAGTCACATGACCAAAAAAAAACCAAAAACTTCATTGCAGATTACGGTATATTTCATTACGAAATAATAAAAAAATTCCAAAACATAGAATCACATTTACATTACAAGTATTATACTCATTTTGTAATATAAACAAAAGCAAAAGATAGATATATTATCTATCGCAACAAAATCACAAATTGAAATCACATATTATTAACGTACCAAAATAATGGGGAGTCACTTTCGTTTTGGGAGAATTACTGATTAACTAATCTAAAAATTAATACAAAATATTAAATGAATAAATATTAATTTAAATATAAAAAATGAAAATTCAATATAAAGTTTTAAAAAAATGAGTGTTTAAGAAAATGTGGACAATTAACTGTCCTGCAAGAATATGTCAGGACACTGGGACAAGAGAGTTAAAACTGGGCCATATGGGCACCCTAATTATACCATTCCTAAATATTGTGTTAGCATCATTACATTGTTATTTAGTAAATTTAATTACAATATGAGCATTAAAAATTTCTACCTTAAGATAACATATTTAATAAATGTTAATTGTTTATACTTGATGTAAGTGTGATCTTTGTTATGTATAACTTAATATGAGAGAGAGATCTCAATACTATATGCCTTTTAAATGCATTAATCTCTTCTTTTTTTTTACAATATTGCAATTGTTGATAATGTTAAAGTATACATATATTCATACGGAGCCGTTGTGTATGAAACGTAATTGTTGTACATAACAATCGACGTTTAAAAGTCTTTTATGGTGTTTAAGGGGAATTTAAATTCTTTTCTGGCTAAATCATATGAGTAGAATTTTTTATCTTCATTTTTAGTACGTTAATGAATCTTTAAAATATCAATAAAAAGTCTTTGAACTTAACGTGGAATTCAAACAATCCATTAGATTATTTCTTTTATATTTATATAGAATTAGACAATAGTACATCAACACACAATTTCTTAGCTCATATATAAATAATATTTACTCATGCAAGAGTTAACATTTCTGAACTAATCTGATCAGGGTAAGAGTAATTATTTAATATATTAATTATTCAGTAAAATCTTATTTTTCTTTTTAAACTTGATACAGTCTATTAATTCTAATAAACATTACAAACACATATCATTTTCTTTTCAAATCATATTTTCAATCTCTATCAATGTCCCCAATGTTGTAATATTATTAAAATATAAATATATGTAACTTTTTTTAAAAAAAAGGTTCTTCTAAAATAACAATTGTGGCTGCGTCAATTTAATTTTCTCATTTTGATATTTTTTATTTTTTAGGATATTCTTAATGGTGGGAATCTTCGAACCGTTCTCTCTGATCTGAAGATTATGCTGGCCACACCCATCAAAGCATATAATCCTCCAACATCCGATAATAAGCCTTCCTCAGATATCTCTATTACCAACAATAATCACTGCAGTCCACCATCCTCTCCTGGAAATGACACTGATTTGTCTTCTTCCATTCCAGATGGAGATCTTCCAGCACAGTTAACAAGGGTTATGGGAAAAGGTTGGTTGATTTTTTTAAAAGCAATTATATATATATATATAATGTGTGTGGGCACGCCTGTGAAGGACATTATATAGCAAAAGTTTTTGTATTTATTTCCAGGTCATATCCGGAGTTCAAATCCAGATATGCAAAGCTATTTTTTCTTTCAGATAGCTGGTTCTTAGCTAAACTTGCTAGCCAGCCAATTATTGACTGATGAATAGATATCTAGCTATTTCTAACTAAAGTGACCGGATTAGAGGGCTTTTGTCCTCCAGTAAACTGTTTAAATGGTGTTATATATATGTAATCTTATTGATTTGACTGTTATAATATGTGTAATAAATTTAACTTAGTTGCAAAAAATATATACATAATAGTATTAATAACTTAAATTTACATATAGAAAATTTTTCTCGCAATTTACTTTAAATTGGATTTTTTTTTTTTTTTAATATTAATATTCATTGTTGTTTTTTGTTTGTTTTTAGTATGTACTCAGCTATTAGTTTCCAGCCGCCCAGAGGATGAAAATTTTAATTTGTATCTAATGCTCATAGATAAATGCATGAACCATGAGGTAAGCTTTCAATTTATGCTACTAAATAGGATTTTAATAAGCATTGTAAACAATAATTAGAATTACATTGACAATCCACAAGGCTATGATTATGGAATAACGAAACTCTGAAAGCGCTCAGCCTAAATAAATTGTTATGCGGAATAGTTTCACCTTCAACGCCTTCAAGTATTATTATTAATTGGAATTCTAATTTTATTGATATGCTTTTATGCTTCGACAAAATATTGCAGACGGAAATCTGTGGTTATAAAATATACTTTTAAAGATTGACATTTATTTATTACCATTCTAATAAAATAAAATTAGGAGCGTGTGAAGCGCTGGAGAGAGAAGCTATAAAGAGTACAAATTATAAGACTATAAAATAATCAATAGCTTAGCGCTTTTGAAGCAAGTTGCCTCATATTCTGTAGATACTTTAATAGAATCTGTTTGTAAAAACAATTTAAAGCACTTGGTTAGGATTGCATGTAATTATCCGCATTTCTGTGCTTTCATTAGACGTTTTAAAGAATCAAATGGAAAAAATTATTTTTTAAAATACTTACATATATTCATTTGCTATTTAAATTTATCAAATTTTCTATGCCGTTTTTAACACAGAAATATGTCTGTATATGTGGAAACTTGAAAGGGGCATATATATGTGTTTTTCTGGGCTGTAGTGAATTTTCAAATTGCCAAAAAGCCAATGTTCAAGTGACTGAAAGTTAATAAAGTATTATTATAAGATGATTTAATCAAAACATTGAATTAGATATATCTCGCTAAATCTTGAGTCAATTCATGAATAGAGGTACAGGCCACTCCATCTTCTAAGCATGTGGGTAGGCACTAATAATCCATGTAATTAGATTTTCTAATAATGATAATGAGTACATCTGTGCTTATAAATCTTGATAAATAATATTATTGCCTAGTAGAGATATGATGAAAGAGATCCAAGATACACATAAATACTATTGTAAAACACATGTAACATTTTAATGTCAGGTCTCTGAGTGTTGCATTGTAGTCACACAATTTCTCCCCATAAGGTTTTCTAACTCTTCTAAAATATAGTCTAGTCACATGCCTTGAGAGTAAAAAATAGTCATTAAGTTTAGAAATTATTTCCTCATAAAAAAAAATGTTCTGGCTTGACCACTCCACCTAAATGGTTGGTACTATGAATTACTTTTTTTTGCACTGCAAAATACAATAGAGTCATTATAGTAATTTGGCTTTTCTCAATTTTATTTAAAATGAAGTATTTTTTAACATGTTGCATGAATAGTATCCAACTAGTTAATAGCGTTCATAACTAGTTGGGCTTTCGATGTCAATCTCGCTAAATACAGTCCATATTTTTAGAGTTTTCTCTATTTTAATGGTTGCTTAAAAAAAAATTAACAATACAGAGATTCGTAGTTAATTTACTAAGCTGTGATATTTAGATTACTTTTATTAGTTATATTTCGCTAGGATTCAATTTCTCAACATTTAAGTACATCAATTTTTATTTTTCGAAAAGTTGGACACCACCACTTTTTTTTTCTGGCTGCCACAGGATATAATCACATAATATCAAATTGTGCTAAATTTGTCATCTTGTCTAAGACAAAATCTAATTTGCGGCAGATGTCTTCAACTGCAAACGACAAAAACAAACAAATTTGTTTAATTAACATTAAATAAAACTTAGCTGGCTGCAGAAAGGAGTTTGCTGTTAACTGAAAGGAGACCCTTTGATTGCTCTTGGAAGCCTTAAAGGAACCGAGCAGGGCAAATTCCTAGGGTCCACTCCATACATTCTTGTCATTGTGTATTACTTTGTGATTATTAATATAGAATATGAATATGGATGGGCTGCTCACTAAGATGCATTAGCCAGTGTGGTGAGTTTATTGGCTTTTTACCTCTGAGTTTAAGATCAAGGAACACTGGTCTTTCTTCTCAGTTGCTTGATAGCAACTTAACTGAAATATCATTTGAGTTTTCTTGAAGGCAGAATGAATGAGTAAGTGAAAGGGGAGGTGTCTAATAGATATTTACAATTGTGGACTCAGGCTTCCATTTGATGACAACTTTTTATTTAGGTATTTACAACCGCAGATTACTTTCAAGTGAAGAAATATTGCAAGAATTGGAAAAAGAACTGTCTCATATTAAATGGGACCTTATTGGACTTTGTGAAGCTAGAAGAAAAGGTGAAGATATAATTGATTTAAAAAATGGGCATGTATTCTTCTACAAAGGGACAAATATTGGAAATACAAGTGGAGTAGAATTCATTATAAATAAAAAGTGGAACAACAACATTGTGGAGATTGATGGTGTATCGGACACAGTCGCAAGGTTAGTTAATTTATGAAGAAAAGAAGGAATATGAAGATATATAAAAATGATGCATTTAGAAGGATTGAATATCTTGAATTTTGTAAAATGGTGCAAAAAAGAGTTGATAATGATATAAGAAAGTATAATTGTGAACTAGCAAGAAAAGCTGTAGAAGAGAATAAAAAATCTCAAAGAGTGTAAAACAACATTAAATCTGAAATAAGAAAAAAAGATGGAATTATTAATAAAAAGAGAAATGACATCATAAATGGGTAGAAGACTTCTATCAAGAATTATATAGTAATATGGAACAAGTACCTCCTAGAGCTATTATATATTCTGAATTGCCCAGAATTTTAAATGAAGAAGTGAGACATGAAGAAGGGAAAAACTCTTAAGTAATAATAGAATTATAATCAATATATTAAAAGAAGCAGGTGAAGAATTAGAAAAATGTTTGGCAAAATTATAGATGAAATGTCTAAATAACAAAGTTGTACCAAATGATTGGAAGAATGCAGAATTAATATTAATATTTAAAAAAGATGATAAAGAAGATATTACAAATTACAGATCTATCAGCCTTTTATCAGTTTTATACAAAATTTTTACCGATATAATTACAACTCATCTACAGAGAACATTGGATTTCCACCAACAAAAAGAACAAGCTGGATTTAAAAGTGGTTTTAGTACAGTAGATCATATCCAGGTATTGAGAGAAGTTATAGAAAGGACAAATGAATATGAGTTGCCATTATGCTTTGGATTTGTAGATTATGAAAAGGCATTTGATTCTATAAGCATTTCTTCAGTGATTAAAGCATTGGATCATCAAGGTATAGACCCAGAATATTTATAAAAAATGCAAAAGCAGGAATTAGTTTACATAATGATACTAGGAAGGTTAACTTTGAGATGGCGAAAGACATAGTGACTATATTTCCAAAACTTTTCATGGCAGTACTGCAAAAAATACCGTGTAGTTTAAAGTGGGAAGTTAAAGGAATAAAAATAAATGGAGATTATTTAAGTCATTTAGAATTTGCAGATGATGTATTTGTTTTTGCAATTAATGCTTCAGAATTTCAGGAAATATTGCAAGAGTTATCAAATGAAAGTAATAAAATAGAACTAAAAGTAAATGTTAAAAATTCTAAAGTAATGTTCAATGGATTTTCTCAAAAGATGAAAAAAAAAGAATGATAATGATGAGTTAGAAGAAGTTATGAGCTACAAATACCTTGGTCAGTTTATTATTACAGATGGAAATATAACTGATGAAATTATTCATAAAATTAAACTTGGTTGGAATATTTTTGGTAGAAATAACTTAATATTAAAAGGAAATATGCCCATGTATTTGAAAAGGAAAGTTTTTAATATATGTGTTTTATCAGTTCTTACTTATGGATCTGAAACTTGGACACTTAATGAAGAATAATACAGAGACACCACTCAAAGAAGTATGGAGATATGCATGCTAGGAGTAACAAGAAGAGGTTGAAAACAAAATATATGGTTAAGAAAACAAATAGGTGTCATGAAAAGGAAAGTTTTTAATAAATGTGTTTTACCAGTTCTTACTTATGGATCTGAAACTTGGACACTTAACAGAAGAACAAACAATACCAACTTTAGACAACACTCAAAGAAGTATGGAGAGATGCATGTTAAGGGTAACAAAAAGAGGATGAAAACAAAATACATGGGTAAGAGAACAAATAGGTGTTACTGACATTGTTGAAAGAATTAAGAAAATGAAATAGAGTTGGGCTGAACATATTGCTAGAAGGGATGATAATAGATGGACAGTTGAAATCTTAAACTGTATTCCAAGAGTTTATAAAAAAAACCCACATGTGAGATGGTTAGATAATATAAGGAAATGTGCAGGGGTAATGTGGAAAAGAAAAGCTAGAGATCAGAGAAGATTGATTGAACTTGGAGAGACCTTGGTTGACAATATTGATGAAAACTTAGCTTTTTTAATTCATTATTTAATAATTTTATTTTTCAACAATATTATAAACAAGGAAGTATATATAAATTTTATAGCAATTACGTTAGTAATACAAATAATAGTTTCGTAAAACTTCATTTAAACAAATATTTATCAATGATACTAACTACATTAATTTTAAAGGTTTTAAAATTATGAATATCAGATTCGTTTGAAGACTTACTGAATAATAATGAAGACCAGAGTAGTTTTTATAAAATTTCTATATCTGTTTTCGACTTCGGGTGATAGGCAAGATAATGAATGTCCAATAATACACTGTTTACGCTTTACAAATAAAAACAGAAAAAGTTTCATAATTTTGTTTATTGTTTATGTAAGTATCCTTTCTATTCTTTCCCTAAAGTTTCCCATTCATCTTTGGTAATTAATTAGAAGTTTTTGAAACAATAACAACCATGTTTTATTAAAATTAATTAATCTTTAATTAATGTTTTTGGAATTCAAAACATTATTTAATTTGTTTTGAAACTTGCTAATCTTTAATTAGTTTTTTTCATGTCTGCTAAAACTAATAACTTGAATTAGCTTGCAATGCCTACAAGTTAATTGAACAGATATTCTTGTCGACACCTTCTTAAGTATATATCTCTTTTTAAAAAATCAAATTAGTTTGAATTTAACTTGCTTAGTTTAAACTTTTTTATCCCTTTTCTGATTTAGCAGTATCTCTCATACTGCCTGTAGTTTAAATGGCTGTAACTTTTTTTATTTTTTTTTAAATGCCAGCTTTTTTAATTTACCTTTTAAAACAAATATTATAAAATGTAATTATAACTAATGACAACAATAATAAAAAAACAAATTTATTTCATTATAATAACTGATTATAAGAAATCAATTAATTAAATCCTGTTAAACAAAAATAATTTTTTTATGGCTATATTTTTTATACAAACATTATTTGAAATGATATTTATATAAAACAAATACTCTTCTTATAAACAGTATGACATAATGGTTGTAACATTTATGTATACCTCTTGTAACATTTATGTGACTAAACTACATTGTAACTATTTTGGGCTAATTAGTTTTAATTTTATTCTAAATCAAGAAATTTGTTAATTGGTTTTTGTTTATAATATTAGTTTTTGTTTACAATATTATGTTAGCTGGATAAATAACATTAATGCAATCGAACTGTATACCAATTAATGTCTATATATTTGATAACCTAGCTAATAATGTAAGTTAGCTTAGCATTTCAATCTAATACAAAAATTGGTTCCCAATATAAGGTTTGTCATAACTAGTATTTTGTTTCATTATCATATATATAATTTTAATATCAGACTAATTATATATGTTTAAATAATTGAATTAATATTAAACATAATGATAAAAATATTACTTTTTTAACTTAATAACTTTCAGTTTCATTAGCGTATGTGCTTGTTTACTTCTAAAAAAGCATGGTGGTTTGCCATTTTTTATTGCTATTTTAACATTGTCATAAATGCTGTTAGCATAAGATTTTTTTAAAAAAGTTGTTTCTGTGGCACTGCTTTTGTTGATCTTTTAATTTAGAAAATAAATCTGAAGAGATCATTATTTTATAGACAGTCAGTTTAGATCTAAGGCAGGGTCCCCAACCCTATGCCCGCAGGCACCATGGCGCCTGCAGACCATTTTATGTGTGCCCGCCGCTACCCAAACACGATAAAAAATTATTTATCTGATACAAATAAATTTAATTTTTAAAATTTCTTATAAATTATTGTATTATATTGTAATCAAATTGTATGGTATACTATACTTTTACAGCGTAAAAATATAAACGTTAATTATATGTTAAAATTTTATTTTTGAAATAAATATTTTTTTGTACATTATGTGTATTATTAACAATATCCAACTATAAATTTACATAGAAAAAGTAAATGATGCCCGCCATCTGTTTGAAAAAAATAAATGGTGCCCGCCACCTGGCCGGTATTATAGAATGTGCTCTTAAGTGCAAAAAGGTTGGAGACCCCTGATCTAAGGCATTCCTCAATTGTTTACGACAGAGAAAATTGCCCTGAAGGTGTTCACATCCTTCTGGTCTAGTTTTCATGCAAAGTTTTTGGAATAAAAGAAATGTAATTTTTTGCTTATTTATAAAATGTTTTTGATTATTTTTACACATTAACTGGTTGATTATTATTTAAATTAAAAAGAAATACACATGTACATTTTCAATTTAAACCACTAAACATTACATGATCACCATTTCTTATGCTAGCACATAACTGTTATTAAAACAGGCAAAACTCTCCATATAGTAGTGCCACTTAGTGCCTTCTGGCATCCATTGATTACTCTGGTTGTAACTAAGTTGGCACTACTGTATGGAGAGTTTTGCCTGTTTTAATAACAGTTATGTGCTAGCATAAGAAATGGTGATCATGTGATGTTTAGTGGATTAACACCAATCCTGCTTAATAGGATAGTGGTGGCCATGGTTGTTAAAGAGCCAAAGACACCAAAATGTATGGGTACTGAACTGAGTTCAGACCCATAGCTATGTAAGCTATTGAGCTTAGATTGAAAATATTGTTTTCAATTTTATTCTCATAGTTTTGTAGTTAAGTAGAGATAAAAGGTAGCTGCTGGAGGGCTGCATTAGATCCTAAGATCTAGGTGCAGTTCTCTCAGATTCAAAGCTCCTCACCGATGAAGGCCACAAGCCAGAAACTAGTCTGGGGATATTGGATGAGTAGGCACTAGATGGGGGATTTTATGCACAATTCTCTGGCATCTATTGATTACTCTGGTTGGCACTAAGTGGCACTACTGTATGGAGAGTTTTGCCTGTTTTAATAACATTTTCAATTTATTTATTTACCTTTTATTTTTAGAAAGAGAAGTTTTTGAATTTGATCATAATATAAAGATAGAAAATGACAGCATTTATTAAATCATTATCTGTCAGAATTGACATGTTTAAAATCTTTTCAAATATTGTAATTATTATAAAGCAAATAAACTAAAGATCAGCTTTTCAAGCTAATTCACATGCGCTTTATGAATCTTAATAATAAATGAATACTTTCACTTCCAACACAAGATAAAGTCTTTGCGAAAGAATAGAATGAATCACCTATTCTTTCAACCCAAACGCTTAAGTATGGGCAAATCTTAAGCACTGGAAATGAAAGCGTGAAGATAAACCAATCACTTTAAATTACTTTTTACTATGTCTGAATGAATGACGCCAGCGAAATTTTCTAGAATTTACGATACGTCATTCTTAAATGAAACTGAACATATGTAAATGAGACATTTATTTTATATAGCATGATGTTTATGAAAGTATTCATTTATTATTAAGATTCATAAATCGCATGTGAATTAGCTTGAAAAGCTGATCTTTAGTTTATTACAATTCATATACATCGTGCTATATAAAATAAATGTCTCATTTATATAAAGCAAATATCAAATTTTAAAGCAAAAATTTGATAGATTTATTATAATTCTACCATTGTTTGTTCACATTTAAAAGAAAAACTTTTAAAAAATAACAATTTGTTCAGTTCTCAAAGAGTATACTAATTTAGTTGATGACCTTTATGGTATATTGTTCTGATTTATAAGCCAGTTTTTAAATATTTAAAAAGATCAAATGTGATTTTTAGAATATTATTCATCTAAAAATTAAATTAAAAAAAAATCAAGTATAACTTTTTGAGTTTTAGTATAAAATAATGATAATAATGAATTTCAAAATCTTACACTTTTTACCATAAAAAAAGAAAAAGAATTTAGAAGGACTGTATAAAATAATGATATTATACAATAGGAAAAGATGAGTATTTTCAAAAACTCTCACCAGGTGGAACAAAAGACAATATCAGAAGATTTCCTGACTCAGTCACAGTGCATCACATCACATAAAGAAAATTAATAAATAATTTTAATTACTCTTTAATTTATTATAAAAAGCATTTTATTTAACTGTTATATTTATAAATATTTTAAGAAAATTGAATTTATTGTATTCTTTGAAATTACTTAGGTTTTTTTAAAAAGGCAAAACTTGAGATAAATATTTAAAAAAAATCTCTTTTTAAAAAATGAGTATCAAAATAGGAAAAGATCAGGGATGAAGTTTAATTTAATAAAAAACAAGAGTAAAATAGCAATTATTTCTGATTTATAAAAATTTAAAAAACGGTATTTTTGTTAATTTTTTTAAAAATTAAAATAATATGTGTTGTTTTAAATTTTTTTAAAAAAGAAGCTATTTGATAAGTATAAATGTTAAATGTTAACACTTCAAAAAGTGATGCATGCGTTCATAAAAACGTATATGTTTCTATGATTTCAGGAATAAAGAAAGCAGGTGATGGATGAGGGAAAATGATACATATGTATGTAATGAATCAAGATTTCATTATAAGGTTTAGATGAAAAGTAAGCAAAGTATGTATTTGTGGATTTCTTAGAAATAAGATCCTGTCTGAAAAAGGCTTATCAAACTTTTCATACTAAAAGTCTTTCAATATCTGGAAAAGATTCCTTTTGTGAAATCAAAAGATCATCAGAATAAATGAATTCTCCATATTCTGTTTCTAAAATATCACTGATTAAAGTACATGAGATAGGTGGAATTCTGTAAAAAATTTATTTGCTATGATTATTATTTAGAGTCACTTGAAGTTGAGAGGAAACCATTTTGTCAATTAAATGAATAGTTTTTCTGTTTTTAAGAACTCTAACAGTTGTAAAAAAAGTTATTTTTTTCCAAACAGAATCATAAACTGAAGTTAGAACAATAAAGATAGTACTGTGAATGTTGTTAAAAATAAAACTCGTTCATAACAGTTTAGTTCTGGCCTAAACCAAGTACTACCTATTTTGAAGCTAGTTGGTTCTCAACAATTGACATAATTCTTGTTACGGTTAAATGATATTGGTGATAATTTTAAGAGTGGTATAATTTAGTATCCAAATTTTTAAAATGATTACTCTTTGTGGTAATGTTGCTGAATAGTTTTGCCAATCATTTACTGACTTTCATTTCTGGTGTTTTTAGAAACTTTTGAAGTATGCTATCTACTTCTGGAGTCTTCATATTTAGGATAATCAAAAGAAATGTCAAATTCTCAAATATCTATTGGTGTTATTACAGTGAGATTACATGAGTACTGTGAAGGAAATGTTAATAATTCTAGTCTAACAGTGATTTTTCAGTTCTGACAATTTTGAGTTTAGGAGTTTGAGATATAGATTGATAATTTCATTGACAATAATAATGGTAGTTTTTTAAGAGGTACTTCTATACCCACCAAACCTACGTAAAAGTGATTAGATCTTTCAATTAGATTTTGTAAAGTTTTGTTTTTTTCCATGATCATTATCTACCTTTCTTTTCAGATATCATCAAGAGATTTTATATTTGTCATCAATTTCTGTATTTTCGGTAGACAAGTATTGTCTGTAAAGACCTTTTCTGGATTTATTTTAATTTGTTTTTCATAGTTAATGGTTTGCTGTAGGATTCTACTAATATTCCTGTCAAGTTAAGCAATATCTAGTTTCCATTTAGTTTTCTTAAATGTTGTCTTGGGACCAGGTGGCTTTCAACAGTAAATGGTCGTTTTGAGTGTAAGACTTGGTGTGTGTCAGCTATGGAGAAAATGGTTAAATATTAATGGCAAATCATCTTTTAGTGAAACATAAATAAGAAATTGTCTCTGTGACCCATTTTCCTGAATGAAATTTTTCTTCTTATTTAATATTATAAAATATGTTGTGTGTGTTGTTTAAATCTGTCCATTTAAAATTTGAAATCCTACCTTATTCTCAATTGCATATTCCCAAAGGTTTTTATGAAAATTGAAATCTCTTATATTTATGAGGCTTTTGGGAAGGTATGGAACAGCATAGTAAGGTCAATTTATATTGGAAGATATGTAACTCATTGCATATATAGATTACATATTTAAATAGTGTTTGCTATATCATGTGGTCTAACTTTAGTAGAAGTTACAAAGAAATCAAGTCATATGTCACATGACCTAATTTAACAAGCTTGTCTTACAAATGTTATACAAAGAGCTCGCCAATAGCAGAAACCGGTCTGGGGTTGGGGATATTCTGCAAAGCTTGTTAAGAGCTTATTTGCGAGCTCTTTATATAACATTAATAGAAGTTGTTTGTTTTGTTAGATGATTCTAAACAAAGGTAGTTAAATCATATATAGTGTCCATCCTGTCATGAAGTATATTGTTATTAGGGGTTTGAAGGAGAAGAATTCTTAAGATTTACGAGTTTCTTACTGTTAAATTAATTTGCAGGAGATCTTTAATTTTGGTATACTCTTAATGATTAATTGAAATTATTTTTTTTGTAGAAGGTCTAAAAAGAGAATCTGAGATAGATGTTTTAAGATAAGGAATTTTGCTGGAATAATATGGAGAAGTTATGGTTCTCAGAAATTGAATTAAATTTAGAATGATCTCCATTCAGCAGTGGATTGATAATGGTTTGGTTGAAAATGATGATATGATATGATATTGTTTTTTAAAAGCTTTTTAATAGAAGTTAAATGCACATTGTTATTATGCTCATATTGGTATGGTGATTCTAATTGAATCAAATTACATTCTGGGATTAACATTAAAAATATGGTATTCTTATTCATTGTACGAATCAAAGAAAGTCTACATTAAAGACGATTTCCTTTTTTCAATCCTATCTCATAATCTTTTGGGTAGGTATATTGTTAAGATTCATATCCTTTTAGCTTTTTAAGTAGAATACTCAAAATATTTTTAATCTCTAATGTAGATTGAATAACATTTGTTGTGTCTTCATTTTTCTTATATTCTCATGTGCTGTAATGAGGATGTATATATAATTCATCAAAAATTGGAGAAATTTGCAAAACAATATGTTATCCAAAGATAAATTACATATATTAGACTTCTTAATCTAGAGGAAGAGATTTTTTTCCCAAAAAAAGTATTCATTAAGTTTTTTTTTATTTTTAAAATTAAGGCTAATGAATGTCTAAATGCAGTTTTATGTACCTCCTTTGGTTAGTCCTGCAACTATTATCTTCACCAAAAATTTAATTATGAAGTTAGTAGAGAATTTTTGTAATAGATGATAATATTTATTTTGTCTTTATTCCAATAAACTAGCATTTAAAATATTTTCTCATTGTTGATCCAGTTATGGTTAACTTCTAGGTTTTTTATACGAGTATAGATTTGAAAAAATAAAGCCATCTATTTGATAAATGCTGGGGTTTTTTCATTTCTTTGATTTTGTACTACTGTTAAAGTATCTTATATTGTCTGATTTGCAAAACAGAAAAATACATCTTTTGACATTTATAAGATTTTGACCAGTAATGCCACTGATTTGATTTTGATTTTTTTACAAATTTTCTTCATACTTTAGTAGAAATTGTACTAATTATAAATATTGATTTTATTCCATTTTTATTTTACAATAGTTAAAAACATAGCTTTTTTTTAATATGTTTTGTTTTTTATTTATTTATTTTTCTTCTTTAAAAAACATGTATTATAAGAATAATAAAATCACTGCTTAAATATATTTAAATTTTAAATTAGCTGAGCTTTGGTTGTATATATGTGTGGAGATGATAATCTGGACCAACTGACAAGTGCTGGTTTAGCACAAAATACGTATATTGGTGATTATTTATCTTTTCAACATGTGTGTGATCAAGGGTATCAGCGGTATGAGATAGCATAGAGATGATTGAGGGTCATGTGAAAGTCTGAATTCAAACCCCCTATATTATATATATATATATATAAGTGCAGATATGAAAAAGCTTGTACTGTAGAGAAAAAAATCATATTTCAAACTTTTGTAAGTTATTAATATTATTTTACATATGTTTTTACATTCACTTTTATTAATATATAGGCATTTACATCTACACTCAAAAGACGTTTATTTTCATGGAAGCAGCAAATCCAGAAAGTTTGGCGTCCATTGCCTCCAAGAAAATCTGTAGATCATAAGCACCATAGAGGGTAAGCTTATTAAACATTTGAAATCTTTTTTTGTAAATCTTTTTACTATACTGTATATATATATAATTGAACAGGAAGTAACAAACTATTGGTGAATTATATATGTAAATAAGGTCTTTAAAAGACAAATGAGACCATCCATCCATTTAGCATTTGTTGTTATAAATACCTAGTTTATTTATGAAATTTTAAATAATGGAAATTTCGGTTACTTCCTGTTCAGTTATATATAATCTGAGTTATTTATTTACTATGTATATTATACGTAAATAAGATATTTATTTTTATATAGCGCGATGTTGTATAAACTATAATATTAATAATTAGCCATTAAGCTAATGCACATGCACTTTATGGGTTTTAACTATAAATAAATATATGTTTAATTTTAAACAAGAATGACTTAACGTAAATTCTAGAAAATTTTGCAAGCGTCATTCATTCAGGCATAGTAAAAGTAATTTAAAGTGATCGCTTAACATCTTCATGCTCTCATTTCCAAACTCATAAGATTTGCCCATACATAAACGTTTGGGTCGAAAAGATAGATGATTCATTCTGTCTTTTCACAAAGACTTTATCTTATGTTTGGAAAGTGAGAGTATTCATTTACAGTTAAAATCCACAAAGCACATGGGCATTAGCTTAATGGCTAATTATTAATATATTATATATATATTTTTTATTGATATTTTAATAGAAAAATAAACATCAAAAAATATAGAAATGTTATAAACTTTGATTAGATTATTTTATAAAACCATTTTCTTTGCTCAATAACTATGATTACAGTAATATTTAAAAAATGAGCAATTCATAAATTGTTTTAAATTTTGTCTTATTATACTTTTTAATGATGTTGATGAAATATGTTTTGAAAGTTTATGCATATTATTAGTTGTATGAAATATTATTGATTCTTATAAAGTAATTCGTAGAGTTGTAATATACTTTAATAAAAACAAAATATCTATTAATTTACTTTATTAGTACAATTATATAAATATGAAAATAAATAAACGTACGTGATAATCACATTGAGGTATTCAGAATTTTATTAAGAAACATTTTTCGGATAAAACTCAAACTTAGGATAAATATTTAAATTTAATATATACACCATTTTTTAAAAACAAAATAGTTAATTTTTTCACTCCATGTAAAATGTTGTTAATATAGTTGACATATAAAAGTCTTATTATAGTCTTATAGAACAGTAAGATTAAGTCCAATTATTATTATTTTTGCCATAGCTTCAATGAGTCATGTAAATGGAACTGAATTAATCTTTTTATCATATAACTTAGTTCGCATGACTTCCCAAAAAACTTTGCTTAATCCACATTTATTCAAATGAAGAATATAAAGTAAATATTAACCTGGATATCTTGTAGTAAAAGTATGCCATATTTTTTCTAAGTTTTCCCTATAATTATCTCAGAAATATCAAGTAAAAACAGGCAAAACTCTCGTAACTTGGTTAGAATCTGATGTGGGTTAACTTGTTTGTTCTACGGTAACGCCTGCAACATTTTCCATCAAATATGAATTAATTATTTTATCAGTTTATTCATTGCTAACGATTTTATTTTATCATAATGAAAAGTCATATTGCTGGAGTTTAAGTAATTTGAAGAAGTGTCAGCTCTGATCATTGCCGATAGTACATAAAAAAAATTGTAACAAATTCTTCAGAGTACACGCATTTCAGGACTAAATCGGCTATCTTGGAATACCAAAAATTTACCCAAATATAACAAGTGTTTGATCTGTATTACTTGACGTTAAAGTAGAAATATTTAGAACATTACAATCATTTCCTATAAATTACTCCATTTTAATGAAGAAATCTAATATTGAATTATGTAATAAGTAGAATAATACATTAGGAATTAGACATAAATATTTGAAGAAGTGTCACCTCCAGTCATCACTTGGATACCGCGTATGATGATTGGAGCAAATGTCTTTTCAAATTTATTTACATCTAATTCCAAGTGCATTAGTCAAATTGTTCCATATCTCTAAGAGTTGTAATTACTGTGAATTCTCATTACAAGAATTTTCAAAATATGACATTACTGTACAAGTGAATTGATAATAAATCTTCTACATGATAATATAATCGTTTGCTTGGGAAGTCATATGATGTTTAAATACTGAAGTGGTAATATAATGTCAACAGAAATTAGTTCAATGAGTACATTCGGTGTTTTTATGGGAGCAGTGAAACTTCTTTTCCCTGTTGCAAAAAAAAAATTCAGGTAATCCCCCCCCCCCCTAGAAATAGTTTTGTCACGTGTTTATATACATATTATCATTTGTTCTTTTCTCGGAGACAAATGCACCCTTTTTTGAGACATTCTTTTTATTGTATTTGATGCTTACTTTTGAGGTACCTAAAACTACTTGGATTTTTTTTTTGAACATCTTTTTCTATAATGTATCTTTCATCAATTCATTCCAAAAAATCCAACTGCACTAGATGTGGATCCAAAATTCCTCACTGATTGGAAGCTATAAGCGAGAGACTACTCTTGGAGGGGTCGGTAGAACGGTATAGGATTTATTAAACACTACCTTCTTGGTATTTATTGATTATTCAAGTTTACACAAGATGGACAACTGGTATAGGAGGACTACATTTGCTAATTAAAAGTAATCTACAAGCAGAAGTCTTCTGATATTTGGTTGTTGGCCCCTAGATTTACATTTAGTACATGATTGTGCTATTATTTTTAAGTTTCATGATATTCTAGAGAATATTCTGTAATTTGAATGCAACCTACAAAGAAGTCAATTCAATAATTTATGTATAAAAAAAGTTGAGTGTTGTATCAGGTTAGTGATGTAAGAAAAATCTTCTGCAACTTTAGGTTTGGACATTTGTCAGCTCGATTAATGTGAATCAGTTTAAATACTTTAATAGATTTTTAACTAGAAAAACTGAATTATATACATATCCTAACGTAATTTTTTCCAAAGTTGGAAAAACTTGTTTTAAATGGACCCAATAAAGTATTCCCGAAATAAATGGACCAAAAATTAAACTTCCAGTAATTTATAATTCAAGGCAAAATAATTAGTACTATAAAATAAGATTCTACATTATCATTGGGCTATTTATTCATATTTATAATTTCAATAATTGTTTTATATGCATTATGTTCTACATCGAATCCTAATGTGCTGCCGTTTCATTTAACAAGTTAAATAATGCAATATTTCATCGTAATGATATAGCTACTTTAAGTAAATCGTTTAAACATAGGGCTGATATTCTCCCAAATTTATTGTTTAGAAGTGAAACGTGAATATCTTATCATTCTAACATATAATGTTCTAAAAATAGGATCGCAAGTCTATGTGTTTAATTAGTATGGTTCTAAATGATGTGATTATATTGAGTCCACAATCTTCATTGAATTGGGCATGTGAAATGGGTTTAAAAGTATCCGACTTTCTGGAAAGTATTTCGTGGTGAGCTTGAACATAGAGAGGCAGTCCTGTTTACATTGGAACAATGATCTCAAAATTCTAAAAAGGTGCAACAATACTGCCTTTTCTTCAGTTAATATAGATGATAATAGAATACAGTGCAGAGTACAAATGCTGAAGTCTTTCAAAAAGAAATGTTTGTTGCAGAAATGATTAAAAAACTTCACAAGGTATCAAATAGTGGTATAAAGAATCAGTGCACACAGTGTGTGGCTATATTCGTAGTTTGTGTAATCATAATAAAACCCTATCGTTACATTTTTTATTCTTTATCTCATTTTTTATTTTTCTGGTAATATTTACGAATGGCCATTCAAGTTTTCGTCATTTGAAAATGATTGCTTGTAGATGAGCAAATATAATGTTATCTTTAAATAGCGGACTGGGCGTAGGTGAAACGTGGGATTTTTTTTAAATAATCCCTTAGCCACACAATTATCGGTTGTGAATAGGTTATCTATTTGTTATTATATAGATGGGAAACAAGTACAAATGTCTGCTAAAATTCTTCACAATTGGCAATTGTTTAGCCTGGTTAGTATTAACTTAATTGTTTCTGCGTGCAAAACCTGAAAATGCGCAGTGGGTGTTATTTGATCATTGTTTGTAATATGCCACTTATTCTTTAATTACATAATATATGATAAGAGTCAAAAATCAATCTGAAATGTGGCAATTTAAGTGCTACGATCTGGAAATCAGTGATTACTCGAGCTTACTATAGCCGGCAACTGAACACTGCTCGTTTATCATACATATATAATTTTGATAAATGTACTGAGATTAATAATAATCGGTGTATGTATACTTACTACGATGCCATTCATTATTGTAACAAAAAATAAATAATTCTTACTCTCGGACTATACTGTTGAAATTAAAATAAGTTTCTTCAAATATATTAGGATTCAAAACATGCTTTTATTATAACATAATAGACATTTGTTTATAATCTCTTATTACGTACTTTTATTAAAGTATCGTAATTTATACAATGTTTAAATAAATTGAAATATTACCAAATTCGCCACTTCCTTTATTTTGCTGTAATATCTTATATATATGCAATTTATCCACTCTACTTTGAACACTTTTTAGCAGAAATCTTTTATTGTACATATACGCATCATCATCAACCATTATCAGTCCACTGCAGGATGGTCTCTCCAAGTTCAATCCATCTCCGATCTTTAGCTTCTCTTCTCCACATCACCCCTGCACACTTTCTTATTTCATCCATCCATCTCACATGTGGTCTCTTTCTGGGTCTTTTACAATCTCTTGGAATCCAGTTTAAGATTTCAATTGTCCATCTATTATCATCTCTTCTAGCAATATGTCCAGCCCAACTCCACTTCAGTCTTTTAATTTTTTTCAATGAGGTCAATAACACCTGTTTGTTCTCTTACTCATATATTGCATTTTCGATCTCTTCTTGTTACTCCCAACATGCATCTCTCCATACTTCTTTGAGTGGTCTGAAGTCTCTGTATTGCTCTTCTATTAAGTGTTCAAATCTCAGATCCATGAATAAGAACTGGTAAAATACATTTATTAAAAAAATACACAAACTTATGTTTTGACTGTCCGGCAGTCTTCTTCAGAGCCACTTTTACTTTAATTTTTTAAAAGTAAAAGTGGCTCTGAAGAAGACTGCGGGACAGTCAAACATAAGATTTTGTATGCATTGTACCGGGTCCAACCGCTGAAACCACCTACTTATACGTATATATATAAGTTTTGGCCGGTTTCAAACTCCTTCACAATACATTTATAATATTAGAAAGGTTAGGTGAACGA